>WUAM01000071.1:18804372-18831162 GCA_024336885.1 Actenoides hombroni
CGCCCCGCCGGCGCTGCCGGGGGAGTGGTTTCCCCGCGCCGGCAGCGGCGGGGCCGGTCTGCGGGCGGGGAGGTGCCGCGGCGGCGGTGCCAGCGCCCGGCCCGGGAGGATGCGGACGCGCTGACGGAGCTGCCGGCTCCCCTCTGCCGCCGTGCATGGGCGGCGGGCGGCTGGCGCCTCGCCTCGCCTGCCCCGCCGGTGAGCCGGGCCGGGGGGACGGGAGGGTCTCTGCCGGGCTCGGGGGAGGTGTGGGTGACGGGTCGCGGCAGGTGGCGGCCGCCCCGGGCTCGCCCGCGGGGTCCGGCGGCACCCTGGGGAAGAGCTGCCACCTGTAAGTCCTCGGCTTGCAGCCCCGACCCCGGGGAGCCGCTTCCCGCCGCCGTGGGGCAGCGCGGCCGTGGCGGAGCCGACAGCCGGAGCCGGGCGCTGGGGCGGCGGGTCGGGGCGGTGCGGGGAGCGGGGCGCGGGAGCCGTCCGAGGAAAAGTGTCTCACTTCCACGGCTGTCTGCGGGCAGTTAGCGGGGAAGGAGAGGCAGGACGCGCGCCTCTGCCTCGGCTTGTTTCTCCACATGCTCATTTGTTTGAGTAAGGGATGTTAAGAAGTCACTGAAAGCGGGGTTCTCCTTCAAAAAACAACCACCCAACTTGTTCGGTTGCCGAAAGGGCTGTGTGAAGGAATCCTCATGAATGAGTGTAGCACTGAGGGAGTTACTGGTTTCTGGTTTGCGATCGCCTCGGATCTTCGTTTATTCCTTTTTTTTTTTTTTCTAAGTCAACTTTTGAGGCGAGGAAGCAAGTAACAAAGCACAACTTTAAGACAATGATGCTTTTGCTTGCAGTGTAGCTGAATTGGCTAAAAAAAACCCACTTGAAATCCTGCTTTTCTCATCAGGTACCAAATACCACACGTACGATTACTTGTAGAGAAAGAAAGAACCTACTTTGCTCTGTAAATGAGGACTGTGTTTCACTCTGGGCAAGGGGTGTGAATAATTTCATGCTGCCAAATGAACATACCACAAAAATTTTCTTTTGATCTGGGACAGAGTCGTGTTTGTAGATCTCTGAATATGGCTACAGATGAGGAGGCGAGTTAGGTTAGCCTGGATGTAGCATTAACCCCTCAAGCCACAATAAGCAATATAGAGAGAGGAATTTGTTTCCGTTAGTCTTTTTCTGACTGAGACCTTTCCTGCAATTGTGCAGTCAGTACAGCGATGCAAGCCCTCCTGGCTATAGGTTCAAATCTTACTGAAGAACCAAGTAGTTGGTATTCACACCTGTCCCACAGCCCAGCTCTCTGCACAATGTCTCCTTATGAATCACCTGAAAATGAAGGTGGAGCAGGGAAATTTGCCTACACACAACCAGGCTCAAGACAGTGTTTTTTATCTCTTAGATTTAATGAACAACAAATTTTGCGCTCTGAAATAAATCCACAGCACAGCTCAGGATTTTGATAATTAATATTCCATCTAAAAACCACGCTTTCAGAATCAACATTATGATTACAGAGAGAAAACAAATAAACAGGGAATGACTTGACCTGGTTTCCTCGCTTTCCCCATCTACCCTGACAATTTGTCAATCAAGTGGAATTTCCTCTAACGTCTCTGGTTACTTTAGCAGAAGAAATGAACGTGTAAATGTAGTGTGAAAACTACTTTCCCTCCCTTCTGACAATGATCTCTTTGTATTAAGCAACAGGCTTTTGCATAGATCAGGTATCAAGCCCACAGTTTCACAGGCTGAAATTGCTCCTTCTCTCTCATTTCTGAAATTATGCCTCTGCATTTGAGCCTACATAACCACATCTGTCTATTTTGGAAGAGTTGGTCAGAAAAGACTTGATCCAGGGTGGATCTTATGTCGTGTAAGGCAGGAGGAGCCCTGCCAGAACGTCAGGGAGACCAGCATTTGCTTTAGCAACAGCCTGTCCCTTTGCTCCTCACACATGTATATGTTCTCTGGAAAAATCTGTAAATGAATCAATTTTCTGCATTTTCTGTCTTCAAAGAATGGCTTTTCAAAGAAAGGCTTTATTGCACATCCCCGGAAAATGTCCAACTGCGAACAACCAAGTAGAATGAAAAACACTAATTGGTACCAACAGGTCCTTAAAACCTTATCTCAGACTCCTGTTTCAACCTTTGTACCTCTTTGATCACAAGCCCTTAAGAGATGAGATCTCCTCTTCTCCGTGGTTTGGGGAGAGTGTGACCAATACAGTCCTCTGCAGGAGCAGATTCCTATGGTGGAAGAAGCTGTGGTCCAACAGGGCAATCTCCTGCTCTCATCAGGGTGCATTGACTGATCGCACAGCATTTTGCCCCATAGTGCCGATGTCCCTACAGGACTAGGAGAAAATAGTCCTAAGTCCAGCTCCTCTGTTGAGACCACTGCAGCTTCTGTAAGATGTAACCTGAATTTTCAGCACAGTTCTGTCTCCGACATGCACATATATAAACTGCCTCAGTGCAAGTATTTAGAAGACCTCTAGATCTGGAAGTTGCGTGTTAATTGGTTGGCAGGAAGACTCATAGCCCTGTTAATGCATATCTGCTTTCAGCGTTAATGACTCATTAAAAAAAACCAAACCATACTGCATTTTTTTTTTTAATATTATCTTTATTTTTAGCTATGTGTTGTTCTCACCCTCCATTGTGCCCATTCCTACTGCAATAACACGCGGTGTTCTCATATCCTCCACCTTAGTCTGGGGAAACTTCCCATAGTTGGAAATTCTGTTACGGTGACAGAGTTTTAATTCCTAGAGATAACCAGCTGCATCCCTGGTGTTAGGTTGTGGTGCTGTGACACCTGTGTTTTTGCTGTTAATTACCAAAAGGGAACATTAAAAGTTTCTTCAGTGTTCTCTTAAGAGTATCTGGTGGGTTTTTGTTTTCTTTTTTTTTTTTCTTTTCTTTTTTTTTTTAATCTAATGCTTGTGTTGTGTTGGCTTGCTAAATTCTCTGCTAAATGCTCAATATTGCATCATATTACAGCATTGATAGCACTGTATCTTAATTTCCCCAAAGTTACAAGGGAAAAAGTTGTTTATCTTTTAAACTTTAGCTGTTCTACCTGCCATACCTAATGTCTTATTCTATTCAGCTAGCTAGAAATGATCCCGGTGGTAGACTATCGGGAGTATTCTTTCACAGTGCCAGAAAGACGTCACACATGTCACAATCCATTTTTCAATGACATTTTCTTATAAAAATCACCTACTCTGCGTTAATTCTCTAAGAGAAGTCTTTTCCCCTACTCATCTTTTACTCATGGGATATCCATCCAGAAATACCTAAGGAATAGTAGAAAGAAGCACAGGAAGCCAGTTTTCACGCGTCACCAACTCCTGTAGGTGCTGTAAGGTGAAGGACAATCGTGGCATAAGATAGGAGGGATGAGAGAATTGTCATCTTCCAGGGAAGATGCCAGAAACAAACCCATTTCTTGCTGAGACCCTTTAGTAACAGTTGCTCTGAATTAGGACTGATACTTTTTTGTAAGGTGCTGGCTTAGTAGGGTTGTTTTGAGAAATCGAAGCCAATGCAAGGTACACTGTGTGAGCAGAGCTCAGAAGCACTCTGCTCAGCACAGGCATTGCCAATCTCAAAAGCAAGTTCTCAGATGAGAAAAGTATTTGCACAGTGAGTACCAGAACAGATACCTCTAAAAACATTTAACAGCTTCTTGAGGTTTATCTCTAATTTTGATGGGGCTCTTTGCTTAATGAGGTCCTCTCACATCAATTAACTGCTGAAATCTGATGTTAAAAAAAATAAATCCAAACTTTGTCTTGGCACATGGTTCCCTGAGGACTCTGTGGAGATTTCCACAATACTGAGATCTACCAGCATTCGGAGGAGCTGGCTTAGTCATTCTTCCCATCTGCTCTGCTTCTTCCTCCCTCTGCTGCTCTGCACATGCTTCCTGGCTGTCTGCTCCTCATCCCTATCTCGGAGCATCCTGACTGGCTGCCCTGCCGTCCTCCCTTGCTGTACCTATCCCTTGTGGCATCTTCTGTGAGGAAGCTCAGGTAGTTTAATGCTGAGATCAAAGAGCTGAAATAAATGAGCTTCTATAAAGCAGCCAGGAAAAAAGAAAGAAAAACCCCATCAAGAAAGTACCCATTGCAAGCAGCATTGCAAACATCATTTGCGAAAATCTTTTGAGTTAAACTAACCCCAAATCTGAGATAGCTTCAAAAAATGTGATAATTAAACACAGGCACATTTCTTTTTCCTTCTCTTTTGACCATTTATGAGTCAAGTTTCTAGCTCTTTTTTTGCAAACAAGACCAGTAGGAACTTGGGCAACTGTAACAAATTGAAAGTTGAGGTTTGTGTGCAGTTGTGGTGCTTCAGGAGTTGGGGATGTAAGAACAACAGTTCCCTGATACCTCACTGTGCAACACCAGGAGTCAAGGAGGCTGAGTTAGTCATCTGCCAGTACTCTGCCCTTTATGAGCCTGTGTTTCCTACTGTTGGTAGTCCACAGATGAGTGCTTGAGAAATTCCCCAGGGTGATATTTACCCCAGTAGCTTCTTTGGAGCAGGAACAGTAAAAACTGCAGCTTGCTGTGAAGTTAGCGGTGAGAGGCAGCACAGTCTGGAAATAGCAGCCTCCTACCCCTTTTCGCTCTCCCAAACTACGTGCTGTGTCTCATGCTGAAATGCCTGCTCCTCCACATTGAGAGTCATTTCATCTTGCTGCTTCCTGAGAGAGATCGACATCTTCTGCAGAGCACGCGCTGCTGAAGAGAGGAAGGCAGCTTTGGCCTGCGGAGAGCAGAACTCAAGTACTGTGTGGGTGGCTGAAGACAAGAGCTTCTGAAATGAGGGAACAGAACAGATCTCTAATCTCCAGACTCTGACACATATCACACTTTTCTCAGTTGCTTAGGAAAGAGATTTGCATCCAAAAAGAAGTGGGAGGTTTAAATAGAAGTTCATACACACGCGCATTTTTCTTCTCTGGGTCCATGCGGTAATTTCACATTTTGCTAGTCCACGACACTTCATAAAGTGCATCCATTCCGAATGTGGAATCCAGGGAAACAAAGAAGCTGTCCAAGTTCCTATCCATAGTGTCCAAAAGCTGAGCTTAGTGTACTGTCAGTCACAGAAATTGGAGGCTGCAGGGTGTCACTGAGGTAAGCGCTTATTTTGGGTTGTGCCAAGATGCTGAAGCTAGCGTCCCACCCTCAGCAGAGGTACTGGGCATGGTCCTACTTATAGATGGCCCAGGCCACCTGTGAGGCTTGAAGCACTGCAGGGCCAAAGCCGTAGTAGCTCCATCCTCCTAGGACACTAACATTAGACTGAGGCATAGAGGGGCTGGATCCCCAGAAGCACCTTGTCCTAGAAAATGCTGACTGACATTTCCTTGCAGGGACGTGCACCTTCTGGTACTGTGTGAGCAGCCCCTTCATGGCTTCATCTGTTACAACAACCATTGCTCTGTCCTAGATCGCCCACTTACCCACCCTGGCTGAACTGACAGCCTGATCTGTTGCAGCAAAGTGGTCCAAATAAGGCACCCTTTCTTCTTCTGGGTGGAAAAACCTCCTCAGACCTGTTTGTTTATTGGGAATTGCTGAGCAGGGTTTACTGTGGCCCGTTGAAATTTTCCACTGTGCAGAAATCAAGCAGCAGACTGTTGCTTCTCCTGCCTAACACCATTCTTATGCATGCCCTGCCCCAATTTTCCTTGTAATCAATAGCAAGTTTCTTTTTGTAGCACACACAAAGATTAGACTCCTTGAATGAAGAAAAGTTTGCATTTACCCAAAGACTTTAGTGGGGTGGAGTGTGGGGGGGTGACAGGATGCCCAAGGCTGAGCTCCTGGTTTGTTTGAGGCGCTATCTGAAATCAGAGGGAACCACATGTGCGCTGCAATTGCATGGGCCAGCTCCCAGGGCTCGGTCTGCACAGTCCTTCTCTGCAGGCTAAGCCCACAGAGTGGTGTAAGGGATGTCTCTTCTGTTCAATTTAAATACAGGGCTGGTAAAACCCCTGGGATTGTCCCATTGAAATAAGAAGGGGAGGGCTCCTTTTTGGCGCTGCCAGAAAAATGATAAATTTGCACATGGAGCAGTGGTTCAAGGCTGATTTCAGCTGCCTAGCCACACTGATTTATTAGAGGGTGCACATCCAATGTGGTATTGTTAAGCTGCTATCATAATATTTCCATGAGTGCTCAGTGTAGGAATGATTAGCTCGGGAAGCCTGGGAGGGGAGAGGTTGTTTCACAGCCTCTGCTTATCTAGCAGCAGCCATGGCACCCTGGGGTCAAGTCTCCCACTGCCACCCAGTTGTCTCCAACACTGGGGCAGCTGGGAGAGGAGGGGTGATGCTTTCAGAGTAGGAGGCGTCTCTAAATAAAAGTGGTCTGGTGTTGGAGGTGCTGCTGCTTCCCAGGGAAGTGTCTGGGGCTTGCCGCTTCTGAAACAGGAGGCTCCTTTATTGCGCAGCTTATCTGTGGGCTGCGGGGATTGCAACCTGTGGCCAGTTCCTGTTTCTGTTTTGCCCAATGAAGCGTGCCTGCCTTAAAAATGTCTACTTTGCAATTCACAGTGGATTATCCCAAGGAAGGGCCTCCACTGTTGTGCATGGTGGAGTCCTCTTCAGGAACAACCCAGGAGAGACAGCCAGGCTGGGCTTCCCACACACCCCAGCTGGCCAGAATTGCTGCACAACATCCTGCTTCTGCTCCCTGGCACCTGTTATCCTCCCATGGGTGGTGAGACCATCCCACTAGGACTGACCTTGTCCTTGTGTTGTAGAAACTCCAAACATGCAGTGTGTCCCAGATGCTTTCCAAAGTGAGAAGCCTGGACCCTTCTCAGTGCTTGGCCTTTTGGCCTCTGCCCCTCAGCACAGGTGGGAATCCCTCCCTTTGTGTGGGATGGGATGCTGAGGGCTCCTGACCTGGAAGAGGGGTCACCACTGAAGCATTGCTTGGTTTAGCTTGTAGAACCAGTTCTTTTACTATTCCCTTGGTTTTATCTCCTCACACTTTTCTTGGTGCTACAGCTCCTAAAGAAGCAAGACATGACCTACTACCATCTACCACCATTGGAGTAGTCCCTAAATCAACTGTTCTTTACTGAGAGGTATGGCAGGGCTTTCCAAGTCCAGAGGAGGGGTGGCCAGGCAGTGTTATTGGTCTCTGAGACTTGAGACATCTTGGTCACTGTTAATAGCAGCATGGTTTTGTTGGTACTCCTGGAGCCAGAGAAGCACCTGGTTATTAAGTTGAGGCAAAGGAGGAGCAGCTATTTTGGGGGCGGAAGAGGGTAGGTTGGGAGAGCGTGCAGTGAGCAAACAGGCTGCAGACTGGACAAATCAGCAAAGGAGCAAAGGTAGGTAAAAGAAGGGACAAAAGGAGACAAGCAGGGAAAGGCTTACTTCAGTAATTTTCAGACTGTTTCCACTGAAGTAAAGGCTGGTTGCATGGCCATGCCTTGCTTTTAAAAGATTAAGCGGTATCATGAAAGGAAGGGTATTAGTTTTTGTTTCCTCTAGTGTCAGCCAAAGAAGATAAGCACATCTATTAGGTAGATAAAGTGAGTATTTTCTCTTCAGAGTTATTCTAGTAGTTTTGTACACTGGAAACACTGAACTCTTCAACAGTCTTGTTTGGGAAAGTCTTCTGTGTTTAAATATGGCTGTGGGGATGGGAGAAGTGACTTATTCCACTCTGCAGTCCTTAAGTGATTTTATTACATCTTTCAAGTAGCTGAGCCCCAGGGGCTGCCATCCTGTCTGAAACACTGCATGCACCATAGGACAGAGCTGCACAAAACATTGGAGAGGAGTTTGGTGTTGGGTCAGTTCAATCCAGAAGTCCTTTGCTGAGACTAGGAAAGCAATGAATGTGGTTTTAATTCATTCGGTACCAAGTGGTTCCTTATATACTGCTAACCAGGCATCTGAAGAGACCTCTAAATAGCAACTGGCCTGGCTTGGATTCCAACCAGTGGCCATGTGGTGCCCGGTTTGTTGTCTCTTACACCATTTTGTCTTTCCCTCAGTGTAATAACCGTTCTTACTACGTCCAATCTTTTCGAAAGTAGAGATTGAAAGTAGAAAAATTTGTGCTGAATTTTCATAGATTTAATAGCAGTGGTTTTATAATGGGTAGTGGGATAAAAATCTTCTTCCCAGAATATTGGATAACATGGCATCAGATGCTCTCTGGTTTCCATATAAGAGACAAGCACTGAATGTAGTCATGAATTTTTAAGGGACAAAACATTAGCATCTCTGAAGTTGGTTTGATCATTGGGAGGAAAATTGCCAGACAAAAATTAAACCTTCTGAATTGAATCCTGGGGATGGAGATGTGATTTCCTGATTCCCTAATTTGCAATAAGTATGGCCTGTGGCATGAGAAGAAACTCCAGAATGCAATGCACAATTTTTCCTGTCACTGTTTTTGAATAAAATCAGTGTGCAGTTAATCCAGTGTTATAAATCTTGGTAGGAAGGCTTCCAGAGCAGGTAGATTTGTTTAATCACTTGGGCTGGAATCCAAACCACTGGAGGATATAAAATATATACACTAGTGCCATTCACTTCACTGAAAACACCTTTTTTCCATCCAAGGAAATAGCTGTGGCTGGCATGAATACATATTTGGCAAAGCGTAGGGCTAAACAAATTTCTCAGAAAATCGTCTTTGGCCAAGATACTGACTATATTTCATCACTGAAACTCCTCAAGCTCTTCGGCTAAGACTTTCTGACAGAGAAGTCATCAGAAATCAGTGATTCACACTTTGAAATGGTGGGATCCTCACCTCTGCTCACCAGGCTCCCTATCTTGATATCAAAGTATTACCTTCAGTTTGGAGTAGACCTTTGTAAAGTCATTTCTCCTGTGACATTGAAAAGTAGCATGCAGTAATGTAAACCTAAAGTATCCTTCCTTCAACATATTTTGTCTTCTTTATGCCTTGACCAGTAGCTTCTTGAGCAGAAATCTCGTTCTTTGATGTTTTGAACTTTGTCCCACTAAGCACACTGATCCTGATAAATAGGGGTATATGTTTTTATTTTCTGATTTTCCAACTATCATCAAAATTCCTGCATAGGAGAATTTGATATTATCACAGTATCAGCAGTTTTTATGTAGCTTACACTAAGGAATAAGGTTTAGCATCACAAAAAGAGTCAGATTGCAAGGTATTTCAAGTAAGAGCTTTGGGATAGTTTTGGAACACTAATTGTCTCAGTAATTCACAAGGTACACTACGAGCTGTATCCACAGTGAGATCAAATCCCATCTGGCATAGAAAATTATACAGACTTTCACAGTAGGAGTTTCTGCAGCAAGTTTTCTGTAGTGCTTTTTCACACCGGTCACTGCCAGCATTGTCACTTCGGTTGCACACTCTGACTCTGTTGTATTGTCTCTTTCAGGCTCTTTTAGGATTTGACAGAGTTTGCACAACACTTTATCACCGACGTGAACACCTGCAGCAAGGACAGGTTTTGGAAGCAGCATCCATTGATGTGACTGAAGGTAACATGCTCTCTTCTGTCATTGCCCTCTTCTTGCCATTTAACCCCCTTTGAGCCTCATGCTCTGGCTGGATGTCCCCTTTTGCTGCCCGTCCTGGTTGGTGAGGCAAGAGCAGGATCAAGTCTCAGTTTGGTGCTTGTCTGAGCATCCTCCAGGCTGATCCTTGATTCAGATAACAGCTCTCCCTAACCATGGCTTAGCCTGTCCCATAAAATGTGGGTTTGCCCCTCTTCTTAAGGAAATCTTTGCTTGTGTCTTGCAACCTGCCTGTTTTCCACAGCCACATAAGTGCTTCACATTTTTGAATCCTGAAGCTGGTCTTGCAAATACTGCTTTTGCCACCAGGAATTTCACAGGTCAGTTTTGCCCTCTGTTCAAAACCTAAAATAAAAATGTGTACATTGTTTCTGAACACTTTCTCATGGTAGGTGGGTTAGCACTTGTCAACCTATATGTCAGCTCTGTATGTTACTGACCTTGTTAGTGCCATTGCAAACAGCGATGGCTGTATGTATGCTCCCTGACCCTGGAAAAAGCTCAGCATAGCATCGTCCTGCAACTGTAGCAGTTGCATTTAAGATAATCTTGTCTAAATGTAATTTTTTCACAGAAAAGCAAGAACAGATTTTTCTTTTTTCTTTTTTTTTTTTTTTTTCTTCTCTTAATTGGTATATTTGTGCTTAATTAAACCTAGGCGAAGTAAATGCATCTCTTAATTCACTACCACAAGAATTTTAAGGTTCAGAGTAGGTGACTCATCCACCAGAACAGAATTTATCCTTTGTTTGTAAATGCTATTTATTGTCTTGTTTTGCATCACTATGGCTACTGTATGTCATTGGTGATAACAGCATCTACCGTACATGAAATGAATGCAAGACTGTGTTTAAAAGAGATATAGTTCTTATAATAATTTGCTTCTATCAGCCACTTTTCTATTGTATGTTAGTATGTTTCAGATAAAAGCAGCACTAAAAGTGGCTTAATATTTTTACATCAAAACTGCATGAAAAGTAAAAAATTCTCCTGCACATGGAATCATATCATAGTTAAAAAAGCCCTAAGCAGCCACCAACCCCCTTTTTCAAATTCTGTGGTTATATAAACAATTCAGTGATGCCCTATAGGTGATTTTGAAATTTCAGATGAACTGATTTGCAGTGGTATTCTCAATTATTTTACTTGTAGTTATTTCTAGTGTTACATACCTAGCTAAGCTTGTTACTGCTTTCACAGCCTGTATAGATTCTTCTGCTTTCTTTTACTGTTTCTAAGTGTAGACTGAGAACAATTAATCTATTCCATTTAAAGCCTAATTTTTTTGCCAATTGCTTGGCCCCATGTTCTTTTCTGAAACACAGCAAGTACAATCATTTTTGCCATCGTATTCAATCACAGTCTGAAGTTGCACAGATTTTGTGAAATGGCCTGGGCTTCAACAGCTTGGGAGCTGATTCACTAAGGCATCTGCTGTAACTCTGGCACGACTGTCACCATTTTCCTAGCCAGAATCATTTGTCTTCATCATTTAGAAATAATCTCTGGGGCATAATGTGGTCTTAGGGAAGTGCTGAGCCTGTTATTGCTCAATAATAGAATTTCATGAGGTCTTAACAACATCTGTGAGCTCATATGACACTTTTGACAGTGCATATGTAGATGTATATCTCTAATGTCCCATGGAACAGGGACAGGGAAGTGGTTTAAACACCTGGTGTGTATTGAAAGGTTGCTAAAATAAAGCAGCCAGCTGTGGGTGACTTCAGGAGTCTGCCACTGGCTAGTGGGTTCCAACCTTCAGGATGCACAGCAGTGGGACATCTTCTCTGTGGTAGCCAAGCCCAAGACTTCATAAATTCTGGCCTGCCATGAAACCTCCAAGATTATTTCCTTCCTGACACACACTTTCCCATTTCCCCTTCTCTGCAAGCTAGGACAGCTGGGGTTGGGGCATTGAACCCCAAAAAGCATCTGAAAAGAAAGGTGTTCATCTTGGACATGGTCAGAGCAGTGGTCCCTGTGCTCCTGCAGGCTCACGGCTGGGTTTGGCTAATAGGCGGTGTGAAATCCCCCCGGACCAACTTTTCCTGAAGAGCTGAGGTGGGAGTGTGGGGTCCTGCTATGGCCCAGTGTGGTCATCCACAGAGACATCACTGAAGGGGCAGCTGGAAGGATGCAAAAGGGTTCCTCTGGGACCAAGGGAGAGGCCAGGATGGGAAAGAAGGCAAGAACGGCATGAGCTCAAGGGGTGATCAGGGGGAGTACTGCTTTCATTTGGGGTAAGGAAGGCTCCAAGGACACAGCTCTGTCCTTTTAAGTGATGTCTTGGGTGTCAGGAACAGCTTGTACAGCTGAGCGCACAGTTACCTCTCTGGGAAAGGATCTCCCATTTCCAGACCACTTCCTCCTCAGTGCTGTTGTTCATGGGTGCCCAGTGCTATGTCCCAGCAAATGCTGCAGGTATAAAAGCAGGTGTCCAGAAAATAAATGTATTTTACTGAGTAGGTGGTATATGGTGTCCCTGGGGAGGAGTGCAGGTCCAAGCAAGGGCAGGGAGCTCAAAGCTCCCTTCCTAGTAGGCAGAATCTGTCCCTCTTCTATATTGCCGTGGCTCTGGGAGGATTCAGGCTGTGTGAACTGGAGGATGCCCAGGTCAGGGGTTTGGTTCAGCCTCTTGCTGAGTTTCTGCTCTCCTGTTGTCCCTGTGTGTACCAGGAAACGTACTGTTTAATTCAGCATTGGCTGAGTCCAAGCCTGGTGCTTCAGGGCTTTTCCCTAAGCTGATGGATGCCTATGGGGTTGGGTCCTGGCCCACAGCTGAGCTCAAGTGTCTCCTGGGTCTGCCGTGCTCTTTTTTAAATACGATGCAGTGGGAGTAAAAGTCTCTGTGATATCACGCTGCTCTGTGCTACAGCTAATTAAAGTCATTGTGAAGGGTTTTGTAGTAATTGCAGATATTGTAAAATTTAGTTTTGTGGGGTAATTGGTAATGTAAGCCTGAAACAAGTTATCCTTAAGATGTTTTAGTTTGCATTTCTCAGTAGGAGCAGCCTTTACAAAGAAGGCTTTTGTGTGTGAAGCGGGACCAGAATTGATGGCAGCATTTAGTCGTGCCTAAAGGGGTGCTTGCTGTGGCAGGTGGCAGGGCGGTGTAATTGATGATGCCGACATCCTGCCTGCTGCAGGAGGCTCCAGCAGCCAGTAGTTGCTGTACCTGATGAATGCTGGCTAGAGAGAGTGAAAAGCTCAGAGCCAAACCCAGCCAGGGCTGATGTGTTCCCATGCGAAATGAATGTGGCCCCTTCAGTCTGTCGGTCAAACAGAGTGATTCAGGCTCTGTTTGCTCCTACATACTTAATACACGTTATGAAGTTTTCAGGCACCCTCAAATTTTTCAGTATAATGCTATATCTATCAATCTCCAATGTGAGGACAATTCTAGTGCCGTAGAGATGTGCAGCTACCCAGATGTGGCCTGGGCTGGGCTCCCTGCAGCCAGGACTGCAGCTGGCTCCCATCCCACGGCTCCAGGGTGCTGGAAGTGCCCAGCGGAACAAGGAGAGCATGAGGGCCAGCACTGTAGTGCCTTGGGTGCCAGACAGTACAGGGGGGATGCTTAATGGGCACATAAGCAGCTTAGGTTCCTAAGTCCCTGATTTAAATGAGATTTAGGTGCCGAACCTCCTTTGGTGCATTTGAAAATCCCACTCAACACCTCTCTGGGACACTCAGGCAAGTAAAGACTACTGGAAATCCAGCCCCTAGACACCAATACAGCTGGCGTATCTGGAATTAACAGTTTAAAAAGAAGTGCTGGCTCATGACTAAATGGAAGAGACATCTGGGAAGAGTGAATATTGAAGATGTTACAAAGAATCAGAATGAGAATTTAATTCAAGGCTGATATTTCCATGAGTAACTTTTTCTGGTCAACGGGTGCCATTTCTGAGCTCATATATCAGTAATAAACTGGTTGCTGATAACACTGAAGAACTTGCATCTTCCTGCTGATGACTCTGGGACTTTATGGGGGTCCTCTCTGCTCTCCTGGAAGGCAACCTGGGTTTGATGCCCAGCTCTCTGCCACAGCACACAGTGGTAGCAATTGGCTTTAGAGGGCCAAAAACCCACTTCTTGGTGGGCTGTTTAGAAAGCACAGTCTGTAACACAATTATTTTATCAAATATGAAAAGCCAGTGTCTTTTAGTAACTTAACTGTCGGGCCAAGCTCAGATCTGAGTTTTCCCATTCTGCTTTAGTTTTTGCAGCATGACAGAGGTGATGAACACACGGGAACCGGTGATGGAGGAATTCACGCTCAACCAGACTCCGGAGGAAGAAGGAGGCCCATCAAGCCAGGTAACTTAATTAAAACTGGAAAGTATCCCGAGTTGCTTTTCAAATGCAATTTAATCCAACCAATAACTGTCATATGTGTAGATGTTGAATTGCAGAGCACAGCTGTCAGAAGAACAAGCCCTGAAATACGAATTTGAGCCTACTTAGGTTTTATTTTTAAAAGGTAAGAGTTCTGGCAGGAGGGTTTTGTCAGGTACCAGGTCTCTAGAGCATGGTCACGGTGATGGCTGGCCCCTGCAGGGATGCAGACAAAGAGGCTATGTGTCATCAGGAGTTCAGATCTGAGCAACCTTTATGTGATGAAGACACCCAGCCAGCACTGTACCACAGCTTTTACACAGCCACCTTTGTAAAGAGCTAGGTTTCCTCAGGCTCAGAGGGCGCTCCCTTTTTATAAAGGAAACCATTTGAAATGATTGTTTAATTCACAGAAATGTCTGTGGCATCGTAGCAGCAGCACTGGTCAGGGCCATTTGCTGCCAGCTGCAAGAGCATTTTCTGTCCCGAGGTGGTCTCACACACCCACTCACATACCTGTCAGTTCCAGCAGGAGGGATCACGATGTCCTGAGCCCCCCTTGTGACAACCCCCACACCCCAGTTGGTGCTCTGTGGTTGTGCTCATGACTCTCAGTGTCACTGCCAGGGACAACCTCCTAAACTTGCCCTGGTGGACCAGAGTTGCTTCTCAACACAAGGTTTATCATTGCAAGCAGACTCTGAAAACTACTCTAGGAGCAGCCTATTGCAGGTTAAAATCAAGCATTTGAAAGCCAGAACTGAAGTTTTGCAAATTTCTTTTAGATCACTTGTGCATGTAATGAAAGGCTGTATGCAATTAAAGAGCATACCGTAGGCTTTCCCATGCCTCATCAGCCACACAGGATAGATAGATACTGCTCACTCAAAGAGCACATTTTCAATGTTTTCTTTCCTCTTTTTCACTGAATCTCAGGTTTTCTTTATTTTATTAGTGAACACTGACCAAACTCTGTGCCATCTCTGACTCCACCTGTGTATTTAGGGCTGTTCTATGGTGTCCCTGATCATATGCGCCAGAGGTTGTCCCCCAGCTCCTTTACCCTTCACCTCTGGGAGGAGGTGACACCATCCACATTTTAGTGATGGCCACCTGAGCCAAAAAAGCAAGAAGAAATGAGAGATAGTGCAAAGTCAGTGACGCAGGGGAAAACTAGGTTTCTTCCAGCAGCTTCCAAGTGCTCTGGCCAGGAGACCGGTCCTTTTCTTCCTGCAGTCTCCTGCCCACTCGTCACATACTCCAGCTTCCGCAGAAAAACACAGCGAGGCCCGACAGGCAGCTCTGCTTCCTGCCAGTCCTGACTCATTCCTGGAGGGACGTGGTAAATACTGGGCTCCAGTGGAAAAACACATTATGTGATTGGTGTGAGAAAAGACCATACGAGAATGACACGAACAAAAATAGCCAAGCTGAGGCCACACAGGTGCCTTTCCTAAATTTTGTTGCAGACATTATAATCCGCTCTTAGGACATTTTTAGAGCAGTGTGTATCATGTCTTAGGGCTTCAGAAAGCAGACGAAAAAGTGGAAATTTTGTTGTATTGGATCCCTGTTGCCAGCAGTGGCTGTCATGCATTCCTCTGCCACCCGAGCAGACTGAGCAGCAGCCTGGGTAAGAGGGAGGGCACTGTCACCTGCATCTGCAGCACTGGGAGGAAATAAGGCAATTTGCCCACAATTTTATGGCTATTTTCTGCCAGCTGAGCCGTGAGGCTCAGGGAGCTGGGCTCCACCACGGGTCTGAAGAAGAGAGTGCACTGATGCTCAGGCATGTTTCTGGACCTGTCCTGGCCAAGACTTTACCTTATTCTCTTATTTGGAAATAGGAGGATTGTATTAGCACTTCCTTAAAAATTCCTGCCAGTCAAGGCAGCTGCTGTGGAAATGTCCTTCTGAATTACAAACAGCTTGGGAGGAGGCTGTGTAATGGGAAGGTGGTGAGGACTTCTCTGACAGGCATCATGAGCTGCATTGCTTGATCAGGACGAGTTATGCTCATGTGGATGCAGCTCAGGCGGGCACTAGAATGGTTTACCTTCTGTGATTCACTTGGTCTAGTGACACTGAGAGGTCTTTCTCACAAAAGACATTTCTTCTTAATTGTGTCTTGCTTTGCAACATTAACAATAATATACAACGCTTTTCATCCTTGCATAGATTTGCAAGGAGTAGTGAATCCTCACAACACTACCATAGGGAGCAAGGGCATCAGGATGAGAATTACTGTTCTTCTCCATGCTGCTTTCCAGACACATAGGAAGACAACTGGCCTTCCCAAGGGCTTGCCTCCCCATGCCAGCTCTGATGCCAAGTGGGACAATTAAACCCTAAGCTTTTAGAAAGAGCAGCTACTGGGATGAAGGAAGGTTGCAAAAGCCGTGGAGCAAACACTCCAATGGGTTACGACACCCCCAGGTCCCTAACATTGTCCTGGAGCATGTGCATTCTTCTGTGGTGGTTAGAGAACACATGCCTGTGCTTGTAGCAGGAGCTCTGCTGAGACCAGCAGTGCTCAGTCTAACCAGAGATTCTGGTTCAGTGCTGGATGTGTTGCAGGTGTGTGTGGAGGTTCCCACTAGCACACAGCACACCTGTGTCAGTGTGTTAACTGGAGTTAACCTGGGATGGTTTGTGCTTTTAACTCCTAGTTCAATCCTCTTGTCTGCACCTTGATTTTATTATTACAAATGGAATAAAACTCAGCTAGCAAGGAGGAATTTACAACCCATTGGTGCAGATATATGGATATTTGAGAAGCCAGGAGATAAGGTTTCAGTGAACCAACAACAGGGTTTGTCTTATTTCAGCTCCTCCAGGGTGTTAACATAATTTTTCCTCAAAAAACCGCACAAAAACCAAGCTAGAAAAAAAAAAAAATCCAAAGCAAAGTACTCTGAGAAATTTAAATGCACCAGTGATGCTGAAAACAAGAAATCACTTTTATGTGTTACAATATCCTTCGTAAAAAGACGTAGTTCAGCTTCGAGCTCTAATAGCTGCACAGTGTTTGACCTGGAGCTTCAGTATGACAAATTAAAACAGTAGCTGGCACCATCCGCTGTGTAAAGATGATCTCTGGGGTTACCTGTTTTGCATGAGTGCATCATAAAATACAGTGTTTCACATTACAGAAAATAGCTCTGCGGAATGGCGGCTTCTTAATACTGTCACCGCAAGAAAACATGAATATCACATCAGAGTAAGAGGATAGCAGCTAGAAGGGCTGCAGCAGCCACTTAGCTTAGCACTACAGCAGTGACCTTTGCGTCCTGAAAACCCACCAGAACTAAAAAATGAGTGCTTGGCAACATAATGAAATTTGTTGCCTAAGTCTCCATTTTTACAATGCATATTGGATCACACCAGTCGAGGCAATTGTCTGCCCATCACACTGGCAAGCAAAGGCAGTTCTTTGCCCAACAAGGGACAGCATGTGCAGAGGAGAGCGTGCTGAGACCTACAGCCACTCTGCATCCATACTTGACTGGCCAGGAGCAGGGGGAGTTCAATGGATATGAGAGTGCATGTCAAACGTAGAAGGGAAGCTAAGATGGAGCATGTTGTCCGCTTGCTTTGAATATGCATCCGTGGGCAAGGCTTTGATGGACAAGTCCCCAAATGTCTCAACAGGCCTTCCCAGACTCACGTGAGAAGTACCCCAAGCTGTCCAAAAGACTGCCGTCGATTGTGGTGGAGCCGACCGAGTCCGGGGAGGTGGAGAGTGGGGAGCTGCGCTGGCCTCCGGATGACCTGAAATCAGCAGAGGACAAAGGTCTTCATGGTGACCAAAGAGCCTGTGTCCAGCAGCAGAAGCAGCAGATGGATCTGGAAGGTCTGTATGAGTTATTTTCATCTTTGTTCTCCATAGAAAAGTGGGTTTAGGCCATGCCATGAACTGAAGCTAATAGCGTACCAAAGAGCGGTAGGTGCTTGAAGGTGCCCAGAAACACCTGCACTGGAGAGGGAGTTGTGTGGACTGAAAATTTCCTCATAGATTTTGAGCACGTGGTGTTTTCATCCACGTCAGGCTCAGTGCTGGCCACTTGCATGGCCAACAAACAGGTTATTGCACATGAGCAGTTCACTCCAAGAAGCAGTAATCCTGTTCAATGGCACACATCTACCTCCCTGTCTCCTAGCCTGCAAGAGAAGTGTTTAACAGCTGCAAATTTTCAAAGCATCATGGTGTCCCAGGAGTGCATTAGTTTAGCAGGAGCTTGCAAATACATAGATAATGACTTGTAGTATCACTATGGGGTAAATAAGTCTAAAGATAAGAGCTTGTTGGAGTGTAGCTTGCACGGGGAACGCTCCAGTTTGAGACTGGTCTATTTATTTCCATTTTTTTTCATCTCAGTGCTCTCATTTTCTCTTTAAGAGTGACATGATTTCCATTTCAGTGCAACAACATTTGCAACCCAAGCACCCAGAGAGAGCAGCCAGGATAGGGTGTAAGATGCACCTCCCCTTACTATCAAAGAGGCGATGACAAATGGTCTAATCTTGAAGTGTCAAATCATCTGCTATTCCAGTTGACATTTCTGAGTGGTGGCAACCACAGGGTTTAATTGTTCAAGAAGAAATATGAGCCAAATCTATTACCTGACCTCCAGGCTGTACATTATGGCCTCTGTGTTGTTTTTGTGCATTGATGTTAGGTAGGACTCATTATGTCTTCAGGACTGACAGTTTGAGCAGATTTCACTATGATATCGGGTAGCCCTCCCACTATGGTGGCTATCCATGGGGATCATCACCTCACCTCACTGATATCTCTCCTGAGGTTTCAGGTCCCCTGTAAAGTCAGACTACGATGCACTCAGAGTTCCCTGCTCCAGGTTTAACTACTGGTTTGCAAGTAGAGCAAATTGCTCATGTCACGTCTCATCACCCTAACGGATCAACTGCCTGGTGGAGCAGGGAATCAAAGGAAGGCTGTTGTACCTGTATGGGGAAATAAATACTGACGAGCCATTTCTTTGCAGATACTTTAGCACATGCAGCTCAAGAGGTGGAAGACAGTACAGATACTCTGGAAAGCAGAACTGAAGAGGACGAGTAGGGATTCCGTAGCCTCAGAAGTGAAACTTCATTGGGAATGTTGTTGGAAAGCTAACACACTCTGAAGACATGTCAAAGTAATCTGTATTTAAATCTGCAAGGGTTTTATTTAGCTAGTACCTGGTAAGAAGCGTCTGGGCTTTAGAACTGTTCTTTTCAACATTTTGATTTTCAGGCTGGGATTCATATTATTTGTTTAATTTTTCCTTGGGAAACAGTGGGACGTGTTAGGAAATAGATTATCAAGGGAAAAATGCTCCTAATGTCAATTAGCACATGTAATTGATTTTACCTTTTTCAAGCAAGGCTGCTTTCAGGTATCAACAGCAGAACAAAGGGGTTACATTTCTACAGGAGGAATGTCTTAGATCTAAAACCTTTCTTGTTTTTAGCCATTTAAAACTAGCACTGTGATATTATGGACAATAGATGTAATATAATGTCACCATTTGATTTTGTAACTTTTGTATAGAGACACAAGTGTAAGATTTGCCTCCAGGCTGCCGCCCTGGGGCAGCCCAGAGCAGTTCTCTCCCTTTGGCTAACGTGTGCAAATTTGGATGAACCAGCCTTTTCTTAGCTGCCTTTTCAACGAGGCTCACGCCTTTCGGAAATGTTTTCTTGGTGTACATTGCCGAAGCGGATTAGCTAGTTGCTGGTGTTTGTGGAGTGAGGCTGTCTGTTGTAGGCTTGGTCGGGTGGATTGTGCTGTTCGTGCACTCTTCAGGCCCAGGTCCAGCCATGGCTTGGCATGTGCTCCTCTCCTTTGTAGCCAGCAAGATGGCTCCCGCTTCTGCTAGGACTGGATTTGTCCTACCTTGTTAATAGAAATTGTTGTGACAATTCTTCTTTTGGTATGTTTTGTGCATAATGTAGATGCAGAGGCCCAGGTGTTCCTCCGTCGACCCGAGCCCAGTAGTGGTTGGGGCTGGGTGATGGGTGCTCCATAGCATAACCCAAACCTTTCCTCCATTTTGCCTGATGCCATGTTCCCCCCAAGCCACCCACAGTAGGATAGGGTGGAGGAGGGCCAGGGTTGTGGGACACACACCTGCCTCTCTCCTGCCCAAGTGGTGTTGCTGGCAGGAGCACATGAGTTAGAGGGTGACTTCACCTGTGGCACGGCCCCCTTGGCTTTGGTTGTGTGACCACCTCCTGGAGACCAGAGGTCGTGGTGGGGCATGGTGTCTCTGGGCACCTTGGGCCTCCAGCAGATTTGCCTTGGGGATTTGGGGGGCATTTTTGACAGGGGCAAACTCCTTCCTGCATGAAGACCTCCCAGAGACTCCCTCTCACCATCCCAGGAGAAGCACCGTTCTTGGCCCAAAATGCTACTCTTTGGACAGTGTTGGTGGACATAGATAATGCATGTACGTAGAAGGGTTTGACTGTGTCAGTGATGAGTGTCCCATAAACTACGAAGCTGGCTTTCTCCATCTCTGCAGGGCTTGATGGGGTCTGTACTTCCAATTAATGTTGCAGCGGAAGAAGCTGCTCATTGTAGGTGGAACGAAATAACAGGATTTCTTCCAGCATTAACTCTTAAGTTGACTTCCAAGTGCTTTCTTTTTTCCAGTAATAATTTTCTTTAACAGCAACTTTTAATTGTGCGATGGTGGATAAAATTTACTGGCCAGACATATTACTAAGATAAGTTTATACCTTCTTAGCAACCAAATTTAATATATTTACTTACAAAGAATTCTGTGCAATGAATGTTTAATACAAAGGAAAGAGACTATTTTACTCCAAAGCAACATTAATTTATGTACAAAACTATAGCTTATTATTTGGAGTGTTTGGGATCTAGGACCCTTTTTATAGACAGTGTAGTATAGTATAATGTGCTACTTAACTTAAACTTTGCTCTCTCAACCTATATAGCAATCTGTTTTGCCTTCTTGATGTAGACTTTCTTACCTACGCTGTCACAGAATTATTTTGTTGGATGAGTGGGATTCTGGTTAGAGCACTGAATTTCGCCAGAGTAACTGAAAGTTTCAAGAGCACCTCCTAAATCTGGCTGCCGGCCCCGTCACCCCCTTCACTGGTGACAGTTTTCTGGTAAAGCCAACAAGGCAAGAACAAGCTGAAGCTACGTGTTTGGGTAGCACATGAGCAGGTGAGAGGAGGTCTCTGGCTTGGACCCGTCTACAGCTGGTCATGGTGGGAGGAGAGCTGCACTGGCGAGGTGGCTGGGTAGATGTGAGGTGCTCTTTAAATGTTGCTTGTCCATCGATCATCAACATGTTTTATAAAGCTCCGGGGGGGAAACAACGACGGTGACGACGTATTTTTAGCTGTGTGATTTCCTTCCAATCTGCAGCTGCCCAGCTCCATGAGGAATGACGTTAGACATATCACTTAATTTGCTTTTCACTTTATAAAAGGAAAAACAGTTGTTTGAAACACTTCCCCCAATTTTATGTGCTCTCTATCTGCTTTCAGACACTCCCTCCCTTCCTGCTCTGGATGGCCCTTATCCTATTTCCACCTGAGGTCAATGGCACTTCCCTAAATAAGTTTCCCAAAGAAACAAGAAAATTCTACATACACCCAGAAAGAACGCCATGCAGCACTACTTTTTTCATCCTAGTACATTAAGCTACAGCCTGTACAGAAATGCCAGATTTCCTTCTTCCAGCCTTATTACTCCTCTCTTTCCTTTTCCCTCTTCTGTGCTGCTCCCTTGAAGTATTTTACCTGAAGCAAATGGACGCTTCAAACTAAAGCATTCTCCCAAAGCTGTGTGGCCTCAGTTTAACAACCACACAAAGCCGAACTCCTTCTCCCAATTTTATTTTTCTGAACATGGGCCAGAAGCCCTAAAATAGGAGAGCAAGATAGAGAGAAATTTGTTTTATACAAACAAGCCCTATTTATTCAACTTGCAGGTCAATGAACGTCCTTTTACACTGTCTGTGTGCAAGTGTTGTCTCTCTAATAAACTCAATAGTTGTTTTGTATTTTTTTTCCGGATTAAAGCTTTGTAGAAACTAAAAAGAAAAAAAAAACATTCAGTCATATTTTTCTAGTCTAGCTTGTAGAATATTTCATGTAGTGCAGAAGGGAAGTTTTATGGAGTAAGACATTGTTGGAATTTGCTCTATTTCAGTTCTTTCTAATTTTGTAAAATGCCACCTGTACATAATACTCGACTAATGTATGTCCTGTAGATGTATTACACCATTTAGCCTATTAAATGCCTATACTGGACCGACTGGAAGAAGTGGTGTATCCACAGTGTCTCGGTGTAAAAATGCAGAGTTATTTTGGCGGTGTGCAGCTCCTATTCTACCACTAACACAGCTAATACAGGGGAACAAAGCCTGCTCTAAGCCTGCCTTTGCCCTGTGGTGTGCAAATACACTAGCCCTTCATCCCACGTGCTCCTTACATGGAGAAATTCAGATTTACATCAATGGCCATCTCCATCTCTTTCTTTCAAGCCCTTCCTATCTTGGGATTTTCTTGCCTCCCTGCTTGGCACGGCCCCATACATTACCCTGGGGCCCTGGGTGGTACCCTGTCTTGTGAGCTGTTTGCTCATCTTCATTCACCTTTTAATGCAATGCACATTTTGAACATTTTCTAGAAAGGCTGTCATGGAGCCCAGCAGGAACTCACATTACTAGAAACCTAAACCCCATGCAAGGAGAATAGGGTCATGGGGGCTAGAAGATGAGAGGCAGAGATAGTCTGCCACAGAAAAAACAATTTTTTCCCAAAACATCAAGTTACCGAAAGCAAAGGATCAGATAACTGAAGGGTGAGACTCCCTCTTACTTTCCTAGCTCAAAAGCAGCTGCTGCTCACTGAGACAGGTATACCAGCATGGCAAAAACCGTTGCTTAGTGTCAAAGCCAGTTTTTTCCCAGCTGGTCTGGGGACCTGCCACTGCAGGGCTGTGCCTGGTGGGCAGTGTTGGCATGGTTAGGGAAATGTTCTGTATCCCAAGCTGGAGGCAATGAGCCCAGCTTTGGCACTGCAGCGCTTGCAAACCTGATGCTTAATGTCACTCAGTACTGCAGTTTCCGTGCACCACGCATGGAAAATCTCATGTCCTGGCATACATTACCTGGGGGGAGGGTGGTAGGGGGACTGACATGGCCTCCTTCTCACTTCCCTAGGAGCTGTCCCATCCCTCTGGGGTTTTCCTGCATGATGTATGATGGTGTTCAGCCTCATAAGGATGCAAGGGATGCTACCTGATGGCTCCAGGGGATGCAATTTCAACTAGTGTCAATTTTATGTTGCTGTGAGATCTGTGCTGATTCCTGGTTCTTTTTCCCCCGAGTCTGAAGGAAGGGGAGTTTATCTGTAATTAATTATATAGGATGAGCATGGGAATACTGTTGTCTTGCTCTGGCATATTTTACACTTAAATCTACTGGATCCTCATGTTCATTTAATGTTAGCTTACCAACGGGAGACATTTTCATTTATCTTTAATTTATCATTTATCAGATGTGTGCTTAGTGGTTCTTTCTTTTAGATGTATTCTTCTTGACATTCCTGTCTAAAGGAGTAAATAACATTTTCAGTGGAATTAGCCTTTATTTAAACCACTAGTAAGACACAGAAACTGGCTTTTATGATGTTGAACTGAAAAATGTTACATCTAAATCAAATCAATCCTCCTGTTACACCTAAATCAAATCAATCCTCCTTTCTGTTTTTACCATCTTTCTTTTTTTTTTTTTTTTTTTTTTCCAAAGCCAATATTTATGTGGATTCTTTTATGGAGAAAGGTGAACACTGGCAGCTACAGGGAGCCATGACTCCCATAACAAACAGCACATCCCTCACATTCACGTTATAAAAGGTGCTACTCATATACACTGATTGCACCACAAATTGGAGGAAAGCACCCTTCTTCCCTTTGTCTTTGGAAACACATTGTGGCTTTCATTTTTGAGACAGTACCTCTCCAAAGTTTACATTCACTCAGTTCTGTAAAACCAGGATTTTAACAAAGTTTATATTTTTCTCTCATAAAAACAAACAAGCAAACAAAACCCCCCAAAATGAACAGACAATCAAAAAGACTGGAAACATTAAAAAGTTGCATTTTAACTCTAAGAATGCTGATGAAATATTTTCCTCCATTTTCTACAATATTTCTGACATGAAGAGTCCAAAAACTTCACATCTAACCTTAGCAGACGTCCTTTCTGGAGACACAGCATGAGCCCAGCTGGGAGTGTGGGGAGGAGTGGAGGAGCAGGGGCCTTTAGGGAGGTGAGAACAAGGAGCAGGAGCTATTCTCCTCATGCTTTCAGACTCCAGACCTTGTACAACAGAGGACAAGGGTATTTTCATCCTGCCTGACAATTCATGCCCACACACTGAAGGAAATCTGTTTAAAATACCTGTGATTGCAGTGAGTCCAGCCATTAAATGGATGTTTGCAATCAAGACAGCATTCAGCTTTGGCATGACTCCTGGAGAGTGACAAATTCTCGTTATGAATTAGTCATTTAATTTATGAAACATAGGTTGGATATTGTCACATACCCACGTGTCCTCTATACCCCTGACAACTGCATTACCCCCACGCATTACTATTCAGTAGGCGATGAAGCCATGAGAACCCCTGGGACTGGGATGCTGCTGGGATGTACAGCCAGATCCAGGAGCTGGGGAAACCTCCAGATACCACAGTGCAGGAAATTTAAGAATAATTTATTGTTGCTGTCAACTATTCACTGATGATGATTTGGGCAGGAAGAAGTAGCACAGGCACCTATCCCATCAAACCAGCCATCCCTTGGCATCCCTGTATGTCCTCCTGGATTAGCTTTTTGGGCTGGTGAGGTCTTGCAAGTACAGAACTGCAACTAAAAACACAGAGGCACAACAAAATAAACTGAACATGGGATGAAAACCAGCAACTCAGGTGCTATTTCACTGGTACTGGTCTTTAACTCCTAGCTTGGGTGTGCAGGGGGGAAGCAACTAGCCTTTTATCCCCCAATTTATAAGTGAGGCAGAACAAAGTGAATTGGACACAAAAATGTTCTCCACGTAGCTATGCAGTGCACTGGCTCTGGAAGCAGCATGGTTGTTTTATTAATTCTTAACGACCATGTCCAGCTACTAGCCCTCTTGTTCCCCAGCAGGACACACATGTGACTGGGGCAACTCATCCTCCCACTCCTCATGAGACCAAGGGCTGGGACCTGTTGCAGAAGAGGTTTCTCTGAATCTCAGGTGTTCCTGTCCATCCCGTTTTGTATTAATTTGGCCCAGTAGCGCGGCCTGGATGTGCTGGGATGGTGTCCCTTAGTGGGACAGGAGCTAACCCCACTCCTGTGAAGGGTCTCTGCAGAGAGGGAAGAGCAGCTCCTGGTGCCTTTTCCACCACAAAGCCCTCAAAGTACCACAGTGATGAGCAGTCACTGCCACCCTGCTGAGAACAATATTGCTCCAGTAGGAACAAGAAAAAAATGTAAGATGGGATTTGGGACACCATACATCGCGAGGACTTGGTGCTTAAAGCACAATCAGAAAACACAAGCAAAGGCAAAGCAGCCATTTGACTCCTGCTGGCCCTAGCACCTTCCTTCTAGCTCAGGGTCTCTCTCTGGACCAAACTCAGTGCGTCTGGTTACCTCTAGTGACCCTTGAGCACAGGGACACCTCTCAGATTGAAGCTGTGCCTTTCAAGTGTGATTGTAACTGAGGAGACACATCTGAATTCCCTAGTACACATAGAGGCTAAGGTGCTGCTTCCTATTTATAGCAAGGCTGGGTTAAATAAAGTGCCTTATTCATCCCTGAGGTTTTAAACGAATTCCAGAGAGGACAAAGGGCCTTGTGTCTTTTTCCCCACCCCCCTTTTTTTTTTTTCTTCCTTCTTTTTTGGCCTAGATTGTACATGCAGAGCCAAGACTTGTTCCAAGAGTGATTCAAAATAAGACTAGAAAATTATTTGCTGGCTCAGCATGAACCACTGTCCTGCTAGAAATCATCTGTATGGTTTTCATGTGCATTCTGAGAAAAAGAAGCTAACACAAATAATACAAAGTTTTGATCTGTGTGTAACAAACCTTGTTTGCAGATCCATTGGCAGAAATCCTTTTCAATTTGCTGGCATTGTGTTGGGTCCACTGCAGCTGAGGGATGAGTTTGGGTACTGAGGGGAAGAAAAAAGGTATAAGATAAGGGAAATTTAAATGCCTGCTTTAGAGAAATGCTCAGTAATATATTGAAATAAACAGAGAAAGAGATGATGCCTATCACACTAAGCTGCTGTCCTAAGCAAGGCCAGCTCTCTGAGTCAGCACAGATTTAATGCATTCTTCAAAGTTTCTCTGGTTTCTAGCAATGATGTGTACCCTTCTCACCATGCAGAGCCACAGCGTGTTTGGGTAGCCTTGCTGCTGGAGGTGCTTCACTGAAAAACACAGCAAACTACATTGCCTAGGTGCTTGCATTTCATTTCAGCAACTAGGAAAGAACTGATTCAACTCACAAATATCCCAGACGTGTAATTACCTTGTTTTCGCAATAGGTGATTTTGTCACAACCCAGGATCTGGCTCTGGTCGTGATAACCAGTACTGTAACTGAGCCAAAGCTCTCCTTCCAGTGATTTGATTTTAAACTCTTCAGGATAACAACTGCCTTTTGGCTGCTGTGTTGGAAATACCTGCTCAGCACCTATGGCAGCAGGCTCTGGTCTGCAAGCAGAAGGGTCCCCTGTGGTGGCAGGAAGCCAGCCAGAGGTGCCAGTGGTGCCTGTACCCACGCAGAGGTGCCTGCTCCATACCCTGCCCAAAGCTCGAGCTGTGCC
>WUAM01000071.1:18831262-18861852 GCA_024336885.1 Actenoides hombroni
GGCTCGAGCGGTGCCTGCCCCGCTTGGCATATCACCCGGCTTCTGTTGCCAGCCCACCTGGGGAGGGGGATGCTGGCAGCCCAGCCAGGTGAGCAAGCTGGCTCTGGCAAGGACAAAACCAACAGGTTTTTGCTGTGTTGCCCACTGCAGGTGCCTGGGACCAAACTGCAAGTGGGCTGAGACCAAAGGAAACAGGTGAAATGCTCCAAGAGCTGCCCAACATGTTTGCCTAAAAGAAGAGTAAAAGCAACAGCTCTGAGTCTCTCCAGTTACCCTTCCTGGTTACGTTTGAGTTGCCAGGAAAACCATAGACAAATTAACTAATTTTTTCCTCCAGAAAATTAACTAGTTTTTTCCTCCAGAAAAGCTCACAAGCATTTATGTGAAGACATAAAATGTTCCTGCCATGCAGAACTCTGCCAAGAGCTGTGCTTGTTATTCCAACCTTACAATATAAATTGTTGTGCAAATGACCTAGAATACATAAGAGTACAGGACTTAAGTGGAGATTTGGCTAAATCCAGCACACATATCTAATCAGAAAACATATGCAGGCTTGGGAAGACACCATGGTGAGATCTTACAGAGTTTTAACATATGGGTGTGCATAGGTTACAGAAGAGACAGGCAATACTGCAGTAATGCTGGCAGCGATCTTTTCTATCATCCGCTGGCCAAAGGCGAGAACTAAGAGCATCTTGCGATGTAAATCAACCTGATCCACCAACTCAGTCCCTGAACTGAAGTCATTTGACCTCTTGTGTCTCAGTCTTAGAAAATTGGATGACTAATTCCCAAAATGAGAACCAGATGCTGCTACATTTTAGCAAAATCTTTCTGCTCATGGAAGACAAATGCACCTTGAACACAAAGAGGATGCAAGCTCTTAGCAGAAGCAGGAGTGCAGATGTCAGCATAAGGCCTGTGCCTTACACCAGAGCAGAATACAGCTATCGCTATAATACAATCACACCTGGAGTGTTCATAAACAACAGAACTTCTGTAGCAACATATGCTATAGGCAATTCATCGCAGTAGGTAGGTTTGTAAGTGGTGTGCCACCTCAGAGTAGTTAATTTACACAAGTTAAACACACACAAACCAAATAAGACATACTGGCACAGAGCATATGACACCAAACATCAAATATTAAACATTCCTAGAGTGACCATCAACTCTACTCCAGGGAAAGATTTCAGAAAGAGCTGGAAGAGCTCATTTCCACTCCAAATTTACTGTGATTAGGACTGCACTCAAGCCACTCATGCTGATATTTCAGGCTTTACAAGGCACCACTATTAATTCTGTTTTACAATGTCACCTTCCTTTTCAGTGCATTTTAATAAACTTTAAGATCATGACTAGAATTCAGAAATTGAATTTTATCAGGACTGTTTATGCCAGCACTAACTCAGGAAACTTGCACATAGCAGTCTGTCCATAGGCCACCAGGAACACTTAATACTCTGTACACTGAATTATCCTGTAGTTAAGCTAGATCTTCTCTGCATGGATTTAGTTTTTAACCTAGAATGATACCATTACCCTCTGAACAATGGTTTGCTACCAACTCAAAGCAAAACAGTCTGGACTCTATATACATGAAAGCAGGAATCTCCAATGTCTAACATGAAAACAACTAACACACATACTCAACTTTTATCACAAAGGCATAAACTAACCCCATCTGTGTTCATGCTGCTAGGCTAAGTCTGGTGAAATTGCACTTATGAACCTCCAAACCAATGTTCCTATAAGATGAAGCATGTACAGAGCTAATGCCTTTGGCTTTGAGGACTTGCTTCAGATGGGTAATACACTGAATTTGTGCATTTGGATTGTTACTGGAGCTTACTTTTGAAGTGGTTGTGGCCCTGTTCGTCTGGTGTGCATTTCTTGGCATCTTTGCTGGGCCTCCACTGAGAACTTTTCTCATGTGTCTTCTTGGAGAGATCAGGGAGCTCAAAAAAACGAAGGATTTAAAAACACAAGATCTCTTACAGTGCCGATGTGTTTCCCCTCTCCTTTTTGGAAAAACTTTGCAAAAGGGCCTCTTCTTCATCGGAGCCTGGTGGCCCACAGCCTGGGGTAGAAGTCAGCTAATATGCCCCATCTTTGCTAAGCAGCTTATTTTCTGTCATTGAATTCCTACATAGCCAACACACAAAGAGTATATTAAAGTTTAATGCAAAAAGCCCTGAAGATTGGAGCTTCCTGAAAGGCATCACGCAGCAGGTCTTCGTTAGCACACGAGAGCAGATGGACACGCTGCTGGGGGGCTGACAGCACATGCAATACCTCTCTGAACTTCCTTCTCCAGCCTAATGCCTCTGAACTTCATAAGCAGCCTCAAAACATCCATAAATGATTCAGAAGAAGATGGATTAACTAGGGGGAAGAAGTGTCACTTGCTGGGTTGTAGGAGTCCCTAGACCTCTGTTCTGGTTCAAGTTTCACCGCAAACATAGGCGTAGTCACTTCATCTGAGTTAAAGTCACAAAACCGAATTTTTCTGTTCAGTCCCCAAATTTTCAACCCTTCCATATTTACTCTCCTGGGAGTTTCTTCCTTTACTAAGTGCTTTGCATTTTACATCTGACATCCACAACTTCATACACCAGTGTGATTCACAGACTTTCTCCTCTGGGGGGTCTGGTCCGGGAGACAACGTCCCCACAGGACAGATTTTGACTGCCTGTTCTCGGAGGAGGAGGAAGGTTGCTGGGCAGTTGCTAAAAGCATGGCATTGAGATGATACACCAGTTAAAAGCAGTGACACTCTTCTCATTTTTTTCCCTTTTTACCCCAAACTTAAAAGCAGCAATTTATACGCCTAGCATTTCAGAAATGTTTAAAATTAAAAAAAGACTACCAAATAATACTTCCAGTGCCCACACAACGTGACACTGAACACTGCTGCTCAGCAAATTAGACAAGAATCATTATATGTGATATAAAAGCATGAGTGTAACAACAGTGTTTTTACATGCAGCTCCTGGAGACTGTAACGGTTTCCACAAAACATACTGGTGAGGTTGGTATGATTTAGGCATTATGCCTTCAAACTAATGGATGGAAATGTGCATGTAGTTACCAGAAGCTGTTACTCTTCAGTTCTTGACTCTTCTCCCTTTTAACAATTGTTTTTGTGTTGCATTTCTGGTGCTGACACTGGGCTTTATACACAAAAAGCAAAATAGCTCAAATATTCTACATTCCTATCAGCAGTCGCCTGATGTTTCTACACACCCATCTCTCCTCTCCAGGACACAGCTGCTTCTGTTGAACATGAACAGCCAAGAGAGAGACGAGAAGCCAAACCTGCGCCTGTAGCAATGGTTGGCCAAACCCTGCCGCTGGCATTTTTTGGGTTTAATAATAAATTTAATAGCAATTCAAAAAACACATACCCCAAGAGGATGCCGGTGCTGAACCCTCCCCAAGTACCACCAAAACAGCACCTACAAAATGAACTGTTACCCACACGTACCTAACACCTTTCTGCTCTGCCTCCTCTCCATCCTCATCTGCCAAAGGGGCTGACACAACAGCAGTCACCCACCACCAGCATCATCGGCAGATGCTTGCAACACCCCTGGGACCCCTCTGGGACTGTCTTGAGACATTGCTCCAGTTTACAGAGGAGCAGAAGGACAGACAGCAAACTTTTTGTCAGAGCTATCAATGGCACCTACCTTTCAGCTCCATATTCTGTGTTTTAATGGTGAGATTTGCTTTGTGTGGCATTCAGCCCCAGCAATACCCTGTGTGATGCCACGAGCTCTCCATTGCCCTAGTCTGTGACAAGTCACCAGAGCTGCAAACTCAGGCAATGCCTGGTTACTTTCTGAACTTGCATCTGGTTTTGTGGTAACTCACATATCTTGCTAAATGATCAGACATACAATTTAATCCACAGCTTCTAGCATCATGCAAAGTATTTATTATTAAACATTCAAAAGGAACCTTTTTTTTTTTTTTTTTTTGCAGAGGAACGTGTTTCAAAACATCTAACGATCTCCACTTTCCTCAACACAATATTTCCAAGTGGAGGGAAAAAACCCACCTAGCCCAGCTTCCAGAAACACACTACTCACCATAGAAACTATAAACTAAAACAACCCTACTAGTGATTGCAGCTCAGTGGAACATGTTAGCTGATAAGTTATTTGAGTAAGAAGGGTATTTGCAAAACATCACTGCTAATCCTGCCGTTTGCTGTATGTGGAAGGGCTCCAGCTGATTTCAGTGAAACTCCACCCATGCAGAGTAGGCAGCAGAACGAAGGGACACAATGAGGTCTTGCCTTTTTTACCAGAATAACCTGTCAGCAGCCTTGTTTCTATGTAAACTAGTCAGGAATAAACACAGGATTGTTTCTTCATAGCAATCTAAGTTGCTTTTTTTTTCCCCCCTCTCTGTCCCAGCATAGCAGTTCAGGGTTTGCTTTCATACCAGCTATACATCATTGGCTGTGGGTAGCCAAAGCTGGGTATAAGTCATGAGGTAACCAGCCTATTGTGCTGGTCCCAAACCAATTGGTCCCAAAACAATTTACCCTGCTCTTTCCACTGGCCAGTACTGGGAAAACCTCTCTGTCTTTCTTGGCACAGGTGGAAACCTGTAGGAATGCTCGAAGCAGGATTTTTTAGCCTGCACCCTCTCTGCAAGCTGACTCTATTCCTACTCACACCAGCTCACCTGGCTGGAAGTGCCACCAAACTCATGCCAGAGGGTCTTGTGTATACAGACGAGTGAAATGATAGCGCTGGGTTTGAGGTCAGCTTAACACCACAATAAAGAGCACGTGCTTTGGACCAGGTCTCTCTTTCTGAAGTCAGCCATTCCATTTAGTGCAGGTTGATTTATATCTACCCATCCTCTGTTTCCCATGAGAGGTCACAAGCTGAGTTTTAAAGGCAAAACTCTAAGTAAATTTATAGCCTACATCAGGTTTTTCATCTTGGAAGCAGCAAAGCCATAAATTTCCCATACAAGTGCTTCAAAAATCATACCCTTTTGATTCATTGTGCTTAAAAGTCTTTCTGAGCCAGAAAATGCAGGCCCCTCTGGGATACTCATTTTGAAAGTTGCACAAAGGAATGAGGCATCATTTAGGAAGTCTGTTCAACACACCAGAAGATGAGCAACCCAAATATGCAACTGCATATATTATCTTCCTTTTGACCCAGTGACAGCAGCCTCTCCATCACTCAGACAAAAAGCACATGAATACTCCAAAAGAGGCTAGTGCTTAGCAAAGTTCAGGTATCAAGTGCCTGTTTCAAGAAATTGAAAGAACTTTTGCAAAATACATTACAAATTGAAGTCATATGTATCTGTGTAGATATTTGCAAAGGCTGGGTGGTCTAGGCACAAGGACCTCTGGGCTGTAGGATTGTCTACTCCAGGTGTTCAAAATTTCTATGATTTGCTTAACATTACAAAATTTAGAATGGGAGGATCTGGGCTCCTTAATTGCTTTTTGCATCAGGGGAAGAGGAGAGGTATTGTGTTTTCTATCTGTTCTCTGCAGCATAAAGGGCTGAGAACATGCTTTAGAAAATCCCCAAACTGAAATTCTCTGATAGACTCATGACTCCAGGTGCTGGATTTCCAGAGAAGGAATGAGAGAATGTGATCTAGTGAGCAATAAATGTTAAGTCTGTGATACTACCTTGAAAGCCCACATTGCTCTACCATTTCAAGCCTACTCTGTGATGCTGGGCAAATTGCTCAGTCCCGCTGCCCTAAACCCACACAAGGACGTCAGCCCCAGGGCCAGACTCCAGTGCATCCTGCAAACCAGTAGACTCACCAAAGGAGACACAGAGGCTCCCTAGGAGGCACATGGGTAGACGTAGTGCCTGGAAAATAGGACTCATTACAGCCAGTCTGATATTTGTAGGGAAGCTCAAGTTATGCTGCAGGAAATCCTGAGGAAGGAGGTGGTTCAAATTCCACCTCTCGCAGTGACTTACACCCCAGTATTGAGCAGGGCTTCTCTCTGCTTGGTGTTGGCAGCCAGGAGCATCCTTGGGGCCACCCAGCCTTCCCCTCCTTCTGGCCTGGAAACCAGCAGCCCCATCAGCAGGGAAAGACTCTTCAGGGCTTCCCCTCCACCAGGTCAGCTGGAAAGAGCACAGTTCAGGGCCTGCTGTCTGGGGAGACGTGGGGACAAGGGACAGTGAGGTTCCAGGATTTCAACTGTTGCTGTAGTGAATCCTCACTCCAAAATATTTTCTAATTCACACTTACCTCCCAGCTGGCTGCCCTAAGCAGCAGCCTACAGGGTCTTCCTCTTCTCTTCTCAGATGAACAGCTGTTTGATGTTGCACACAAAGTGCCGTAGTTTTTTTGCTTTTTAAGAGATTCAAAATAAACTACAGCCTCTCAACTCCCCCATGCTTTACAGAGCAATCACCTCTGAGGCAAGAAAAATGGTCAAATCCCCCAGGCAGACATGAAAACTCTTGAGGCTTCCTCACAGCCCAGTGTATGCACCAGACAGCTGAGCCCCCAGGTCCAGAAGCGATGGCTTCATCCTCATCCTGCCTCCTGGGGAAAACACTGAGCTGCTCAGACAGGATGAGGAGCATGTCAGCAACCTTCTTTAACTCAGGAAAACTACAGAATAATTTAGATCTAGAGGGTTCTATAGAGTTTGTTTGGACCAAGCCCTGCTCAAAGCATGACTACAATGGTAGAGCAGGCTGTTCATGACTGTATCCCATTGAATCTTGAACACCCTCAAGGATGGAATTCCCACATCCTCTCTGGACCTCTGTTCTCCTGCTTGACCACCCTCCTGGAGAAGTTTTTTTTCCTTATGTCCTATCCCTTGTTACAACACTCAACTCAGTCATGCCCTTTCACTGTGCACACCTGAGAAGAGTTTGCCTCTTCTCCATAATCACCCACTGGTGATTAGAAAAGAAAGAAAGATCTCCCTTTAGCCTTCTGAGAGTTGGAAAGGTGAGCCTGAACCATTGACTCAGGCCTCATGCTCAGGATGTCTTGGCTTAACACTTGTCTCACTCCAACACTAGGTGACACCATTGACAGGTAATCAGAGGAACATGACTCCAAAATGTCCAGCTCTCATAGAAACAGCTCCTCTGTGATCACAGAGGAGGTCAGTTTCTCACTGCTACCATCTGGACACTTTGGATCAGATTTTTTCATGGGGTGACCACCTGCCATGAAGATCAGCTTGAAAACACAGGTGTTTCTTTGACACCTAAGTAGCAATTAAGAATACTCTGGGTGTGGAGCAGATGGTCTGCAAGATCTCTGTGTTTAACCTCTGTAGCCATAAACTGGATATTATGTCTCCCTTTCTCTTAACTTATCTGTCTTCTCCAGGGACATTTTCAAGTTTAATGGGACATACAGTGTTTAGCAAAGGGAAACTGGTCCTATTTGTATCTTGTGTAACGTAAAACATAGAAAGTCAGAAGTTGGGACTTTCTTTCCGTGGTTGTTGCTGTAACAGTGCTATCAGAGTCTCAGAAATCAATACACTCCACTTCCACCAGGCTTTACTTGGGCAAAGGAGGTGTTTCCACAGCACAGATGTGGAGGAAGCCATGGTGAGAGTGTGTACAGGAGTGGGGCTTTGCAGGCACCTCAGATGCCCCTTGTCACACCAACCACATTGTATGTGGGCATTTGTAAAGTGGTGGAGGACAATAGCTATTGATATTTTCTCCTGTTGGGACAAGTACCCTTGTTTTTATAAGTCCACACCTCTGTGCACATCTATACAATACTCCAAATCATTGCAATATGTGGACTCGGATGATATGAATAATATAAATATTGCTTTGTACTTGTTGAGAGAGTTAAGGTCTCCCCTCCACACACACACCCCTGTGTGCCTCTATATATCTGATAGTACAGGATTATAAAACAGTGCTGTTATTCCTGTGGGGTTTGATTATTTAACATTGTACTGAGTAAAGTTATCAGAGCAATCCTGAAGGACCAAAATAACTCTTTGTTTCTGATGTGGTATTTGAAAAATGGGAGCCAAAAATAGCTATTGGCTGGCTGACTTGAAATATTGCTGACCTTTCAGCACACCCTGCAGAATCTGCCAGTGTAGAAATCCCTTTGCTCTGGGTGTGCAGAGCAAACCATCCTCCACTCACGTCTTCCATTTGACTCCTACTAAACTTGGCACCAATCTTGTTTGCTGTCAGTCCCCTTGGGACATGTGCTGAAGCGGAGAGAGATGTCAGACCCACCTGGGAAAAACGTCTGGCCACACAGAAGAAGAGAGGTCTGTAAGAGCACTCCACCACCGGCTCCATTTCTGTGACCACTTCAGGTGACACAGAACCAGTCACAACTGTAAAAGTATTTTGAGCTGCTTCTTCCTCCACGCACAGAGGCAGACCTGGATCTGGATGCCAGATGGGAGCCAGGAGTCCATTGCTAGTTTTGCTCAGGCAGGGTGTTCAGCTTTCTGATTTGTGTGCCCCTTTTTCCTCCCTGGTTTGTCTTCTCCATCCGCTCATGGCTTTGCTGGCCAGTGCATGGATAAACACTTAACACCCCTGAAGAAGAAAAGTGTGTTAGGTGTTCATCAAAGATTAGGCCCATGAAGCCCCAATCCCTGAAACTAATTTCTTCCTATATAACCAACTCTTCTGCTTCTTATGTGGTTTAAAAGCCTCCCTTGATCAGAGACCATTTTATCCCGTGTCTCACATTGAACCTACACTCCCATACCAAAGGGCAAGGACTTAAGAATATCCTGCACATCTCATGCCCTCTTCTCCTCAACCATGCAGATGACTGTGAGAAAGGTGCCTCCTGCTCATCTCTACTCCTTTGCACCCTGTCTCATTTCTATCGTTGCTCCTTTTCACCCTTGTCCCACCTCCTTAGCTGAGAGAGAAAACCCAAGGCACACAAGAATTAATGGACCTCATAAATCAGGAAGCTAACTGTACATACAGAGACATCAGAAGCAAGTTCAGGCAATAGCCAGAGAAAAGGGGAGATGTGCTCCTTCTCCAGGGGTCTGTTCCTGCCTTGATCCATAGGACCACAAGTGGGCAAGTCAAAGAGGCAGGGAAGACCCTGCCAGGCTGAATCACACTCAGAAGAGCAGATCTAACTTTTCTCTAAGCACCCTTCCTTGGCTTGCCACAAGGCACATTGATTGGTTACAAAGATAAGACAGGACACCAAGCAAAAATCTCTTTGCTGGCCATGTTTGAAGAAAACATCTGCTTATGTTGGATCTTAAAGGAAGCTCCAGCTGATGTGGACTGGACCCAGAGCTCTGGTGATGTGCAGAAGTGGCTGCAGGGATCTGAGAGTTTAACGCTGCTTTGACAGTTTCAAGGCAACCTTCCTGCAGTGCACAGAGCTCGTGGAAAAGAAAGGCTCTTGAGGAATTCAGCTGTGAAATTCCTGCAAGCCTTTCCTGTGCAAACTGTGATTATTTTGAAGGTTCACACATTTAGCTTCATTTAGGGGAATTTTCACAGAGCAAGGCAGTCTTGATACAACACACTCATCAAATTTCAAATCACTCCTGCAATCGTTTCATAAAACAGGCAAAACAATACACTTTTTTATGCTTTATTCTCAGAAACTGCTACTTTAAGTCAACATTTTTACATATACAATAAATATGAAACTACCTGGCTCAATCAGAATGTTCCTGACATTACATTTCAGCCCAAGCAGGAAAAGACTGCAAACTAAACAAAAGAGAAAAAAGGGTCTTATAATTGGAAGCATCAGGCAAGCAGCTTGAATAACATAGTGTTAGCAGGACAGCCCATAGCAGAATGCTTATGGGCCTTTCCAAAGATGGTGGTGTCAGCAAAAGTATTCCTAAACTTGCTGAAGGATTACAAGAGAAATAGTAAAAAGGAGGAACCTGAAAATATTCCTAAATTCTACTGATTCGGATCCTCCTGTAAAACTGCAAGAAGTGCACAGGGAGTGGCCAAACACTGTGTATAATGTCTGACTGTGAACCTGCTGGGAAGGAATTAGTCCTACTCTTCAATTCATTTCTAATGGTGTGATCAGACTGGTTGTTTAAGGGGTGTTCCTTGCTAGCACAACCCCACTAGTCTACATCAAATTTGTTTTTATGTAAAAGAGAAAAAGCCTGGGGGGAGAGAGAGTGAAAAGAGGAAGGGGTCAGCATCTAACCTTAGAAACTCAGCCAGTTTTAAACCTGGTTTGATTTACATCAGTGTTGTGGATCACCATGGCAAAGTCATTACTCCCCTCCTGACACAGCTGCTTATACCAGTAGGTATTTTGCTTGCAGAATATGAACAGGAATGTGCAGCTGATAGATACTTCATTACAGACTGGATCTTCCATCAATGCTTTTAGTGATTATGACTGATTCTTGCTTTGCTGCTTTGGTTGCAAGTTGTCTTCAGGAATTATCCTCAGCAGAATCTGGCTAAGGTAGCATTGATCTCATGTTTGACCTGCTTGTCTTTTGTTCCTTCACAACCTTATTTTATCATTCTTCAAAGACAAGTGTATTTTCTCTGTAACAAGACCATCTGTAGAGGGTTAGCATACAAAGGGCAGATTACCCAAGAATCAAGAGCAAAGCCCTTTGGGACACTTGTGCAAATTGCAGCTGAAGCAGATGGTATTTAAACAGAAAGTCTGGGCACAATTAGCGGGGGAAGAGGGAAGCCACAGAGGACCTGGAAGGCAGACTGACAAGATCTTGTAGCCTTGGCAACACCTTGTCCTGATTGCCCACATCAAATAGAGATGATAGGGCATGAAGGAGGTTGCTAATCAAGTGCCATCTTTGACGACCTTCTTCATTTCTGCTATTCTGTTCTGAAGGGCTCCTGTCTTTCTCCCAGCCTATGGGTAAGTGCTGTGGATTTGCCCTGTGGATTAGCAAACAGGTTAACTACCAGAATAAATAACTCAGGACCTCCAAGATACTGTATGAAATCATGCCGATGGCAGGACGGAAATATAAAGGACACACATACCAAAGTTTTCAGATGTAACTCTGGTCAGGGAGGGCTTTCTCTCTGCAGACCTTGTTTTCCCACTCCCTGCCCCATGGTGACATGCCTTGGCAGCACACTAGTACCTGGCCCCTAGCTGAGCTGGAACCAGCAGCACTCTCAGGTGGCCCTGCAGTGCAGCAGCAGCTGGGAAGAGAGGCCGCTGCCAGACCCACTGCTCAGGCACTGATGGGATGGAAAGCTGGAAATAACAAACTGGGGGGAGCTTTGCCTTCAGCAACTGCCTAGGGAGGGACAGAAGTAGGTTACTGAAGGTCTCAGGCCTTACTATCTCTAAGCACATTCAAACACAGTGATTTCCTAAGGGAGATGGCCCCAAAACACACACACAGCAAAGCGGAGTCAATCTTCAGTAAAAGTGATGGTTGAGATGTGGAGGAAGCTCTCAGAAAGCAGCTGAAGAGCCCAGGGAGAGCAGGCACCTGGGCAGGTAGCCAGGCGGGCAGGCAGGTCTCCTGCAATAACTTCCATGATTTGCACACACCAAGATGTTCCCTTTGTAGTGAATAGAGAAAAACAGATGTTTCTAGAGGCAGATTCAGCTCATCTTTGAGGAGATGTTTAAAATGAAAGGAAACAAAGAGGCTCAAGACATAAAATACAAAGAAATCTACATGCAAAACTTGTGACTTTGGGAGTCTTAAGGGATTTCCAAGAAAACTGAAAAGAACACTGAAATATTTTCTCTCTACTCTCACTGGTATAATCACCTTGGGCATTACATGGAAAAAAACATTCATTTAGATGACAGAGACATGCCATTTTTAATTTGACATCTCTAAATTTCAGAATGAAACTTTCTGCATCACCCGCCAACTTACCTAAAACATGTAGCTTCAGTATTTTACCTACAAAAGTGTTTCTAAGGCTTTGTCTGCTAAATAAAGCAGTGGATAAACAACCTGAATTCTAGTGTAAGCAATTCTTATTATCATGGGATTGTAGGAGGACTAGATAAACAAGATCTACTACAAAGGGAAAAAAAAACAAGTAAATAAGAAGCTGTAAAATCTGAAGGAAAAAAAAATAAATTTGTTTCTTTTCAAAATCCTTCTCAGCTTACACAAATCAGTTGAAGGGGATGTGGATTCAGGTCCCTTTTGCAGGATGCAGTCCCTGCATGACTGAGCAGTCACCATTCTTCACCGCTGCTCTGGTACGTATGGCCCAGAACCTTCTGGCCAGCACAGGAATAAACCTCTTGCATGAAATTTCCCCATACATTTGTCTTTCTACTTTCAGTGACACTTGCCTTGATCTGCTCCTCTTTCCCCATAGACAGCACTTTATCAGCAGCATAGGTGAGCACATTTTGCATTCCACAAGTCCCAATCAAGTTGTCTTGGTTGGCATCTGAGCTCTGATCTTCACTGGCACTTTAGCCTCACCTTTTAGGACACTCCTGCTGCTCAGTTTTACATATGCCTTACAGGGGCTGGAAGATGCTCTGAGCACCCCTGCAACACCCCACTCCCTCCACAATACTTTAACGCTGGAGCCACGCATAGCTTCAAACAAAGCCTTTAAACCTTTTCTTAGAGCCAACATGGTTGTAAACACCTCTTTTCCCCTCCCATTATGGACTATTGACACAGCTGTTCGCTTTCATTGCTCAGCCTATGGAGCAGAAGTATAATTTCAACATGAAAAGAACATTAATAAAATTTTCTCCTCTTCTCACTAAACTGCTCTCCCATGTTAATGATCTGCAGTGTTAGATTTGAAAAAATGTCACTGCTTGCAGCTTTTCAAGCTTGGAAGATGTGGGGATCCCTCCACAGACAGCAAGGAAGGTGAGGGGCAGGATGGCATGGGAGCAGGGGCAGAGGAGGAACATCTGGGAACACCTCCTGCAGCTCACTGCCTGGCTCTACATGGCTTTGCATAGCTTAAAATCCAGGGGGAGACAGTTGTGTGAGCAAACACTCATAGTCCTTGTGTCCAGTTTGTCTTGAGAGGTCAGCAACGGCCCGGGGTTATCTACATGGAAACAGAACAAGCCCATGAGCAATACTGAAAGAGGCTCTTCATCACCAAGAGGAGTAGCACGCAGACCAATGCCAAAGCAGCGAGTCAGGCAGCTCACATCTAATGATTACTTCTGTGAGGCTGAGCTGCATCTCTGTTTCTGCAGCTGGAGGATCCAAGAGGCCCTGTGCATCCTGTTCTGCCTTCACTCTGCTAGCAGCTCCCTGGCAGTGAGCGTCCCTTCATCCCCTGGGCACCTACGCTGCCATACCCCGTGCAACATCCGTGTCCCTGTCCCCAGAGCAGGGTGACACCCTGGATGTTCCGGGAGTAGGAGCCGGTCTGAGCCAGCACTGTTTTCTGGATATCTTATCAGACTTTTTATTTTTAAAACAGGAGAATAATATTTCTCTTCGCCTGTGTCAGGACCATTCTGGGTGGGTTTGCAGCACTGCTTCTGGGAGAGCATCCAACCTCCTCCACCGTGTTTGGAAAGGGTGGATCCCACCCCACCGCCAGGCCTGCAGTTGATGACATTGGCAGCTGCGGCAGATTTGGCCCATGGACATTGCTCTCCTGGTTGAATTTCATCCCATCTCTTGTATTTTTTTCCACCCATCCTCCTCCCTCCAGGACAAAGATAGACATCTCTCTGGCTGCTCCCTTTGGTTGCCCTCACAGTCCCTCCCCAGCACCCCATGCCATGTGTGCATCCCCAGGTGCTAGCAGAGCCTCCAGAGACACCATGGCTCCTGTTTCCCAGTGAAGCAGCTGTGGGATACAACCTGAAACCCTGCAGGAAACTCATGCCTATTCCCATCCCTCTCTAGCCTGGAGTCACCTGGTTTTAGCAGCTGTATGCATTGTGGTGCTGTGAAGGTAAAGAACAGCCTCTCACTGCTCCAGGATCTCACAACTCTCCAGTTATAGTAGTGAGAAAAGACTCTTTAACTAGAGGTTCACAGTAGCAAGATCAGCCCCATTCAAGTAGTGGCCAGGCATGGGGAGGGCATCCTTAGGGCTCTGGAAGGAGGCAGAGAGCAAATGCTGGTAAAGTGACCTGTGGCCTGCCTAAGATGAGGGGCAGCAGGGAAGGATGGAGCTGCACTCCCTGCAGGCACACTGTATGGAGGAAAACTAGGAAAAGTGTCTTAGCTCCTACACTGGTGGCTCTGCAAGCCCCCTCTGAGAACATAAACATCCTGCCGCCCCAAGGGGCTGACGCTGGTCGCAAGGAGGCATGAACAGGGTGTCTGAGCAAGCCCTGAGCATGTCCGTGCCCGTGGCAGAAGTGCCCTTGCAGTCTGGCTGCTCACAGGGCTCCCAGCCACCAGGACCAGATTTGTCCCCACTGGTGCCATTGCCTCCTGTGGCAGCCCAGTCTTGAGTCAGATGAGTTTTCACAAGGGATCCTCCTGGCCCTTTTATCCACTCCAAACTCTCCAAACAAACCGAAATTCAAGAGCCAGGTTTTGTGAGCAAAACTGAAGGAAGAAACGTTTGGCATAGAGAAGAATCAAAATGAGTCAGAATATAAGTAAATGGTATTTGCAATTCAGACTGCTGTTGCAAAATGGTTTTCCTCCCAGGATTCCCCAGCCCAGTATCTGCATCTCCCTGCACAGAGAGCAGCCCTTTCTGGGGACCTCTCTGTCTCCATCACCTCCAAGGCCAGGATGTGTGCCATCCCTGCCTGTACCAAGCAAACAGAAAGCTTTCTGCTCTGTCATCCCTCCTAGACTTTACAGGAATGTAACATAGAAACAGACTGTGAAAAGACCATAAATAATCTGTCATCTCTTTGCTGCATCTCAGCATGGATTTAGCCTGATACCTGATGGAGGCTGACCTCCCTCACCATCATAAGCACCTACCTGCATTAGCTGCTGCTTTGAAACCACCTAATTTTCAGATATTTATATTCCTCATGATGACAAACTCAGCTCCCTTCTTTTCCCAGTTTGGCACTCAAACCTGCACCAAAATATAGTCCAAAGAGGCAAAATCAGCACTGCTGTCCCTGCCTCCTAGGCAGACACTTCTTGGCATCTTCCAGATGATGCACCAGTTGGTGTCACCACAACTGCTCAGAGCAGCTTAGTGCCTCCAGGCTCATTCCCCTCTGATGTGCAACATCAGCAACATTGAAAGTCCCAAATCTGTCCTTCAGAATCATGGAGGTGGCTTAAAAAACTCAAGGTGTGGTACACAGGATGTGATATGAAAATACATTCAAGTTCTTTTTAATTTCATGTTTTTGTTTTTTGTGCAGTTAGGAGCAGTGCTTTTTATTTTATACCGTTCTGACAGCTGGAAACTTCTTTTTCATTCACACAGAATGAAAACTGGGGTTTTATGAAAATAATAAATATGAAAATCACAAGACTTATTCTCATTACTGAGAATACCAAATGGCTGGGTAGCCAAAGGCCAGGTCATGAGATCTGTGTAATGAAGGCGTCACCCTACTCACAAAAACACACATGCCTTTCATAATTCCTTTTTCTATGCCAGTTGGAAGAATACTCTTGTAAGGAAGATTACATACCTGGATTGCTCAACAGATCAGGATTTGTTTCCCAGCTCTGCTGCAGATTTTCTTCTTGAGCTCAGGAAACTGATGTTCAAACTCTCTCTGCATCAGTTTCCCCATTTGAAAGCTAAGGAAACTAGTGATCTCTTAAAATGGCTAAGACTCTAAAAGTATGTCTCATTTTACCCACTTATGTTGAAATTTTCAAAGAACAGAAAATGTCCCATCAACAGAACTGCAAATTACAAAGCATTACTTTTCATATGAACTTTGTTTTGAACCAAACTCTCCTCTTTGACTCACTGCCCTTAATTGACACCAGCATGTTCCTTGCTTCATGCCTTTAATTGCTTCAATATTTCATAACTACAAGACTTATAAAATTAATTAAAATGTAAATTAAATGATAGCTTGCGGAAAGATTGAAATTACCATGATTTCATCTTCCACTGTTACATCCCATGGTACCAACAGGTCTGTGCAACAGGTGTGCCAATTAACAGCAGATGATAGAGCTGTCTGCAGTCACCTCTCTCTGCTTCAGGTTATGTTGCCTTGTGCAATTACTATACAAGTACCTACTCCAAGTTTCCAGCTCCATCAGGCTGAGAGGTGAGAGAATGAGATCTTCATTCAGCAAGAAAAGAAAGAGAGACATGCCCAAAACAATGGACAAACCCTCATGAAACCTTACAAATGATTTCCCACGTGGTAAATGGACGGTTGCCAAGATAGTTGAATGAAGTGGCGTATTTAAAGTTTTATTTTGTCACCATGCCTTCACCTAGGTCTAGCTGAGAATGGATTGGCCTTTCCATTCTATCTGTGTATTTAGAGCTCTCAAGTTCAACATGTCTTTAGGCTGAAATTACCAAGTATCAAAAAGAATGTCAGTAATTAACTTGATTATATCTGAAAACATGAGTTGAGAAAGTCATGTTTTTTCTTGCTTACCTAGAAATGGAAAATAAAACACTTCTAACAGTGACATGAGAAAGAATCATCAGGGCAATTCCAATGACTCTGAAATAAGTGCAGTTTATTGGCAGTCATCACAAAACCCATTAGTCTTTTTGAAAAAAAGGTGGTAGAAACTCAAGTTGCTTAGCATCAGAAAATCTCAGAGCTTCTGATCTGCACTGTTGGACAAGCCAGAGGAACAGCCACAGAGCTGGCAGCATGCCTTCAGCAGAGTGATAGCCACAGCAATTTTCACACAGAGCTGTCTGGAGACAGTGCATTGGGGTTTCTGGAGCCACTCACAGAATGGATGAGGCTGGCAGGTACCTCTGGTGACCATCTGTCCAACCCCCTGGGCAGAGCAGGATCACCAACAGCAGGATGACCAGGGCCATGCCCAGTCAAGTTTTGAATATCTCTGAGGATGGAAACACCACAACCTCCCTGAGCAACCTCCTCTGGTGTTCGGTGACAGCCAAGTCGGAGTTTAGGAGAGAGCGGGAAAAAACAGATGCCTTGTGTGAAAGATGCCTTTTGATACAAATGTATGAATACAAAGTTAAAGTTTCCTGAATGTGGGGCGTGGAGAAATGGAGGTTCTGACTGCATCATGGGCACTGGAGGAAACACGCTAACCTAGAGATGCAATAGTGAAACTACAGAAAGTGAAGGTATAGCTTCTGATCATGCAGTGAAAGACTGAGGATAAATAAGAAAGAATAACATGCAACAGAGTAAAAACTTGTTGAGTCCTATTATTTCAGGGAATAATAATCTAGCGGGACTGTGTTGGGCCCCTGCTGCAAACTCACCTGGTCGTGGACAAATACAGCTGTAATGATATGAGGCAGAGGTTATGTCACTACAGAAGGCTCTACTGCCCCAGCAGCAGACTGGAAAATAGGTGCCACTGGTGATGATATTTCTGACTGTCATGGCTCAGAAACCAGTGAGGAGTGTCACGAGTCAGTCTGGGTTAAACCTTTCACAGGAAATAATAATACAGAGTTCATTGAGGTACATAAATAGAAGGAGAGTAAGGACAGAGCTGTTTGGTTATGTGGTAAGAGTGTGGTAGGTTGAAGGTAACTGAGGTATCTCCCCCAAACCAAGTGAATGCTTTGGTTAAGAACATTGATGTTGAAAATAACAGATAAGGTAAGCTAGGTAATGGGAATAAAGGCAACAAACTGGAAACAATGTCCGAAGTAAAAGCATAAATCTAAGATGTTCTGTCAGAGTCAACAAGTGTAGTGGGAGGAAAGCACAGAGAATAAGAACAAATAATCTCCACTGGAGCCTTTTGGCATTTGAATTCATTGTCCTAGTAGCAAGGCTCCTCAGGGAAGTCAGGGCAGTCACACCTGACTAGGCAAGAGCAAATGTAGCACATACATACCAGGATGACAGGATGGTGGGAACAAAGGTAGGAAAGGCTTTAGAACACATTCTGAATAATGGAACAATTAAATAAATGTATAAAACAGGATAAAAATGGAATTAAATTGTTTTATTTAGCACTGGGACAGACTGACCTGACCTCTTCTGTTTGTGTAAGATTTTCCAGCTATAGAGAAGCACAGAAGCACAGAATTTCTTAGACTGGAAAAGACTTTTAAGATCTTTGAGTCCAACCATTAATGCAGTGCTGCCAAGTCCTTGACTAAACCATATCCTTCAGCACTACGTCTACACAACTCTTAAATACCTCCAGTGATGGGGACTCCACCACTGCCCTGGGCAAGTCATTCTAGCGCCTGATAACCTGTTCCATAAAGAAATTATTCCTAATAATCAATTTAAACTTCCCTTGCCACAACTTGAGGCCATTTCTTCCTGCCTTAGCCCATTTCCTTTTGTCCTCTTGTCTTTCAACCATGGCCTCTGTGAAGGCACAATGTTAGAGAGATTGCTAAAGGCAACTTAACTAAGTATTTGATTAAGCACCATAGGACAAGCAAATCCACTAAGATAGGCACACAGTTCAGCTTGGCAGTCAGTTCAAGTGGCAAGAAAATGAAAAGGCCTCTCAAGAACCAGTGGCTGGACTGTGATTTAAACCACTGAAGTAACAGCAAGATTTGGCCAAGTAGGATTAGTTATTATCATCTCTTATCTGTCTCTGTATTGAACATTTTTGCTGTGAGTTGCAAAAGCTTTGGTACAGTAAGCTTTCCCTGATTTCTTTATTTGGTATTGCGGAAAGGGCTAAAGAAGAAAGTACAAATAGGCCCATAAAATGCAGTAGCCAGTCTACAAGAGCTTGCTCAAGTATCATAAAACCTAGTGTGCTTTCCCCTGCTGCCCAGAGTCACCAGAGCAGTCCCAGGGCACTCTGGAGTCATTTACTCTTGTTCTACCACTGCACAGAAGAGCTCCACGTAAGAGCACTGAAGAGTTCAACAGGACCTACCACCTACAGTGAGGTGTTAATGAGTAAAGAGACAACATTAGGACAAGTAGTGTTTGAGAAATAAGAACCAAACCTTCCTAGGGAGCATGTATTACAGGAACACTAGTTCAAAGTGAAGGATGATGGACTGCAGGAGCTACTGAGAGACCTCACCTGAGCACCAACATTTAGGGCCTTGGGCTGGGTCAGAAGGTAGCTCTGTACAAAACACCAGTCACATGCCCAAACATGCAGTGCTGCACCTTGGCACTTGTAAGGCAGAAAAAGAAAGGCTGCCATACTTGTACAATGTTATCTTCCCTCTTCCGTCCACATCCCTGCACATGAAGAGCTCCTTGCTTCCCATTTTGCAAAACAAGGAAGGCATTTCCACCCATCGGGAGGATGGGGCTCTTTGGTTTGCTTTTTTAAGAGCATAGACAGGCCTTGATGCAAAACATTGCAGATTTCAAGGAAGTTTGGGATGTAGCTCCTCTGTTCGCATCTGTCTTGCCTTTTTGACCAGAAAATGTTTCTAGTTAAGATATCCTGTAAATAGGAAGCAAGAAAGGAAAAGGAAGAAAAATAACCCATAAACAGCTACTACCTGAACCTGTGGAAGGATAGACAGCATGGGGACATGGAGAAATACTCCTCAGAGACACCATCCTCAGAAACTAGTACCTCCTGCAGTGCAGCCCATGCCATTGTGCTGCACTGGTGCAAACTGGGACTTTGGAAAGTCTAATTTCTGTTTCAACGTGGCGGTGGGGGGGGCCCTGAAATCCTGCCAGCCCTACAGTCATCCTTGCAGTTTGGGCAGCATGGTGAGTGCTCCCTGCAGGAGGTTCAGGTAAGGCTGTAACCCTTAAAGCAGGGTATGCAAGCAGCTCCAACCACACCTCCAGCAGGTCTCCCAGAATAAACCCTTGGTGTCTCCAGGTGTATGTATCCGCACATGGAAAATCAGCATGTGTGCCATGGTGCTATCTATGTGTGCTGCAATTTGTCCAGTTCCTGCAGTCAAACAAGCCTATTTTTATAGGGCTGTTGAAAACATGGCCCTTAATTACCGCCTTAGGCAGGGAGTGGGATTATCTAGCAGATGAGATTAGCAGCCGTGTTGCTCTCGGGGACGACTTGTTGGCCGGCTGGACTCCCGTCAGCAGTCCTGCTCTGAGTCGCATTTTGTGCCCTCTCCAAAAGTAATAGTGCTGCTTTTTAAATTTATAGAAGAGTTTATCTGTTACACTTTAATAATCAGTAGTTTCTTGACTCCTTGCATGAAATGTTAAAAAAAATAAAAGGTTCAAAATTGGATTTTATAACATAGTATGGTCACTGAAAATCCTTATTGCTGCTACGGTATGAATATGATATATTTAGTCCTACAGAGATGGAAGAAAGGCAGAGTGTGCCTGAGACCTGTCTTTCTATCGCAGCCACCCCCATGGTAAGCAGAACCCGACTGAGGAGATATAGCCCATCAGAGGAACCTGTCAGGGCAAAGTAGAGGGGAGAGAAGGGAGAATATGAAGCCCTTTTAAATTGTGAATGTGTTTATGCATTGTCATGTCAGAGCAGAACACCTCCCCTACCCCACCTTTTAATGCATTTTGCTTTTGTGTTGCTTTCCCTTCTTCCCTCTTGCTTCCTCTTGGCCACTGAGTGACACTGATGTTATTTTTTTCTTAGCTAGAACTCTCCTGCACATGTCCTTGCACAAGAATGGCTACACACGTGCCCTAGAAAAAACAGCATTTTTGGGTTTACAGTTTATTTTTTTTTTCCATTCTCCATCTTCTCCACATTGAAGTTTTGAAAGGTTAGACAGTGGAAAAGGGAAGATTTGGAAAGAATATTTGAGCATTGTGCTTTCCCTGGCATGCAGACAGAGGAAAAGTTGAAGGGAGGTGGCAATGAGAGTAGGGAGTGGAAAAGAAAAACCTAACTGAAAGGAAAAAAATTAAAAAAAAAAAAAATTTAAAATTTTAATTTGAAAATTGACAAGCGGAGACAAAAATCAATATTTTCACATATCCTGAAATGTCTCATGAAACTGCTGCTTTGCCAAAAATGAAAACTTTCCCATGACTTCCATCCCTCTTGTCACAATATGTTCCTATTGGAAAATATATACGTACAAAATCCAGGATGAAGAACAAAACAATGTTGGACTGCTGTGCCCAGGGAAGGGGGTGGGTGCAGTGGTGAGCTGGGCTGCTGATGTGCCCAGAGGAGAGCTGGCCAACACAGTAAGCATGCTGCTAGCCAGCACTGGTGGGCTCACCAGGTCTGTGGTGCTGGGGTCCAGGAGACCCCTTGTGTTGAGGAACAGTCTGCAGTAAACAGACAGCTATAATTAAGGGGTACAGCAATACTCAATTCAGTCATCAACTGTTCATGGTGACACTGGAGGCATTTACAGTCCAAAAGACATCTTTGCAGGGTCCTGCATCCTTCGGTATCTTTATCACTAATGTTAATAATGGGATAGAAATGGTGCTTACTCTATTCACAAACAGCTTCATTGTGCAGCAGGCTTCTCCACGCTGCATCACAAATGAATGTAATGTAACCTCAAAAAATCAGAGAAATATTCTGAGAAAAAGCAGGATGAAATTCAATGAGGACAAATTCAAAGTCCCAATTGTAGGAAGGAACAGACATTCATGTTTATGGGAGATAAGAAGCTAGTTTGGTATCAGCTGAGTAGGAAAGGATCTGAAAGTTTTAGTGGGTGACAACTTGACTGCAAATTAACACTGCTGCTGCAAAAAAGTCAAATACTGTACCATGACCTACAAACAGGCTTGCTGCTGATAAGACATAAGAAGTAATTCTAGTCTGTCCACACTGGTAAGATTTTAGCTTGAGTTACTGTGTTCAGTTTTGAGGCAATTTAAGAAGGTCATGAGGGAGGGAGTTTAGAGGAGATAACAGCTGGGTGAACAAGGACCCCAAAACACAACTTGCATGGGAAGGTCAGAAAAAATGGGTCTGTTCTGCCTGAAAAAGGAAGGATGAATTCAAAGGGCATATAGAAATTAGTAAGTATTTTGTTTCTGCATTTCTACTGTAGGTAGGAAAATATAACGTGTGTAAATTACAGCAAGAGAGATTCAGACAGAACCCAGCAGTGGTTTGGGTTGGTGGGAACAGCAAAGCACTGGAGCTTGTGAGCAAAGGCATGTTGGTCTCCATCTGTGGACATTTTAAAAAATATTGGACAAGTACCTTGAGAAATGGCACAGGTATATCACCTAGTATAACTACTTACACCCAGTTTCTTGTGATTCTTATCACAGGTGTCATAACAGTTCAGCAAGTGATGACTTTTAAAAATAGCTCCTGAAAGGCTTGGAGTTTCCTGAAGACACCCAAACCTTCTCTTTTACTGCAAGCTTTTCCCACTGCCTCAAATTTCCACTGGATTCAGGGAAACAAGGACTTGCCGACTGCAGCTCTTGGACCACATCAATGACTGCTCACAGTCAAACATTTAATTTACCTCCCAGCCACACTCAGAGGCTCTGGAGCGAACAGTTATTTTTAAAGCCACCATCCTGCCACATTGGAACATTTGCTCGGCAGTAAAGAGTGTGCTCGAAGAAATAATGACTGCCTTTTTATCCAAAGACTATTATAGCTAATGTTTAAAGTTCACTGAAAACTATGTTTCTGTATATCTGTATGGAAGGTATATTTAAGGCAAACGTCCCTCAAACTCTACTCAGTAAGCAAAGAACACACAGCAATACTCCACTCTTGACATTTTAAAAAGACCTCTGAAGTTCTTTTTTTCCTTTAACAATGGGGCCAATTTTGCCTTTCCTGACTGCCATCCTGCCTTCGCTTTTTCTTTTAGTACCTCTCGAAATTACCTTGACCTCGCCTTTAAACATAGTCTTCTCCAGGACACTGAAGTCAGACAGGGTTGGAAGTGTTGCCGATTGAGGATGAAAGATCAGACATTAGTTTTAGGGTGAGAGTATTACCAGCACTGACTGTTTTCTCTAACTCAGCAACCCCCTGGGGCTACCATTAATATTCATGATGGGCCTTGCCTCTGTTCCCAGGGCTGTAAATCTCAGAAGCTTTCTGGCTACCATTCCCCACGAAGGGCTGCCTGCCTGACTGCCCTACAGGCACGTGTGTTTGAGAGGGGAAAGTGAATGGACCAGGTTTAGTCCAAGCCCCTTCCCAACCATCATCTTCATGATACAGCTCCGTCTCTTGCTGTTTTATTGTTGACCTGAAAGAGACAGATGTTGACTTCTGCTGCCACACAGTCATCCTCACCAGACCAGAGGTAACCACCTCTTACAGCTAGAAAATAAGCAGTATTCTCACTTAGAGGTTTAAATACCACCAGGGAATGAAAAAAAAGCACCTCCTCCTGATAAAAATAGAAAAGCCATCTATCAAGAGGAGCTCAAAACTGTAGGTGTGTCTGTGCTGGAGGAGTTGTGTTCTCTATTCATAAGTACAGGGCCAGCACAGATCTCCAGCTGCGGTTGTCTCACTTCAGCCCAGGTCTGCTAAGGGTTTGTCACTGCCCAGGGACACCTGGGTGATGGGCTTTGAGACTAGGAGGAAACAGCCATGATCTGCCCATAACTGCTTCGGTAAAGCATTGCAATGTGGCCATCTGCTCATCAGAAAGCCCTGCCACATAATATTAATAAATAAATAAATAAAATTGGCTTCTGAAATGTTGTAGGACTGGAGAAGAAAGACTCTGCGCCCTGCTAGCAAGTGGCCAGTGCACCCTTGAGGGCACTCTCCTGAAGGTGATTAGCAACTCCCACCTTGCCAAAGCTCAGACAAACAGGTTATCCAATTTCCTAACACTCTGGCCCTTCTGAAGAATAGCCTAGGGACATTGCCTGCAGAGAAGTCCTACAGCCAGTTCAGGGTGCAGTGCTTCCTCAGCATCAAACACAGTAAAACATTAATTGAACGTGGTAATGAAGGCCTACTTGCACCTTTTGCCATAGGTGACTCACCCTCCATGGCGAGCCCCAGAGCCTGGCAGCCTTTTCCCACTTCCTGCAGTGTGAGCCCTGGCTCCAGGCCCCAGTCCTTCCCTTGCCATGTATTCTTACCCAAATTTTTCACATGCCACAGCTGATTCTCACTGAGTGGTGGGATGAGCAGCTCCAGTGGAAGGTGCTTAACCTCACACAGCTCCTCACATGCCCCAGAGCAGTGGTCCAGATTCTCCCATCTCCCATTCAGATCCCTACCATTTTGAACCTCAATCCTGCTCACATCAACCACCCAGGCTAGTGAAACCCCATGGCCCGTGTGTGATGCTGTGGGCCTCTCATATGGTAACTGCAAGGAAGAGACGTGAGCATGCCTGTCACCTCCCAACAGATTCACATGAGCAGGGAGTCCTGGGAAAGCAGCAAAACAGCCTGCTTCACCTGGTCCTGCAACAGTGGTGTGCCAGCAGTGGGACCAAAGTGTAATCATCTCCTTTCCAGGGAGAACCACCTGTCCATGTGGCTGCCACTATTTCTGGGTGACCTTGTTTGATCTAGGTCAGCTCCAGAAGGTCTGTATTTTTGCTCCCAAGAGACAAGTACTAGCAGTTCACACAGCCACTGGCAATGTGGTCTTAACTAGGCCATGAAACTACAGAAGACGGGAAGAAGTGAGGAGAAAGGACAGACCTAGAAATCCAGGTAAGAGTTTCACAGCTCCACAGTCACTTTACCATGCTCTCAGCTCTCATGAGGTTCTCAAGAAGCAAACATAAACACAGACCAACCTGTACAGAGTCAGTAATCTCAAAAAAATGGAGAAGGCTGAAGGTCTTGAGAGACCTGTCAGATCCATAGACGACGTGTAATGTAGGGTAATGCTATACTGTGGGTGACAGCAGAGACATCTTATGGGGTCATGTGAACAATGAGATTTCTGTGGCTTGATGAATCATCTCTCTTTCCAGTGGACAGAAGCAGCACCTCACTCTAAATAGCTCACATCACGACTGTGCAAATAGCTGAGGCTTTTTACCTTTAATCCCAAATCAAAGTATTTTAAGAAATCAGAATCAGAGCAGCCTGGGGAAAAAAAAAAATGTTATCCTTTTGGGCTGAGTAGACTGGTTTCAGGTACCCATCCCTTTCCCTCTCTCCAGTGGTACTGCAGAAAAACTTGTGTATGGATGCATTTATTTTGAGAAACCTGAATTGAGTCAATATTTAGGAAAGAATTTTAGGACACTCATTTTGATAAAAAGAACAAGAACAAAACCAACAAATATTAGGACAAAGCTTTTCTGAAACTTTCTCCATCCTCATAAATTTCATTCCAGTAATATGTTAGATTAGCAAAATACTGTCATTTTAAAAAAGTAATCCTGTAAAAAAAACCTACCCCTTTTTTTTTTTTTCCCCAGTGGAAAATCATCTATTGCTATTTTTTCAGCTTGGTCTAATGCTAGGAGTTATTTGCTGTTCTGTATGACAAAGTGGTTGATGAAGTGTATGATGAAGGGAAGTGGTGGAGTCACCATCCCTGGAGGTATTTAAAAGATGTGTAGATGTGGCACTTACAGATGTGGTTTTGTGATGGACTTGGCAATGCTGGGTTAATGGTTGGACTTGATGATCTTGAAGGTCTTTTCCAACCTAAACAATTCTATGATTCTACGAATATACTGCACAACTGGGAACCCATGGCAAATACATACATATGGCCTAGTCAACAGGAAAATATTACTAGGAAGAGGGAAAATCAGGCACAAATTGTATTTGTATTATCATGAATAGTGGGTTTTTTTTCTGGAGCAATTGCATGCTGGCAACCTAATTTTTTTATCTTTTTTTTTTTTTTTCATAATTAACCCAAAACTTAGTCTTTCAGAATGCACACTTTAACTCACATTTAATAAAATTTGTTTTAAGATACTACTTTAATACATAATTGATTTTAATTTCCTCTAAAGGTCTGCAAGTGTCTTTAGCATAGGAGAAACCAAGCTGGTGACAACTGCATCGAGGAAGCAGTAAAGAGAACTGCACCCACTGCAGCTACATGCAAAAGATAGACTGAAAACCAGGAAAATTCTCCTTATCTGAAATGACTTCTCAGTTCTAGTCGTGCTGAAGGCTGAAACAAGAAAAAAATAAACATTGTCTATTATAAAGATTTTTGAGGTCTCTCCAAGAAGAAAAAAATCTCTATAAAAGCTATTTACATTGTTTTCAGAGAAGTATGGTTTCTACCTTGTCAGCAGTCCCTTACGCTCTCAGGCAGGGCTTGCTTTGGTTGGAGCTTTGGGGCCCTTTTTAATTGCACATCCATCACCTTCTCTTCTCCCAGGAATTGCTGTTCCCCTTGGACAGCTTAAAGGTCCATGCACATTCTCCCTGGGTACCAAAACTCCTTCTTGGCCACAATTTGCCTCACCTGGGACCCACACCCACACCTTTCCCGGACCTGGCTCATCGCTTGCAGTGTTTGGACTGTTGATGGACCTCACAATCAGCCCCGCTCTGCCTGTGCCTTTGTTCCCCAGGATCTGTGCTATTGGGAGGGCACATCCCACCTGGGGCCATCTCGGCCCCAACTCTGTTACCCTCACAGGCAGTCTGGCTCTGGCTTCTCCCTGACACAGGGAGCACATTAGGAATGCCTTTATGTCAGGAGACTACCATACACAGTACCGGCACAGTCTGAATTACAGACAATTCTGAATTGCAGAAGGAAGAAAAATATTCAGCAAAATTATGTAACCAAAGTTCAAAAATAGCCTATTGCCATCTGGTTGTGCTATTTTGAAGACCAAAAAACCCTCAAGTCTTTTTCAAGCTAGCTATACTGTTTGCAAACTCAGCCAAATTTTTTACAAAATCTCGAATTTCACAGGCTTGATTTACCTCCGGAGTCTTTTGAACCAGCTTTGCCTGTGCACAAGTCGTACCCAGTCACACAGCTCCATTCCATGTCTGCCACACATATTTTAAAAGCCCTGTCGCGTTCCTGTAAAAGCAAGTGCACAACACTGGCAGACTGCAGGAGAAAATCCAAAATAAAATAATATATAAAATAGAATATAAAATAAAATACAAGCCCCTTAAGCATGATGGATTAAAGTCCAACCCACTGTCGTGCCTCCACTGGGCATCAGGAGACAGCTCTTGTAACATCCCAAGCTGCAATGAACACATCATCCCCTAGCTCTTTGGTTTGCTAAAGCAACAGGGAACTGCAAAGAGCCTGAAGCAGTGCCCAGATATGACCTTCCCCATTAAACAGAGGATAGTTTCATGCCATTTACACCTAGCTGAAATGTCAGCGTGGAAGGGACTATCGCCCTGAAACCCCTCCAGGCCAGCCAGCAGCTCACCACCACAGGGATAGAGCCCAGCACCTGATGGTGTAACAACATGCTAGGAATTGAGGTTATCTGGCCTATCCTAGATCAGCCACACATCACCACTTCTTAGGTCTAGTATTCAAATATCCCTACTGACTACTAACCTTACCAACAAATCCCAAGGAATCACCTTCCTACAACTGTGATTGAATCTCAGATGTTGCACATCAGTAAGAGAGACTTGTATGGAAACCTTTAGCATTTAGTATTGGTTATGTATCATTCTCCAGCATATAGAAAAAAAAATATGCAATGCTTTCAAATGGATTCTAACATCATCTAGCCCTAACCTGACCCCTGCAGCAGGGATGAGGGGCAGAACCTGCCTGCTCTGCTCTTGGACTTGCCACAACAGCACTGAGCTAATGACTTCCACAGCCAACATACCAGGGAAAAACTATTTCCCTTCAGCAGTTTTATGCGTATTGCCTTTCAGCCTCATTATATAAGGTTAATTATTTCTGACTTGCTTCCTCTGCACAGGTTGGCATTACACGCCTATTGCCTGCCATGATGCTTTGCAGTCCTGACCCCTTTTCACACTTGCCTTCTAAGACAGGGACATGGGGTAGTCTCCCAGCATAGATCTTTGTCTCCTCTGGAGACGTCATCTGCCTACACTGATGCTCACAGGTGCAGACCTAGAGGGAAATGTGGCCTGAAGCAAAGCCTTGGACCACCCCATTTACCTCCAGGAGCCTGGCTGAGATGCTCCTGCAGGAAACATGGACACAGAGCTTCACACCTGGTTTTAGTAAATGCTGAGAGTTATTTAATAGTATTATTATAGTCTTACTCTCTTGGAGTGAACCATTAGCTAATAGTCAGGACTTCATAAGAATGTTTCTCCACTGAAAAAATTGAGGATCCAATTAAGATATGTCCCAGGTGCAATTCTGTTTATTTATGGTGACTGAGTACAAAGCCTAGTTTTGTCAAGTGTGGAAGAAAAGAAAAAAAAGAAAAGACAGTAACTATAACAACAGAAAAGCAGTTTTCTTCCTCCCATTTGCCAAAGGTACCATTTTCCATAGGAGCTTTTAGTTATTTAAATGGATGCTGCAGTCACCCTGCCTCTCCCTATCCTTCCTCCCTGTCTGTGCAGGGCTGCTTCCCTTTTCCAGGATATGTAGGATCTGATCAGATTGCCAATGGGATCATGAAGGAGGTGGAAATGATGCTAGGATGCCATAGGACTATCAGCTTCAGCTGTCCAAAGCTGCACTCCATTAGCAGGTCTAGTTTTCTAATGAGCTCTATCCCTGATGGGCAGCAGAAGTATTTCTTTTGCTTTCTTTCTCAACAACATGAGGATATGAGTAATTAATCCCTCTGACCTTTTGATTACAATCCCAAAGAAAAGTCCTGCCACTCACTGCTGCCCTGGACAAGGCTCCTGCTGGCCCAGGTTTGACTTGCAAGACCCTGCTAGCTTGTCATGTTGGACATTAAATGGTAGCGCCTGGCTGTGCCACGCTCTCTGAGGGGAAAATGGTTCTCGGCACATCTGTCACCCCGACCCTGGCCTGTGGATAAAGATCAATCTCACTTGATCACAGCCATCCGGAAGTGTGGGGTTTTTTCAGTCTCATTTTCCACATCTCCTCATCAGCCTAACACCCTGCTTGCTGCACTCACTTCACTACTGCTCAGGGAGCCAGAGCTGGCTACCCACAGCAACATGCTGGTTTGTTTTCTCCTTTGGCTGTCACAGTTAATTGGGAAACCCAATAAAGTATAAGCACTTAAAATTAATCTTCTGAAGAGCCATTAGTTAGCTTCTGTCAACACTGAATTTCACTGGAGCCTTGTTTGGTCCCTCACTAAGTTAGATGCAGAGCTTTGCTAGCTCCATCCTCATCCCCCTTGGAGGTCACTCATCGAGGCAATGAACATGAGACCATGTAACGCCCATTGTCACCCCCATCACCCTGAGCACCAGCCGCTTGTCCTGTCAGTGTGCCACACCTTGCTGCACTCTCATCCCAGCTGTCCTAGGGGCAAAGCTGCTTGCCTGCTTCTTACCCTCTGGGACGGAAGCTCTTTAGTCAGAGCAGGTCATAAAAACGTTATTCAGTGAACTTTAAGTTTGACGTATTGTGCTGCTCTGAATGAAAACATGCTGAGTTCATGTTGATGGTTCCAGCTGAAAAAAAAGTATTCAGTATTTCTGACAAGAAGCTTCTAAATGGCACTTTTAGTTTGAAACCGACTTTTTTTTTTCTTGAAAAGAGTAAGTCAACAGTTGAAGAGCCACATGGTCAGACAGAAGTTTCCCTCCCTCTCGATCTTTTTTGAAAGATCATGGAGAACAGGGGAGGTGCCTGAGGACTGGAAGAAAGCCGGTGTCACTCCAGTATTCAAAAAAGGAAGACCCTGGTAATTACAGACCAGTCAGCCTCATCTCCACCCCTGGAAAGGTAATGAATGAAGCATCCCATTCTGGAGATCCTATCTCAGCACATGGAAGAAAAGAAGGTGTGGCCTGCCCTTGGTGATCCTGCTCTGTCAGGGTGGTTGGACTTGATGATCTCCAGAGGTGCCTCCCAACCCCTACCATTCTAGGATTCTATGAATCATGGGATTCCAAGGAGTATTTAAGGAGAAAGGGGAGGAGAAGGAAATGTTGACATTTCATCTTCTGACAGTAGAAGCACTATGAGCTGGACATGTTCTCAATCCAAGGATTCACCAGGATTCTGCATTCCCTCTCTTACTACATGCTGAAGGTTTTATTTTACCCTCATCAGGTGCTGCAAAGTATCTTGTGGAAGTTTGGTGGATTTACACCACTTTGCTAAGAGTTAACTGGAAGCATTGGTATTTCTTGATGATCTGCCAGACTGTGGTTGCAGTGGTCCTGTGAGGGAACAGCAGCAAAACAAGGAGATTAGAAAGCCAACCCATAGACATGTACCAGAGATTTCTCATGCAAGAAAACCTCCTATGACATCCCTCAGGGTGTCTAGAGACTGAAAATGAGGAAGAGGTGCGACCGTCTCTCAAGCACATCAGCTTTGAGTTGTCCAAGACTGTGCCTGCAGCCTCAGCTGATCACACACCAGTTGTGCAGCATGAGTGAGATGCCAGAGCTGCTGCTCACCTGCGGCTGGTAAAGGTTAGAAAGAGGTGACAGCCTCCCTGGAAGCTGTGGTCTTGTAGGTAAAGAAACTTGGGGGGGGGGGGGGGGAGCGCTTTGGGGGGGGTTTTTTGCCATCGTGGAAGTGACATGGCGTCGCATTGCCTGAATATAATTGGAAGAGGGGTTACATTTTTTGCCGTGTGTGGGCGAAACGGCAG
>WUAM01000071.1:18866678-18877152 GCA_024336885.1 Actenoides hombroni
CCCCCCCCGCTCCAGGATCAGCAGTGGAATTCCAGCACCCTCAGCCCCAAGCTACAGCTCTTTAGCAACAGTGCACCGAGCATAGGTCAGAGTCTTAGAATAGAGGTAAGTCCAGCCAACAGCAGCTAAATAGCTTTTATTGTGATGCCTGCAGCAGATGTTCAGAATAAAACAGCTAGACATAATGAAAACTGCTGAGATGTTACAGGGCACAAGTCCACCCACAGCTGTACAAATAACACAGGAGAGAAGAATTGTCTTGGGTACGTTCTTGCAAAAGCTGGGCAACAGAGTCTCTAAACAAACTCTGTTATAGGCAAACCCCAAATGAAAACCAGCCTAGTGTGATCCCTGCAATATAAAAACAACTACAGCAGTGATTTTATAAGGGAACAGTTTGAGACAATTAAAGGCATTTGTCTATTATGGGATTGTCTGTAAGGGTTAAGTTCTGCCTCCTGTACCTGGTAGGCAAGATGTGCATCACCATGACCAAAGTCTGGATCGGAGCTTACCAGGAGCATCAGAACCAAACTGACCTCAAGTATCATGAGTATTGTGTAGTATGAGTAAGGCCCTTATGCACTGCCTGATGTTTCTGGCTTGCTATAACGTGCTTACTACAGCTTTTGGACTTTGAGATGCCCCAGGACTGTGTCCTTTTTCATGACACTCAGCATTAGTGATACTGTAGTAAAAAGTGCCTCAGCTGTTCATGCAGCTGATCAAAAGGCCTGATGCTTGGGTTTGGTTTTCTTTAATGCATTAAATGTAATAGTAAAAAGCCACCTTTTTGCCTTTGAAATGGTGCATTGATGTTCCTTTGACTTGTGTCTTATAGTATAGCATTACCCTTCGGAAGGCAAAGAGAGCCAAGTGTTAAAACATTTTCTATTGCAGGCTTATATAACTTCGCAAGATAACATTGCTAGACTTCATGTAATAGTTTACAGACTTGTAAGCTTTTTGATAGTAATCCAAAAAATCATTGTCTCCTAATATTGCCTGGCTTTGGAGCAGCCTTGCCAGTTTCCATCAGCCAAGAAATCTGTTCCTTCGGCTCATTCACAGAACATTTTGAGCCTCTCTGGGAAAACACTGGCTTCAGCAAGAGAAGAAGCAGATACTTTGAAATAAACTCAAAAGTAAGTGTATTGATAGCAGTAAGCAAAATTCCAGGGTAATTTAATTTTCATGTTGATGTACAGGCACGAAAATACCCATAACATGGCATTTCAGCCTCCTCATGCTCCTGACACAAAGCAAAATAGAAGGTCTCGTTTCTCTGCAAATGGTCCCAGAGCTGACTGGGGAACAGTCAGGGCCACTGGTCTGCTACCGTGGTCTGAACAGCATATAAATCGAAATGGCTCCAGCACTGCAAATAAGTTGTTCTGTTATTGTTTTGTATTCTTCTCTGAGGGATAAGATTTTCCTTTAAAATAAGTACATGGAACACTTGATGTGGGACTTCTTCCTAGCAGTGGCACAGAGCCAGAAACCAACTGTTGTCATATCTCTGCTGTCATTTTCACAGGTACTTGGTAGTGGGAAATAATTGCCCAAGACTCTAGTGCAAAAGCTGCTTGAAGGCAGACCTCAGTGCTCAGTTGTGGAAGCTTGGGGCCTCCTTACACGGTCAGAAATGAGGGACCCAGCAGACCCACAAGAGAGGCAGCAAAGCCACTTTTCACAGCAGTATCTACAGCAACCTACCAATTAGGGGGTGCAGCTCAGGCCTTGCCAGTTCCAAAGCGCTTCAGTGCTTCAGGCACTGCAATTCCAGTGCCAACCCCAAGGGGTGGAAATGCAAGAAGTTCTCAGAAAGTCAGCAGATTAAACAAGAAATACAGACTTCCAGTCATCTTGCCTAACAACTTCAGGCTACCACAGAGAAGATGCTTCCCCTGTCAGAGAGGGCCCTCCTGGAGCACTGCACCAGCACAACAATGTGTAGACCCAATCCCAGCTCAGACTGGGCTCCTTTTCTCACCTCAAGGCCCTCTGCACCATCTGCCCTCTCACACAGGAGTCTTCAGCACCTTTGTGCACTCAGCCTCAGTTCTTCTTTCCTCCAGCTTCCCCTACCCCTCCAAAGAGTCAGAGGACCATCACCCACCAGGGAACAGACAGCATCATAGCTCAGCTCACCTTAACGCCATCCCAAAGCACAAATTCAAGGTCTCCGAGGTGCCTCTTTGTTGGCTTGCTTTAACAATACTGCAACACAGCTGTGAAGAAAACAGCAGTCCCAGCATTGACCCTAGTTAAGGTGTTTTGTTAGCTCACATACTTCAGCTGGCAATCATCAGCTGATCAGCAATGTTTACTTATTGTTAACACCAATTAAAAAAGCTCTCACTGGCAGAAAAAAAGTTGTGAAGAGATTTCACCTGTTTTGTATCATTTCTTACCATCCAAAAATAGTGTGGCTTTCATGACCCCTCTTCTGCGGGGCTCTTTCCTGCCTGCTGTCAGTTACTCTGTGGTGTTTTACAGATGCCCCATGCAAAGAGAAGAATGATTTCTTGCTGGGACGCAAGGTTACCTGCACAGCAGAATTCCCTGCCAGCACATCACATCACCAGCCTGTCTCCATCCCCAAAGTGTGACACCTCCCTCACCCCCTCCCCCAGCAGCAGCAGGGCTTTGGGCACAGTCAGGTTGCCTGTGGCTTCTTCCCTGCCTTATGTGAGGGACAAATATCACTGAAAGAGAGTCAAGCTTCCTTTTGTTTGAACCCCCCCCCCCATCACTTTGAGTCACCAAGCAGAGGGTGTGTGTGTGATGCCTCCAAATGCTGCTGTGACATGCTGAGCCCTGGCACCGAAGCTGGTGTACCCAGGAGTGCTCACAAGTACAGGGAAGAGGCATCATAACATACATGAGTCACGAGTTCTTTCCTTGCATTACTATGTGATCCTCACAGAAGAGGCACAAAGCACATTCTCTGTCTTTCCTTTTCAAGCCCACATTTTTCTTGAGAAGGCCAACCCACGCCATTGCCCATTCACAGGCAGTGCCCCAAGGTTGTTCCCCACTTCTCCTGCCACTTCCCACACTGCTGCTGCTGGACCCCTGCTCCTGCTCTGTGTGTGCAGCCGCTCCACAGAGGGGCAATGGTGGGGAACCGTGAGACAGGAGCACCCCACCAACACCTCTGGAGAGGAGTCAAGTGCTGGAAGGTTTGAAACCCATGCAAGGCTGCAAATGGAGCCTGATCACCCTGAATTTACAAAGCTGATCTGGAAACCCTGAAGCTAATCTCAGAAAACCCTGCTTGCCTCAGACTTTCTTTAGAGATAAGATAAAACAAGGAAAAACTTTGTGCAGTGGCTGCTTTTGCCTGCTTCTCAGCACAGACAGAAGAGATAAAGAGAGCTCTATGGGGAAGAGGTTCACAGTGAAGAATATTTCCGAGTCATTGATCAGTGAAGGAAATAAAGGGCCTTAGAGCTTCTTGCTCACTTAAACTAAAAGAAAAATGGATCATTGATTTTACTGGGACCTCCCCTAGGCAAAGCAGTTTCCTAAAGTAAAATATATTTTTATTGTGCCACTGGGAACTGGATGCAAACATTTATAAATCTTCCCTTGAGGAGGTTATCACTCAACCATTTTAAACAGTTTTGCGTGATACAAAAATCTTTAAAACCAGACACCCCTCGCATTTCAAAGATGCCTGTTGGGAGGTGGGGCCCACATTTGGAAATGTACCACATGTCCTCACAGAAGAAGCCCCCCTCCCCAACAGGAGCCTGAGGCTAAATTGCCTCCCAGCAGACGCCAGTGCTGGCATGTGGGCCAGGACCGGCTGGGTCTGGGGCTGGCCCAGCCCTGAAAGGGCAGAGCACAGCCCAGGCATCAGTGGGACCCCCCAGCGCAGGCTGAGGGCAGCAGCTCCCCTGCCCTGAGTTCACTGCATGCTGGGGCAGGCAGAAATGCTGTGGCTCAAGGCTACTGGAGCTGAGTGGGATCAGCTGCTAGCCACTACTAACAGGGACAGAGTTTACTCATTTAAAACTTGCTCAGGTATCTCCGCATTCACTTTGCTCTCTTTGAGATGGCAGAACCAGCCCACTGTAGCAGCAGGTGCACTAAGGTAGCGTCGGTCTAAGGTTGCAAGAGAGGTAAGGAGTTCAAGAAAATATATCTTTTATTATAGCAGCTGATATGTCAAAAGAATTGGACAAACTCTGGCCCAGGAAGGGTTTGGGAACTCTGTGACTTGTCTTTTTGCAGTTGTGTTGATTTATCAAACAAGGATGGAGCCTGCAGAGCCTGTGGAGATCACAAAGGGCTGCTATGTGATCTGTCCAGTACTGCTTAGCTATGTTGAATTAAAATCAGTGTCGCTACACCAGTATAACCCACTTTGTAGGTCACACAGTAATTAAAAGGCATCTTTTGAAATAGTTTTCTCCTGTACACTGAAGGAAGCATTCTCCATCTCTTCCAGTACACGAATAGGGGCAGAAAGTGAAGCCTGCTTCAAAGTGAAGCCCAGCTTCAAAACAAGCAAAAGAAAATGGTTCTTCAGAAAGTGGGTGGCCATGTAGGACTTCTTGTTGTGTGACGTTTTGGATGCTAAAAGGTTGCATGAAGTCAAGAGGAAGCTGGACAAGTTCCTGGAAAGGGAACCTGCTGCGTGTTGCTGCACGCACACTGCAAACCACATTTAACCCAGGAAACCCCAAAGCAGAAAATGGCTGGAGGCTGGTAGAGTGTCTGATGTGTCTGTTTTTGTCTTACTTTTCCCTGCACACTTGTTTATGGTGGCTTTCAGAGACAGGGTGCTGGCCTAGATGTTCCTGTGGCTAGATTCAGTATTGCCAGATTTGTGCTCTTTTAAAACAAGCCACACTGATCCAAATCGTCTTTGCACCAGAATGACAGTGTCTGTTCATTGGGACCAAAATAAACTACGTGGGACCTGTGTAAAGGAAGGACTGAGGGATGCAGGAATCTAAAACAAGAATTGAGAAGAGAAGACAGCTCCCAGGAGCAGCCATGCCACAGAAAGCAGTATTTTCTCTGGATGATGCCCTGGTCCTCCCCTTCCCTCCATGGGCCATGATGAGGACAGCTGCAGCTCACCAGCTCCTGGGCTAGGATGGTCACAGTCCTCTCACCAGCCCCAGAAGGAGGCCCATCTGCCGGGACATAGAAATACGGATAGGAAAGGAGCGATTCCTTTTTTGGTGGGCTGGGGACCTGCTGTTCCCCCTCCTCACAGGCAGCCTTCTTTGTATGCACAGCACATTTTGTACTTGTTTCTCTTGGAGTACCAGCCCCGGGTGGAGCAGCAGAGGGGTACAGATTCGTGGAGTCCAACCGTACAGCTAATCCTTAGCTATATACATGGGCAACATAAAGTATCAGGCTGCTGGGTTTCTTTCTCTGTATTATGAAAATGGCAACAAGAAGTAGTTTCTACTTCTTGTCCCCTGTGTTGCCCTTGCTTCCTAAACACTGAGGTCTTCCTACCTGGGCACTCCAAGGTAGTAGTGCACATACCCCATTTGGAGGCACAAAAGGAAGCATCACTTGGCCAGCACTTCTCTGAGGTGGTCTGTCCTGCCCAGGGAGGCTCAGATGGAGCAGTGGAGCCTCCTGGCCAGTTCCTGTGGGCAGGGAAGGGAGCAGGAGCAGGAGTTACTGGGACTACTGGCCATGCTGGGCACTAGCACAATGCTTCCACCATGGGCACATTGGAACCAGCTTTTTTCAGTTCTCAGGCCTTCTCAGTTCTAAAGACCATTCAAAAAAACCAAGAATAACAGTAATTAAATGCAAACCAGTGCCTGGACATGATCAAGTACTGCTGGCTGGAAGGATGAGGTGGAGGAAACCAGAAAATTTGTAGCCTGGTGTCAGAGTAGCGCAGATGTGTCCCTGCACCACAGCGAGATTCATCAAAGCCACCAAGTGTGAATGAAGCATGAAATCCAGTCGGCAACAGGCAGTCAGTCACAAGAAAGCCTCTTCCTGGGGGCTGTTGACATTATTATTCTAGATCAAGAAGCAAATCCTACGTGTTAGTTACTTAGTAGATGAAGTTACCATGCCAACTCAAATGCTACGTTTTTTTATTATTATTATTGCAAGAGTAGGCAGCGCTCCCTTGAGATTTCACAAAAGGGGAGGAAAAATGTCAAAGTGCCAAGAATATAATGGAATTTCTAGTCTCAATCCTCTTCCCCATAGATCTGTTTTTCAGCACATATCCCTCTCCTTCTCATGGCAGCAGCGAGGCTAAGCCGAGACTCTCTGAATGGTAATTCAGTGGCCAGCCCACGGTATTGTGGTGCTACACTTCAGTAATCCACAGTTCTCTGCCCCCGCTTTGCACAATTTTCAGGGAAGTAAGGCAAAGAGCTGGTACCAAATGACTGCACAGCCTTCCCCCAACCTCTCCTTGACTTCTCTGCACGTTTTTCTTTGTTCACTGTTTCTCTCCTGTTTTCCTGTCTGTCTTCTTTTCCTCTGCTGGAAAGATTATTTCTGCCAGTTACCTGCATTTTTTCTCTGGTGTCTTTACTTGTTTTCCTACACAAAACATGTAATATTCCTATTTTTTCCTCCGCTTCATGCTGCTCCTTCTGTTTTCCAACATCTCTAAGGCCCTCTTGCAGATCATGGACCCCTTGCAGATCATGGACCCCCCAGGGGAGCAGATGTGGTTGCCACCAGCATGATGCTGGGAGGCAGGGAATTAGCTGTCAGTAGCATTAACAATTTCAGATGGGCATCAGTTCAGTGCAAACATAACAAAGCCTTTGCCTGCCAAAGCTGCTATGCCCAACCTTGCTGGAGGCAGAGACAGAAGTCTGCCTAATTTTAGTAGTCGTTGCTTGCTGCCTTGGGACTAAAAGCCACCCAGCTCCAAAAACCATGGGTGCTGTAGCCTCTTCTGGGGGAAATCCAGTGATGAAGGACCTATGAAAAGAGAGGGGCTGTGGGTAAGATACTGGGGGCAGGATGCAACCGCCAGCTTCCTACACCTCTTTGGGAACCTGCGTGGGGTTGGTTTGTTGAGGAACAACAAGACCCTTGAGAGTCTAGGGTGAAAAAAGGTGCATTCAGTTAAACACAACCATGCCTGGCGCTGCCTCCTGGCACAGACAGGAGTTCTTGGCACAGTGCTCAGCTGGATCAGTGCAGGAGCCTCTTGTGCCCATACACCGGCAGTTGGTTGTGTCAACATTGCCGTTTGTTGGGAAGACACACAGCAGCAACAGGGCGACAATGCCTGGCAGAGGCTGTGCGATTGCAGGGAGGAGGTGGGGAGGGCAGGGGTCCCTGAACTGCTCACCACAGCAGAGCAAGGAGGTCCAGGTGCTCACTGTTCCGGCAGCAGACATGGGCAGGGAGTACCAGCCATCACTTTCAGATCTTGGTCCAGATTTTACATCCCTTGTTGTATGAAGACACTTGAATTCAGGGTTTACCTTCATTGCCTAGGAGTCAGCTCTGCTGCCCTAGAAGGAAAAGCACAGACACTTGCACTAGTTTCACATCCTATTTTCTTTAAGACCCCCATGTCAACCAAAAAAATTGGGCACTGACCTTTGTACCAAGTAAAAGTTCTTTCATGATTCAAATTGCATCATTTTACCCTGCTTATCTGTACCCAGCCCTGGCCAGTTAAGTTCAAGGATGTGATATGGGTAGTGACTCAGCAGCTGGCTGCAGCCAGCACCAAACAGGATACATTAGTTTGTCGTGGTCAACACCCAAGGCCAAGTCCTCTTTTTATCTTATTTAATGATCTCAGCTATTGACTATTGTATTCAAACATGGTCAAGCGCAGCAAAGCCCATCCAGAAGTGCTCCTCATTTTTTCACAGACAATGCAGCAGGTAAATATGAATAATTACTAAGTTCTTATAATATGCAACATGTGGTGGTGCTTGGCTTTTTGTGGTCAGGTTTCACACATCTATTTAACATTTCCTGTTACCACTGGACCCCATAACACACGAAAGCCTCACTTAATGATGCATAATGGGACTTCCCAAAAGAGCCCAGTGGCTGCCAGCTCTGCTTCCACTGAGCCTGGCAGGTGTGAGATAAATCCACACTGATTTCACACCACCTGCTCCCCCCATATATAAGAAATACTTTAGAAGTATCAAGCTCAAGCAGAAGCAATCTTTAGACTTTGGATAGGTTACTCACAGGAATGAAGACTATCCCCACCTATCAGAGATGAAAGGATGTAAAGATTGGAAGCTGCCATTTGAGAAATTACACCAGTGCTATTATTGGTTTGCACATAATAGCCTGAATCATGGCTTGTGGGGAGCACATTTTCATCTCCATGCAGTGGCCATAGCATGATGAGTTGTACGATGTGATGCAGTGTGTAGTGAATCTGAAACCAAACTGCACTTGCACTGAATAACTCAGAACCCATAATCACAGCTTGAGCAGAGAATGAATTGCATTTCAGAGTATGATGTTGAAAAAAAACCCCAACAAAAGCCCAGAGAAGTTTAATAGGGAAAATTGAAAAGGCTTGTTAGTTATATACTTTGAATCTGATAAAAGTCATGATGAAAGTCAATAATGTATTAGAAAGTAGTGTTTAATAGGTCAAAGTAGAGGAGATGACTGACATTCCTCTGCGATGTGGTACAAAGATAATCGCCATGAGGCCAAATATTTTTCAATGTCAGTTTAGCAGATGAAGCCAGAGAGAAAATTAAAATGCAGGAGGCAAAACGTGTGATAGCTGCAGAAGCAATACAAATTTGGTTTCATTGTTTATCCTTTGATTTTTTAGCAGGCTGGGGGAGTCATTTGTGTTTAGATTTGAAATATGATTTATCAGTCCCATTGCTATTTTGCAATCATAGAGAGAGAGGATTTATACACCTTAGTGTCATCGTCTCTCATCCTCATTCTCCCCTTCCAAGAAAAGGTGTTCAAATGGCTGATTAGAAAACAAAGAATGCAGAAAATTGGAGGAATGCCCTTGGAGTTTTGTTAGTTCAAACACATCTGTGTTTGCTCTTCTGAGGGTTGCTAGAAATGGCCCAAAATCCAAATTCCTGTATAAAAGAGGGCAGAAGCCTGACTCAGACAAGAAGATGCATGGTTCCAGCATGCCTGCCAGGCACTGCCCCAAGAGGAAGGTCCCAGTCTCCCTTTTGGAGCCTGCTCTGCTTTGTACCAGCAACAAAGCAGCCCCTAGTGCAAGGCTGGGCAGCTGCCTCTGGCTGGGTGGCCTTGTACACATCTAGGTGACAGTCTGTCTGGCCTAGGTGTGCTTGCATGACAAGTGAAACCAAAGAGGACACCAAGCATCCCCTGCCACCTCCTGCCATCCTTTCTATCCACAAACAGCCAGAAGTAAAATGGGAAGTGGACCAGGAAAGATCAGGCAAGGTTTCATGTAAAACAGTTTAAAAAAAAGCAAACCAAAAAGAAAGAAAAAAATTAAATTTGGTGTAGTCACAAATTGATTTCTCCCTTTCTCACCTTCAAATTACTTGATGTGGCTGCATGCCCTGGGAAATCAGGCAAAGGGGATACCCCATGGTATGGCACCAACCAGCCATCGGTTCTGTAGCTCCTTCTGGGACTGTCCAGCTCCGAAGTGTCCATCTGTATGTCCATCGCAGAGCTCTGCAGCACTGCTCAGCACGTGGGACATGGGTTTGAAGCAGCTGGGTGCCACAGGGGAGAAGGGAAAAAGTGTCCCTCTCGGAACCGACGGTGATGACAGCCACCAGGAGCTGGGTCTTCACACAGGGCTCCATAGAAACAGGCAGAAAGCTCAGTTTGTTCCCATCTGCTGCCTTCAAAACAGGCTGGGTTTTTTCATTATTTCTTTCCTGCAGCAGTGGCATGAAGAAGCAGCAAGGGTCCCTGGCTCCCAGGTGGAGACCCTGTCCCTGGGGCTGATATGGGTGCTGTGCCCATGGCAACATGCTCAGCAGGCATATGGGCAAACTGAGGGGCTGGCTGCAAGACACAGTTTCCAGGTGGAGGAAGCAATGCTCCCCAGAGAGCCCAGCTCTGCACGGGCACAGCTGAAGCAGGCTGCATAGCCACAGCACTGAGAGCTTCATCCATCTTCCTCTTTTCCAGCTGATGCTGGACTTTCCATCACATCCTCAGTTCTACAGGGATGTTTGGCTCAGTCCTAGGAGGGTGAGAAACAGAGTTTTCTGCATACCAAGGCTTTGCTGTGGCTTGAAGAGCATGTCGTGTCCTCAAACTATGTCAATAGAGTTAGGTCAAATAAATCATATCTGCTGGTGAAAAAGAAGAAAGGTTGGCAAGGTTCGCCCAGCTAGGAGGTGGTGCAGACTGATGCAGGTTGCTCAACCTCATCTGCACCAAGGTGTGTTTGGTTCTGCATAAACCACACAGGTACTGTGCAGAGGAGTTTTCCATGGACTTGGGGAGGGAGTCACAGCTGTGCTGCCATGACACTTGGCCCCATCTTGGTGGAGAGGGGGAC
>WUAM01000071.1:18878594-18894664 GCA_024336885.1 Actenoides hombroni
CCAGAGCCGCCGGCCCCTGGTTTGCAGCAGGGTGGTCCGTGGCCCCAAAAGCTGGTTCCTATGGGGGTGCCCGTACCCCAGGAGGGGTCTTTGTGTGCGCCCTGTGGTTGGGGCTCGGTGGGGCCGTGGTGACTGGCAGGCTCGAGTGCCGCTTTTACCCTGCCTTTGCACCCATTTCTGCAAAAGCCACAGAAGGGAGGGGCAAAATCTGCCAACGCATGTGAGCTATTCATTGTGTCCCTGTCACCGCTTATAAATCAAATTAAACTCTACATAAAAGCAAACGGCGTTTTTACAGCAGCACCTGTTACTCTACTACAATTAGGGCTCCATTATAGCCCCTCACACTAAAAGGTTTCAAAACGCAGCTATATAAATCCCCTCAGTATGGAAAAGAAAAAAATTGCCAGTGAAACAGTCCATTTGGAAAGGGCTGTGGACAGACAGGACTGACAGATGGCTCTCAAGGCTGAGTGCTTTGGGGATACTCAAATTATACCCCTGAGTCACTCAACTGCATGGGTGATGTTCAGTCAGACTATGAGCAAGAACCGTTTCCGACGTCCTTGGTGGTGGTCAGTGATGACCATGATCCCACTGCTCCCAGGAGTTCTGGCATCATTTTCTAGTGGTCTCCAGTTTTCCATAGGAATTACATATTTAATAAAATAAAGGACTAACTCTTAGGGCTGGTTTACAACAGCATGATAAACAAACTGCAGTCAGCCAGAAGAGGTGCCTGGTGTTCTGCAGCAGCAGCAAGGGTTTGCAAATGCTCTAATAACTGGTTAGGCGCAACTGACTTTGGCAGCTTAATAACCAGCTATGGCTTAACCAGTTTGCTCTGTACAAAGCAACATTATGATTTCTGCACTGGCCAGATGTGGACGCACTAGAAAGGTCTGACCACCCCACCATCACCACACAGAAATGATGCACAACTCACTGCAACTGAGGAGAAAGACTGTGAGGGTCAGATTGATGGATTGCATATGAAACAGTTTGGGGTCAATCAACCAAAGAGAGTGACCGAGCTCTGACGCTTGCCCTGAGCGTGGCTTGGTTATAAAAACTTTCAGCCGTCTCACATGGACAAGGCCCCTCTGCCATCGCCAACCACCCACCCTCATGGTGGCTCATTAAGTGAATTATCTCCACACCGATGAGCCCCTGCAGGCATTCAATGGCACAATAGATTAGAGCAGTTTCAGCAGATTTATGGATTTAGGGTTTATGGAGTCATGGATATGTGAATTAAGCACTGACTTGACTAACTCTTCAAACAGAGTCATTATAATATCTATAGACATATAATGATTCTAGTGACAACATCTTCAATGAAACTTGAAAAGCACTTAAAAAAAAAAGTAGTACAGAAATATATATTTAAATAAAATTCTAGTTCTCAGTGTTTCTGCTACCAAAGGTAAGGAATGTTCAGCTTTCCAGAGTTTGGACATTCAGGCTTTCATCTTACTCCATTCAGGACAACTCTTTGGGCCAGATAGTTTTTTATCTAGCAAAATGTATGCCTGGTTTAGCCATGAGCAGCCAGGTTGTCCTGTTTCGGCTGTTAAATCCAGATTAAGCCAAAGCAGGGACAAGACAAGCAAACACAGGTGTGGGGCACATCTATAAACTACACAAACACCTACTAGAAAGAGAGCAGGGGATCTCATGCCTTCTCTTTGGCCACAGATAGTGAGGTATCTCCCCATGCAAAAGGCAGACAAGACAGGAAACCTCCACCTGAACTGCTTCTCACAGATGCTTTCTAAAGCCGTCCTGAAGATCTCATGTGGTGCAGCTTCAACAGGCAGAATGCCTCCCCGTTGCAGATGGAGGTTAAATTTGCTGCAAGTAGGAAAAAAGAATATATTTCCTTGAAAACTGTGGATAATGGATAGGGAATGGGGCTAGCTCACCATGGAAACCCTCCCAGCCCTGAGGTTGTCATTTTTTGCTATGGTGTGGGGAAAGCTGTATGTGGTTGAAAGCCTGTGAAGCCTCTGTTCTGCTCTAGTCCTGGTCTGTCTCTCACCCCCTGTCAAGACTTCCAGAAATATTTATTTAGGGTATTTAGTGACACAGAGCCTGTACATCTTTCTCTAATCCTCACCTCATGCTTGCATCTCTCCCAGCACCTCTGCATCCCCATCACCCTGGCATCCAGACATGAGCAACTCCTCACCACTAGCATCTATCAGTAACTGGGCTAACCCTAAAGAGATTGAGTGAAAACACTTTGGCACTGCTGCATGATGACATATAGTCAGAAAAAGGAGCTGAGGTCACTCAACGAAGCAACTGAGAACAAGCCTGATTTTGCATTAAAGCCAAACTACAAATTGCTCATTGAACACAGCTTGCAAAAATTGGCTACTGGATTGGAGTGACCATGGACCACAGCTCCGAGGCACCAGTGCTTTCACCTGGATTTGCTAGGTTCTCTCTTGCTTGTGATTTCTCAACCCATTTTTGCCTCCTTTTCTGTTTTCTTCTCCCTGGTTGAGTTCTCCTGGTGGGAAGGTCCAAGCTTAGCCTGGTTCATCAGCCTGCTGCTAGCTCAGGCTGAAAGCATTGATATTCAAACCCCCAGACAGTGATTAATCTGTTCTCACGACTGTGCCTGGAGACCCAAAAGACAGTTAAAGTGGTGCTGCTGGGTGGAAGGTAATCTCATGATGCTTCCTCCAGATGGCCAGATCTTCTCAGGAACATGTGTTCCTGTTGATGGCAGGGCTGAACAACCGTACAGAGCACTGCATGAAAAAGCGTAAGGGACGGCCAGGATGCTGTGTGGCTTTTGCTGTGTCAGTGGGTGGATTAGCATAGGCTGAGCAGGAGACAACCCAAAGCATTGCTGAGAAAAAACAGTTGGGGGCCACCTACTTGCAAGGACTGGCTTTTCTCTCCAGTTCATTTATACCCTTCAAATTAAGACCATGGTTGTGAGTTTAGCATCAGAAAGCTGCACCTTCCTGGTGTCTGGGAGGGATGGAGGAGTATTGTGGGCCTGTGATGCTGAGTAGGGCTGGCTTGGGTATCCCATGGCTTACTGGGGACTGGATGGTATCCACATGATGCCCATGGCACTAAGGACTATGAGTTTTTTAATGCAAGGTTCTTTGAACACTGACCAGCTCCACCACAGTACTGCTGAGAAAACATACACCTAATACTGCAGAGCTATTAACAGTGGTGTATGAGGGACCAAGACTTCTTGAATACTTTTTCTCCAGGGTCTATGGAGACTAGGAAGGAATAAATGTATTGTAGCATCACCCAGCTTCACCATTTTATTAAACGTCACCACAGTCAGTGGGTTTTTTTTTTAATTTGAAGCCCCCTCCTGGATTAAGAAGACCCTTAGGTTTCCTTTTTAAAGAAAATTAATACTCACAAGTAGCTTGACGGTTATGACCTTCTATCAAAATCGAAGGAAAATCATAAACAATTGCACAATATAGTAAATTACTAAATTCTCATGACCTCCTGAGGCCAGACTCCTGGAATTAACATTGCTCCAATGCCGTTTCCAGGAACAGGCATGCTCCGTGAGAGCTGGTTCTGGAAGAAAGCAATGGAAAGAGCTGTGGGGAGAGCAGTGACCTAAACTGTGGGGCTCAGAGCTCCCTCAGGGTTGTGTTTATTAGCATCCCAGCATCCCAGGTGCTAGCTGTGATTTTGAGTAGTTGACATCTCCTGGGGAGGTCCAGATCAGCTCCCATCCATGCCAGACCTGCTGCCTGCTCTGGCTGCACCCAGCCACAGCAAGCCTGTCTGTACAAACGCCTGACAGAGGAGGAAATTACCAACCAGGATGGAAAGAGGTTTAGTGGAACTTTGTATCTGAAGGGGCTTTCGACACCTCAGTGTGTGCCTGAGTAACTAGCTCCCTCCCTTTGTCTCTGTCGTCACTGCCAGAGTAGCAGAAGTGTTACACATTGTGGTTTTCCCCAGCATGGCAGGGCAGTCTCTGACTTAAACATGGCTTTGAAGAGTCCAAGGATGAAAAAGTCAGCACTGGGCTGCCTGGCTGGGGGAGGCTTCAGGCAGGACTCCCCCTACACCACAGGCCAGCCCCAAATAATGTTCTGCCCAGTCCCATATCACATCTTCCCACAAGTCTGCACTGCCACTCTTCCCTGTTTAGTTGACTGTAAATATTCCCTCCTCACACACTTTCCATAACCTGGACACACAGCCTCTCTTAGCCCTAGGGAAGTTATCAACTCCTCTGTTCTTTGTGCAGCACAAAGTTCAGATGTCACAGAACTCTATTGCATTAACCCCTCAGTAAGCCCTCTGATCTGCCCTATCACACCAATGTGACTCTCTGGCAGACTGCTAGAGCAAAGAAGTGCATGTTGCTCAAAGCATGGTGGTGTCTCCTGATTTACCCCTCTTGCTTTATACCAGGGTCTCAGTCACCTAGGACTGCCCAGCCGTACAGCCCAGCTCACCTCTGTCTGGGTGCCACTGGCTTCCCAGGGTTAAATCACTTACAGGAGTCAGTGACAAGCCAGGTGAATGTGTTTAATGACCTTCCACACCCCTTTTTTGCTCTTGTGCTTTGAGTTCCCTCTAAGGTGCCCAAATGGTCCAGTAATGGAGGGATCCAAGACCAGCATCCCCATGGAAATAAGTGCCCCCAGGGCAAAATACCGAGCCAGGAGGTGAATATATAAATACGTAACTGCGGGACATAGTGCTCCTTGTCCCTCACTCATGCCTGGCAATCATTACTAGGACCAAGCCACCTGTGACCTCCGGAAATGGGGCAGAAGGGGGTGAATGCAGCCGTTCTCACATGGCAGCTCTTGGCCTGTTTTTGAACCCTCATGCCAGACCCTGAGGGTCATTGCCCTGCCAGGGCAGGACCAGGTGCCAAATCCTTCTCCTTTCAGCTCAGCTCACATTCTCACCCTGTTGTCGAGTCTCTGGTCTCACCTCCATCTATAGTGTAAATAATTAACCCTGAACTCTTGAAGCTCGTTTAACATTTCTCCCCCGCCTCTTCCCTTCTTTTAAATGCCCAGATGTAATGAAAGTGAAACTGTCAGAGTCTCTCCTGGGGACCAAACAGACAAAGGTGCTGGAGGTCTTGGGCAGGTGGGGACAGGACTTTTTATCTACTTCCAACAGCCTCTTTCCAGAGCACAAAGGAGGATGGGGAGCAGCACCATGCCTGGAGGGAGCCCCTTGGCCAGCATGGGTGTGCAGGACTGTGCTCCAGCCAGCTGAGGTGGGTGAGCTCACTGGACCTCTGCCCTGCAGAGCTGCCCACCCAACACCGCACCTCCCTGGGATTTCCTGAGGCACAGAGCTGCTCTCAGTTTCTGTGGATCACACCTGTGTTATTCCAGCTTGCTGCAGAGAGGATCGGTTCGGTCAGTACCGGGGTGTGTATCCCTTCTCTTTCCTTGTGCGTGGGCTCATCTATGGTTCTCCTTCCCTGACTCCCTCCACTGCACAGCTCACCCCTTTGATTGTTGCTGCTGCTCCGGTCTGGCCACAGAGCCCCCATGCAGGGTTTGAGCTAGGGACTGAGCCCCCTTCCTACTGAAGTCCCTGGAAAATGGAGTGCCCTTATCTGCATCCCACCCTCCATAGGGGCTGTTGGGGGGTGAGTGCCTGAGCAAGGCAACGAATGATTAAATATTCCCCGAAGAAAGTGTGATGCCGGGTCTGAGCCCCACTGTGTGAGCAGCTCAGCAAATGCACAGGAAGATGCAGTTGCTGCAGTTTATAGACTGTGAAATAACCATGCACAAGGGAGTAAAACTCTGGCTGAACTCAGCTCGAGGAAGGATGAAGTCTATTTCCAGAGTCCCGACATATTTGTTCACTGCAATCATATTTCAATCTCTGGCTCTGGTGAGCTGGGCAGACCTGAGACAGGCCGTTCCTGGGTGACCTCAAACAATAGCTGTTTCTAATGATTTAAACTGATTGCTGAGCTGCCTTGAGCCTGCTGTGCAAAAACGTGGCATTTCCCATCCTCAGAGCTTTTCAATGTACCATGTCTCCATGAGTAGTCCATGTTAGCTGGTGACCTGGTGAGAGCCCTTTACAAGGGAAGGAAAGCAAAACTTCTCTCTCTTCCCCACTTCTTGAGCCCCCAGGACAGCCCTCAGGATGGATAGCTGGGAGCTGGAGTGTCTGCAGCAGGGCAGGAGCTAAGCAAGTACAGCGTCTGTGACTACAGCCCACTCTCACTGACAGGAGCACTTCTGCTGAAATCTGAAATCTCCTGCGGCATCCCCTGTAGCTCACGCAGGGACTGACTTGGCTTTCAAGATACCCATTCTCAGAATGCCAGGATGCAGTCCTCTGAGGCAGGATGAGCGATCTGAACCTTTACTGCACTGTACAGCCTCCTGCGCTGTAACCATGACAATTTGGAGTGCTGAGATTGCTGTGGATTTGATGGAAGGGGATAGAGCAGAGCTCGGCCACCTGCCAGGGACCACTCGCCCCTGAGCCACCTTCCAGCAGTGGCAGGTCAGGGCTTGAGCAGGGCAGAAGCAGCAGCATGACCCAAAGTTGCAGTATCCGCATCAGAAAGTGGAGACATCTCGGTGAGACTCAGGAAAGGTTATCGTTCCTACATGGCTGGAAATCGACCTAGAAGAATGGAAAGTAAAAACATACCTTGTTACCAACTGAAATGGTACTTTTACACAGATTTCAGCATCTCTGTTGTTTATTGGTTTTTGACGCTGGAGAAATAGCTGCTACTTGCCTGATTTATGGAGTTAAGTAGGGCTTTTCAGAGCTAAAAGCAGGCCAGCTCCTGGTGTCAGTGGGTAGAGAGATTGTTTCAGTAGTTACACGATAGAACAACTTGCTCTGTCCTTGTATTAATCACAGGAAAGGGATGGGACAGATTTTCAGTCCAGGGCTGACTTTGGAGACACAGTAATACCCTGCTTTGAACATCTCATCTGATTCTGCTGTTTTTATGCATTTCAGTGATTACCATTAACCTGTTTGGAAATCCCCCCGTTGAAAGACAAGATGAATACAAATACAGAGCTAGATCTGAGGAGCATGACCTTAGAACCAGCCTCTCTGACAAACAGTGCAGGGGAGGAAAAGATGGAGCTTGCTTCTGAACCAAGCAGCCCAACTTTGCATGGCAAGGACAGCGGGCTCTTTGAAAGAGGCATTAAAACAATGTTAAGCATCCGGAAATCAAAACGATCTCTGAACAAAGAGAAAGGAAAGGAAGGTACTGGGACTTGGAAAGGAAGACGACTTTCTTTGCGATTGTCCAAGAACTACGACGAGAACAAAACCACGATCTGTAATGGCATAGAGGAGATTGGTGAGAAGATAGAAGCAGATCCCATTCTAGGAAAACTTCTTTCAGGTAAGAAGTAACACCACCAGTGTAATTTGCTTGGTAGAATATATGTAACCTTCAAGTAATTTACCTTTTGCCAGTCTTGGGCCCAACAGAGGTGCTAAAGAACCAGACAGCCCATTATGAGGCAGAGACAGCTGTCATCCCTTGTTCAAACATGTTGGGGTGATACCTGACTCAGCCTGGGGAAGTCACCTGTTTCTGAATATGCTGCTCTGTGGCCTCCACTGCATTATTTTAACCATACCAGCAGCCTGTCAGCTCACGTATCAGCAGATGTATCACCCATCATACATATCAGTCACCAATCTGCTGTGCACAGTGAGGAAACTGCTGGCCTGACAATATCTAGAAGTGCAATGTGGGCTATTCCCACAGTATTGCCTGCATTGCACTTCTGGACAATTTCTGCTCTTCAGCTCTCAGACTAGTGGTCCCCAGACTGTACTCTGTAAGTTACTGCAAGGCCTTGATGGGGAAAAAAAGATGGTTCGGATGTGATCTCATTTGGCATCTCCACCTTGGTTCCTAATCTTAGAGACTGCCTTGCAAAGGGACGTCCACAGATACTTTGCTCTCTTACACTGACTTTCCCTCTAGTCTCCTCAGAACAGTGGTGATGCGAGTTCAGTTTTTTTTCCCAGGCTGGTTACTCTCATGCATTTTGTCAGCATTATATAGACAGGTCTTAGTCAAATTTTAGTAGCTACCTCCAGCACAGCTCTCACCTTTCCTCAAGTATGGGCAGGCTGCAGTGACTTTAATCTTGGTCTGGGCACCACGCTCCTCCACCTTCTCAAGGCAGGAGTATTACAATGCATCCATCAGGAAACAGGCTGAGGTGGGTCAACATGGCTTGAACTTTCCTTAGCCTAAATTTATAGAAATAAATTCTTGGTCTACTGCATAGGATGTCATGGGGATCAGATAGAAGGGCTGACATTTTCTCACTGCTATAATGTGCTCTGCTGTGCCGTGAAGATATTTACTGCTTTGCACTTTTGCATTGTGAGATTGGTAAATTGGATCTGAGCCCATCTCATAAACTTTGCTAGTCTGTTCTCAAAGGTAAGGAGTGACAGGAAATGTTACCATAAGCACTTTTCATCTCTTGCAATAAACAAGCTGAGGAATTGCACGAGTAAAGCCCATCCTGTGCCAAATAACCTGTGATTGGCCTGGACTAGAGCAGCTCTGTCAGAAACACATGTCATCCTGAGATAAATATGGCAAGAGATGGAGATGCCACCATGTGCACCATTAAGCTGCATAATGGTTAATTGCCTTTCAATTGTCTTCCTTCAACTACCAGCTGGCTGATCTTGTATTGCTAAATTAAAGATCCATTTAGCACCCAATCTCACCTCCCTAAATAATTATCCTAGATGGTGATTAAATGGTATTTTCTCCCTTTGATAAACAGAACAGAATGTATTCCTTTAGTCTCTCTCACTGCAAGCACTTGTGCAAACACAGGTTTTATATTAATTGATCTAGAAGAGACTAAGTTAACTGGCACAATCTCTCTCTACTCTGAGTGCAGAAGCAACTGTAGCTCCATTTAGGCACTCAAAGCCCTGTGTATTGTATGCTGCAACAGTCGTTGGGTTATTGGTGTATTTCTTGTCTTTACACAGATACTCTCACACTGCACAGATTATTTGGTGCATATGGTATAAAATCTGTGTGCAGACAAGCCGAGGGACATAAATTCTGAGCTATGAACTAGTCCTTCATATTTTCTTTGAGTGGTCTTCAATTCGTCCATATAATTTTATGTGTGTATGTCCCAGAAGCACTGGCCACATGTGCCTAAATAACAACCTTTCCCTTCTCCTCTTTAATATTTGCCTTATGCCCAGTATCACAGGTTTTATTTTTTTGCAGAGTGTAATAACTGCAGAATTGAGAAGCTGTGGCTTCTGGTCCTTCAGAAGTCCCTCTTTTTGTTTGAGAGGAGGCTGAGGACCACAAGAACTCACAGAACATCTCCCAGATGTCTGGAACATGTAAGAGGCATCTTTCAGAGACCATTTGCTATGGTAGGCACAAGCTGGAAAGGGTGGCCAGTCACAGATGAGGCAGCCTCTGGCTTGCTGTCTCAGTTCCTACATCACAAGGAGTCCTCATAATGCAAATCACCAGTCACAACCTCTGCAGTTTGCATTAGCATTTTGCTCAGCCATTTTGCAGGAGCCAGTTTAGCTGTGACATTAGTTGGGAATGTGTCTTAGGAAAACTTGATAATGCACAAAATCAAGACAAGAGGGGATCCCACAGTTTTCCCAGGGTTATGTCTGAACAAAGAATGTTCCCAAAAATGTATCAGGAGCATCCCCAAGCCAGTATCCCACTCCCCTAGGGCCTTGGTATCTCTGGAGGACATGCTGTTAGGCTAAGGGCAGACATAACCATCTAGTAAGACATCTGACCCAGTAGCTCAGAAGGCCCAAAGGGGTATGTCCTTCTGTGCTCCCTCTGGCCAGACCCCCGGGCACTTTCCCTGCCTTCTCGGGCAACACACTGAACGGCCCTTTCAGCCAGGTATGCCAGAGCTGGGCTGCACCACCATGGTCAATTCAGCAGCAGAGCTGTGCTGAGCACACTGGTATGCTGGGAAACAAGGGCATCCATGCTAATGGAAATCTTGCTGGTAGGGCATATCCCAAACTGTCCTCAGTGCCAGTCCCACTCCAGCTCCACACTAACAGAGGGGCAGAGCCAGAGGCAGTTTTATGCAGCCTGAGATCCCAGGGTCCCTCTGTGCAGCCTCATTAGATATTGCTTGAGGTTTTTCTCCAGGGCTGTAATCAGGCTTTTTGATATTTCCTACCTCTGAAACCAGAAGTTTAGAGATGTGGCTCAGTTTGCAATGATTACATTTCCACTGCTTTCCTCTCCTGTGTCAATGAGGAGCTGGAGAGACAGTGGGGGTTTAGTCTCAGGGACACTGCTGGGACCTGGCTACTCAGAGCAGCCCTGCAAGACTCCCTGTGGAACATCTTGTCCTGTTACCAACTTGCCAATCACCTAACACCTGCCTTGTCCCAACCTCTTCCCTGTTTCTTTCTGCAGTGATGGAAATCAATGAACTTATTCAGAAAAGGCAACTTTTGGAAGCATTTGCAAGCATCAAGTACATGGAAGATGAGACTATCGCTGAACGAGATGCTGATAAATACAAAGATAACCCCCAGGAGTTTGTGCGGAAATCCAAGGACGTGGATTTGCTTTATAACTCCATCACGAACACAATCCAGTCCATTGTGGAAGGAACATTGGAGCATCCAACTGTAGAGGATACTGTGCTGACCTCCCTGGTGACTTTAATCTCCCGTGAAGAAGCCGCTCACCCTGACACAGGCAACACTGCTGGTCCTGGGTCAGACTTGCTTGGCATGCCCAGAAAGTGGAGGGAGGAGTGGAGGGAAGCTATCAATGAGAGCACTAGAAAGAGAGTCCTGAAGGTACCCGTGGCACTGAAGGAAGAAGAGAGTTCTTGGCTTGATCTTCACTTAGGTTTCCTCCAGAAGCAAGTGAGTGAAGACTTACTGAAAATCAAATTATCAGTAAAAAAGTGCTATCCAGAGGAGTACCGGGTGTGTGACATATATGTGGAGGCTTTTCACAAGGCCATTGCCTCACACTTGCAAGATCTGTCCCAGAAACCATTGGAATTCAATGAGCTCTACACCTTGCTCAACTGGGTGGCCAACACGTACCTCAGGTAAGCTGCTGCACTTGCCCTACTGCCTCAACCTCCTGCAGAGACTGGCAGGGCCACAGGATCCTTTGAAAGCAGCAGTTTTCTAAGCGATCAAGAGAGACACAGTCACTTCTACAGCAGCACCAGATAGACAACCGATTAATAGGTGGGGACAAAGATTTGTGGATTAAGCACTTGCTGCTTTTCACAAATACAACTTAACCCGTTTTCCACTCTCTCTCCCACTTGCTCTTCTTCCATGCCATAAAGCGCCTTCTTGCAGCTCTGATAAACCTGCTTCATTTCTGCAAATATTTTCCAAGGTCCAGCAGCTGCTCAGTGACTTTTCCAGCACAGGGAGGGACCTGTGGGGGAGTGCTGCCTTCTTCCTGTTTAATTAAAACTGTGATGCATTTGGAAGCAGGCCATGGTCCATCCCCGCCCCGTGCTCGGGGGTCAGAGTCATCTCGAGGAGGTGCTGAGACATTGCCATGTGGAATTAGCCACATTAAAACAAAGGCTCTGGCTCAGATACATCTGCTAGTTGAATTGGAGCTCTGTGGTTTTTCGGATCTCTTAAAGCTACCTGCAATGCAGGAGTGAGTAAAATATTCTAGGATCTGTATGGACATATCGGACACCTCCCTCCGGGCACCCTGGAAGTATGGCAGGAATTCTTGGCAACAGCAGTTAAAACAGTGCTGCTGGACATTGCCTCCTTCTACAGCCAAAGGAGACATCTAAGGCACCCATAGAAGGTCCAGGGATTGAGTGTCACTGTCCTCAGTTTTTCACTGGCCTAGACCACAGCCCATCATCCAACCCCAAAGAGCTCCCAGACTAAAACCCAACAGAAATACAAAGTGGAAAGAGAAAGAAAAGAGAGGCAACATCCACAGGAGAAAGGTCTGTTAGTAAGCACATAAAAACAGCCATGACAAAGCAAAATCCTGACTGGCCCAGTAACAGATCTCCAGAAATGCATTGAACCAGATGTCCCAGGATGGGACAAATGCAAACCAATTGCCAAAAGAGGGAGTGAAGGCAGGAGTATCAACACTGAGTCAAATCACAGGCAAAAATGGACAGGGAGGAAGCAGTGGTGGAGCAGGGCAAGCAGCAGCAGCACTTGCCCAGAGAACTACTAGTCTGGGGTAGCTTTTGAGTCAGGGATGTTTGCATCACAGATGATCTTTGTTTTGAACAGCCCTCAACGGATTCCTTCTGAGAGCTTGTCCAGTTGCTCCTCAGACCCCATTTACAGTGTGGTGGCTGTGATGACATGTGTGTAACCTCCTCAGCATCATGGCACTGGCTGACCAGTGCAATGGCAGGACCACTGTGGGAATGACACTCCCACCCCTTGTCCCTCTCCCTCATGTGTCCTTGTCAATCTCAGCTGGAGGGAAATTCTAGCATGTCCCTAGCCCCTGGGAACTGTACTGCACCCCAACACTGCAGGAGAGTAGGGAAGAAATGGGCTTCAGCAGCCAGGATCTGCACCAAGGAAAAGTGCCCCCATCATATTTCTCTCACTTTCTGTGAAAGAGCTTATTGAGAGCTTGTGGCTGTTTGGGACACTGCTTGAAATCACCTTGCTGGGCTAGGCTGTTTGATTTTCCCATTCTGAAAGAACTTCATCCCCTCTTGGGACCCATCCCAAAAAAGAAGGAATTGTCGGACCCAAACTCATTGTCAATGCTACATTTAAACAAATGGAAAAAAAAAAAAAAAAAAGAAAGAGAGGGAAACAAGCTACTCAAGTATACATTTGAGCCAGTCATGGTGGAGAGTTTGTATTTAAATCTGTGGTGTCCTTTTAAATGAGCAGCAGAGTCCTGCAGCCGCTGGGCTGTGCAATGCTCCACATGTGCAGATGTACCTCTCCAGGAAATCTGAACCATGACTTGGGAACATTGACTCCAGAACACTATCAGCAGGCTGAGCTTTTTTTCTGCTAAGCAGCCATGTTGCACCAGCCTGGCCTTTTACAGTTCAGTACTGAGTTGGACCCAAACCCATCCATGGGCTCGACGCTGGTTTGGCAATGGGAACCCTTTTCAGTGGTTGGGCAAATGATCAGGCTGTGTGTAGAATATCACAGCTGTGTTCCCCTCCAACTGAGTGACTGCTTGCAGCTTACATACTACATTTATCAAGTGCATGACTATGTTCTTCTGTCTTCTCTCCACCTTCAGCACCCTGAAAGATGCAATGCCTCCATGGTCTATGGCAGATTGCAGTGGTAGCACATTCAATTGTACAGGCTAATAATGGGTTTCTCACCCCAGAGGGAGAAACACAAGCACTCCCTCCCTTTCTCTGCTTCCCTGCTAATCAGCTGGCCTGATTACATGGCGGTCCAGAGGAAAGTGAGTGGTGAAGTCGTGTGTCAGCTGAGCAGCACAGTTTGCAGTCAGACGCTGTAGGTGCACATCCACCCACTGCTTCCATCTGTGGAGGAACCACGGTGCTGCCATGGCCCGTGTCCCAGGCATGGGAGTGCCTTCCAGAGGCTGCCCTGTGCAGAGGAGAACCTGCTCTGCCACCTCTCCTTGCTAGGGGTAACGAACAAGGAAAAATAACAGGCCGGCACAAGCCAAGATGTGACACCAGAGAGGAGCGAAGGACATCAGCTAATTCCAAAGCTACACACTGCCACAGGAATTACCCCGAAAGGCATTTCACAAGCTCATAGTCAGATGAATCAGCTTCACGTTGTTTATTTTAAAAAGTAAATTCTCATAGCGCTTTTCATGTCCAAACAACTCAGAAGTCTGAAATTTTCTAAGGTGGGCTGGAACCTGAGATCACTTTGATTTTGAATAATTAGGATTTTGAATAGTGAGGAAAGATTTTCTTGTTAAAGCTTGAAAACAAGAATCACAATTTAAGCTTTAAGTATATTTCTCACGGCTTAATAATTATGTAGCTCATGCCACATGAATTTTCCATCAGTTTAATCACACTCCAAGGCAACATAATTTGTTCATTTGAATCTTTCCAGTGAACTCTTTCTGGGTCACCCGGACCTCAAACCAGAAGTTAAGACAGAAAATCTGTCCCTGCTGTTAACACCACCTGATTGGGATAGGCTGAAAGAAAGATACCTCACTTCTACAAAGGTGAGACTTTTGACCTTGTCCCTACATGCCCCCCAGGGAAGGCATGGGAGCCCCAGCCTCCCAGGCAGAAGTCTTAGATGGCTGCACTGTGGTTTCTAGCCACACCAGGTGCTGAATCCTACCAGCATCATGCAGAATGGCCTTTAATGAAAGCCCAAAAACCCTGAACACCAATTCAGGGACCACAGCAGGCCACGGACCTGAACCTGGATGATCACAGAGCCAAAGGGACTGTACTAGACCCATACAGTATGGCAGAGGCTTACCAAAAGGTCATATCTAGGCTTCATCAAATGCATTGTAAAGCTAAAGGTAAAGGCATTTTAGCTGCTACTTTCACAGTGTTTGATTTCCTCCAGCACATCTGAGGTTTGCTATAGGCAGACAACTTTGGGCTTGTCCCTACCAGAGGATGTCCCCACGGTTCGGCTCCTAGGAACCTCTTCTGCAGTTGTCTGTCTGCCATTGTCCTTGGCTAGGACTCTGTGTGAGGCTACACTCTCCTGTGTCACCTGGTTTAGGTGGTCCTGCTCCAGCAGGGGGGTTGGACTAGATGATCTTTCGAGGTCCCTTCTAACCCCTAACATCCTGTGATTCTATGATTCTGTGACTCCTGGCTCTTTACAGGAATCAGACATTTTCTTGCAAACTATTTCTGAAACAGGGCACTGTTCAAGGTGAGCTTAAGGTACCCAGCTGAATAAAATTGGTATTGCTCCATCATGCTGGTGAAGGATCATTTTGTTTCACCAGCAACAACATTCATTTATGAGCCAGGACTGAACAGGGCTGCTACTTACTCAAGCAGCTGTACCATCAGAAAGGACAAATTTGACCTTTAATCCTGACCTTGTACACTACACGAGCTGGAGGAGTTTGCAATCAAACAAACACCTGACACAGTATTTTCCTGCCAGGAGAATGATCCCTCTTTGATTTGGGAGTACTTCCCAAGATCCTGTGTAGAGCGACAGGTACTGGAGCAAGACCTTTGACTCTGCTCACCTTCCCATGCCGCACGCGTGAGTCTTACACACGTGCTGACAGAGCAAAACGCAGTTTACTCCCGCTTGCTTCGGTATCCTGAGCTGGGTGTTTGCTTCCTACATTTAACATTTAGGAGAAAATCAAAAGCTATTTTGGAAACATCCTGAGACTGGAGGTCACAGAGAAGTGGGAGAAGGAAGATCATCCAGAAGTGGAGGAAAAGCTCTACCACTCCTCGCTCTCCTTTGATATTCAAACGGTATTTAATTAGCTGGGGCAAAAGAGCAGGGGGGGAGGGGCGGGTGTCTCTGGCTGCAAGGAAATTGGATCGTTACCTTCTGGGGTGGAGGTGCCGCCTCCTGCGATAATTTATGTTAGTCACGCGCTGGCAGAACACATTAGAGCAGAAAATGCCATTTATTACAACTTCTAGCTCTCCCGCTTGCCTTCTAGCTGCAAATTAAACCTGCTGTCAATTGTGTCAGCAACATAATAGGCGACTGATTTTAAAGTCCTTAAGTTTCTTTGATTAGAAAGAAGAAAGAGAAAGGAAAAAAAAAAGGCAGAAAGACAAGGTTTGTTAGAAAAAAACCTCGGCTGAAAGGGCAACTTTGTCCCAGGGCTGTGGCAGCCACGGAAAGGCCGTAGGCAGTGACAGCCACTCCAATTTAAATAGCACAAAAAACAAAAGCACCTACTAGCTCTAGGGACTACAGGGCAATAAATCCAGGAGGGTTTTGGATTCATTTTCCTCACTCAAAGGGTTGAGTCATTTCAATTAAATAATAGCAAAAAAAAAAAAAAAAGATAAGGAAAGGAAAGGAAAGGAAAGGAAAGGAAAGGAAAGGAAAGGAAAGGAAAGGAAAGGAAAGGAAAGGAA
>WUAM01000071.1:18897360-18961425 GCA_024336885.1 Actenoides hombroni
CTCTTTCCAGCTTTTCTTATTTTTTCTCTTTTTTATTTTTTCTTAGTTTTTTATTTTTATTATTTTTTTTTTTTTTTTTTTTTTTTGTTCTGTTTTTCAATTATTGTTTCTTTTTTTCATTCTAATTTTCTTTTTAAAAAAAAACCCCAAAATTTGTGTAATAATGCAAGCAGGGGCAGCAAGAGCTCTCAGATTAAAGGGTCACCGAAACATAAACTTTTTCCTGAGCAAACCTGAGATGCAAGTGACTGAGACGATCCTGAGCAGGTTCCTTTACCCTGACGAAGTACGGAACCACCAAGCAAAACCTGCCTGAGGACCTGCCAGCAGCACAGATCTGGCTGTAGAACAGCTGTCAGAACCATAAAAGCTGTGCTACACAGAAAACAGCTACCTAACACACCTTGCTGAGGTTATGGGGTGGAAATGTAGGGGTGCTGCCTCATTCCTATTCACCTTCTGTTGTAAAATCAGCCCTGAGGTGAATCCTTTCCTTGCATTCTTAAGAGGGCATATATTATACTGCCCCAAAAGCCAGGGAAGTGAAGGATGAGACTGATGAGCCCGAGTACCATGGCCACAATTAAGCCCTCAGTGTGAGGAAAAGTCAGAGATGTGGCGTGCCAAGATCCTTGGCATCTCTCCAAAAGTGCTGCATACCCACTCAGGCAAGCACACCCTAAACCCATAATTATCTGCCATCTATTCCCCTCCAATGCACACACATGTTACGACAGCTGGAAAAAACATGTCCGCATATAGAGGGAACAGGTTGTGCCAGCCACCAGTGTCTCCTAACGTTGCCACGTACACAGAAGATGAGCCATCCTCAGCCACCCCACCATTAACACTACCTGTGTGTCTTCTCCTGCAGGTTCGGGGAGGAGTTTGTGGCATGGAGCTCTGCCCAGGACAGCCCCTCTTTTGCACCCTCTTTTGTTGCGTACATCAACAGCTTCCACGACCTGGTGTAAGTCCACTCCCCCTGAGCTGAGCCACTGTGTTGCCTAGGTCTGGGAGGGTGGGAACATCTGGAAAGGAAAAACGAAGTTCTCCTTGGAGTCATCTGCTGACTGCTCAGCTTCCATCCCTTCCTCACCTCACAATGTGATGTTCCCCAAGAGATGCAGATAAAAGTCACAAGGGTGATGAGACAGAAGCAAGGATGGATCTGGTGCTTGCATGAAAGCTTTAAATGAATTTTCAGGCCAGCATTTTCAGCCTCAGAGGAGATTTCATGTTTTGTTCTGGAGGGTAGCAGTATAAACCCAGCAGCACTGACTGAAGGCTGCTTCTGGCCACTGGACTAGAGGAAACTCTGCGAAAGCCCTCAACCTGCAAATAAACCCTTGCCACCACTGTTGGCAGCAGGAACTTCTAGGGCTTTGCATGTGTTATGAATTAGTTACTTAAAGCCATTGAGAAGGCCTCTGATGAACAGGCTTGCTCTCCAGCTCTGACTATCAGAGTATTTCCAGGAGAGGGGCACTCTCCCCGTAAGTAGATCAGTGCCAGTCAGTGCGTGTCCCAGGGTCTGGTCCTTCAGCCTAGTGCTATGCCACACGATGACCTTGCACCCCACACCCCACAGCCACTGCAGCCACACAGGGACACGGCCCATCGAGGCCTGGGGGTTCTTCACCATCCGGGGTCATCACTGCCATGCAGATGTGGTACTTCAGAGGCCAGCGCAGACAATCGACACAGGGCTAACGCCTGGGCTCTGGACACCGAAAGGTCTGGGCTGTTCTCTCCAGCTCCTGCTGCTGCATCGCTGCCTGCTCGGGGCTGCCGTGGGCCAGAGAGTGCTCAGGGGATGCGGAGGATTTCACGGTGCGGTGTCTCACAGCAGCCCACAGCTCCAGCTGCAGCGAGCACTACCATCGGGACGTCTCTAGATGGCACGGTCTCTCCAGCAATGCTCGCCTCGCCGAGGAGCTGGCTTTCTCTGCCTCCTCCTGCTCCTGAGGAAAACTGCTCTCCCCTTCCCTTCTGGGGACTGGAGAGGCGGTGAAGGGAGAAGCCAGCCCCAGGCAGGAAGCTGGCAGGTGTTTAGGTGGTGGATTGGATCTACGGGGTTTGTTTCTGAGTAGAGTTAAACGTTCTTTAGCCTGGGGCCATGAGTTGCTGGGCAGTGGAAGGTGATCTAACAGCATTTGTGGATGCTGGACCCAGACTTCGGGTGTTCAGCGAGAGTTATGGACCCGAACTTCCAGCCTGAGGCAAGAGGGATGCTGTTAGGTATATTGTAGTCCTGCCTGGGCAGCCTCGGACATAAAAACTAGCTACTGAGCAGTGGTAGGAGCCCACCATGCTCTGTGGTCACATCGGTGGATATGGCACATCCAGGGAAGCCCAGGCACCAGTAGTATTTTGGTGCTACTGACTCGGTTCCCCTGGAAAGTGTTACGGCAGGGCAGGAATGGAAAGTGTGAAAAAAGGCAGTATCTTGTCATGCCCCTAAAGCGCACACATAGTGCTGGGGATTTCATTAACCTCTCAGAAATTGTGTTTTCTTCCTCATCAGTGTGAAACTTTGCAGAAGTATGCACTGTCCCTAGGAAATTCCACAGGTTTCCACCTCCATAGTTCACCATCCCAGCCACTGCCAATAGAAGCCGTATGGAGTGAGTCAGACAGGCTCTGTGGGTCAGCTTTCCCTTTTCTGGCTTTATTATTTATTTCAGCTTCACCCCATAAACCCTTCAGTGCTCTCTCAGGTACCTGGAGATCATTTCACAAAAGTGTTGCTCAAGTGAAAAAGTAACCAGCCTACGCAACTGCTCCGCATGGTTGAACCAAACCACCTGATGAGGAAATAGGTGGTTTTTAAAGCACAATTACTCAATTGTGATTAATTTTCAGTATATAGGATTGTGCAAAAAGAGTCATTACCTTGACATATTAAGTGTTTCTAAAAGGAAGTACTAGATACACAAATTTATTTTAAAAGAATGCCCAAGATGCCCATTTGGATAAAATGCTTAGGGCAGTGTAATAGTTTACATTTTAACGTTACCTCATTGGTGGTGTCTCTCTCTAGGTCGGGGTTAGAAATAACGTTCAAAGTCAACACCGAGGAACTGCAGAAGGTTTTGGCAGCTTTGACAAGGAACTTCACCAATATCTTTCTAAATAAATTAAGAACAAAAGTACAGGTAAGAGGCTCTTCGTCACTTTATTTCCCAAATATAATGGGTATGTGCAGGACCACTGCAGCAGCCGAGGGCCATTGCCATTCCCTTGTCTTGCTAACTAGACTTCATTTTGCAGTGCATGACATTATGGTCCCTCCAAAATGTCTCATCCTTAATATTCTTTAAAACCCTCCTTAACCCAAAGTGACACTTTAAGCATCCTGGGAGTTTTCCACTATAGGCAATGATACATTTGTCAAGCTATTTACTTTAGTACAACAGCAACCAAAAAGAAAAGGGTATTTAGTGGCTTCCAGCATCTCATGAAAAGCAGTGGTGAGGGGAATCTTACTCATAGTGAAGCTCTGGGGAAGTCAGCTGGACATCACCAATGGGACATTTTTCATTCTATCAAAACATTTGAATTTTTCAGGACTTTGATTTGCTCTTATTTGTAGATCTGCCATCATGGTTTATTATCAACCTCTTCAGACAGGACAGAAATCATTCTGGTGGAGGTGATTTTTCCAGGTTGTTTCCATGGTGAAGAAAAAATGATTCTTTCAGCACGAGGATGCTAAAGCTCTGGTAACAGCTGATAAAGCTCTGGTATCAGCTGATAAAGCTCTGGTATCAGCTTAACTTGTGTTAAGAAGCCCAAAAAGTAATGTGCTGTCATGCAGTTTGTGCTTCCCAGGTGCCCTCAGCCAGCTGGGGGTCCAGTAGCCCTAGCTGTTATAATGTGAGAGATGGGGGAAAATAAGCCTTTGGTCCCAGCCCTTTTCACTCATCCTAATTCACTAAATGACCAAGCAGAACATTCAGAAACCAAAACAGTCACGCAACTTGCTCCAATCAAAGCCAAGCCAGACTGGCCAAGGGGACTTTCCAGTGACTGCAGAGCTTGTCTCAGAGCCTAAGGTAGGCAGGCAAGGAAGGAGGCAAGCCAAGGCATTGAGTAAGAGAGCACAAATGCCGTGAGAACTGAGAGTGGCTGTGGCAAAGGATTTCTAAACAGCCTTCCAGCAGGCACACCAGGGGGAGTACGAGTGGGGTAAATAGTTGGGAATGAGATTTCCAGGACTCTGAAGACAGAGATCCTGAGAGCTAAGAGCAGGAAAATACAAAAGGGATATGCTAGAGAAGGGGTATTTTGAATTTGGCCCTTGGAGGACTCTCTCCCAGGTTGCACCAGAAGCCTTTAGCAGACGTTACTCTGTTTCTGTGTGGAGGCACATTAGCTCTAGGGACCCAGCAAGGGAAACAGCCCGCTGGGAACACTTGGTTAGAGCCTTTTGTACACAAGGCAGGTGACAAATGATGCCATCACTTCAATGTCATCACTGACCATGAGGCATAAAGTTGGGGGTGCTTACAGCTGCTATTTCACCCCCACCACATCAGAGCAAGAAGTAGAAAGAAAATCCCAAGTGAGACTTTGTGCAGACATGGGCCTGCAGGGAGTACAAACACCCCCCTGCAAGTGCTATGAGGAAGAGAAGCTTGATTTCCTTGGTGAGAAGGCTGGAGAGGTAACGGATTACTGAGCTAATTTCTAACAGATTCTCTACCAAGTGACTTGTCATGTCCATAGTTGTTGCAAAACCATGTAACACTAGCATACATGGCTGCATGCCACAGCCTGTTCTAGCCATGCCCGAGTTTCCTCTGGTTAACATTCACATCTGTTTCTCCATCCATACAGAAGGGGTACAAAGAAATATAGCTGGTGGATTAGGTGACAAAGAGAAAGGAAATGAGGTGTCCCAAGTTAGCCTTTAATGCCAAAGCATCTCCTGCTTGGGAAGTAAGGCTTCTCCTGTCTGTACTGGAGCAGGCACCCAGAAAAGGGAGATGAGGGTCTGAGTTCCCTGGAGTGGAGAGAGAAACTCAGCCTGCTCTGTGGTCCTGGTGCCTAACTCCTGGTGTATCTTCACGCAGAGTGGGTGTGCTGTCAGTGCTCTGTGCTTTGCAGTTCAAGTCCTCTGAGCAGGCATACAGCTGAGTGCCTTGAACTAGGGCATCAACAATTCTGAATGTTACCAGTGCAGTCAGTCAGCTGGTCTTTTTTCAGCCACTCCTTAAGAAAATCCTGACCAAGGACTGGATTTTATCAATGGAAAGGCCGGACTCACTAGTGTTGGCAGTTTCACAGTTCTCCGAGCACCTGCAGCATATGAGGGAGCCCATGGGGCAGGTAGGTGGCTGGGCTGTGTCATTTTCAGGCTGTAGTCTGACCTGCAGACTCCTTTCCAGCAGTGAGGGGTGTTTATAACCATGGGGACAACCAATGAAGGGGAGTTCAGCTATTACCATACCTCCACGTGAGAATGAGCAACACTTTTCCTTTCTGTAGTTTAAATATAGGAACTCATTTCTTTCAAGAGGAACAGAAAACTTTGGTGAACATCACCTCTGAACATTATCATTCCATGAATTGCAGGTTTATATTCTCCTTTCACACCTATGCAGTTGTGAAATAAATGGGTAGGTGACAACAGCTCTATATTTAAAATTTACAAACCCCATCAAAACCTACTTTTAAAATGATTCTAAATATCCCCTTTGCTACTGAGGAACCAAACTGCCAACTCAAACTTATGGGCTATTTCAGGGTGAGGAGTATTTCCATGGCATTCCCTTGGGCATTGCCATCACTCTGTGCCAGAGTAAAGGGCTGCAAGCCACTAGCTTCTTTCAGCAGAGCTGGCCTGGACAGTTTGTGCTGCTGGTGTGCTGCCTTTGTCTATCTCCTCTGTACACCCATCTGCTGCTAAAGACCTGAGGGCTTCCCCTGCACTCTCTCATTGCCACGGTTTTGCATGGGAACCACAGAAAAAAACATGAGTTTTTTTTTTTTTTATCCAGGAGCTTCTACGTGATGTTCATAAGTATGTGGTGAGAGAATACATCATGCAGGTCATCAAACCCAGGAGGAAAATGAACAGGAAGACACGGCAACAAGTGAGCGAAAAGATGAGCCAAGAAGCCAGAATCCTTAATAATATGCTCATTGATCAGGTACATGAGTTCCCTTCTGGCATCTCCTGGCTGCCCCCTTCCTGGAGGTGCAGCATCCCCATTTGGCTTCCTGGGGTGCAAGGCAGCAGGCTTTTGAGGAGGGCAAGCCTCAAGAAATGTAAAAGTGCTTAAAAGAGAGTAAGTGAGGTGGTTACTGCGGGTTCATGGTGTGGACTTCCAGCCCATCAGGCACTTTGCAGCAGTGGGTTGTGTGTGCTCAGCTGGCAGCTCTGTGATTGCAGTGCCTGGTGTTTTATCACATGCCCAGGCACACTGATGCTTTGCACACAGTGGTTCATGTGCTGCCGGATCACATTCATCCTGTGGCTACTTCTTCCTGGGCCTGTTCCCTTGGGCCATGGGATACATCTTGTCTCCAAAGGATCCCTGCCATGGGTGATGAGTCCATTGAGTAGGTCCATCCAGGCACACAGCCTGCATACAGGAGGGTGATGGGGAGAAAATTGTGGTTCTTTGTGTATTTTGTGACATTGCAACATCAACCTGGGATTTTCAGGGAAGCCAAGTTGAATACATTGGATTTTGCAGAAAGTCAGGTGTCTGAGGCAGACCACTCTGAGAGACGAGGCAGACTAAACTATTAGGCAGCAGGAGGTGAATTCTCTGGCATCTGTTGCTGTGCTGAACCACAGCCACAATGGCCTGCTTAGGATCTGTCTCACTGAGGTGCTCATGAGCATCAGGCAGTGTAGAGTCAGGCCCCAGAGACGCTCCTGGATGTGCCTTGCCATTGCCACCCAGTGATGCCTTGACCAGCATCCTGCTATCCCCCTGGGAGCACCCTGCCCACCCTGCAGCGGCACTGTCTTACACCACTAAAAGCAGTCTGCTGCCATGCTCTGTACTGGAGGTAAAAAGGCATTTTGCAGGTCCTGTGCTCCCCCTGACATCTTCATATTTCTCCTCATTCACAGGGCTCTGACTCCAACTGGCTCCTTCCTGCCATACACCACATTGCCAATATCATTGGGGAGAATGAAAAAGACAAGATCAAGGACTACGTCACAGAGTTGTGTCAGGATTATCCAGATATCAGGTACATGAAACAGCAGATGACAGAACTGCTGGGCTCCATCCCAAACAGTACCAGCTCACTCTGTGCCTTGGTCTTCAGCTTCTCTTCTCTGCTGGTAGCCACATGTTAGAGGTCAAGGTGCCAGCAACAGGGGGAATTCAACCTTATTTTTCTGTCTTTATGTCTTTATTCTTTCTCTTTTTTTCCCTCTGTCTGTTGAATCTTATAACACACACAAGTTATCTCAAAAACCTTTTCAGAATAGAATAGAATAGAATAGAATAGAATAGAATAGAATAATTTCTGTTGGAAAAGGCCTATGATGATCACATAATCCAACTGCCTGACCACTTCAGGGCTGACCAAGTTAAAACATGTTATTACAGTCATTGTCCAAATGCCTCTTAAAAACTGACAGGCTTAGGGAATCAACCAACTTTCTAGAAAGCCTGTTCCAGTGTTTGACCACCCTGTGAGTAAAAAAATGTTTCATAAAGCATTTAGGAGTCTAAGGATCCCCTGATGCAGCTTTGAACCATTTCCACATGTCAGATCACTGGGTATCATTTTATTGCTCCCAATGAACCTTGTTCCACTGTAAAGCTTCAGGTTGCTTTTTAGTGCATCACCAGTATTAGAGCAACTTGGTAATTTTCAGGCTCCAGCATCTGAGCAAATAGTTTGTCTCCCATTCCCAGGCTCAGAACTCAAAGTACAGCAGACGTTAACACAGTTCAGCTGGAGTTTCAACACAACCACTAAATTTTGGAATAAATTCCAAATTCTTTCTTTTGTACTTACCGTTTGCTGTTCCAAAACAGCATCTGCAAAACTTAAGGCTGCTGGAAAAGTAAACAAAGTGACTAGCTCTGTGCCTGGCTAAGCAGCTGCACATCAGAAGTTACCTCCTTTTCTACAGTTCTTCCACAAACCATTGAGAAGGAATATCAGTGGCACAGCTTGCAAGAAAATCCGTTTCATCAGAGCTGTTTCAGAAAAAGACTAAAGGCTTTTGCACTAGGTTAGACAATTCCTGATGGATAACATTTAAACAATCAGAATAAACCATACATATAACAAATTTCTCAGAACACTTAAAAAGATGTTAAATATATTTTTCTCTCCCCAAAACTGAGGCTCAAAATTTTTCAGAAGTGTATTTAACTTGAGCAGGTCAGATATGCTTTGGGCTTATCTGTGTGGGGAAATTCAAGACATGGACTTGAAAAAAGAATAACTGCTCCTGAGTAATTTCCTAGGTGAACACACCTATCCTACAAAAAAAAAAAAAAAAAAAAAAAAAAAAGCAAAAAAAAAAAAAGCTTAATCCTATTGGCCAAATTACACTGACGAAGAAGGCAGGGCCTGTTCTGGGAAGGATGGGAGAGGTTAAAATGTTGGCTAGTCAGTCTTAGCTATTTGAAAAGAAAATTCCAGGCAGAAAAGCCATTTACAAGGCTGTGATTTGTGGTACTTTTTCATCTTCATCATTAGGCTTGGACCCAAGCCAGGTTTTAAGGTTCATCCTCTTGGTTGATCTATTTCCTGGCTTTCCATCATTGAGTAATATTATTTTAAATGATTAAGTTTGGAAAATGAGGCGGAACCTGCTGGACCTGCATTGTTTCCTGTTCAGGCCTCTGTTAATTCTTCCCCTGTGATCTTGGAGATGTTGATGAATTTGTATATACCAAGATTACTGGAACCGGGTATGTTTCCAAGTTGGCTTTCCTAGCTCTAATCTAATTAGTGCCTGTCAGCTTCCTAAATATTAGCATTTCCATTACTCAGCTCAAAGTAATCATTAAATAAAAGGTCTGCAGCCTCTCAGGAAAACTTGCTAAAGACATCATATATGTGTGGAGACAGAGGAGGAAATTCCCTGAAGCACCAGCAGCAGGAGGGTGTCCTACCTGTGCAGGGTAGAAGAAGCTGATGCTCGGTGGTTCAGTACCTCCACAGCCGGAAGACCCTTGCCCTGCTGGCTCCTCCAGTGCAGTGAGGGGACATTCCCTAGCACGTTGCCATGGCCTCACTCTGTCTCCACCATGGCTGTTGGTTGCTTACATCTGTGCTGGTTTTGCTTGCTGGGACTGAGCAAGATCTCACTTGGTTTCTGCAGGAAGGAGCACATTCTGGCAGTCCTTGCTCTGCGGGGGCTGGGGCGCATGAGGAGAGCAGCGATTTTTCGGCAAAGCTACCATGCACTGGAGAGCCCTGATGGTAGGGAGGGCAGCACACTCTTCACTGAAATTGATGCTCCGGTGATCATCAGCTGCTTCTAAAACAGAACCAAAACAGCAGCCAATATCCTTCCTCCTCCTACACTGCCTCTATGGCATGATCCAAAATGTGCTACCCTGCCATGCTTCTCTGCAAATCCAACTTTTTGACTGCTGTGGTAAAAGGAGTAATTTTCTGAACCTGCTACCCTGAGTTCGGAAACCAAAGGCAACCTCCTGCAACAGCTCCTGGGTAGCAGCTCCAGCCCAGTTACTGCATCTGGGATATGGTTTAGTGGGTTTTGATAGGGCTAGGAGTAAGGTTGGACTTGATGATCCTGAAGGTCTCTTCCAGCTGTAACTGTTCTATGATTTTATGATTCTATGATTCAATGATTCTATCCACCCTGTGTTCAATACAGATTTTATTGCAAAGAGTCTGCTCTCATTTGATCCAGGATTGAGTCTCTTTTCTGAGAACAGAAGAAAACCAAAAGGAGTTCACTCAAAGCTATATTAAGGCTTGGACTGTGCGTTGTATAATTATACAGCAGCAGAGCAAGAGCCTCCTTCATAATTAGTGTCCCTAAGCAACTAGGGGGCAGAGCTTTGGGCAGGAATGTGGTAGAGTCCAAGTCTTATTTCCTTCCCCTTGAACCAGCTGGTTGAGCTGGCATGACATGAGGTTGGTGACATTGTGACCTGATGCCACAAACCACTACCTGCCTAAGGATTAAAACCTTGGAGGGGAACCAAACCTCATATCTGGGACATGCAGCACATGGACCACTCCGCTCTCCAGGATGGACCTTGTGGCCCTTCTATTGTTTCAGCAGATTCTCCTCACTTGCAGGCTTCCTTGCAAAACTCCTGTTGGAGCAAAGACTTGTTCATGCCATCAGAGCCTCTCTATGTGTGCAGATATGTCCGGCTCAGATGTGACATTTGGAAGGAGACTCCACATCCTCCTCGCCTCAGGGAAAAGGGCCATCATGCCCTCAGTCCTTTTTCTTGTATGTTCAGTGCATTTTAACAAATCTGGTACAATCTGACTGCAGTATGAAACCTAATGTGAGGTGAAAAGGTATAGTGCTACAGATTGGAATTCTCATCTGGTGTAAACCAACATCGCCCCACTGATGAGATGCCACCTGTTAACTCCATGGAAGATCCAAAGCATTATACACAGCATCTGCAGGGGACACTAAAAGAGACATTCAGCAGTCTACAGCCATACAAATCTGGTTTTATTTAATCCAATTTATCCTTTATGTTGCCCTCCACAGGAATTAATCCAAGAGTCTGTACAGAGACATGTTTACAATCTATCAATTAATGTGATAAATGTGGACATGGCATAGCACAGAACACTAATTTGTCTGCTGCAGAGCTTAGAACATCAGTAGTGAGCCTCTTTCATTTCCTTTGCTCCAGTTTGCACCAGCATAAATTTCAGCCCGGGTGAGCAGCAAGTGCTGGTGACAGGCCAAGTGAGGTTTTCTGAAGGATAGGAAATGCAAACTGCATCTTTAATTCACACTCATCATATTAAATTTTTTCTAAGGTAGACTTACTACCTCCGCAGTCAAGATGAGGTGTTTTTCTAAAGATGGCTTTAGAATATCATGTATAAATTGAGAGCTGGAGGCAGGAAATCCTGGGAGGAATTTTCTGCCCTACATCATTCTTCAATACAGCTCATGACAGTTCCTGCAAATCCTCAGCTTGGTGACTCTCTGTATTTCCTATGAAGAAGGAGAAATAAAATATGGTTGGCAACTCGTGGTAGGTGTGCAGAGCTCAGGAAAACTTTGGGGCTCCCTTTCCCTGTCCCAGAAGGGAAGCATGTCAGTGCCAAGAGGTTTAGAGTCAATGCCAAAATCATTGATTAAGTGGGGGAGATAAAAAGGGTCTTTCAACTTTCTCACCAGTATGAGACATCTAAGACTGGATTTTCAGAGGAGTGCAGGATTTGAGGCACTAAATCCTTTGTAGAAGTTTCTGTGCATCAGAAATTTCTCTCTGCCTTGTATGCACCTCACACAAGGAATCTGCAGCACATAAATTTTCCCAAGAGCATTAAAAGTATCCTGTGTTGTCAACCTTATTATTTTACTGGCAGTCTCTCCACAAAGCAGCTGCCTTTCCTCAGGCTTCAGCCTCCTGGCCCTGGGATTAGATAAGGCGCTCGGCTTCCATTTTCTAATAAAAGCAAGTTGCTACCCTGCAGTCACGGAGGAAAGCTGGGCACAGCGGCTGTGTTTTGTCACAGCCTCTCATGGGACACTCGGATCCTGTGAGGCAGCGGCAGGAGCACAGCCTGCTTCCTTTGGGAGCTGCAGCTCTCCTGCTGCTTGCTCTTGAGCAAACCAGTTTCAGGTTAACCCCATTAGGGCAAGACTACAGTTCAGTCCCAGCCCTGCCACAATACCCGTGCAAGCAGAGAGGAAGCTCCAATGCAGACTGGGAGCAGTGGTCCGCCCTGGGGCAGGAGGATGGATGCTCTGTCTGGGCTGCAAAAGCAGATCCTTGAGACAACTGAGAAAGGAGAGATGAAGGTCTGCGCTCTCCAAAATGAGCTGCTGCTGTCCAGCTGTCTTCTGCAGAACACACAGCATTCATTAGGACCATATTTCACATTCCAATAAAAGAGAAGAAAGGTCTCCCAGGGCTTTTATTGTGGAATATTTTGCTCTTGTAGGAAAATGCCAAGGAGCTCACTTATTACCCGGTTAATTCCCTCTGTTTGTTATTTCCTTGTGGTTTCCACAATGAGTCCTACTCCTACCCCAGCACACAGTTACATTCCCCACTGGGAGACACAGATCACTTTTACCATGGAGGGCTCAAGCTACCAAGTGCAGATATATTCTCCAGGGAATAAGGCTTTCTCAGAAGTATCCAACTAAATGGAAGAGCCAATCTCTCTCCAGATTTAGCTTCTCAGGGGTGAACGCTGCATTTCAGGGGGTGGATATAGCACAGCTCACAACACTGTGTGGGTGGTGACAGATATTTTCTTTGTTTCAGAGGTCTCTGCTGTTTCACAATACTGTTTGTTTCTGGTTTGGGGTGGAAAGCAGTGTTTCCAGTACTCTCTGTCCAAAGGAACAGTGCCTGCAGCCTGAAGCCAGCATGGTCTATGGGCTGGGGTTTGGCATCTGAGACTGGCCTTCAAGTGCCATCGTTTCAGCAATTTCACCCAGTGAAATTTCCTTTCCTGGAAGGGAGATACAGAAAACAGTCTCACTCCAAGCAAAAAAAGGAACAATACCAAGACATTGCAGGGAAAGCACAGGAAGCTGTCCCTGAGCTGAGGATCCTAATCAACCCGTCAACATATTCCAGAAAAAGCCTTCTAGTGCAGCAGGACTATAATGTTTAGCTCCCAGCCCTGTGGTATCTATCAGTAAAGAGCTCTCAACTGGGTTAGAATATTAAGGGCGTTCAGTGGATTGGAAGTATTACATGCATTTACTGCTCTGAAGTCAGTCATTTTGGTTCTCCAGGCACTGGGCAGATAACAGGAGTGCTCTGCTCAGCATCACTGTGCACTTCCCACCCTTAAAGACAATTTTATGTAATACTACTCTTGATGGCATAACATTAACACTGGGATTGGCCCACCTCTCCCATAAAACCCGTGCAATAGATCAGCCAGATTTCCGGAGCATTCATTGGACATCGCACGTCTCAACTATTTGCTATTACCATTACAATAATAACACAGCACTGGGGTAAGGTGAAGACTGATGTAAATTAGTGCATGGCAAAAGTGGATTAAGATTAGCTTATAAAGAACTACAAGAACTTCCCCTAGTCCCACAGCCACATAACTATTTGCCTGAGGACACTGAACAAATGTGAACTTTGCCTCCCTGTATTCATCCCTGTCACACAGAGCACCGCAAATATCCTCTAATACCCTTCCAAGGTAATGCTCTTCATTTCTATTTGTAAAGGCACATCAAGTCATTCAAATACATTATCCCGGAAAAGAAGTAACATGTAAAGAAGAAAAACCTTCAGGAAAAGGCTGTTGTAGTAGGTTTGCCATCTTGGTACTACCTGAGTGAGATTCTCAAAATGCCTGTGTAAGACTTTCTGTGTTAGCTGCACAGAGATTATACCTCTTGCTAAATGGGGCAGAAAAAGCGAATGGCAGATCAAAGATGAGCACTTAAGTCCCAAGATGTCTGACCAGGCATAGTTTATGTTTGGTCATGCATGAAACTGTGCTTGGCAGCATGACTAGGTCTGTAGCCTGAGACTTACAATGAGTGTGGGGCTGGGGAGCTGCCACGGGCTTCATTATAGGTTGCAGGATCACATCTTCATTCCCCTGACTGTGGGGAGACTGGCATCAGGCAAGACTGAACTGTTTTTTTTTTCCTGAACAATGTTACACAAGCACAGAAAAATCAAATCAAGGCAGAAAGGGGTGGTTATGCAGCTTGCTAAGCTATCCCTCAGATGCACTCACCCCTTGGAAAGGGGCTGGCAAACTGCAGCTGGGAGAAAGATGTTGATAATCCGATGAAATCCCAGAAAACAGTAATGATCTCTCAAACTGCCTCCAAAACAGAGGTTTGCTTAATATTTTTATATCTTTTTTTTCTGTTTACGGACTAAAAAAGTACTTCTAGGGAAGGCACAGAGCACAGACACAAAAAACATCTTCCAGTCAGTCAAAGAATTGCCATTTTTTGGCTCCATTTTCTGGAGGAGTCAGGCATGGAGAAACAAGCTTCTGCTACAGCAAGTAGATGCAAGTGCTGATGGGGCTGAAACGCTGAGGACAGCATGTCATGTGTGCCATCAGCGGCCTTTAGCAGCGGGCCAGGCGGGTATCTGTGAGCAAAGCGCTGGCATGGCTGGTCCTGCTCTGCGATGGGGACATGCATGCCAAGCCCCTTTCAGCAGCACTGTGTCACTACACAGGCACAGGAGGAGGAGCATGTTGGTGAGCTAAGCCAACAGGCTGGAAACATGGTCTGGTAACACGTGGAGACACTGATGCTGTGGCTCTCTAGGGCTGTAGTGATGTAAGGGACCATGGGGCCACAGCCAGCTCCCGGGGTCTGTTTTACTTTCAGATGCTGATCTACAATGAGGAGCTGCATTCTCAGTGGCCCAAAGTGCCAGCGGACAAAGACCAGAGAGTTTCTCTTGCATTCACATGCACATATCCAACAGCACTGTCTTCTGACACTCATCATGGGTAATCCCAGAATTAAAATTAAAGGCAATCAAAGTAATCATAAAAGTCTGTCATCCCGAGCAAGGCACAAAATTCTGGGGGTGATTTCCTGAGTGAGGGATCTCACAACTTTATGATACTTTTTCCAAAACTCAGGAAAAGATATTTCCTGCAGGAACAGTTCTGTGAACAGAAGCTTATTGAGTAGATAAGAGGCAATAATGGAATTAATCATCAGGTATTCATTAGGAGGAGTAAGGCCAAAAAAGCTAGTGGCTTTTGTCTCCAAAAGCACGTCACTTGCACACATGGACTGTCATCTTCCCCTCACAGCCCCAGAACAGTGCAAGGATGCATCACACAAGTTTTCATCTTGAAAGCTTTCATCTTGAAAGCCCTTTAAATGAATGGGCCTTGAGCCCTCCAAAGCACTAGCAAAAGCCCACAGTGCCTCTTTCCCTCAAGGATCTCAGGGCTGAATCCATCCTGTGTCTGCTCTTGCTAAGGAGCCATTAGTCACCCTCTGAAACAAAATCATTCCCTGGGATGACACAAGTACTGTCTTCAAGGAGACACACTAAAAGAAATAAGAACCCAAAGGGCCAGGTTCTATTTGCCCATGGCAAGAAGTTCTCCCAGCAAGCTCAGGGACATGCTGTTAATTGGACACGTGATTGCTTGTGGCTGCTGAAGAATGCACAAGACACCACTCTGGCTCAGGAGACCTGGCCCAGCAGGAGACGATGGCCCTGGGAAAGGAAGCACCCACACAGCTCTGGTCCTGCATCCCCACCTATCTCAGAAGGGCCTCTGGAATTAAGAGTGGATGTGCAGCCTTGTGGCATCACATCACTCTCTGCAACTCTGTTTTATCTGAAAAAAGTTACTCTTTTTTTCCTTTTTCTGTTAACCATATGACTTTTTATCATTACTTTACTACCAAACAGCACAAAACCAAATTCAGCCCTGGTACAAGATCCATGGGATTGTCCCAAGCCGTGGTGCAAATTTCAACCTGATTATTTTGTGCAAGGAAAAAAGCCACCCTTGAGGATCCTGCACTTGCAGTGCTGGCCAGGATCTCAGAGAAGCTGTGGCACCCTCCCAGTCTGGGCATGCCCTTGGCACGGTGGCACTTGGCATTGCAGCAAAGTCTATGTACGCCATGACAAGAGAGCACATCCCAGGAGCCCCTGTGGGGAGTCCCACATGTGACATGTCAGCACTGTCCACAGGAAGGGGGCTCAACTTGAACACACTATTTCCTCTGCTTTTGGCCCCAACCCTCAGGTATGAGATTTCTCATTTCCATCAAAATGCCTTTTGCAAGTGATTAAATACTGAAACAGCTCAAAGGTGTCTCTTCTTCATGAATTAATAGAAATTAAAAGGATTTGTTTGGCTTGCAACAGGGAAGGAATACTTGAATGGGTGCCTAGATTTGTTTTATTAAACATCCAGAGTAGGAGAAAATCTTGAGTTAACAAAGCTGCCTACAGACAGGCAGCAAAACTCATAGCAGTATTGTTCAATTTCCCAGAGTTATGCACAATCCATCGCAAACAACAACTGGGACATCTCCACAATCAGTTAGCCTTGGGCCTTGGTGTGTGGATTTAGATGCCATTGTTTTAGTCACGACATGAAAAATGAATTGCATTGTTGCTGTTACAGCTCTGTTTCTGGGAAAATGCTTGCATGGGGCATACCAAATGGAATTGTCAAAGGAAGGTTATTTTCCACAGTTAAACAAAAATAAACTTTAATACCGTATGTAACAGTCCTTTCAACCTCTTAGAAGTGAAGCTGCTTCTTCCTAATGCAGGCAGATAGAAGCCTGAAGGAGTTAAAGTGCACACACAAAGCTTACCTTTAAATACCATATCCAAAATACTGTCTTTACACAGGCATTGCAATATAGGTTTTCATATCCATCACTAATCATTACTTTCTTTAGAGCTATTCCTCTTTTCTGTGAAGGGGATGTTACAAATACTATGACAACCTTATCTGATGCTGAAGTGGTTGAGGAAGGATCCATGTCTGGCTGCTTCACTATTGCAACAACTCCCAGGAGAGCAAATATGTACAAAGCATCTTACCCAGTCCAGCAGTGCAGCCTCTGCCAGGGCAGGAAGGGGGCAAGGAAAAAGATTATCGTCCTGAAAAACCAGCAGGATTCCTCAGATGTTTGTTGAGGAAAGAAGAATATTTTATTAAAAGGTCAGTGGGAATTTCAGTCCTCAGGAGGTCTGTAGATCTCATTCAGGAATATGTAACTATTTACAAGGAGATGAAGAGCCTCTCTTTACTGCCGGTAAATTTGATAAGAACAACTTTGTTGATTGCAACAGTGCATGATAAGAGATGAGTTCCTCCCTGAGTCAGAGGGTTTGAAATACAGGCTATTGAGTCGTCACAGCCACTTGGATTTTCCCTGGAAACTTCCCTCTGTGCCACTCACTGAGCCTGAATTTGCTTGGACACACAAGGATAACCCAGCAGGGGAGAGCCCAGGAACAGCAATGGGCAGACCTTGAAGACCCAAAAGGAAGTTCAAAACTGAAGAACTTCTTGGCATCTTGCTTTCAAGACCTCAAAAAGAAGAACCGCTTTTGCAGTTCCCCCCAAGTTTTCCCCCGTACTTTCCACCATGTGGTGGTGGGGAGTTCATGGGCAGCCTCTCCTGCTGAGCAAAAAGAAGTGCCCCAAGGCAGCGAGTCCTGGGGCAAGGAAGGTGCCTGGGCTGGGGGAAAACAACTGCAGTGGGAAGACAACCTGATTAGTCCCGCCAGGTCTAAGCATGATGCTGCTACCACCATGAGGGCCAGCTGGGATTTAGTCCCGTCCAGTGACCTTTGGGATCCATGTTTCATTCCCTGATCTAAAATTAGCCCTCCCACCCGCTGCACACAAGCTGTGTGCCAGCCTGAGCACAGCTGTTGGTGTCTGGGGAGGACCCACAAGCTGAGCACTAGTGAGTACAGGGGTGCCCCGGGCCTGCCTTTGAAACACAGATAGGCACATTTGTCCCGTGCCCGTGGGCGGCAGGTATTTGAGCAGCTCTGCTGACACGGCTGAAGGAGCTCTGGCTGCTGCAGTGTGGTTTGGGCAGTGCCAGGGTTCATCTGGCAGCTGGGAAGGCTTGTACTGTGGTGGCTGTTGAGGGTCATTCAACTTACAGGCAGCCCAGTGCAAGTGTTAGTCTTGAGCTTGGTTCTTGTATTCAAGATGTAACGCTGCAGAGCAGACACACCAGGACCGGGAGATGGGGAGCCCAGCCCTGTGCTGCGCAACACAGCTGGGATATCACAGCTGGGAACACCAAGCCACATTGTGGAGAGTGTGGATGTCTGATGCTGCCCAGGATGTGGCATCTTGCACCATTTCTAGTAGCTTAACTGGTGAGACAGTTACCATTTGCTGTTCCGGCCTCTGAGGGCAACCATCTTAGTGACCCCTTTTAATGCAGGAGCGCTGTGAGAAAAACAGTGTGCATCTTGCAAGTACACACACACCGCTTGTCTAGCTTTACAGCTTTTTTTGTGTGTGTTCATGCTGCTACCCCTGCCAAGGGCATTAGGAAGCTGGAAACAGAGAAACAATGTTAGATAAAGAAGCAAGAATAAGCTAGGAAAGCTAAAGAACTGTGTTGAGTGCTGGAGTACCTCAAAAATAGGATGATAAAAACCATGGTGCTTTTCTGTCAGAGGGTCTCTGAGGCTTCTCCAAAGCAGCGGTCTTTTCAAAAATATTTATGGTACAGGCAGATGTCACCCACCCTACACCCCCACACACACACCCCACACTTGCCCCAGCCCAGAGCTCTTGCAGATCTGCTCCATGCCCCTTGTTCAGCCCTGTCCCAGACCTGAGCCTGGTGCTGTGACCCCACAACATGCCCTCTGTTTCCTGATGGGAGTAGGATGGCAGGAATCACGAGTTCCCACTCCTCTGGAGTGGGTTGTGCTGAGATGACTGGACTTCCACACTGGGAAAAAGCTCTTCTACTTTTCTTCAGGTGAAGAAGAAAAAGAAAAAGCTACATCCTTCTCTTAGCACCTGCCACTCCTCCCCAGGTCACTATGTGGCAGATGCTGAGGATGCCCATCAGTCTGAAAGCATCTCCAAAAACAGGGACAGTATCACTACCTCCATTTCAAGGGAGAGGGCGATTTGTCCCAGGCTACGAAGCTGCTTGGTCAAAGGTCCAGGGATAGTAAACTTGGAATGTCTGGCTGCCAGGGCTGTCAGGACAAGGGAACTTCACTTCCAACACATAATATCTCCTACCCACTATGAGCATGTCAGGGACAGCTGGGCCCAGCCATAAACCTCCGATATGGACCCTTCCTCCAGTCTCCATGTCAGGTGGAGGGTGGCAAGGCAACCTCAAAAATGCACACCACCCTCACACAAATATTAGGGGGAGGGTGTCAGAGCGGCCTCAGAGATAGATGCCTCCTCCACCAGAAATATCATGGAGAAGGTGTAATCAACCTCAACTATGGACCACTCCTCAAGCAGAAATATCAGGGTGGGATACAGACCATGCTTGCACACAAGCCCTTCCTTTGATGAAGGTCTAGGACATTCCTGTCAGATTTGAATTCCTAGTTCATTACTCAGGCATGTAGGATTTTTGATGTCAGTAGAAACCAAAATCAGCAAAGGTCTGTGTGGTTTGTTTGGTTCAGGGCAAAACTATCACCATGTGAGGTTTGTAATGCTGGTAGCAAAGTTCTCAAAGTGGGTTCACACTTTTGAAGCTACCAAATCACAGCTTTGCTGTGGGTCAAACCTCCAACACCAACTTGCCTAGAAGAGACTTGGGTAAAAACATGTATTCGCCATTTGGGGATGAAGAAAAGGAAGACAGAACCGTAACAGAAGGATGAAAATATGCTGCACTGGCTGTTGCTGCTGAATATGGTTGGTGAAGATCATCCTGCTTGGCTTTCACATCTAGATTCAGCAAAACCTGAGCAGATCAATCTTCTCGCAAGGGCAGGTGTTTGACTGTGGCAATAGGGTCCGTGTTGGAAAGGACAAAGGATTTTGCAGGAGTAAGGGAACTTTTTGGTCTGAGAACACCAGTTTGGGTGAGTCCTTCTATACTTAAAAAATATTGCATATTGTTTGGTATTGAGGTGTTGGGTTTAGGTGTAAGATATTACTATTATTCGTCAGCTTGGTCATTCCTTTTGAACTAAGACTGAGCTATTACAGATGTGAGGCAAGAGTCTGCTCCTCACCTATCACAAAACATGACCTGCTCAAGGAGTGCTTTAGAAGAACTTAGTAGGCTTCAAAAACAGCAGAGACCTGTTTCTTGGTGTGTTTCTGTGACCATTTTGAAAGCCAAGGGATGTTGTACTTGAAAACATATAACTTAACACATGCCTACAGACAATGAATTCATTGCAAACATATAATTTTCAAGGGTTGTGGGGCTGAAATGAAAATAAAGTTGGTCCAGGGAAGTAGTTCATGTAATAAGAGGAAAAATGATAGTTTATATCCTGTCATCTCACAGTGTCTCAGACTGGATAGAAACAACAGTCCTGACAGCCCAAAAGGTTTCACACCTGCATCCCAGGATGTGATCTCCACTAACCCATTGAGGCTGAACCCTGGGACATCTAGAATAAGTCCAGTTAGCCGCAGCCTAGGAGGTTCTCGGTTCATTGATGCATAGAGAAGCTGAAAGAGGAAGCAAAACTTCATCCAAGTGATTTCGGATGTTGTCTGGGAGGAGAAGTTCTGGGTTCTCCCTTTTTGCTCACCACTACCTACTTATGTCTTCTACATGAAGCAGTCATTACTTGTCACAGCAACTTTTCCCACAGTGGTTAGTGCTGCATGACACAATCTGCATGGTGAACTTGTGTCCCCTCACCTCCCATTTCCCATGTTCTGATCCTGTCACTCACAAATACCCTGTTCCTATGCTATAAGGCCAATATTTGGGTATATCCTCACAGCTCTCTGACTCTAGTCGCTGATGAATAAAAGGAGCTCTTGTTTCCATTACTTGCAGTCATCAGGAATACTGGAGAGGAAGACACCTCAAGCAATCAGAAGTAACATACTTTGGCGAGCACATAATCCAAGCAATCCTTTTGTGACCTGAGTGGTCTGAGTTAAAATGCAAAACAGTCTTGAGAGATGGATCCATCTCCTCTAGACCTCTCACTAGCTGCTTTGCCTCAGCAGCTGAGCTGTGACAGTGCCTTTTGAGCCAGCAAGTTCCTCCACAGCTTACTGACCTGCCATGCCCCTCCACTCAGGAAGAGGAGCTGGGTCCCCTCACGACCTAGCTGTCATTGCTCTGGTCTGCAGATCTGGTACAGTCTTCAGAACACAAACTTTCATCCCCTTCACTGACCCCAAACTTTATAAACTTCTGGAGAGATGGATAAATGTGGCTGGTGTGACCTCTTGGTCTTTTACCCCACAGTTTAATGAGTACTCCAAATTCTCCTCTGTTACCCCTGTTTGCACATACTTCCACTTCTATCAAAATATCCCACAGTAAGCAGAAATAAAAGAGGTATTGCTGTGCACAGGAGCAGTGAAGCAGTTCCCGTCACATGCTTCTTCACATGCCTCCCCCAGCACTGCAGGGAGGTCAGCTGCCATGGTGGTATCCTTCCCCATCCCTCTCACTGAGCTGCTGCACACCCCATCCTCCATCCCATGCGGAAAAGTTGGTGGACATTACCTGACCCTAGTTTTCCAGTAGAACTCCACACTGAGAGCAACTTCTGACTCTCTCAAGTTCTACTTTGGTCAGCTCTGCTTGCGTTGTGTGCCCCACCAGATCCGGGAGATGTTCCCCGCATCCCCATCAGAAGATGACAGAGTGGCACCTGCTCAACCAGAGGGATGCTGCCAGCCACTTGCACCCAGAGTTGCTGCTTCTATTACTGAAACATGCACATCTGGAATTACTTAGGACAAAGGAGTTGAGCTCATGGAAAAACCCACAGGAAAACTAGTAGTTCCCCTGTCTGGTAATGAAGGTGATTAAAACAAGCTTGAACAAAAATCTCAAATACCATTCAATGAATAAGCATATTGAAACATGAATTCCAGGAAGAAAACCTTTATCCTCATAAAAAGACTTCAACTTACCAGACATCTGCTGGAAATTCAATACGTCAGAGAGGAAACAGTCCAAGAGGTTCCTGGAGTGTGTAGAAGAGAACTTCCTGACTCAGCTGCTAAGTGAGCCCACTAGGACAGGTGCCTCACTAGACCTGCTGTTTACTAACAGAGAAGGACTGGTGGGTGATGTGGTGGTCAGAGGCTGTCTTGGGCATAAGGACCATGAAACAACAGTGTTCTCCATTCTTGGTAAAGTAGGGAGGGAGGTCAGCAAAACTGCTACCATGGACTTCAGGAGGGCAGACTTTGACCTGTTCAGGTCACTGGTTGAGAGAGTCCCTTATGACATGGTCCTGAAGGGCAAAGGGGTCCAGGAAGGCTGGACATTTTTCCAGAAGAAATTCTTAGAGGCACAGGAGAAGGCTGTCCCCATGCGCCATAAGATGAACTAGAGGGGGAAATGACCAGCCTGGATGAACAGGGAGCTTTTGCTGGGACTTGGACAAAAGAGGAGAGTTTACCAGCTTTGGAAAAAGGGGCAGGCTACTCAAGAAGAGTACATGGATCTAGTTAGGTCATGCAGAAAGAACATTAAGAAGGCAAAAGCCCAGCTAGAACTGAGTCTGGCCACTGTTGTATGAGATAATAAAAGTGTTTTTACAAATACATTAACAACAAAAAGATAGCCAAGGAGAATCTGCATCCTGTATTGGATGTGAAGGGGAACATTTCCACCAAGTATAAGGAAAAGGCTGAGGTACTTAATGCCTTCTTTGCCCCAGTCTTTAATAGTCAGATATCCTCAGGGAATTCAGTCCCCTGAACTGGAAGACAGGGATGGAGAGTAAAATAATAGAATAATCCCCTCATAATCCAGAAGGAAGTGGTTAATGACCTGCTATGCCACCTGGACACCCACAAAATTATGGGGCTGGAGGAGATCCACCCAAGAATACTGAAGGAGCTGTTGGAGGAGCTTGCCAAGCCACTCTCCACCATTTATCAGCAGTTCTGGTCAACAGGGGAGGTCCTAGATGACTGGAGGCTTACCAGTATGACACCCATCTACAAGAAGGGCCAGAAGAAGGATCTGGGGAACTAGAGGTCTCTCAGCCTGACCTTGGTACCCAGGGAAGATTATGAAGAGGTTCATCTTGAGTGAGCTCACATGGCAAGTACAGGGCAACCCTGAGATCAGGCCCAGCCAACATAGGTTCATGAAGAGAAGGTCCTGTTTGACCAATGTGGTCTTGGTCTATGACCAGGTGACATGCTTAGTGGATGAGGGAAAAGCTGTGGACATTGTCTGCCTGGACTTTAGTACAGCCTTTGACACTGTCTCCCACAGCAATATGCTGGAGAAGCTGGTAGCTCATGGTTTAGACAGGCATACTCTTCATTGGGTTAAAAACTGTCTGGCTCTCCAGGCCCAGAGAGTTGTGGTGAATGGAGTTAAATCCAGTTGGCGGCTGGTTAGAGGTGGTGTTCTCCAGGACTCAGTTTTGGGGCTGGTCTTGTTCAATATCTTTATCAATGATTTGAATGAAGGGATTGAGTGCACCCTCGGCAAGTCTGCAGACACAAAATTAAGTGGGAGTGATGATCTGCTTGAGGGTAGGAAGGCTCTGCAGAGGGATCTGGACAGGTTGGATCAATGGGCTGAGGTCAATTGTATGAGGTTTAACAAGGCCAAGTGCCGGGTCCTGCATTTCAGTCGCAACAACTCCAGGCAATGCTACAGGCCTGGGGAAGAGTGGCTGCAAAGCTGTTTGGCCAAAAAGGACCCAGGCGTGTTGGTTGGTACCCATCTGAATATGAGCCTGCATATGTATACGAAGGTCAATGGCATCCTGGCCTGTATTTATTAGAAATAGTGTGGCCAGCAGGAGGAAGGAAGTGATCATGTCCCTGCACTCGGCACTGGTGAGGCTGCACCTTTAGTACTGTGTCCAGTTTTGGGCACCATAGTTTAAGAAAGTAACTGAGGTGCCAGAGCAGGTACAGAGAAGGGCAGTGAAGCTGGTAAGGGGATTGGAGAACATGTCTTATGAGGAGAGGCTGAGTGAGCTGGGATTGTTTAGCCTGAAGAAGAGGAGGCTGAGAGGAGACTTTATAGCTCTCTAGAGCTTCCTGAAAGGAGGTTGTAGTGAGGCCGGTGTTGGCCTCTTCTCCCTAGTAACTAATGACAGAACAAGAGGAAACAGACACAAGTTGTGCCAGAGGAAGTTCGGATTAGATATTAGGAAGAATTACTTTACTGTAAGAGTAGTTAAGCATTGGAACAGGCTGCCCAGGGAAGTGGTGGGATCACCATCCCTGCAGGTGTTAAAACAATGGGTGGATGTGGTGCTTCAGGACATGGTCTAGTGGTCATGGAGGTTTTGGGTAGAAGGTTAAATTTGATCTTGGAGGTGTTTTCCAACCTAAATTATTCTATGATTCTGAAAGTTAAGCATAATCCCCTGGATTTCTCACATCACTTGTTGCAGGAGTCTCCTACAGTCAAGACCTTTTGTGGTAAGCTGGGGATGAGACATTGGTCTCCTAAACCAGTAGTGCTGCTGCTGAGCCTGATGCAAAGACCTCTGAACATTTCAAGAGAGATTTCAGTGGGTGTGAAACATATGTCACTGAGCAACTTCCCGCTACAGATTCACATCACAGCTGGGGACAGACACCCTTGCGTCCTGCAGAGATCACATAACCAAGGAGGTGAGAAGCAAAGCAGTCCCAATGTCCTCCCTGCATCCAGAACAGCATCCTCTGCTTTCAGACAGCTATGAATGCTGTTCACCCAGAGCTACATGTGTGTGTAACCCTCGGGCCACACCAGCTTCCCCAGTGCCTCTCATGAGCCACATCCCTTAGCCTCATGCGCAAAAAGGTCATTGGCAGCAGCATCAAGCTTGCCTCCAGCTGCACTTTGCTACCCCAAAACCATCTGTAACTGTGGATGGAAAATCTTACATCTCCTCTTCACAGCGCCCTTGGAGGAGGCGATGAAGCACAGCGAAAGTTACCACACTTCAGGGCCAAATCTCACACAGTTTCATGTTTCCAGTGATTTTCAGACTGATGTGGCACCTAGCATTTCTGTCCCATGATGATGGTTGTTTCTGGCCACCAGCTGTCAAGCAGTGAGAGGACCCAACCCTGGGGCAATCCCAGAGGGCAACCCTCCTCCCAGATCAGCCACAGGCTGGCCTGACATGAATTAAAATTTTCCAAAGACCAGACACCATGGGCTTGCCCATCAGGGCGGTCCCTCTGTTTCTGCTTCCTGTTTTGGCAGACACTGGCGGTGGAGGGGGGGGATGATGGTTTTTCCCCTGCTACCATGGTCTTTCTGGGGAGAAAGGCCCAGAGAAGAAAGTAGTAGCCCCAGAAGGATGCTTGCCAAAAGGCACAGGCCAGGAGAAGCACCTGCTCTCAAGCTCCGTATCCGCTCAGCCAGGCACCTCCTTCCAGCACAGTCACTGGCCCCAGACTACATCTGCTTCTGGGGGATGCCCCCATGCTGGACCTGCGTAGCATCCCCAAAAGTTGTGCAGCCACACAGGCATTGAGTAATGGGCTGATGCCCACAGCAGCACCATGAAATGTCATGGTTGACACTCACCTTTAAGTCTCTGGACTATTTTTTTGCATTTTGCATTAGATCACAGCTATCACATACAAAGCCGGCACATCCCAGACACAGTAACCAGGCACTGGGACCTGCTGCTTGCTGCACTCCCTGCCCAACAAAAGCTTCACAGGAAATGAGAGAGGAGGTGGGCTCTGCAGGACCACAATATTTTGGTTTTCTATCTGCAGGGCAGCTGCTTCAGCCCAGATATCACCCATCTGGGTGCAGAAGATGCTCTACTACCTAAGCAAGGACCAGCACATCACTGGCAGCCTTCACAGACCATCTGCACCAGCCCCCCACAGCCATTGCTGTCACCCAGGTAACCCCTGCCTATCCTCCAGCCATCTTCTGTCACGACAGCACACGTGCTCTCCCAGTATAATGGGCTCACCATACCTCCACAGCCAGGGATTGAGGTGCCTAGGAAATAAGGGACAGAAATCAGAAAGACAAATATCTGGAAGTGGAAGGTACAGGTTCAAGAGGCTTTGTGGTAGGGAAGGAATCCTGTGTGTCCCAGTCTCTAGGCAGGAACTCAACACTAAAGGTGCTTGATATTAGTGTCTTCTGGGAGTGCGATGACCCCTGCTCTGCGGAAGGCATTTCACCTTGGGCATGATCCAGGGCCCTGATACAAGAGGCTGTGCTCTCAGGCATGATGCAGGACCCCGATATGCCAGGCTGTGCTCTCAGGCATGATGCAGGACCCGATATGCCAGGCTGTGCTCTCAGGCATGATGCAGGACCCCGATATGCCAGGCTGTGCTGTCAGATACACAGCCCCTCCCTGCCAGCACACCTACGGCAATGCCCTCCTCAGGGAGCAGAGCTTTTGGAGGCACCTGCTCCATCTCTAATGGTGGGTTTCCAAGCCTGCAATGGGACACATCATATCTGCAAACCCTCGGGGCGGTGAGACCAGGGTGGCCCCGTTCCCCATTCACCACTGCATCAGAACACGACGCTGGGGCTCAGCTCCTCTGCAGGCACCAAGCCGGGGCAGAGGCCATCCCCACCGGGGACAACCATCCCCCCTCGACAGGGATTTCTTCCCCGCGGACGTGGACGGGGATTTCTCGCTTCCCTTTGGCTTGAGCCCACTTTCAGAGGGGAGGCGCCGCCGGAGTTTCCCAGGCACCGGGCTCCCTGCGCGGCCGGGTCCCCGCCCCCGAGCCCTCCCCTTATAGCCGGGCTGCCCCGGGGCTCCGCAGCCGCCGCCGCCGCCGCCGCCGCCCCGCCAGCCAGACCGGGACCCGCAGCAGAGTAAGTTCTTCGTGCCGCCTGCCCGTGCTGCGGAACTCGGGGCTTCCCCCTTTCCCGCAGCGCCGGTGTCTTCTCGGCTTCTCTCGCGCCTCCACCTCCCTCTCTCCCTCAGTCCTTCCCTCCCTCCCGGCTCACTTGTTGCAAGGCTAGTGAAGAGTTTTGGTTGTGTCTGAGAGAGGGGAGGAATAAGTGGAAGTGCTAAAGGATGGATTCCCGGACAAAGTGACAGATTTCAGACCCACCTTGTAATTACCAGCCTAGAGAATAAATTAAATTGCTGAGAGAACAGCAGCTCCAGACGTATCTCAGGTCTGGGGACCGCAAGAATATGTGTCTGGCAGTGGCATTGAGAAAGCTGGGTACAATTTCTGTTGCTCATCCCCTATATTTCAGGGCATGAACATAGGCTGAGAGCAGACACTCCTGTTACCCTCCCCCTTCCACCGCCCACCCCTTACCCCCCCCAATCCAATCCTTCACAAAAATCCAGACATAGGTCTTGGGCACCAAAGCATCCTAAATCAAGATCAGGCACAGGGATCCAGATTCAGCGTGGCATTTCCCAGCCCCATCCTCTTTGACCAGAAGGAAGTGGTTTTCTCCCATATCACAGGAAAATAAATGGATTATGATTCACTCAGCCCAGATGCACTGGAGAAACACCATTTCAGTGCCTGGATCCTGTATGGTCCTGGGAAGCCCCCGTTCTCTGCCAGGGTCACTGTGCCCAGCTGGCACGTTTCTGCATTTCCATGCTCTCTGTTTTTGACTATTTTTTTCCTAGTCAGGGAAGTCTCACTGTTCGTAGGACCTGCCTTTTCCCAGAGCACTGAAAAGCCTGTCAAAATTCCCTCCTATCCTTGAGCAGCTACCCCACATCCACCTCATCAGCCACTCAGGCACAAATTGAAGGGTTCAACCTCAGGATTAGGATCCTCTTAGTATTTAAAGTCAGATTTCTTTGTGAGGCTTCTGCAAAGTAAAGAGAAGACTTTCTGTGACCGGAGCATATGGCTGATCTAGAAGCCCCAGTCCCTTGCCATCACACCCAAGTTCAGAGCAGAAAGAAACTGCCTGCCGCTGCTGAGGGTCTTTGAGGCTTGCCAGTTCTGATAGAGACAGTTGAATGGAAGCAGAGAGCTTTGGAAAACTCAAGTTTGGATTTGTTTCTGTCACCCTGTCTGTGAAAAGAGGTCTGGAAAACCAAAGAGTCTGAAAGTGCTGGCAGAGTGAGTGCTCCAGTTGCTCTAGGTCTGACTTCCAGTGAATTTGTGTATCTTCTCAGCCACTGTTAGCTCTAGCAGTGAACTTTTCAAACTCCAGGACTGAACGCAGGATTTGGCTTTGGGAATAGTAATATGAAAACAGTATCCTAGACAGCAGAGTTGATCTCTCTTTCAGTGGCAACAGTTTAAAATTATACTGCCCGGACTTCAAGCAAGAAGAAAAAGGAGCATATTGCATTGCATTTTCTCTTCTTTTTTTCTCAATAACAATATCTATGTGTAATTTTCTCTTGTCTTGCACTGTTTGAAAAATTCTCACTAACAACAGGAGATGCTGATTTACAGGATGGTTTTCAGTCATGATTCAGTAACTTAGGGAAAGCAATTTCTCCTTTAAAAATGACTAAGACACTGTGTAGCTTTATCTACACTGTTCCCCAGACAGGTGGTAACATGGTTTAATGCTGGTTTAAAGCATCTCACACCAGGTGAGATGCCCTGAGATCCTCTGCCATGGCCACTGCCATTACCCTACAACTCTTGGTTCCCCGTCACCCCCAGCCCCATGCTAAAGCACATGGGTTGAGTCCCCTGGGGAGGTTCTGCTTGTTCTTTGACTTCTTTACTGGAGGCATAGGTTTTATTTCCCCTCAGATTTTGATCCCATTAAGAGCAGAGCTTGGCTGCTATCAGGATGGTGCTGGATCACGTGTGGTGGTGGGGGTCACAAAGGGGTCTGTGGAAAGGAATAAGGATTTGGGAAGGACAATAATATTTCAGGGTGGAGCTGTTGGTGGCCCAGCTTCTCTATGGACTGTGATTTCCCAGGCAAAGCCAAGTTGGATTTCCCAGCTTTGCCATGTCCCCATCCAGTACCCAATGCAGCTAACAGCAGTCAGTAGGAAAAAATCCACCTCCGAGGAGGGCTTCCCAACTTGCAAAATTGGGGCTGGCATCTATGTAGACTCTTTACTTTCATTTATTAGCAGCTTATTTAGGTGTCACTGCATAGTCTGAGGATCACTAATGTCAGACTGCCTGCACTGCTTTACTGCTTCACAAGGTGGTTTGACCTGATGCAAGGGTGATCCCATTTCCCCAGGGAGTGAGTGGGGAGAGGAAAGGCTGATGCAAATGCAGAGAACAAACTTCGCAAAATAACTCTGGATTTCTGAGAGGCTGTGGGAGAGCGGGGGATTTCCACTAAACCGAGACCTAAATCCCTGTGACCTAGGATATCATCAGGCTGAAGAGGACTAAAAATCCAAACAAATGCTTGTTAATATTGGCAGCAGCTCGGGAAAAAGAAGTCAAGAAAAAGATCAGCAATAAATTTCAGAATAGGGGTGATTAGTAAATCTCTTCCCCTGAGTGTTCTCTGGCACGCCATGAGCTGCCCTTTGCAAATGAGCTCATTCCTAATTGTGCAGCATGAAAGCTGTTTCCTTCGAGGAGGAAAAGGAGAAAACAGGAAGCCACCATGCCCAGAGTCCAGTTTGTGCCCTTCTGTGTTTTGGCTCTGCTCCAGGTGTTTCCTTGGCCCTTGTTGCCCACCCCGGAAAAGCTCCAGCCTCGGGGTATGTGTCGAAATCAGCACCATGTGGAGAGCTCACTGGGTCCCTCTCTGGCCACTGCTGTCCAGGTACAAGGCCTTGATATAGGTAGCAGAGGATGCTATGGGAGTTGTTCTGCTCTCTTGGTTGGAAACTGTAAGCTGAATATACTATGTAAAATATAACTGGAGCTCAAGATTCTCCTGGCACAAACTATAGTGCCACATAAATAATAATGACGGTGATGATGAAGATGATAACAGTAAATTAACTTCAAATTAGTAATAATAATGAGTTGGGATCTATGTCAAGTCTTGGCCTTAAATCATTACATTTCCCAAGCCCTGAATTTGAAATCCAAGCCTGGGAAATGATTCATCATTTCCCAAAGTGTTAAATGCTAAACTAATTAGGAGCCTGCTGGAGTTTTAACAAGCTTTGGTTTGTGAGAAGAACAGAGGCATACAGGAGCAGCCTATGGCCATCCAAACCATGGAGAGATGAGTAGTAGTGCTGGCACTGCATCTGCTGCCCATGACCTCCAGCCATAACCAGTGCCACTTCCTTTTAGCTGAGTGTTTCTTGTTCAAAGTGTTGGGTTTTTTTTTCTATAAGGACGTTTCTCATAGGCGTTTCTTACAATAAGTTCTTGGCCATCTAATGATAAAGAGATGGAGGGGGAGGTTTTGGTACCACTTCCCGTAAGTGACTGAGGCAGCATTTCAAGGCAGAACTGGTATTTCCTTCTGCAGATACAAACATATGCAAACTAGCAGTGGCAAACTGATAAACACTGGGCGAGCATTCAAGCTTACCAAATGTGGGTGAGTTATTGCATTGACAGCTGTACTCAGATGCTTAACTCCTTCAATGTTTATTAGTTCAAGTTCAAAAAGCCCACCCTGACATGCCAGCAAAACCATTTTGAAATCCACCTTTCTGATCACCATTCATCAAAACAAAATACTCTGAAAGTCATCTTTGGCTATAGGAAAGGGAGAGGTACTTTCTTTGTATAGAAACCAAAATAAAAGGGAACAATAAATGCTTTGTTTCAAATAATAAGAAAGAAAAAGGACTCGTCTGACTCGGTGCTTGAACAAACAGCAAGAAAAGGATTTGGCAGAATGCATCTAAACACAGCATTGTATTGGGAAATGCAGGCTATGAAAATAGCCCTACAAAATTTAGAAAAGTCCTAAACACTTGTGAAAAATCCTTATTACCATGATACTGTTTTGTAATGGAAATGTAAGAAAAATGAGCTCTTTCTCACCATTTTTAGTATTCTATCCTCACCAGAGTAGTCAGAGCTGTGGCTTTCCTCCTTGCTTCCCTGACTAGTAAGTGTGCTAGGTGAAGAGGTAGGTGCATAGCTTCAGTTGTGGCAGCTCTGGTGCTTGGGATCTATTTGCTTGCCCACAAGACTGGTCGTGCAGCCCTGGGGCACAAGAGCAGCGCAGTGACCCGATGCCTCTGGCAGCCACCGCTGTCCTGTGCTGTCCTGTTCAGCTGTAGGAGCACCTTAGGTTCAGCTTTGCACTTTGCCCCAGGTCACAGACCACCAGTGACCACAGCTGGCTGAGATCCAGCCAGACCATGCACACATGCATTCTTTTCTCTCCTTCCTGAATGAGTTTTCATCTTCATTGTTTTTTAAAAGCAATAGAATTACTAATCCTGAGCAAGATCTGTCAGACAAAGCACGGGGAAGGAAAGCTTTCAGCCATCCCAAGCTCTAACTGCATTCTATACCACCTGACCACTACCACTGACTTGATGCTTCAAAACTCTCCAAGCTGCTGGGGGCCAGCAGGAATCACAATTAAAACAAAAAGCCACAGTGTTCCAACCAGTTTGCCCAGAAATGCATATCACAGTTTCTATCAGCGTGATACGTATCTACTCTATAAACTTAACAAGGGTATTTGAAGTTCAACACACTGTAGACTTCTAACTGAAACCAAATTCTTCTTTTATTTAAAGCCTAATTACTCTGCCCTTATACAGTACAAGTAAGCCAAAGCTTGCCTGAGAGTTGTACATGCAGAAGGACACTGATCTCCCAAAATGTCACTTGAAAAAAAAAGTGTTGTTAGAACAAGGATTGGAAACTGTGAGTCACTTTACTTATTTACAATAATTAAATAATTATGATCATTACCTAAATGAATATAATTATGCAAATAAATGTATATCAATATATTAAATTATGTGTACATAAAGAATTCTAATACAAAATCTAAAAAGACATTGTTATAAAAACAAATTCCTATCATTAATTATTTGTAGTGTAGGAGTGTTTGTGGTAGAGCAGGACTGTGGCAGGATAATGTCTGTTTAGACAAGGCTAAACCACCCCCATTCAATCCTCGTGCTGTGTTCCTGCTTCCCCTCAGCCGGGTGAGGACTGCTCTGCACATGCAGCAGCCCTGGTCACTGGCACCAGTTTCATTCAGCAGCTCTGGGAAAAGTCCAGTGTGGTTAATCCCTGCTATCAGAACCTTCCCCCCTCCATCACCCCATTTCACTAGTATTTCTTTCTGCATAAGCCATGGCCCTCACTACAGCCCCCCAATTCAACATAGAGAGATGGGGCTAATTGCTCCCAAGTATTTGAAAACATCCAAGAAGTCACACTGAGGTTGCAACAAGTTGCACTGGAGTTCCCTTGTCTTGGGATGCTGCAGTCACCCGGGGAGCATTTTGAAAATGAGATTATGTAGACTATGAGTGGGTTTGAAGGGTCTGAATGCATCCCCAAACTTGTGTCTGCCACTGCAGGGATGAGGGCAGCAGGTAAGGCATTGAAGTCATGTTTCTGACTGGGAATTTTGGACCTGAAGTGATAATCCTCATAACGCTTATATCAGGAGATACTGCTGTGCTTCCCACACTCCCATCCTCTTAACTATGTTTTTCACATCCACAGTGTTTCTGAACTCTCAGCCACCTTCTTTGGGAGCTGTCCCCAGCAGAGCTAAGAATTTTATTACTGGCTCGAATGGGGACACAAACCAGCAGGACTTTTGCTCAGCAAAGACTGACGCATACCTGGCTTGGTTGCCTCATCTCATTTTCATGCTGTTCTTGCAAACTCAGTGTGCAATAAGCTACATGGGTGCTTCACAAACAGATCTGCAGCCAGATGAGCAGAGATCTGCAGAAACACGCCCTGAGGAAGATGGGAATTGATCTTGATGCCATACAGAAGTGTGGGAGTTTTGTGGTTGCTTTGAACAGGCACAGGACCCTTGACCCATCCAACCATATCATTCATTTATAGCATCCATGCTAACATCTGTGCTCCCACAGAATCCCAGGGGAAAGCCCTGCTCTCCTGTATCCAGGCAAGCTTAAGGTCTCAAATCACAGCATCTGAATCACCCTTAAAGTCACTCATCAATTTTCTCTAAGTTATTTATTAGACCAGAGAGCTGCTTCCATCATCTCAGTTACCTGAGGTGACATTGATCAGGAGCTGTCCTGCCGAGCTGTGCTCACACTACACTGCCCACACTGGGACAGCTAATTCCAGAATTTATTTTTTTTTAACAGGGATACACCTTGCCACATTGTGCCATGGTAATGTTTATGCAAACTTTTATAATCTGACTGGTTCTTTCTGAAATTTACAGGTGAGAAGGAAAATGATGAAAATGTTACCTTTTTTCCAAAGTGGTCCTATTGGAATACGCAATGGATCAGAGGGTTGCATTGGTGCTAACAGTCTTGAAAACCCTTCAACATCAGTAGCTCAGCAAGTGCCTTCCTGTCCTGAACCTTCTGGAGATGAGATCTGGTCCAGGGACCAGGAAAAGATGAGTGAAAGGCCAGAGGCAGCCTGCAGACCCTCACGTGCATCTTCCATCACGAGCAATGAGAGCTGTACCTCTGCTGGGGACAGCCCTGAAAAGGTGAAGAAAAGAATAAAGGGAATCCTTACGAGTGCACTTAAGAAAATTAAAAAGATCAAGCCACCCAGTGGTAAGTGCTCCTCCATCCTCCTTATACCACCTCATGGGCCACAGTTACTTCTAGAGGGGATGTACAAGGTGGAGAATTGTCCACCAACAGATTGAAATGACTTGGTCATGGACTAAGGGAGACATGTCCTCACGTCATAGTCCTTTGGTACCAAGGGCACACTCCTTGAGGAACCGCCAGTTTGCAGGTTTTCTGTCCAAAAAAACCTTATTTCTACCTCTCATGGGGGCACAGAGATCTGTGGGTGGGCAAGAAACCAAGGCATATCTCTCTGCTCTGTTCCTCCACAAAACCACCACCCTGTGAAACCTCCTCTTCCCTGAGGGACAGCAGTGAGCAATATGCGTAGCTCTTTCCCAGGGCTGATATATAAACATACAGCTCCTCCAGTTGCAGGCAACATCGCTACAGGGTGCTTAGAGAGGTAGAAAAATACCTGCTCAGAGAAAACCAGAACTGGAAAGGAAAGTGCTCCTTGGCACTTCCAAGGCTCACTTGCCACCTCAGGTGACATATCTTGTTACCTGGTTCATAAACTTAGCAAGCTGTAACTTAAATAAGTTCATGTTGTAGTCCTACTTCCTTTACTGGGGGATCTTACAAGTTCTCACTGGTTTAGTACAAATTATCTCACTTCCAGGCAAGTCTTTACCTGGCTAATTGGCATCTCTTTCCCTATGTGTCAAATGTTTTCCCTAACTGGTCGGTTTCCTTTTCGTCCTTGAATATGCTCAGAATCTACTAAAAACAGGCCCTTCAATCTTACTGCTGCATTGCCCCATTTTCAATGTTCTTTTTGAAATAAAGCAACCAGAATTGCAGAAAATACTCCAGATGGGATACCACCAGTGCCTGATACAATATGTTACCCTTTTCCTATCTCAGCTGGATATTCTTCACTGGATGCAAGCTGGGGTCCTATCTGACATTTTCAGCATCTTCTCACAGTAATGATTTACTAATTCTCCAGGCATCTCTCCTCCTCCTCAATCTCAAGCTGATTCACATCCAGCCTGCATCAGAAAATCCTATTTGTTGCAAAGTAACTTTTGTTCTATTGAATTTGTGTCTTGCACTTTGTGCTATTAAATTTCAGCCCATTTCCTATTCAAGTTATCCCATTGCTCCTGTATAATATACCGAGCCCTGAGTTTTGATAATGTCTCCGAGCTTTGTGAAATCAGTAGATGCCAACAGGGCACTCCCAGCTTTTGTGCAGCAATCTCTAAGAATATGAAGCAAGATGAGTTTCAAGAATACTGTAAGCTTTCTCCACCCAGGGTTTTCCATGCAAGCCTTACACACCTAATAAAACTTATTTTGGGATATAGCTTCTCTAAATTAACTAATAATTTCCCAGGTTGCACTGTATCGAGTAACTGTCTGCAGCTCAGATAAGACAGTTCAATTGTATGCTTGCCTGCTAAAGGTGTCCTCCAAAAAAATTTCACAGGTCAGGTTGTGCCAACCTATTTCTGGAAAACCCAAGTGGTATTTCCTCTAGCACATCTTATTTAGCTACATTTTCCTTTTCTAAAGCCATTGCTTCTGACTTGAGATCATATCAATGGGAAGGAAGATAAAAAATAAATACATAAATAAAACTACACAAATACAAATTTTGGAAAAAAATATAGGTGACTCATGAATAGCTGTCCATATGTAACACATTGATGATGAGTATTCAAATTTCCATTGCCCCAGTTAGAGGATTGCTAGAAATAATCTGATCTTTAAATAAACAGAAAAATTTTCTACATGGTGAAAGAACCTAAGATCTACATTACAGAAATATAAACATTTTTTAATAAAGTATTTGTTTTTTATAAAACAGACAGTTAAATCTTCTCTATTGGGTAAAGAAAGGCTGTTCTTTTTTTTACCAGTCAAACAAGTCATGGATCTCCTTGAAGAGCAAAAGCTTTGTGATGCCACTCAGCTTCTCATTGTCCTGGAGAAGACCCTGTCTAGTAAAAGTGAGGAGGGACTGAACATCAGCCAGCAAGACATTGAGTCCGTCCAAGAAGTTCTGAAGCACAAAGTCTTCAGCATCTTGAAAGACTCCATATTGCTAGCGAAAACAAACCCAGAACTGCTGCAGCAGGCAATAGAGGCACTGAAAGAGCAGGAGAAAGAAGATCAGAACTTCATGTCAGAGAATCCACCCGACCAAAACATGCAATTTAGACCTAGAAAATGGAGAGAGCTTTGGATGGCCACAGTAAAGGAGTCAGTAGAGACTCGAATGAAAGACACAAGCCGTACTCCTAGAACTGAGAACCTCTCTACAGCTGGCCAGAATCTCCTGCACATGGGAAAGACAATGAAAGAAGATTTGACAGTAGTCGTAAAATACATTAAGCAGCTTTATCCTCCTGAGTTTAATGTGTTCAGCACATATGCTGAACTCTACCATAATTATTTTGCCTCCCAGGCCAAGAAAAATGCTGAGTCTCACCTAGAAGACAAGGATATTTACCTTCTCCTCTCATGGGTGCACAACATTTATCCAAAGTAAGTGAGGTTTTTACATGTTTATCCCTGGTGATCAACACAGGTTCACTGGCTGCAAACCAGGCATTGGCTGGGTTTATGAATCGGTATCACTATGATGCAGTCTGGCACCTGGCTAGGTTTTGGTGTCACTGGCATTTTGCTGATATACACAAACTGGCCAGGACAGCCAGAAGGGACATGCTCAAGGCTGCTAGTCTATAAACCGAAGGCTGACTCTACTGTTCAGGCCTCTGGGCAACAGACATGCACACAGATGTTTAGGGCTTCACTTGTGCAGTGAACTGGGCAGGTTCATTGCCCTGATCTCTATTCCAGTTGCAGACCTGAACTAATTCTTGGAAAAATTTGGTAATTTCAGTCCTCTGGACTGAAGGGTGCCCAATAAATAGAACAATGTGCGAAGCAATTATCCTGAGCGTGGAGGATGTTGCTTAGGTGTTGCCCACAGTCTATGCTCTCCTTCCAGTTAGGAGACTAAAGGGTGCACCCCTGTGAGAATACATCATCAGCCAAGGGACGTCCCTCATCCTCACAAGCCCTGTATCTAACAGAACTGAAAATATTGCTTGTTGTCGCTTACAGTGCTGGATGGAGAATTGAGGGCTGTCATTTCTTAGGTGAAAAACAATAAATACACCAGCAGTGTTTCTTCTGCTGTTCTAAAGCCATTCAACCTTCACCTTCACTTTTTCCTTCTCATGTTTTAGTGACAGAGTATAATGAGTCAGTGTTGATCCTGGAAGTTTTCCAGACCTAGGCTGTACTCTAGGTCAGGATATTCAGGCCTGAACCAGCATGGTTTTGAAGATTGGTAGCTGTGAGGAGCAGGGCTCAGCCAGAGCAGTAGAGCGCAGTGCTAGGAATAGTATTGGCCAGGGCAGTGGCTCCTCTGTGGGGTGTTCCCAGAAGCTACGTCCAAGTGCCTACTGAGGGACCACCGTTCTGCATGGCTGTCTGCAAAGGGGCAGCGAGGAGGAGAAGGAAGGTTGCATAACAGCCTGGTCTCAGCTTCCTGTGCCAAATCAGAAACAGCCCACATGTAGGAAGCACAGCAGTCTACCCATGTGGAGCTGGGTGAGGTGCAAACAGGGGACTCAGGTGATGTCCAGAGTTATTGTCCGTAGCTCCAGAAGGAGAGGCCACTCCCAAATCAGCTGCCCCCCAAGTGCTGGCTTGAGTCTCTCATAGCTGGCAGATCCCTTCCCTCGAAGCTGCTCAGGAGCACCTGGCTCAGCCAGCATGCAGTGGGGACATAACAGCAGGGTATGAAACTGCCCACTCTGTTCCAACTAGACACAAAATGCCAGCTTTTCACCTGATCAACTCTCTATATTAATGGAGAGAGGTTGTGTCTCAGGGTTAGACTTTCCTGCTTGCTTCGGTTTCCCCATCCCCACCACAGCACAGTGGCTGGTGCTCAGAAGCTTGGCAGAACATTACTCCATTCCTCGAGGTTGCCTAGGGACTCACCCTCACAGGTTCCACCCCAGGCACAGATTCATCTCCTCTAAGTCCTAGCTGGACTAAGGACAATGTACATTTCCATCTGTTTTTTCACTCAGAAAGTCTCAAGTAGTGTTAGTGATTTGCATCAACAGCTGTCTTGAATTACACTGCCCTTGGAAAATGTGATTGTTTGGCTTTTTCATTCCAGAGATATGAGAAAAGATCATGTTTTAGCCAAGGAGTTGGAAAAAGTTAAGCTTGGAAGCCTTTTGCCATCAAGTCTGAGCAAAGAACTTGAAAAGAAATACCTTGACAGTGAAGAGGTGAGAATCTCTTCAGTCCCTCCTCTTCTCCTTACTTCTCCCTTATGACTCCTCAGAGTACCCTTGACTTGTCCTGCACATACACTTCTCACCTGTGAGTGACACACCCTTCCAGAGAGAAGAAAAAGCAAGAATGCTTTTGTTTCTTTTGGGGGACAGATCAGCTTTCTATTTGATGAGACTTGCAGAGCAAACTTCTTCTTGGCCCTGGAAGCCAGCAGAAAAGAACTGCTCTCTTCTTGCAAACCTTGTGGTAGGAATGTGAGAAAAAATCCAACAGCAAACCTTTATGGGTATCTTTCCAGTTGTCAGTTAAATCCCCAGAGGAATTTATGCTCCCTCTTGCAGGTGATGGATTCATAATTACTTCTGGTCTCTGCCGTGCTGCCAGACCTTGGATGCTCACAAAGCATGCAGGTCTGGTCTTTAAAAATCTGTTTCTTTGATGGAGAACTGCCTGGTTTGCAGAAAATAATGGCTACTCTGGTTTTCGGATCACTCTTGCCTAATGGAAACAAGAAGCAGCTTTTACAGTACTCCCATAGCTTAGTGTTTTTGGCTATGAGCTGGAATTCCTGGAAAATGACTGTAACTGTAGCCCATGATGGTTTGCATATGAGAGGGGTGGGTGTGAGGGCTGCAAAGGGCACAAAACAAGGCACTTGGAGATCAGAAATATATGACAGCCACTATACAGACCATGTCCAAAGCTTTGTGCAGAGGAGAGGTCGAAGCACAGAAAACCCGAGAACATTTCCCTTCACTTTCCAGTGCTCATAAGACATCAGAAATGCTCGTGAAAAAAGATTGCAAAACCAGGCCCAGAGAATAGCACTGAGTGTGACACACAAGCAGTGGCTGTTGGGGGGGATTTGGGCTCTAGCACGTGTAGCTGCCTGCAACCTTCTGACTCACCACTCCCCTCCTCTGCCCTCCAGATCACCACTGACGTGGTGGCGTTACAAGCAGGGACGTAGATCTTGATCTTCATTCCTTGCCCTGAAATATTAACTCGCTACTGCATGGGTGGGTTTTGTGAGAGGTTGTCCTCGCTGACGTAAGTGGTGGGTCATAACAAAGAGCCTTTATTTCTCAGTGAAGGCTGAAGAAAAAGTCTCCTGAGCCAGACATATGGTGGGTGGGTGAGTAAAACCTGTATAAGGCAGAAGCGGCTACGTCCACTTTGTGGTAAATGCTGTTGTTCTTCCTCCCCTAAAGGCTACTATCAAAAGTTCACTGAGCAAGTGTTTAGATAAAGAAATCCAAAGATGGAAAGAAGACAAAGAACCAGAGAAACTAAACGGGCATTTTCAGAGTGAACTACTAGCAATATTTGTTATCCAGGTAATACAGATACATATTTAAAATAAACGATTGCATCCTGAATGTATTAAGGTTTTGAGACCATCTGTGGTCAATGCAGAAAAGGAGAAGGCCAAGCTGCTTGTGCAGGGCAGTAGTAGAAGTAGAGGTCTGGCATGGTCCTGGTCTACCACATGCTGGAGACCAGCTCCTCTGTAAGCAGGAAACGGGCAGGAAACCTGCCTTCATTTCTCCTGTGCAGTCTCTTGTACATCCCCAGTTGATGACAAGCCATTTGTCACTGGCTAATGCAACAGCAGAGGGACAAGAGAGGTTCAGCAGAGCGAGGAAGCAGCGCGGTGCTGTTGCCCTGCTTGCATCCAGGCAGGCTCTCACAGGCAGAGCTGCTCCGACTGCTCAGGGCCTCTCCCCATGTTAACTCTCTCTTTCCTCTGGCTGCAGAGGATTAGTAGATTTTCTTTTTTAAAATTAACCCTTTCGTTTATTGAGGTTGTTGCATTTAAATTGTTTGGTTTTAATGCAATCATATGATATCCAGAAAAAAAGCAAAAACCCAACTATCACTTTCCCCACTTTCTCAGCTATTTATAGGCTTTCTTTAATGCTTCTTTCTTCTTTGCCTCTCTCCCCATTTGAAAATGGAGTTCAAAATTGTCTTGAACACACCGAATAAGTATAGCTGCTCTGCACAGCCCCCGGTTCAGGAAGAGCAGGGGATGCAGGAGAGCTGGGTGCAGCTACCACAGTTAAGGATCTGTAGCCTTTTTAACCAGCGAACCTGGCAGCATTTAAAATAGATCTTGTTTGTTTGATAGAGCATGTACAGCGGCCAGAAGCGAGCCAAGGACATCAGCGTGGCAGTGGGCGAGGAGCTGTCGCGTCGCCTGTGGCGGGAGCTGCCGGCCTTCCTCAAAAGGTGCGGTGAGGCGGCGGCAGGCAGTGTAGTGGGCAGGGCTGCCCTGGGCATGCACTCACCCCTCTCTTCTCTTCCCACCTCTCCTCCAGCTACAAGGATGCTTTTGAAGACTTTAAGGAGAAAAGCAAGAAGCACACAAACTACAAGCCTATACTGATTGCAAATATTAACAACTGCTGGAATTTTAGGTAAGGGTCCATGAGAAAAGGCTGTGCTCCTTCCTCTGCAGGCAATGGGTAATAGTGTGATAGAGGGGAGGTACTCCAGAATGGGCAGAGGAAGGTCCATCTGCCTGCAGAGGAAGGTTTGGAGACATCTGAATTTCTCTCTTTTGAGGACAGATTATTCTGACCTTGCTTATCTTTCCTTGCAGAGACTATGTGGAGAAAAACATGTCAGAAAAGGAAGACAATAAATCCAGTATCCTCAGCACACTCAGTGACATTGAAAACAGCGTCTTTGATGTGCTGCTTCAACAGCTGTTTGTCAAGCTGAAGGTACCAGATTCACACTTCACACCCTCCTGCCATGTGGCTCAGCCTGTGCTGGTGCCGGGCATGTTCTTCTGACTTGTTATCGGTTGCCCAAATCTCTCATTCAAGTACAGCAAAGTTCAGAAGGGGCTTGGGTCAGGTCAGCTCTCAGCATCAGTCCTAACTTGCATTGCTGCCAGGAAGCTCAGTCTCACCTCTCTTTGAGCTGGTCCTCAAGCCTGCAGGCAAAAGGGGCGCAGCGACAGAGGCATAAGTGTGCTGTGGAACATAAAATGTGCTGATCACATCTAACTGCTGCAGGAGGGAAAGTCTCAACCTGCAAGTGTTTACACTCCAACCTGTGGGAAGCAATCAAAAATTACATGAAATTCAATTACACAGCTTTTTAAATTAAGAAAGTGTGGTGGAGGGAAAAGCGTAGGAGTCAGGAATGTTCAGTCACAATCTCTCCTGCTTCCTCCGTATGACCTTTTGGAAGGCTTCTGACAGACCAGGGGTGCTTTTTATCTTTTCATATTTATTAACGGTGGCCAAGGAAAACTGTGATTGAAAGCATCTCATATTAATTCATTTCTTTTTTCCCCTGATGGTTCCATAATTCTCTAATCAGACAAGACGGTCTGGATAAATCATCAAAAATGTGGAACTAAAAAAGCATGTCCAGTATGAGCCTTTCAAGCCATCAGTCTTCTTCACCATGAGGAAGCAAGAAGGCAGCACAAACCCAGTACAGTCCCCCCTGCCCCTGTAAGTCATCATCACACATCCCTGCACAGGACTGCACACCACACTGTCACTATGTAGAATACTGTACATATAATAATGCTAAATATACATGTGAATAGAACTTGTTTTGAGGGAACTAAGCACATTTATTTATTTTTTTTCAGCCAATTTATAAGAGGTTTACAGAAAACAAGTGGGACTCCAGCAGTGATATTATGAATGAGATCATTAAAACCACCAGCAAACACATATCTGATTTCCGGACCCTAAAGGACCCTTTATACCACGTAAGCGCAAGAGAAATATCAGAGGGATTCTGGGATGTGGATGTGAGGTTGCGTTTTCAGCTCTGATCCTCTGTGACTGGAGCTGCCTTGACCCTCACTGGGCTGGTGAACTGGCCTGGCATTGGAGAGCCCTCTCAGGCAAGATTTCCATCAGCATGCAGTTTACCTACATCAGTATAAAAATCTTTTTCTTCTCTAGCAGAAGCAGACTCCTGTAGCACTGCTGCTGTAGAGAAAGTGCTCCAGGGATAACCCAGAATATGGCTTTATTTCTTTATGAGTTTGGTTTAGCAACCTTGAAACATGAATGCAATCGCACAGTTCTGTCTCATGGCTCCTTTGATTGCCCTAAGGGCTGGAGGAGATGGATGCAACTGGGACAAATCTGAGATAACTGAGCTCCAACCACATTTTCAGCGCTGCTGGAGTATATATGAAACAACAGCATATAAAATATCTTTGATTTCCTGCCTTTGTCTTTTTAGCAGCTGAAACAAAATTATGATGTTTTGTGTATTAGAGAGAGGAACAGGAGGAGCAGCATGAATTCCTGTTTCTCTGGAGTACTGTTAATTCTCTAACACATGAAGATCTTTTCTACACTTTAAACTCTTCCCAGAAGGAAATAACATTTGGAAATTCCCACATTTCATTAGTTTGAGTACAAAGAAATTCTCGGCATCTAGGATGTCGCGTAACCAGTCAGGGGGAGGTTGGCAACCAGCGCCGTTCCTGATGTCTGATCAGCAGCAGGCATTTAGTGGGGCGTGTCTTGCAGCACCCAAAACGTTTTTGTCCTTCATCCACACACACAGTTTGTTTTGTCCCCAAGAAAAAGACAGATGGATGATCCCCCCTCTCCTTCCCAACAGGATATCGTTGAGAAGATCCACGCTTATTTGGTTAAAGAGTACATTGTGAGGCTGCTGAAAAGGAAAGTCAGCCTGAAAAGTCCAGCACAGCAGCAAAACTTGGCCCAACACATCTCCACGAATGCTGCTGACTTGGAATCGTTCTGCATCAGCAATGTACGTGAGTGCTCACCATGTCCGCAGCAACACAGGGCACAGGCACAATGAAAAATGGGAAAATAATTTTCTGGGGCTTCCCATTAAGCTTTCCAACTCAGCTTAATTTCCTGGAAGGCGAGATGTGAGGTAGAAAGAGGTTTCCAAATGCCTGCGGGCAGGAAGGCTCCCTTGCCACCAGCCTGTCCCTCCTCAGTATAGAGAGTGATTTATTTCACCCTCCTTTGTCCCATGGCAGTGTTTTCTTTTGAAGATTTATAACAATAGAGCCAGAAGATTTAGTTAAACACTTCACTGCTCTGGTTTCAGTACCACTTGCGTGGAGTCTGTGTTTTGACTCTTCCTCCCCATGCTTGATCTCCCTCACTCTGCTGCTTTTACGTCAGGCAGGGCCCCGAATGGGCAGTGCTGGGTCTCTGCTACACAAGTCTTTCCTCTCACAGAGACCCTTGCTTTTTCTGCACAGCTGAAACATCCCTCTCTGTTCTCTGCGATCACCTACCTCCTTTGACACCTCTAAATTTGCCTGTAAAAGGGCCAAGCCAAGCCCAGTCCTCCACCACCCCATGTACATTTGACTGGAGAAGGAACAAGCCCGAGCATCATTCGGCATGGGTGGGAGGTCAGGCAGCTAATGCCTTGGGATATCCAAGAGCCAGAAAACAGGTCTATTTGGGGCTTTTACCTGAGTGGACAAGGAGGGGATTTTGGCAATGCCTGGAGATGCTAAAAGCAGGGCTGTGTGCAGAGATGGGAGAGAGCAGCACATGGCAGTGCATTACCTGGCCCATTAGTCCTTGTACGCACACTGCGCAGTGTAGAAACTCAAGGAAAAGAAAACATGAAGGGAAGGAAGAACAAGGAGAATCTGTTGAGGTGAATGTGGAAACCTCAGTTTCATAGTAAAGCCTACACCTCTTGTGTAAGAGGATTAAAAATGATCACAAAACTAATCCGATTTCCTCAAGGCAAGTCCAGGCTAGCCACATCACTGAAAACAGTGAGGCACCTAAAATTGCTGGCACGTCCCTCCCTGTCACCGGGAAACAACCTCAGGTGCCAGTCAGCTGCACCCACCAAGAAACACGGATCCTGGGTTGGGTAGAGGTTTGCACCTCGACAATGCCTTGATGACCGATTTCTCTTCTGGCAGGGGTCTCAAGCCACATGGCTGAATTCAGCACTCCCCAAACTGGCTGAAATAATCCGACTTCAGGATTTAGGTGCTATTAAAATTGAAGTTGCAACACTTGCCACAACATACCCGGATATCCGGTAAGAAATGCTGAAACAGATTTGCAAATACTTGTATGGGATTTTAATTCAGCCAGAAAACAGTCAAATATGAGTACAGGCAATGCTCACGTAGCCTGAGTATGTAAAAATGGGTGGGGGCTGCCTGCCAGGCTGTGGCAACCCCAGTGCTATCGGACAACAACATAGACTATTTTAAAAAACCTGTTTATATATATTACAAATTCTGGCCTGATTTTCACCTTTGCCTTGAAGATTCCCAATCCTACCCCAAACTTCAGGAGCCAGTGTTGGGTCCCTTGTAGGACTACCAGATGCTGAGCTGGCATCTGCTGGGGACCTCAGCACCCACTGCAGGGTGGTGGCTGCATCTTGGTGCAAGAGATTCAGCATGCAGAGATCTGCAGGAGGAAATAACACCTGCCTATTTCTCTTCCACAGCAAAAGGCACCTGGAAGCGTTCCTGTACATCAAAGCCAATTTATCACGCAGCGAACTCAAAAGCATCCTGGGCTACTTGGCAGACAGCACAGCATCCACGGTCCCCGGGGCCCCGCTCTTCTCCAACATAAATGTGTCCTAGGCCAAGGCACTTCTTGGCACCCCCTTGTGCTGGACTGTCAGCTCAGCCAGGGATGGAGACCGTCCCCTGGAGTGATGTACAGCGTGCACTGCCACCTTTTCCTAAAGGGAAGTACTTTGTCTTAAACTGGTGCTCAGCACTGCTATGGGAATCACCATCCTCTGTGCAGGACCAGGAGGAGCAGTGCACACAGGGACCAGGGCTGCTCCTTACACCAGTCATGGACTTCCCACAGGGTCTCCTTGGTACTGAGCAGGCACATCCTATGTAGTTTTTAGTCTTCTAAGGAAATGAAGGGAAAGAAAAACTGAAGCCAAAATTTAAAGATGTTGGCAAAGTCCCATGTGAGCATGCCTGCACCCCAGCTGCCTTCCTCTGAGCTGGACAGTGGTGGCCATGTTAGGCTGACTGGAGAGGCACCAGATTTCAAGTCAGGAGGAGATGTTGCTCAGCCATGGCAGGATTCCTGTGGTCCCATTGTGCTGCAGCATCCTCAGACCTGAGGCTTGGAGTGGCCCCAGATGCATGCTGCCCCATGCAGCAGCATTATCCAGGGGCATCAGGGTTTCCAAACAAGCACCAGAGAGCCCTGTCTCGCCCCCAGCAACATCCCAATTGGGGCAGCATGTTCTTCCTTCACCTCTGTGAGGTGGGAGCACCTGACTCCCAGCAGCTGCCATCCCCCCTGCAGTGACCCCATCCAGTGCATCTGCTCTGGAGTGGAACCCTGCTAACAGAGGGTTAGGAGCAAGCTGCCTATTGCAATGGATTGTGTGGGCTAAGCCCTGGCATCTAGTAAAGCACTTTGGATATTACTTAAGCCATCCTTATCAAGGAGAGGACTTATCCAGACCCCATTAACATCACAGGCTTTGAATGGGTGCTGGAACTGGTCTCAAGTGCCATTAAAACATTGAGCCCCCTGTATGCCCCACCATTTCCTCGCTCGCTCTTTCACTTCTTGCTGTGAGGTAGATAGGATGTGAAAACACAAATGGGTTGTGAAACTGGTTTTGTTTTACAGCCCAGTTTTTTGGGAAGCAAACAACTTGCCAGAACAGCAATGTATTTAGTTGAAGACCTTTCCCTTCTGTTTTTCTCTATTTCAACTTCTGTATCAGTCTGTAGAAAGTTGGTCGGGAAGGAAGACTCATAATGACTGTGCAAGCCATGTAATATATTTATATGCATATGCAGTATACCATTGGTGTATTTTTGCATCCAATTTTATTTTTTTCTCAGTTAGAGATACTCATTTGCAATGTTTATATTTAAACAGTATTCAAATATGCTAGAAATGTGACTCATTTATTCCGTCTCTGGCTGCTGTTTACTGCCACATGTAGTCCTACGTACTCCTTCAGAGGGCCAATTCTTCCACTCCTCCCAGCCTGCTCTGGTGAATGTCACCCACTGGTTCCAGGTAGGGAGGGTCTTGCCGGACTACAGACAAGCTGAGAAAACAGAGGCACCCTCCCTTTGTGCTGTGTATGGGTCTCACAGCCCGGCTTTTCTTGCTCTCTGGAGCAAGGACTGCTGTGTGCACTGTCCTTATGGTATCTGGTATAACAAGGCCCAAAATGTCACCCTCTAAATGCTACCACGGTCTCAATGTTGAATAATAAAAAGATATATATTTAATGTACGTATTTTTTAAATATATATATTTTACATACATCTCGTCCCTACTGCTCTGGCATCTCCCTTCCTCTATCTCTACTGTCTCCTCCTGTTCAAACAAGTCTTCAGCAGATGCAGCACACCAGAATTTGGCCCTGGCTGGCCCCCTTTTGCCCTCCCCACAGCTGCTGCTGTCCACAGTGAGATAGAAACAGAAGGAGTCCTCTGCCAACAGGTTGTGTGACAAAATTGTACCCTGGGTGAAAAACAGTGCTTTGGTTTTGGTCTGCTGCCTGGCCAGGCGTAGTGCAAACCTCCCTCTCCTTCCATAAGCACACTCTCAGTCCCACAAAATTTCATATATACACATCATTTTAAAACTTATTACACATCATTTAAACACTTACCACAGCTACAATTTAAGCCAAATGCCGATGTTACTTCTGACAGTGCTGAGCACTCATGGCAACTCTCACTAATTGTGCAACATTTTCTTTCCCAATTAGTGAAAGGTCATGTTATTGCTATAAATAATTGCATTTTGATTTAGAGATCTGTTAAAGGTCTACAGAAATGCATCACACAAGTGATTATGGTCTTTTATAAAAAAAAAAGACTCCATCTAAGTACATGCTCAAAGGAAAATAGTGAATCTGTTTATATATCATAATTAAAATGAGTAGGAGAGAGTGGTTTTCATACACATTTCATAGGCCGTATGAAACTGCATTGTGCAATTCTCTTCATCCTGCTATAAAACCCCAGCTTTCAGCTATAATGAGCCCATGAAACTACTTTATTTACCTTCCTGTATGACTCAACATTTACCATGACATTTATTTATATGTGCTATATTACACATAGCCAGGTACTTTCAGGAGGTTGCATGAATATCTTCTGATAACAGCATTAGATTCATGCTGATAAACAATTCTCCTATAAACTAACTAAATAAAAAATTCTGAGGTCAGTGTGGCTGAATTTTCTTTATCATGCAACCTCTGCTGATGCTGATGTCTGCCCCTCCTCAGAGGCAGAGCAGATAGCCGAGATGGAAAAAATTAAATCAGCTTCATAAAACAGTTAAGAAAGCTGTTTCCTGGGCATAGTTGCTGTGGCGTTGTCAGCTCTCCCAGTCAGTTGTCATCAATGTCACAAGGACATCAGCCAGCAACAGCCAGTGCATTGGACACAGACTGAGCTCACACACGCACACACGTACACTCCTGACTCCCTACACATCCATCCCACCAGGCACTTCCATCCTTTGGCAGAAGACTTGCAATTTGTAGTGCAAAACATGCAAGCACACAAACCACAGCATGCCAGAAGGTGGACAGAGGCATTACTCACCCCCTCAGTTCCTGCAGGAGCCATCTGCTGCTCTCCAAGTCCCTGATGACACCTGGGGAACCTCTGCCTTTGCTGCAGGGGAAGCCAAAACCAGACAGAGAGCTCCTGGACTCCTCCCAAGTGTGAGGATGATGTAAAAAAGCAGGAATCTTCTGTTAGAGCCTGCTGAGAAAAATTGGGGCCTGCAGACCTGGAAATGAAGTGTTAAGAAGCCAGAATGCCTACAATTCCACCCTGTTGAGGCTGAATCTTCTCACCAGGATACTGAGAGAGGACAGCACTGGACTAAAGGCTGTAGAATTTATTGATATGCTGATTCTGAGAGAGACAGTAGACCAAAGTGCTTTGGTAGTTGGGCCTTTCCAAATTCAATTCCACATCTCCAGATGGACAGGCCTGTCTTCACTGACATACACAGTGATATTGTCACAGGTGACACAGTTCCTGACCTACTAAGCGATGTAAAGCAGGAAGAGTACATGTAATTGCACATTCACAAAGCATGTGGCAGCAATTTGCTGACCTTCATTTTAGAATCTTGTGCTTAGTTTAGCTGGTATGAACTTTAATAGGAGAAATAGGAGAAAATTCAATCCAGTTGGAAGACACCGTGAAGCCTGGCAATGCATGGAGCATCCTGAAGGAAAGGTGCCCCTGCAGTGAGTGGGGCTGGCAGAGCCTCCTTCCCCAGGGGAATTAGGCCACACAGGATGCGGGTCCTGCATGTCTCAGCATGGCTTCACATGCTTCCACATCACCTGCCTCCACTTTGCACAGCCTGGGACAAAAGTTGGTGCTGGGGACCAAATGGGCAGGAGTCAGCATCACTGAGCGCTGGGGAAGAGGGATATTTTGGGAATGAGCTAGAAGCCAGTAAGCTTGGGCATGACACCAGCAAAATCGTGCTTTGCCACGCTGTAGATTGAAACCCGTAACAGTAATTGCTGCCTTCCTGCAAGACTCAAAAGAGGATGTGGCCACACCACCCACACTGATATCCTTGAAATACAAAATAGCTCTTCCGTAGCCACAATAATAGAGATGGCAGCTAATGTCGGGGGATTTCAAGAATTACTTATCAGCACAGCAACCACAGATTTCCCCTGTAGCAACGGCACAACGCCACACTGGGAGGAAACCAGAAGAAACGCCATGGAGCAGGCACACACATCAGGCTGTTCAGGTGCACATTACTGGAGGAAGGTAAATTGTGGTTTTTAAAGCAATATGAAGTTTTTGAGGCTACTGAGAAGTGAATGTTCACACCTGCTGGACACCATTTCTCCTTGCTTTCTTCTCTAGAAATCAGGTTAAAAAAAGTACTTTTGAACTGATCAGATTGGAGGCTTCCCTATAAACCCATTTTTCATCTCTTCTCTTGGCCTGGGCCCCTCAGAGATTTTCAGTTGTTTCTTTCACCTCTCCACAAGTTTTAGATGTTCTCCCCAGCTCTCCTCCTAACACTGCTCAAGTGACCTTGAACCATGTTCTCCTAATCCTCCCACCCTTTATTCAGCAGATGGGACACACCAGGGCACGTCATGTACCCAGAAAGACCATCATTTAAGCATGAGAAATTCATTGATATTTATCTAAGTAGTTTTCATCCAAAGAGGACAGAGGACATGAGCTGTAATAAGTCTCCCAGTGGACTAATAAAAGAGGAAAATGTATCAGTTAGCAGAAAAGCTGAGCTCTCAAAAGTACTCATTAATGTTGGAACTCCTGGCATGGGGAGAGATGAGCTCTGAAAGGGAGGAGATTATAACAAACTCTGAGGTAGAACAATATTGGTCCTGGAGTCTTCAGGAGCTTTTGAGCCCTATCAGAAAGGCTGGAGCCCTATCCCAAAGGCTGGATGCCAACCCCAAGTCCCACTGGCAGGAGCATTGTAGCCTGAGAGCTAAACCAAGTGTACAGATTAAATATCAGGATAAATTTAACAGTGCTATGTCCTAGTTAAAGGAGAGTTTCTTCTGCTCTTTGGTTTCATTACAGTACCCTCTACCCCACACCAAGGCTACAAGAAGTGGTAACAATCATCTGAACTGTGGGACAGGGACAGTCATCTTCACACAGCTGCAGAGCAGACCCTTTGTCTCTGGCAAGGTCCCAACCCCAACAGCACATGTTGTGACACAGCCCCAACCTGCACTGGGCTATGCAAACTCAAAAAGCTTGGTTGAAGCTACCTACTCCCTCTGTTCAACATGTGGGGAGTGACAGAGGTATTTCCAATGCCACAAGAGAGACATTCAACACAGCAGGATCCTGGCAGCCACTCACTTCTGACCAGTTTGTGCAGATACTCCTGGACCACAGGGGCCTTGAGGTCCCTTGATCAGCAAGTAGGTGTGAAGGGAATGTCATCTACAGAGGCCACACTGCATTCAGAGGTGTTATTGCTGTCCTGTCTGGGCCCAGGTGTTTTTCAGAAAGCACCTCTGAGCAGCCTTGTATCCTTCCCCCATGATGCTTGGGAAAGGGTACCCCATTCTACCTCTGAAGGATCACAGGGCTTGGGGTAACTCAAGAGGGGCAGGTAGGACCGTGGTCCTACCCAGGTGATCTCTTGGGGCAAAGGGACCCATCAGAGTTACTGAAAAAGGGAGGCAAACCAAACCAGGGTAATTCTTGCACACACTGGGTGGGCTAGACCTGTTGCTGGAGGAACCTTGGCAGCTTGCAAAGATCTCACAGGTAACCCTGTTAATCTTAGAGCTGGCAAAACACAATGCAAGCAGCAATACAGGCAACCTTTGCTGTATATCACTAAGAGAAACACAGGAGGTTTCCTAAAGAAACAGGGCTGCAGAATTAGAGACTGAAAAGGTGGGAGAGCCACCTTCAAGTACCTGCCATACCTCTGCCTGTCCTTAGAAGTTTTTTGTTGGTCTCCACTTAACTGTCCAGCTCAGCATCCCCTTCTGATCCATTAAAATATCACAAAGACTAAAGTATTACTGTGGAATGCATGAACTGCCCAAGCTCCCATTTTTGTTTGATTTGATTTCTCTATGAAGACTCTCTCAAGGAGCTCAGATTGCATTTAGTTAGGGAACATTTTGTCAGATCAGCAAGTACAGCGTGAATAGCAGCTTATGAAGAAAGACCAGATTCTTCTGTCATCCAGAACAACCTCTTAAGCCAACATTTTCTGGGTAGAAAACACAGTTAAGAAAAGAAAAAGGTTCCACCTTCCTTACACCTACCTCAAAACCTCACTGTCCATGTCTCCTGTGGGCGAGGGGCAAAAGCACTATTTCTGTACAAAATACTATTTCTGTACAAAACAGCACTATTTCTATCCAGGTATGATGTTCTTTTTTTCAATCTAAATTTCTACTATCTCATATGAACAACTGTATACCACAAGCTCCAGTTTATTATTCAAAATTATCCTAATTGCCCATTTCCATACATTTCAATATAGTTTGACTTGAAAAACAAATTTCTGCTTTCAGTGCTGCATGAGCAAAGCTTCCATGTTAATGTGTAAATTATCATTAAGAGACTCAACACACAGCAGATTTCTGCAATCTGTTTACCTCTCTCTGTACACAGAAAAAGTTCTTCATAGGGGTGCTTTCAAAACAAATGAAGGCGATAAAGTCCGTATGTTTTTGAAAGCCAATACCTAGAGCTGTAATAAATACTTAGATCATTTCTTAGTCTAAGACTCCTGCAGCACACATAAGCACAGTGCCCCCACACAGATGCTGCTACCATAACAACTGATTTTCTTATAGACACTCTATATCCAGGCTTTTGCCCAAGTTCAGCCCTTCAAATAACACTGTTTTCTGAAAATTCAACACTTTTCTCCACAGGAAGTGGCCAAATCAGGGTATTTTGTGTGGCAAACTCAAACCATGAAGACTGGGACCTGAGACCTTTCTGCGCCAATGTGTGAAAACCTCTTCCTCTTCCCACGCTCTGCTATGGCATGTGTTTAGACAAAGCCTGCCTAGAGTTGGGTTTGGTCATTATTCCTTCTGGTAATTCTCTCTTCAAGGAAAACATTAGAAAATTCAGGCCATACAAGTTTACAAAGTGACATATTATGAAAGAAATACAAATAATGTGCAGAGTACTTCTCTGTCTCCTTCAGATTTGTGAGACACCAAGAACCTCAGTGTTTTGGCCATGCAGTTGCCACCTAATGTACAAAAGATTTTGATAAGCAGAAAGCATGTTACTATCTTATAATCTTACCTCTAATTCCAGTAGTCAGAACTGACAAGTTGGGAGTCCTGAAATTCTCAATTCTCTGAATACTGAAGCCTTTGGGAGACAAATACATGCAGGGTATGCCCAAAAAGACAAGGGTGGGCATCAACCCCCAGAGGCTGATGTGACTGGTCTCAGGAGCCAGTGATGAGCTACACTGCTGTTCTATTTAGGTGTTTCACCTGACAGTCATCAGAGCAGACTGTGATGTCTGGTGAAGGAGATGTTCCACTCTAGGACAGGCTGAGAAGTCACCCAGGGTCCTGGGCCGGTGTCACCTCTCCCAGCAGCAAAGAGCTGCTTGTCAGACAGCTGCTGCAGGATGGAAATCCCCGCCTGCCTATGAAAGGATGGGAAATGACCAGTGCTGTTATCAAGTGGTTGTTTGTCTCCTGGATAAGGAGGGAACAGGAAGAGTTCCCAGAAGGAAGGTGATACCTGCCTAGATATCCTGAGACAATGTCACAGGAGGATGGTTGTGCTGTGGGAGGGATACCTAGCACCAGTCCAAGAGGGACCCAGAGCTGGTGTCTGAGCAAAGCTCTTTAAATACTGCCTCTGTTAGAGGCTCCCGACAGGCACAAGCCAGAGCACTGCAGCAGGATGAGTCAGGGAGCCTTGCAGGTATAGCAATAGTGCAAGTGATGATGCTTGTAGGTCTTTCGTGTCTTCATTTGTGTCTCTCATAAGCATGTGCAATGGTGTTCTCAGGTGGAAGAACAAATTATGAACACCTGGCTGTGCTTGTGCTCTTACTTTAACCTGTCTCGGGTTACTGCAGTGTCAGGTGACTGGGTAGCAATAGATTATCTTGACAGACCATGGCATTCCTCCTTCAAAGACACAGCAAACCCATAATCAGGGGCTGAAGCACCATAATGCAGTGCCCCAGTTTCCCCAAATACTCCTAGCCATGGGCATGATATTTGAAGGGAGCAAAGGTATCTCCTGGGGGCTGTCCAGTAGGCAGGCTGAGCTGGGGACAAATGCCTGGCCACAGCTAGAGCCACAAGAGGGATGTCACAGTTATGAGTGAAAGCCAGAGAGATACAAGCTTCAAGGTCAGATGATGGCCAACTTAGGCTGTGTGGCTCTATATTTGGCAGTGACGCCATTAGCTAAAAGCAAATATTCATTTTCCATTGAGTAGGCAGGCCAACCATTGCCAAAGGTAACATGAGCACCATCAGTGATACACGATACACTGTCAAGGTCCACACCATCTGAATATTCTCCTGTGTTTCCATGTGGTCAACAGTTCTTAAAGCAGTCTCACATCTCTTGGTAAAAAACAAGTGGAGAGTAAACTATTTTCCTCCCAATATATAGCATCAAGCATGCCAAGAAATGGTACAGTACTTCCACAACCTGAGACAGAGGTTTCCTTTCCAGACAGGAGTTCTTTGTCAATATGCAAAGCTTCAGTGCTGTCAGCCACAACTGTGCTGCACACAGAAGCCAGTCTGAGGCCAAGATGCTTTCAAGTCTGATGTTCAAGGCAGCAGTGTGTGCTGAGCCAAAATTTAGTTAAGTAGCAGGAGGAACCTGGAGGAGGGAGTACCTGACCCTCAGCTGCAGGAACCACAGCCCTGCAGATACCCTCACCAGTCTATAAGTGACCAGTCCCACAAACAGCATCTAGTCCTAAACTCAACCCTACCTTCAGCCACAGCATGCAGAAGCCAGAGGTCTTGAGCTTGGACAGAGCTCTTGCCTAGCCCAAATTTTTCCTGCCATCTGCCCAAATCAAGGTGTTTCCTTTATGGCAGTGTGTTGCTCAGCATGTGTCTGCTCTCCCATCATTGTCTGCCATTCATCCAGCTGAATTCAAGCAATGCCATTAATGGGGGTCATCAAGCATCTCTTATAGCCAGATGTCTTATAGCCAAAATGTCTAAATGCACATTATGCAGATCAGTTGAAGAGGGAGGAACAGGAAGGAGGGGAAGATGACTGCAGAATGAGAGCGCTCACATGCGTTGCACAACACTGGAGCCATGAGACAGAAGTGCCCCTGTCTTACACCAAGCCAGAAATATGCTGAGCTGTGTCTTCTGGGGCCCTGAGAGAGCTGCTCCCAGCAGGCACTGATCCTGCTCCAGCAGCTCTGCTGGACACTGCTCACTTGCAGCACCAGCTGATGGAGTGGTGATCAGCCACTTCTATCTTCACCCAGCCCTGGTGCATACCATTATCACCAGGGAAAGGAAACCTATCGATGAGCAGTCTTTGTGCAGTCTGTGGAGCTGGCTGTGAAGAGCTCAGAGTGCATCTGCTGAGGTCTGGGGCAAAGACTGTGGAACTGCTGCAGGAAGATGCCTCCTGAAGCCTGGTGTCAGGGACACACAGTATCAGTCTTAGAGGGGACCTGGTAGCTCTGGAAAGCATATTGGTCTTCCTCACTTATCACATGGAAGAGACAAGTAATTCAACAGTAGTGTGTGAACTTTTGAAGTCCCTGATGTGGCTGCTCAGCTGTGAAGATGAGGAAACCTTTAGGTCTTAGCCCAGGTAGCAATTGCACGTTTGGCTAAAAACTGCTCCTCTGAGGACCTACCTAGGTAGATCAACATGGGCAGAAGTATGCAGAGCACAGAGGTGTGCAGGGACCCCACTGCAGCTGAGCATTCTCAGACCAACAGCTGGGCAAGTGCTGTCCTCAGCCTTCCTCCAGCCTCCAACACGACACCATGGGCACTGTGTTTACACTGCAAGACAAACAGCTATTTCATCAGCCTAGGAATGGACATTCCCTATGAGTTCTGGGTCTCATGTTTCCTCTGCCCTCTGCCCTCTCACATTTCTCTTCTGTCCAACAGGCACTTGAGCCTGTAGCTCTTTGGGGAAGAGGCTATCGTGTGAGGCTGGCTTGGTGCATAGTTAAACCTTCTTTTCAAATGTAAGTGGAGCTGTCAAGCATTTCCAGCAGCAGAGCAGCTCGCGCAGATTTCACTGTGCCCCAGTCCAGCTGACACAGCCACAATGTGCATCCACAAGGTCAGCCCACATCAAGTGAAAAATGCGGACATCAAGAGTTATTTTTATTGGCTTTCCTCCACACAGTTGGATTGTGTTTGCTTCACTTAGGGTTTGTTTGCTTTCATTTATCCCTCATTACAGGAAAGCATTGGCAAGAGAAATTTGAGCAATCTCAAGTCTCATTAAGTTAAAGATGTCTGGGAGAAATCAAACCCGAACAGCCTGCACAGTTCACTCAGAAACCTGTAAACTGAGTTAATAGAATAGAGTCTATATTGTTACACCTGCACTTAGTTTTAATCACACAAGTGATTTTGAGTCATGTGTTTCTGCATAGATGTAAGCATATAAATAAGCTGGACAGCACTGGGTTTAAAAGCCTTTGCTACAGCACACTCTCTGGTGGTATCTCCAGTGCAAAGCACTTGCCCACTCCCACTGGAACATACTTCAGTTCACAATGTACATGGAATTGAGCCAAGCCAAAAAATTCTTAAAGAAGTGGACTGCACTTTTTTTTTCAGGGCAGATACACAGCAATAACCCTGCAGAAATCACATTGAACCACACTGCTGTTTCACTGGGGGAAGAGATATTTGGCCTTGTTCCTCCTTGAAACAGCCATCTGCTTAGATGGCCCCTTGTGCCCAGGAGCACAGCCCAGTGCTGTGTATTTATTCACTCTGTGCGCCAGGGAAAAGAGCTGTGCTGCATTTTACAGACCAGCAGATGAAACACAGATGTGACCTGCCCTTGGACACATGTCTTGAGCTTGCAGCAGGACACAGACTTGAGTCCAGGCCCAAGGGCCCCTGTGTACCCTTTGGCCACCAGACTAGCTTAGATTTTCAATAAGACTAAGGCAGCGAGTTTGGAAACGGAGAAGAGTCTCCCACTTTCCTCCTTTCTGACATCTGTCATGCAATATTGATGGCACTGGGATTCAAAAGGTACTACCAAGAAAGTGCAAGCTATGGCTCAGGAAGTCCCTGTCTTGCATGCTACCAGGGGCTGGACGTGGCAGAGATCATCTCTGCAGGCATGCCCAGATATCATATCCTTGGTGGTGGTCCTTGGCCACCACTAATGGCTGGTTTTTGTTTGCAGTGGTTTGCTTTTTTCTTTAACTGTTGCAAAACTTAAGTGGCAAGGACAGCAGTGTGCATGAGAAACGGGCACCCCATGAATAATGTAAACGAGTTCACTCACACACTACAGGGATGGTTTCAGTTGTATTGGACTATAGTCATTCAGGACTTCCATCAGATGATGCTGTTATCATATACTGTCACTGTCCCTGTTCATATCCTGTCCTCTCAGCACCTCTATAATCACCTGTCTCGAGATGCATGGTGAGATCTGTGTGTGAAATGGAAAGTCAACCTGACAGCAGTTCCCACTCCAGTGTCGTTAACTACACCTCACTGACCTTGCAGAAGGATCTAGGCATAATATTTTCTTACTACACTTGCTGTCCTACACACACTTGCTGCGTGTCTGAGGCCTCCCAAAGAGACAGTCCTCACCATTAATAACAGTCGTATGCTGGGGATAACAGAAAGGATGGTAACAGGAACCAGAGAGCATGTAAAGGTCTTGCAATATCTTGTTATCACAATGACTCCATAGCTCTGCCACAACAACTTACTTCCCCTGTACTTGCCCTGTGTCACCATCACTGACTGCTTGGTGGATAACTCAGTTTCCATGTTTGTTGTCTCAACTGATTTCACTTTTTTCACTTCTTTATCTGAAAGTTTCTGATCTCAGTCAAAGTTGCTGAACTATTATCGCAGGATATAACAGCATGTTTTCCATTTTCCCTGATTGTGTCTGTTCAGGTTGAGCTGGGATGGCTGCGACACCCCTGCACTGCTGGACACAAGCTGAACCTGCAATGAAATCAACAGGAGTTAATTGGCCACATGAGCCAGGAAACATGCTCCAGCTGTCTGCACCAGGAAAGGACCAGGGTGTGGAAGGCCATTAGATCTTGAAACACTTTCTCCTCAAAAGTTTAGCTCCAGTCAGTTAATACGTCTTGGGGCAGAATTTTCTTCCCAAAGCACTTTGGTGTATTCCAGAGGTCGGTTTGGCTGAGGGATGGCTATCACAGTCTTACAGGTTTTCCTTCATTTGTAAATTACCTTTGGTGGACTGGAACACGCAAGTTTTTAACTACTGCATAGAAAGGAAGGGGCAGAGAGAAGTCATTTTGTGCTTGGCCGTGGGGAACACATCATCCAAGCCAGGCTGGGCAAAGTGAAGATGGAATAACCCAAAATGCATTCAATGCCTTAGGGCAGCTGCCCACCTCCACACCCACCCAGGGCACCAGGACCCACCCAAAGAAATTCTACATCTTTGGGGCAATTTTGTTTCTGGGGGCACCTGGAAATCTGCCAATTTAAATCACTTTCCTGTATCCAAATTTGTCTGTATCTTGCTCTGCAGAGCCTCCCCTGAAGCCATGGGCTTTGCACTACTGCAAGCCAGTGGCAAACAGAGGACAGCCTCACTTGGGGCACACCGAGAGAGAATGACTGTCACATGAGCGGTGTCACCAAACATGTGCACTCCCTCCCACTCACAACTGGGTAATTTCCCCCTTGCAACTATAACAACAGCTTTTATCATTAAGTAATCCCAGAAAAGCATCTGAGTGTTCTTCTTAGCTGCTATCTATGTGTCTCTTCCACAGACACGCTTCCTGCCTGCTACAACATGCCCCTCACATATTGATTTTCCAATTTAAAAAAAAAAGCATCTCCCAACAGAATCTACAACAAGGGCCCCATCTCTGTGCTTCCAGCTTTACCTTCAAATACTGTCTGCTTGAAACTGAGTGAACAGCCTCCAGGGTTATCAGAAGGAAGGAGGATCAAGGCCATCATCAAGGGGGCTGTCCTCCAGAGCACAGCTGAGATGTCTCTGTTGTGAGACCAATATGTACCCATCTGCCTATCATGGTTCTTATTAAAGCAGACTCAAAACCTTGAGAACAACAAGGAGGGACCCCCTGCATCCTGAGATACAAAGCTCAAATGTAACATGGGGATGGAGAAAGGATGGGTGTGTGATACACTTGGACAGACACATGTAAAAGCCTTAAGAAACCTGGCAGATCTGTCATTTTCTGCATCAGATTCAAGTGGAAAGGATGCAAAAACTGTTGGGTGAGCCTTGGAGAAGCACAAAGCAGCTGTGGCCCTATGCCCAAGATAGGGTCCCTCTGGCACGGGGTCTGCATGGCAGCAGGCATGGATCCTGCAGCAGGGGCAGCCACAGGATGCTTCCAAAGAACCTGGAAGACACCCACAGAGCCTGGCCCCCTCCTGTTGGGAGGCACTAGCATCTGGCAGGCACCTTTCTCACCTTTCTCACGGTGATGCATCAGGGATGAGCCAGCTCTGCTCAGCAGGGAAAAATGGCAGATCACAGACCCACCGGTTTTCTTGGAGGGGGTAAGCAAGGAGCACAGAGGAGATGTGGTCGCTGTAGCCTGCTGAGGTTTCCAAAATGCATTTGGCAAGCTGCTGGCAAAGGCTCTGAAAGAAACTGGGAAGCAATAGGATGAGCAAGAAGATCTCACAGGGACAAGTAACAGCAGAGATGGCAAATAAGGAGCAATTTTCATATTGAAGGGGTGTCCTTCCATGCAGGGTTGGGATGGGGTTTCTGCAGGAAGCTGGCCAGGGGTGGACTGGCAGATAACAGCTTGTGCAGGTGATACAAAATAACTCACGGCAGTAAAGGTGACCTTATGATGCTGAGTAAGCTGGTGTTCAAGTGGTAGAGGAGAGCTATGCAAAGAGATGCAAAATTAGTGTTTAACATACAAAACAGGGGAGTCAAATGAGATCCTGGGCAAATATCTGTAGAAATGTTACCTAATGCAAGGAAGAGAGAAGAAAACTCAAATTAAATGTGTGGAGTTAATAAGAGGAAAAAAAAAATGAACAGATTGGGAACAAGAAATTATACCATAAAAAAAAACCCATGGCATCCCCAGCTCAAGGACTGTGCACAGTTTGGGTGCCTCCATCTTAAAGATGCTAGCAGAGGAGCAGAAGGTCCAGAGAAGAGGTATGGGGTTAGCAGAGACATGGCAGAGCTTCTGAGTGAGTAGGACAGGACTCTGCAGGCTGGAAATGGGACAGCTGAAGATGGAGGTCTGCAGAATAATGGAGGACTAAAAAGTCTGGAAGGAGGAAATCTGTCTCTTCCTACACAAGAGGTATCAGATGAAGGTAGTAGGTGCATGACCCAAAAACAGAAAACTGAAGCTTTTTTCACACAAGGTGTAATTAGGCTGCAGCAGCTCCTGCTGCGTGATGCTGTGGTTGCTGAAAGCTAAGCTGTATGCAGAAAGCAGCCAGTCAGGGATGGAGAGGAGGCAAAAGGAACAAAACAACACCGAAGGCTTTTAAATATAGACACTGCTCTAGCTCAGAAAATGCGTAAGCTGCAAATTGTTGGTGTCTGGGAGAGTATATGGGGGTGGATCATGCTTCTCCCATCCTTTTTTTCTTTCCCTGGGTATCTATTCTTGCCCCTGTCAAAGAGAGGACACTGAGCTGGAGAGATATTTGTCTTGACCCACGCAGTTATCCTGCACCCGCTCCCAGACTCCCCAGTTGTTGAAGGCATGTGGATTGTGTCATTTGGCTCCACAGTACCTGAATTTTCTGGTTCTTTTTAATAATTTTGATGTAGTGCCCAGAGGTTCAGGAGCAGTGAATGCCTCTATGAAAGGTCACCCTCAGACTCTGCCAAACCTCCGTTGCACTCATTTTCAATCCCAAAAGCAGCCTGGGAAGTCAGATTGGTAAATCAGTCTTCTCATAGTTCTTCCCCAAAAATATCTTCTGTGCTCTTTCTTCTTTTCACCCAGCAGAAAAACAAAACAAGGCTGAGACTACATTAAATATAGAAAAACGTCTTTACAAGAGAGGAACTGCATTTATAAATTCAAGTCAACTTTAGCTCACTGAAAACTCCCAAAACTTTTTGCTGTGTAGTTTTGGTTTCATAGGAGCCTGGAGCTCTGCCTTATGTCCTTGTGTACAGCTCAGACATGTGTTTATACTCCAGTCATGTCAAAAAGAATAAACATCCTGAGCAAGCATTACTTCTTGGTTCAATGCCTTGAGAAAGTAGGGCCTTGTGGGAAATTCCACCCTTGCCACAGGCTCTTGGGATGCCTCACTTCCCAGGAAGCAATACAGAAATGTAGGTCTTTGATGCCAACAAGCTTCAGTCTGGGAAGGACCATCCAGTGGCACAAGGAAATTCCCATCCTTACACTCTGCTCTTACCTGGTGCCTGGCAAGGACTTCAGCTGTCCCATCCGGTCACACCCCAGCATGGTATGTGGTGAACACAACAGACTCCTGACTTTGAGGAGATACAAACCTCTCTACTCTTAATTATGTTTTCCCTCTCTCTTTTTGCTCTTTCTCCTAGTACAATAGGTCAATTTTTAAAAATTACAGAAGGATAAGAGTGTTCACCCCAGCTCTCTGCTCCATCAACCTCCTTGTTACACCATTCTTGGGAAAACAACTCTTCAGACAAAGTGCACAAAACCTTCACCTCCTATTTCTTTTCAGGTGCATAAGAAATGATGACACATTACACATAAGCACTCAGACAAGCTTTAAATAAGCTTGGCCTGGCCAAAGGGCTCAAATGATGATGGCACTGCTGGAAGGGGTCTCTGGGGGCATTCAGTTCACCTTCCCATTCAAATCAGGACCATTGCCAATACTAGATCAGGCCAGAAATGTTTTTTCCTAGCAAAGTCTTGAAAAACCTCCAAGTAGAGAGTCCACCACCTCTCTGGACTGCTTCAGCTCCTAGAGAAGTTTTACTCTGATGTTGAACCTGAACTTTCCAAGCCACAACCTGTGCCCATTTCCCCTTGGTGTACCACCTGCTGTTACTGAGAAGAGTTTGACACTGTCACCATTGTAAACACCCTTCACTTAGATTGCTATTAAATTGTCCTTTATCTTCCCCTTTGCCAGGTTAAGCAGTCCCAGCTTCTGCAAGCCTCTGTTCATCAGACACATGGTCGAGACCCCTCTGCTCGACCCTCTCACTGCCAACATGTCCATTACTGGGGCAACTCTCTCCTGCATGCGTTTTCAGATGCGGAGGACTTCAGTGCAGATCCTTCTGGTCAACAACTGTGGCTTTCCAAAACTAGTGGCTCTGAGAGGACATGCTGATGTCCCAGTCTTCAAGCCCCCTGATGTCAGCTCCCAGCACAGCCCTGTGGGAGATGCTGGAGGTATCAGCCCAGGCTGGAGGACAGCCTTTTCTCTCAGTGTCTTTACAAAGCCAGCACCTCAGTGGTGAGGTTGTGCTGTCCTGCCTATGTTGACAGAGCTTGGCAGCCATGGAAGAATCTGGCCAGCAGAGAAATCTGTCCCCAGCCCTCCCTTATTGCCAAGGGAGAGGTACTCAGCTGCATCCTATCCGAGGTGAAAGAGGAATTTCATAAATGCTCAAAACATAGGAGTTCAGCATTGTGCAAAACATTTGAGGCTAACATAAACATCTCTGTATTTATGAAAACAGAAATCAGATGGTGCCTAGGTGAACCCAGAGTGCTCTTCCTTTGAGGCAGCACTCGGTCATTTTTCCAGGGATGAAAGAGCTGCTCCTCTGGGAAGAGTATGGCTTTTCTAACCAAATTACTCAAGGCACACTCTGCTTTTGTCAGTAGCTACAGCCTTGCTTTGACACAGTCCATAAGGCATTCAGAAATATGAGCTTGCGTCATGCCTGGCATGCCTTGACTGTTTCCAAAGTCTTGGGGAGATGTGTGATTTCCCAGAACTGCCGCTTTTCCTGTATGCTTCCAGACATGCCAGCCCCTAAATACAAGCCCAGAATTCTGCTGGGATAGGACAGGGAAAACCCTAAACACACACCTTAACCTGAGAGGGTTTGGCAGCCCAGCCTCCACTAGAAGACCAGGGAACACAGGAGCCAGAAACAAGTTTGGGTTTGCTTGCATGGCCTTGCAGAAAGACAGGACAGACAAACCCCCTGTGCCTTCCTAAAACTGGGACACATGTGACAACACATGGCAAGGCATGTAGCTTTAAAATGGAAACTGAGGCACAGTGTTGCTGTCTGACAGCTCTTCCCAGGACCATCTGTCAAGATCTCCCTGGGCACCCTGCAGCCTTTTCAGCCGGAAGCTCAGCTGTAGAAGTGATTTAGCTGGAGTTTACCCACTCAGAGTAGTTCCCATGCCCAAAACAGACCTCTGTTGCCCCAGAGGCTGGCAGCATCCAAGACACCCATGTGTATGAGGCAGCCTGGCTGCCCTTACCCCTGAGCCATCCACCTTCACAGATCTCTTATACTCCCCCAGTCTGCTATTTTAGAGAAACTCCCTTTTCCTTCCAGGGCTCCCTGCTTTGCTGCCTCTCCCTCCTTCCAGAGAGATTCAACCTAGCCACACCGTGGGCTGCCCTGCTTCAACCCCAGGAATGCCTCTCCTGAGCCTTAGACTTCACGGATGCCTTGGGAAATGCTCCTCAAGCCTGCACTGAGTTTGCAGCGCTCAGCACTGCTTTCCTGACCACCTTCTTCATGGGGTGGGAGAGGGGATCCAGCACTGGGGAAAGGAAGGTAGGCACCAGGGATGGGGAGACCAGAGAGACTCCAGTCGTCAGGACAGGAGGAGCAGGAAAAGTTAAGTAACTGAGGCAGGTTGCACCATAATACTGATGGGACAGGAGACACCCTGGGGAAGGTCGATCTAAGGGGAAAGTAGAATTTAAAGGAGCAGGCAGCTTGTCAGGAAATAATATTATAGGCATGAAGAAATCTCCCAGTGCAGAAGGAAGATGTACAGCGTGATGGGAATTCAGTTGAATCATAAATTCCTTAATCCCCTGAAGCATAAGAATGAATTACAGAAAGAAAACAAGTTATTCAAATTCCAGGAGATTCATGTAAAGCTGTGGCACAAGCATCTGGGCAGCGACTGGAAAGCCAAAGCACAGATGCTGATACCAAGGGATGAGAATCACCAGGGGAACCCAACTGTAAATGCTGGGAGGTGCATCCGCTTCAGCATCAGCCTTGGCTTGAGCAGCCCCTGTCACCCATCATCACCGCTGCCCCCTCCCAGCTCCCAACAGCTGCACTGGTGCCAAGATTGGGGGGGACACATGCGGTAGGGGCCCCTTACACCAATGGCGCTGCCAAAAAATAAATGAAATAAGATAATGCTAACAAACTGTGCGTCCGACTGCAGCCTAAATAAACCAGAGGCTTCCAGAGGTGGATTTCATCCACCCAACTTGTCCCAGCACAGGGTGTTTGGAATAGTGGTCAAAGCCATCTCACAACCATCCACTGTGGTGGCCAAGAGGGACTTGGCTCCCTGGGCAAGGGCAAGCAGCACTGATCTTAAAAGAGGGGAAGTAATAAGCCCTGGGGTTATTTCCTGGAAAAATATTGATAGAATTAAAGAGTTTTAAGCATAAGAACAATACCAAGAGAATACACCAAGACTGTTTTAATCAAGTTTGTTCAGCATAAATCTATCTGCTTTCCCTCCAGGGTGGGAATTTCTCCTCCCTGAGAGCAGAGCAGCTGCAGATGTTGGGACTCTTGACCTTAGTAAGGTTTTGACACTATCTCAAGTACCATTCGTGTAAAGAACTGAGGTAGTTACCATGGTCCCTGCCAGTGCCAAGCGCTGCCCTGACAATGGCAGCAGAAATGAAGCAGCAGAGCAGGAGTGTCACTGCTGGCTGTGGCTTGGCAGAGGCCTGGGGAGCACCACACACTCTGTGGGCATACAGACCTCAGGCTGGGGGGCTGCTCTTGAAAAGCGTCTGGGAAGCAGACACAAAACTGGATGGAGATTCATGATTAGAGCAAAACTGCAAGGGGAGTTGAGTGGAAGTCCACAGGAGTGTGGGTTGAGCCAGGTCCATGAATGATTTGGAAGCTGAAATACAGAGGATGTAGTGGACTGCAGGGACTGCAAGTGTAGTGGGATAGGGGACAGGGTCTGATCTTGGAGTTACCTAGGAAAAAAACTGAAATCCATACGATGCAATTCAACCAGAACAAGAACAGCATAAGGCAATGACACAGAATTAAACAACTGCACTAATACATGGAGGAAATTGCCTGTTCAGTAATAACTATGCAAAAACCCAAACACTCTGAAATAATGATGGGTCATGAGCCAGTTGTATCAACACATTGCTTTGAAAAAGGAAACTAGCTGGGACTTACAAAGAGAAGCGACACCTGGACAACATGGAAAAAACCTCCCCACCTCCAGCTGCCATCATCAGAGCTCAACCGCTGTACAGTATTCACCATTGGTGCTGCACACTCCAAAAGACAAGAGAGAGAATGATTGACAGTCCAGAAACATGATGTCTGAGTAAGGAACCAATGTAGTTTAATTTAGGAAAGACAGTGGGGCTAGACAAGGTGTTGGCTCTGAAACAGGTAAAAAATACCTCTAGAAAGAAATAGGGAAGGGAAGGGAAGGGAAGGGAAGGGAAGGGAAGGGAAGGGAAGGGAAGGGGAGGGGAGGGGAGGGGAGGGGAG
>WUAM01000071.1:18961525-18985061 GCA_024336885.1 Actenoides hombroni
GGAAGGGAAGGGAAGGGAAGGGAAGGGAAGGGAAGGGAAGGGAAGGGAAGGGAAGGGAAGGGAAGGGAAGGGAAGATGCTTGGGGGAGACCTTATTGCTCTCCACAACTACCAAAAAGGAGTCTGTAGCCGGGTGAGGGTCAGTCTCTTCTTCCAAGTAAGAGGCAATAGGACAAGAGAAAATGGCCTCAAGTTGCACCAGGGGAGGCTTAGGTTGGGTATCGGGTAAAATTTCTCCCCTGCAGGGGTTGTCAAGCCCTGGAACAGGCTGCCCAGGGCAGTGGTGGAGTCATCATCCCTGGAGGTATTTAAAAGCCGTGTAGATGTGGCACTCGGGGACATGGTTCAGCGGTGACCTGGCAGTGCCGGGTTAACTGCTGGACTCGATGGTCTTTTCCACGGTCTTTCCCGACCTAACCGGCTCTGTGATGCGCTGACTGCATTCCCAGCAGCGAAGGGCAGGTAAGAGAGCGGCCGCAGGCCAGCGTGACACCGCCCCCCAGGGTGCCCAGCCCGCTGCTCCCGCTGCCCCGGCTCCGGGCGTTCCCGCGGCTTTTACCCCCATCTAGTGGCGGGTCCCCGCTTCACCCGGGATCCTCCCCAGCAGGGAAGTGGCATCCAAAGGGGGAGCGCAGCTCGGCTTCAGGCCGGGGCCATCAGAAGAGGACGCCTTTGGGGGACGAGGTGACTACAGGCAGAGCTGGGGTCTGGCCGGGAGCAGGCAGCGGAGCGCAGCAGGGTCGAGGGTACGGACAGAGCTTGTTAACAGCTGAAATGAATTATGGGGCAGGGGGGTTGCAGCACCCCCAGCCCAGGGTCACACCTTGGCAGAAGGAGGACTCTGTTTTAGCAATTCCCTTCGTGCTGGTGCTCCAAAGGAGAACCGGCAGAGCCCCTCACCCACATGTCCCACAGGCAGCCCGGGGCCACATCCAAGACACCCGGACAACCTAAAAAAGACAGTTTATCCTGAAAGGGTCTTCAAATATTAAGGTTACATGAAGGCCCCTGAGGCCATCACCACATGGGTTATTGGATGGGTTGGGCCCAGGGGTTACTCTGCATCACCCAGGGGGTACAAACCAGCAGGGAGGTCAGGAGATGTCCAACTACTCCAGCAGCAATTATCCGTGTCATCTCTCAAGACAGGTAGGTTGCAGTTCAGAGGAGAAGAGTCAGCACATTCCTATCCCCTACCCTGCATAGGACCGAGCCGCTGACAAGTGCTGCAGTTGTGTTTGTGTCCTGCCTGTTGCAGCACGTGCTTTAGCCTGATGCGCAGGCACCCCCATCACTGCTGTGTCTCCACAGCAGCCCCCAGGGCCCGCAGCAGCCCCCAGAATCCGCAGCTCCACTGGCAGACCAGCCCCAAAACAGCCTCTGGCTGTTCCATCCAAACAGCCCTGCCTGGAGCTGCAGCAGGGGGACCTGTGGATGTGACAGGCAGAGCTGGGGGGACAAGGGTGCCCTTGGATGGCCACAGTCTGGAGCTGCAGGTGCAGATGGGTGCTGCTACACACACTAGGCCACTCCTGGTATGTTGTCAACCATGAAGCAAGGGTGAGGTCACTGACATATGTGTCAGGATTGCAAGATGAAGGCTTGAGCAATGCCAAAGCTTCCTGCACACTGATCTTTACATGGATGCTTCACGCCAGGCAGAGTCTAGCCCTTAGCCTGTGCACAGAAGTGCTCTCTCCCTTCCACAGAGCTTTTAATGAAGAACTTGTGTTTAGAAGCTACCTCAGCTCCTTTCTGGGCTGCAGTACCTCAGTGTGGGCTCATCTTTCTCCTTGACAGACCCAGCTCTCCCTTCCAAGCTTGGTTCACACAGGTTGAGACCCCAGTAGACATGAGCAAAACAGGCCACAGACCACATAGCAGCATCAGGAGGAGACACTGCTAGTGTCTAAGAATGGAGATTCAGATCTTTCTCAGCACTGGGCACTCTGACGGGGAATAAAATGGCATCATTCAGCACAGCAGAAGCCCATTTTGTTAGGCACAAAAGATCAGTGTACAGAAGTTCTGTGGGTATTATCCAGTGAAGAAAAAAATCTGATACTCATCTGTGAATCAAGATTTGCTTTATAGTTTTTCTAAAACCCTACAAGGATACATGATACAACGAAACACTCCAGACAGTCTGCTCTTGCAAAAGTCCTTGCAAAAATTCCATCCCAGCCCTGCAACCCAGGGGCTTTCCCAGCAGCTGTTTTAAACCCAGCCCATTTATTTTGACTGCTGGCAGACTGGCACCCCTTTTAGAACAGCCCATCTGGGCAACACACAATGGCCTCCACCCAGGCTGCTCCACCCTGGCTCATGCCAGGGTGGGCAGGACAGGCAGGTACAGGCAGCACCACAGCCCCATGTTCTTCATGATCAAACTGCCAGCAAGGAAAGGGGTTTGTCCAGTGTGGGCAATAGGACGACTTGGGGAGGGAGGCTGGGAAGAGGCTGAAAACTGCAAGCTTTGGGATGGCAATAGGAGACAGGCGACAGGAGATTTAGCACGTATGGAGCTGGCAGATGGAGATCAGAGAGAGATAACTGCTCCCAAGCCCCTGAGAAAGAAAGAGGAGAAGCAAACCCATTCAGAACTCTTCATTTTGGCTGTTAATTTGTACTTACAGAAGCAGAGCTGACCCCCAGAGCCAACATGATGGAGGTGGTGTGGAGGCACCCAGGGGTGAGGGCAGAAACCTGTCTTCTGGTGCTATTATGGCCTTAGGTCAGATTAAGACAACTAAAACCATATCCTGAAGGCCTTCACTGCAGTAGGAACCCTGACCAAGAAATCAGTTCCTTAGGTCCCAGCTCTGCAGCGTGGTCTCTCAACCTCTCCCCTGCGCGCTCACAAGCTCCAGCTGGTTTTACGGAGAACAGAAGACATCCTGACAATTCTGTTCAATGTTTGCTTTCGCAACCTTCCCACAAAACAGGGTTATTTGGCTGGCAGAAATATCTACATGTTCTGTACCTCCTACTTTACACCAGAATTCCCAGCTTCTTGTTTTCCTGCAAGTCTCACACCCCAGTAAGGGGCCACTCGCAGCCCACACAATTGATACAGCACACAGGCATAGACCCCTGTAATACCCCATAATAACAATACAAATAATACAGATGAAAGAGCCACGGTCATTTCCATGTCCCAGTTCCACTAGATGGCACCAGGTGTGTACCCTTCCCAGCCCGGGGTGTCCCCAGGGGGAAACTGGGAGGATCTAGCCCTTGGTGCGGATCCCAGCACATGGCGGTGCCTCCTCCTCCTTCCCACCCGGCCTCTGCGGTGCCGGGGTAAAGGCAGACATTTAAGCCTTAAAATCGAACCTTCAGCGATCTGCTGGGGTATTTCCCAGTGGGGAAATTACCTGCGGTGGCTTTTGTCATGCTACTGATCGCACAAGCGCAGCCATCCCCTCCCGTGGGTCAGGTATCACTCCCCAGCTGGGTGCTGGAAGAATCTGAGGATGGAGTGGAGAGCCTCAAAGGTGGGTGCAAGTTGTTCCAGTCAATATTTGGATTAATGTAAGGGTCATCCAGCATTGACAGGATCCCCCTGGGAGAGGGGAGGAAAAGGAATAAAACACTATTACTATGTTATTTTTCAATTGGCAAGTGGCTCACCCCCTCTGAAGTCTCACGGTGTTAGAGATTGATTCTCCTTGTGCGTGTCTGCCATCCAACAGAGCTCAGCGTGTCCCAGATCCTCAGTTTTACCTGTTTTTTCACCATCAAGTCCTCCACTCACTGTCACACATCCTTGGCAAAGCTAGTAAATAAACCAGAGAAGCACAGGAAGCACCTCAGCAAATGTCAGGTCTTTCCTCAGACCTTGTAGCATAATTAAGGAGTGTCCGTTTTCCACTGTCTTCAGCATCAAGCACTGAAGGTGACCCTCGGAGACGGGAGCTCAAATGACAGGGGTGGCTGGCGAGGCTCTGCTGCACGCAGCACTTCAAAGCAGCTGCCCAAACCCCAGCCCCAAGCAGTATGGGGGACACGGGTGACAAATCATTGCTCATCACGCAACCTGTCGACCCAGTGCAGAGCCAGAGAGGTGATGGACGGACAGCAGCTTCCAAAAAAGCCAGAGCATCAAACCATCAGTCTCAGCACTTCACTCCTGGCTGTCCACATTTCTGGGGTTGGCATGCCTGGGTGATGAGTGAGAATGGCAGTGGTATGACCATGGTGCCAAAGGGAAACCTGTGAAACCTTGGGTGCAAAGGGATTGGAGGAAGGTCTTTGTGCAGAGAACCTCTGGGTGCTGAGCTCCAAGTGATTCTGTCCTGCTCGGGGCGGTGGAGCTGCTGGACACAAGGGCAAGCGGGAAATGCTCAGCACAGCTCCATAGCAGCCCTGGCAGACTGACAGCAATAGCAGTACTGCCCCTGTCCACATCCCAAGGCCATGAGATAATCCTGCAGAAGGATCCTGAGTGTGACCCTGCTTCCCAGCCCTCCACAGAGAGCAGAACAAATCCCACCTGAGCGCTTTAACCCCGGCCTAGGGTGAGGTCTAGAAAGGAGGAGGATAGGTGACTTGGGAAGATTAGGGCGCATAGCAAAGTGGGCTAAAATCCCCCCAAATAAGGGAATTCCCTCATCCCTCTTCCCCACAGGCCCCCTCCCCTCTCTGATCACCCCAGATAGCCCCAGGGAGAGACCCAATATCCCCCCTTGCACCACCTCCCACGTCAGGAAGGCACCGGGAGCCTCCCCACACACCATCTGCTCTCCCCAGGAGACTTGCAGGTGGCCGAGGACATCCCTCCCACACCATCTGCCTCCAGACCAGGTGGCCTCTCCTCATCAGCCCCCCATGCCTATCCCAGCCGACATCCCTGGGCCTTCTGGCTCTGGAAAACCTCACACATGTCACCAGCATAAAACCTCATGGACAAATTCAAGTCTTTATTTGCCCTCTCCACAACTCGATGCTACACACAAGGTGCAGAAACTTGCTTCTAAGTTTCCTTGTCGAAAACAGTGCTTCTCCACACACACACACAGAGCAGAAGGTGCTGCCCATTCCCTGCCCGCCCAGCAACTACAGACACAGAGGTAGCCATGATATTGCAGGGCTTGTCCCCAGCCATCCCATCCACAGGGTCAGTAGTGGCAAGCCCGGTATCCACCATGGCTCCCAGCCACTGCTTGTGAGCAGAATATACCCTCATCTGACCGTGAATGTCAAATGGCAGGGATGTACATAGACATCAGCGTGTACGTGGCAGGAGCCATCCACATGCTGAGGGATTATTTTTAGCCCAACCGTGATCTAAATGTCAGAGGCGTTTTTATTTCTTTTCTCTGTAAAGCTCGGTGCTTGAAATCCCCATCGGCAGAGGCTGACTCCAAATCTGCTGTCGCAGTCAGGTCCTTCATCCCTTCCCACCCTTGGAAAAAATGTGCCATCAGGTAGGAGGGGAGGGTGACTGGCCCTGCATGCCTGGCAGGGCTGGCACCCCTTGGAGGGCAGGTGTCCAACCAGGCCTACAGCCTGACCTGCACCCACCTGGCCAGGCTGCAACTCAACCAACTCTTCCAGCCTCCCCTTGTCCCAGGAAAGGTCTTACCAAAGTTGCAATGGACACCTCTAAAATGCAAAGGGCACAGGAGCCAGACCTTTGAAGCAGACATGCAGTCAGGAAGGGCAGGCAGCTCACAGGATGCTCTTGCTGCCCTTTAATTATGCGAGGGACAAAGTGTAACAGTGTCACGGTGCCCTTGAAAGCCCATGGAAGACTCCCTGTAGATGGAAGGCCTTTTCCTTCCTGCTCCTCTGCCACTTGACCCATGCTCAGTGCTGCCCAGGAGCAAAGCTCAAAACAATTATAAACCTGTCCCAGCTCCTGCCAAGCTCACAGGACTCCATCTGCATGAAGGGTTCTAGGAGGACAAACTGTCCCTGAGCCAGGGCACCCTCGTCCCTGGGGTGACAGCATGGCACTGAAGAGCACAGCAGCACCCACCTCAGGCTGCACTTTCCTGGGCTCCTAGGTCCTGACGTGTACCCCGTTTCACATGTTGATGGGTTATGCACAGATATTCCCCTTTTCTCATTAGGGAAGCAGATTCCAGGAGGGATGGCTGCTCAGAGAAACACTGGCATGTCTGAGGTAGCAAAGTTTTTTTCTTGTTTACCCGGCCGGAGAGGAGCAGTAATGGCCTGTGTAACACAATAGCAAAGGAGGGCCTTGAACCAAATCCAGCGTGGAGACTGTGACCAGTCCATAGATAACTGGGAAGAAAAGTCAGTGTTTTCCCGGCGGAACTGCCTATTTACATCTGAAAACAGCACAGACCTTGCCCGGAGTCTGGGACAAACAGCCTCTTTCACTGCCTGCTTCCCATGAGGCTTTCCCCTCCCTCTCCAAGAGGAAATTTCCAGTAACTGAGATATAAAATGAATGCAAGTCTCTACTTCAGAGCCAGCTGTAAAACTCATACAGGAGGAGCTCCCCGTCCCACAGCCGGTGCCACAGCAAGCTGCCCCCAAAGCAGGTCAGAGCCTTCGTGTGCGGGGAGCAAGGGAAGAGACAGCTCTGCCTGCACCTCTCCTGGTACAGGCCAGGCTTCAGGGGGTGGATCCAGGTGCTCAGACCCACAGGCACTGCCAGTACCATGGGCTAGGCAGGATTCCCTAATAGAGGATCCTGGGTCCCTGGGGGAGGTTGCGGTGCCGTGTCATCTGCTGGGACACTGTGTGGTGCAGCAGTCCCTGGTTTCCTGTGAGATTGTATGAAACAAGGGATGGAAATAGAAATTTGGTGAGGGTAACATTCCTCCTCCTCCACACACCACCATGCCACATCCTGGGAATAACCACCAGGACTCAGTTAAGCAGCAATCTCTAGGAAATTTTGAAGGAATGTCTTTCTACCATATCCCATTTATCTTCTGCCTGGACTTTGCACAGATTAGGATTTGGGCCACGTGGCTTTCCTAATACAGTTCAGGAATTGTGTCTTCCATAGCTGTCAGGTTTCTATGTGCATCAGGCTGCACCAGTCCCTGAAGTTTTCAGGGAGCTGTGATTGCAGATGCTGCCACGTGGGAGTGAGACCGCCTGTTTGTCACAGCAGGCCTGAGGAAAAGCAAGAAAAAAGCTGGGTAATTAAACTGCACTCATCAGAACATACGCAAGAGACAAACAGCAAAAAAATACCTCTCCTGCACAGAGTCTTGCAAGAAGTTGCATCGACATTTACTGACTGAAAATCTCCAGTTCCTAGGCCACTCTGGCTAACATGATCCATGGGCGTGCAGTCATGGACAGCATCCCAGCTGATCACTGTCTGCTCCAGCCAGACCTGCTCACTGCTCTTCTGGGACGTCATTTCATGCTAACATGACGTAGGTAAAGATAAAACTTTTCCAAAGTCTTCCCACCTCCACACACATATGGGACAAATATGGGAAACTATTGTGTTCCTGGCTGGAAGAAAGCAGATGATTCCCAATGTACCTGCAGGTCACACCCCAAAGCATGGCAGCAAAATCGCAGGGCTGGGATGGAAGGAGGAAGGTGACCTTCCTTTGAGCACATCCCATAACTGATTTCACCATTACTGCTACCCCTGAGCCCGGGTGAGACTGCCAACCTGTGCTACTCACACACTTCCACCACACTGCAGACTCAGCCAGGCCTTCTGGGATTTGAGAGCCTATTTACCCAGGGGATTTCAGCAAACAGGAGATTAAGTGACTTATGGTGTTTTAAAAATATGTTGCTGAATATCTTTTCTAAAGCAAAGGCGATGCCATGGATAATTTCTTAAAAGGAGGGTATAAAAGTGGCTGGCTGATAGCCAGTTCATGGTATCAGAATCAGTTTTCATTAGGAAGGGAAAGCTTGTGTGCTTATTATTGTTTCTCTAATTGCTTTCTCTCCCTGCTACGAGGGTAGCCTGCTGTCTGCTTGTGCCTGGAGGCCTCAGGTCAGAGCCCTGCATAACTCATCCCTGATCTGCTAACATGAGGAACTATAAATAAATGGTGACACTGGAGGAGGAGAAGGAGGTGGGAAGGACTGTGCTTCTCAACCTAAGACACTCAGTCTAGTCAGCTTATCCAACAGAAGGTGACTGGTGACAGTCTGTAAATATTAACCAAGAGGGACTATTTCTGAGAGCTGAGGGCTCTGGCCTGGCAAAGATAAACAAAATTCTCTCTGAGCTGAAGAAATTTGGACTAAAAAGAAGTTGCAGATTATTTACAGTGAAGCAAATAGCTGCATGTTCTCCACTAAGAAGTATTTTAAAACATGAGGACCTGCTTAGTTTCAAGATCTGATGCAGCTTATTAAAAAAAAATCCCCAATCTGTGACTGCAAAGGAATCCCTTGGGAAACTGAGAGGAGATTGCAGGTGCTCCAAATGAGCCCTGGCAATTCAGGCCAGAGGATTTAAGACTTTACAGTGACAGTCATCCCCCTGACTTTTATCCCTCCTCCCTTCTGCCACCAGCTGCTGCTGCCAGGAGGGAGGAGGCACGTTCACCTCTGGTTCTCACAGCACAGCTGAGTCACCTGAACAGGATCAAGACCAGTTTAATTAATACAGCTTTCATGGAGGGGGCAGTGGTGGGGTTCACATACCCCTCCTCTCAGCACCAGGACCACCGAGGAGAAAATCCCTCAGCATGCCCTGCCAGGAGGCAGCAGTGCTTGCCTGGGAGACCCTGCCCATGCACTCCCGGTAAGAGCTGGGAGGGAGGGGATGCTGTGGAGAGATCTTGCTGCAGGGACACACAGGAGTGAAGGACAAAGGACTGAGAGGAATAGCCCTGTCTTCTCCTTTGTTCCTGCTCTAACCTGAATCATGCATTTAAACGTTTGGCACCCTGCACTACCTACAACATGATGCTTTCATGACGCAGAAATTTGGAGGCAGAGAGAGGGAAGCAGAACCAGCATATACAGAAAGGAGGACCTCAGGGAGGTGATGCTACAGCCGTAGGCCTTCCACCTCCTTGTAAGCAGGAATGCCTACGCCGGACAGGTACTTGTGTTACACACAAGCATGCTTGCACCCACACTTACCTTTGCTAACAGCAGAGGCAGCCACAGAGTCCGAATTTTCTAGGTTTTACTTCTGTGTCTGTAAAAAGCAAGTTTGCTTCTGTTTCTGTTTCCCTGCAATTATCATGAAATACCTTCAAGAGAGCAGCTCTGTCTTCTCGGCTGAGTGAGTCTTTGATGTCCAGCACTGCACTCAGATGTTCCTTCCTTTCCAAAAGGGTAAGAGGGCAAGTCAGTGAACAAGTCAAGCGAAAAAACTTCCTTCCTATCACTGAGTTTTGCTGGGCCAGACCAAAGACAGGAAGCTTCTGAGCTCTTTTTGACACCTTCTGGCCACCTAACAAAAAGGAGGCCATTTCACAAGACCTGTGTGGGATATGACTGAGCTCATGGGTCCCAAGTCCAGTGCATGTAACATCCTTATTAAACTGTGGAAATCTTCACTTCAGGTTTCTCCTAGAAAAAGATCCATATCCACCTTAATAAGTTTCAGGCAACTCTGCATTTGATCATTTGGAAACATTTTTGGTATATTTTCTCCCCTCAGATGGAGCTACTTCTTGTGCATCTGGAAGGCTCTGGGGTTTTTATTCTACGTAGCATTGCTTTGCTAAGTGGGGCCACATCATATTAGTCTGCCTAACAAACAGGGCAAATGTATCTAAGCCAAAGAGTTAAACATACAGGAAGCTGCTGAAAGCAAGAACAGTGCAACTGCTAACACCAGGATGACCTCCTCTGAGATCTTGATCAAAATAATATTCTCCTGAGTACTTCCTAGGCCAATTTCCTATACTATATATACATATCTATAAATATATAGTTATATATATCTATTTCTATTTTTATGTGCATGTATATATAGTAAGAGAGTAAGAACTGCTACGATGTATCAGATAAGCAGCTTTTTAGCTCAAAAGCATCTTCAAAAGTAGAAAATGCTTAGGAAAATAATAGAGAAACCAGTTGAAGCATAACACGATCACTTCCTTCGCTGGGGCTTATATCATGACTGTCATTTTGAATAGGCACTGAAATAATTATCTGCCACAAATGGTCTGCTCCCCATTTGAAGTTATTCACACTTCTGGCCTTCACAGCATCCTGTGACAGAAAGCTCTACACTGTAATCATGTAAAGTTGGAAAAATACAGTTACCAGTACAAGACATCAGAAAAAAAAGATAGATGTATTAAACCACAGACTTTGGAACAAATGCAGCTAGCTAAGATCTCATCTTCCTAATAAAAACTGTGTTTCATTTCTATAAACAGCTTCATGTGAGAAATGGAAGTATATATTCTTGCTGAATACACCTAGGCTTTGGGGGAAATACTTACACCTAGAAAAGGGTTGGTGAAGTGTTAAAAACAAAAGCCAAGGGCTTGGACGTTATGAAATGCCTGAGTTAAGCACGCTCTTGAAGCCTACATATGGCATGTAGATGGCTGTAAATTGTCCATTCAGGTAGTATTTTTCCACAGCATTCCTGCTTTGCTAACAGCCATTTCATCCATCCTTCACCTTTACAGAAGGACATCTCAAGTCCACTGGTTAGTGTTCGGCAAAGTTATAAACCATGTCAATCAGCATCTGCGAATAGGCAGCACTGAGTTCATCCAAAGGTAAGCATTGTGACTGGCCCAGCACACTGCAAAAAGTATTGCAGGACTAACATTGCTGTAGGTATTCTGGTGGCAAGTAACCATGTGAGAAACTACAGAAGTCAAACCAATAAAAGGCCTCACCTTAGACCAGGAAATTCTTTTAAAATGGGCAGAAGAGCTATTTTCATCCCTTCAGCATCAGAAGTTTGAATAAGCTCTAAAATTGCTTTTATGGGATCCTTCAGGGGACTAGCTGCAGGACCCTGGGGAAGAGAAGCAAAGGTGTGTTCAGGGCAAGGGAAGCAGCACACAATATTAAGAGCTGGGCCCATATCAGACCTGGGGATCTCACTGTGTGGGTCAGGAGCTTTACGGGAATGTCAGTGCATGTATAGAAGCCTGGTTTTCCTCCAGGGTAGGAGAAAAGAAACTAGGGTATAACCACAGACTGCTTCCAGAGCAGCTGGGCAACTACCTTCAGCAGCACAGAATCCCCTCCTACATTTGAGGAAAAACTTCTTTGCTGTGCAAGTGACAGAACACTGGAACAGGCCTGTATCTGTTCCTGTGTGGCCTGCCCTGGGTGTTCCTGCACTGACAGGGGCTTAGACTCCAGAGGTCCCTTCCAACCCCTACCATTCTATGACTCTATGATTTACTCTGGCAAATCAGGCAAATGTACCTCATTTTTCCCTACATCACCTGTCCTCCTGAGGCTATTTTACCCTTTGGGAAGTCATTTGCTTCCAGAGGTAAGCACAGCCCTCTACCCATGTGAAAACAAGCTCTGCTGGCCAGACATGATGGCATTTCTGCTGCCCTGGAGCAAGCCCAGGGACAGAAAAGTGACCCTGGGGAGAGAGTGAAGGGACACAGATCCTCCAACTAGAAAAACAGAAAAGATGGGTAGAAGGGCTAGACACTGTAAAGGATATGACATGGCTGGTAGGTACTGCATATGGTCACCTCCCTCTAGACTGGAGCACATAGAAGAAGAAATCCTCATCAAGAATCACGCAGCATTTTTAGCAAAGCCAGAGGAAGCAGAATGCGGATGAACTGACAAGAGAGAGCTTCAGGTCTTCTTAACTTTTTTCACTGGTGTGGTAATGCGATTAAGTCGCTGAATTATTGATGCCATCATGCCAACAGAGACTCTGTGACAAAGCAAACCTGAAGAACGAGCTGCCAAACTGGAGCAGGAGAAGCCCAGGTTCCCCTGATCTCCACAGGGCATCGGTAACAGCAGGCTGCATTCTTGGTGGAGCTCACCTCCGCATTGAACATAAATTAAAAATAATAGTAATTTTTGAAGACAGCCTTCTCTCTCCATTCCTCTGCACTGCAGACACACAGCATGTCTAGCTCTGCACAGTGCACAAGCTGTACTCAGCTCCTTAGGCACCAGTACTGTACAAGCTTCATACTTGGCAAGCTCACTATTACAAAATGCTAATTAATTTGAAGGTGTCAGATTTAGTTAAGCACTATGCAGAGAGGCAAGGTCAGAGGTAAACAGCCTGCAATCTAAAAGGACAAAAATTGGTGTCTTGTCAGCAGTGCTCTAAGTGCTCTTTGGAGAGAAAAAAGGTATTTCCTAAAGTGTTTTGAGGACGTAAGAGAAGGAAGAGCCTGAAGAGAGGGCAGAGCAGGGCAGGGAGCAGGTGCAGCCTGTGCAGCAACTGCACGATAAATTCGGTCTGCAGCAGACTACATATTTTGCATGCATAACCGTGTACCTCATTTGCCTGAGGATCAGTCTGTCCCCTGCAAATCACTTATGCATTTCCTCCTTGAGGTTTTTGGTGCTCCCACATCAAGTAAGAAAGCAAACAGGCTAGGAACGCAAGGGAAGCAGTGCTAACTAGATGCAGACTTTTTTCACCCAAGCTGAATGGAGCATTTTAGTAGATAATTCAATTTCCTGTATCTCCTTTACACTATCAAATCAGCTTTCCTTGCACATTACATCCAAAGCTGATGCTGAGCACAGCATTACTGGTAAACTTCAGAGCTAAAAATCAGAGAATCCTCCTGCTATTTCCAATAGCTCAATTGCTCAAAGCATTGACTCATCTGTGATTGATCACTCCATGAGAGGTGGGTCTGCAACACTGGCAGCTTCCAGCTTTCCACCATGAAACTAATGCATTTATTGTAATAGGTCTGACAGCTTTTTGGAGGAGCCTACAGATGGTCATTTTGATTTCACTTTATTCTTAGGACAAAGTAAGAATTGATGTCAAATTTCTTTCAGGAGGACTTGTCTGGGAGAAAATAGATATCCAGTTCCCAGTACTTAAATTCACAGGTCATGAGAATGACTCAGAATTTGTGAAATTATTAAAACCAATAAAGCTGAGGGGTTTTATCCGCTCTGTCTGACTTTGCAGCCGTTAATGTGATGCTCAGTTCAGCCTCTTATGAAGTGCTATGGCTGGGCACTCTCAGCCTGTATTTGCATGTGCCAGGGGACGTTGCATGGCAGCGATTCTCAGGCTGGAGTGGCCACAGGAGGGGATGCTGTTGGCATTGCAGTCCTTACCCTTGGGTAATCAAGGGACTCATGTGACAGCCTGGTGGCATCCGTGGATGCCGTGAGCAGCCCTGCCAATTACATCGGATTATGAATTAAGCAGAGAGGCTTTTTTAAGCTTCTGAAGTTGCTTCTGCAAATCATACCTAGCATTTTTCCACAAGTTTTCTTCAAAGGTGTAACTCTGATTTTACACCCAACGTATCCCTTCTGCTATGCATCTTTACCTCCTAATGGTGTGAGGTGTTTACCCTTGCAGGAAGACTCACTTCTCCCTGAAACCGTCACCAACCACAATGGCATCAGCATGTTTTCACCCGTGAGGAAACACTGCAGCACAGGGAAATGGCTCACACAGCCATCAGCCCAGCTCCACAGGGCTGGGAAAGGCCTGTGGGGAGGGAGGAGGCTGGATGGAGGGTTGAAAATGCACATCCCATGTCCAGGGAGGAGCAGCTACACAGGGCAATCCAAGAAAGTGAAGATGTGGAACAGCTGATTTGGTTCAACACTGCAGAGGCTCAAGGGAAAGCACTAGGGTGAACACAGCTCTTCCTCATCTGCATCCCCATGCCATGTACCAAAGGCTTGCCTGAGGGAGCTGACAACTTTGGAGCTGTCTCACCAACTCAGAGGAGAGCACCACATTCTTATTTCAGTGGCAGAAGTGCAAAACATGCCTCCTCTAGTCACAGGTTTCAAAACTATAAACTAACAGCTTCTGGCAGATCAGAAGGGCCATCAGCACATTTGATGGTCATTTCTGTGGAGCTGGATACTGCTGTGGTAAGACGTCTTAAACTTTTCTGTTGCTTTCAGAGCCTTTTCTTCTGCTGGTACTATTCTTGATGGCAGAAAGCAAAACTGTAACCATATCAAAGACTTACTAAGCACTCTTTAAAGATGGTTTGCAGCATCCTATGATCTTCTTCTATCTTGTCAACAATCATCCTCTTCTGCAAAGAAGATCGTTTTCTGGAAGTGGTCAGGAGGGCCTGCACATATTCTGTAATAATGATGGTGTTGACAGCCTTGATGAGGGCCTGTTCCAGAGCAAAGACGCACAGATTAAATTACTTGTACTAAGCAAGAACCAGACCATACCTCTAAGACTCTGGCCAGTGTAGACAGCAGTTACAGGATCCGTGCAGAGGGCTGTCCCATTTTTTTGCTTAACTATCCCTTTAAAATGACTCGTCTAACACATGGGAGTACCTCCAAGCTCTATGTGGATGACATAAACATTTATGATAAGTGTGGAGACAACCAACCAAAATCAATGGGACCAGTTAGCTGAGCCAGATGACGCTTGGCTTAGCCAAGCTAACAAACATGCCACTTGGGGGCAGCTTGGACTGCAGACAAAGCCAGATCCAGCCTCGTCCAGTGGGGAGCACCACCACTAGACATCTCCCAGGGCCATACCCTTGGGCACACGGTTGTGGCTGGGCACAGAGAAGTCCCTTGGGCATCTCTGAGCCAGCCACTACCTGCTGAGAAACCCCAGTGCCGAGATCCTGCAGTGCCTGAAAGGGGGAGGGAGAGTGAGTGTTTCCAAGGGGAGATGGGCTGCTGCACAGAAACCACATTTTCATTAGCAATTGAAATCAGAGCAGTTTTAGGCTACAATCCAAAGGTACAGGAAATCCCCACCCCTGTCCAAAACAGACAAAGCAAGAGACAGACAGCTCTGGCTGCACTACCGAGCTGCTGCTTGCCCCAGCACTAATGTGACATAATGTCCACTGACAGGCTCTGAACAACAGCAGAATAGCTCCTAATTTTTTCTGTTCCATTACCTTTTTCCACATTTCAAAATGTTAATTAAAATCAGCACTGACAAAGAGCCTGCAGACCTGGGAGGGTGAGAGAAAGGGAGTCCAGAGCTTACCGGGACACACACAGCACAGGTAGCAGCAACCTGCGTGTAAAAGAGGGCACCCCAGGTACCAATCTCATTGTCAGAGAGAGAGAGTCAAGGTGTCATGAGACCCTAGACAACTTGTTTAGCCTACTGTAAAGGTGAAAAAAATGTAAGCACTCTGTGAGGTTGTTCTTGACCAACCCTGGAATATTTAACTCTGCCTGAGAGACTATCTCCGTGCATCCACCCTCCATCAAAGGGATAAATGTTCCTTACAACCTTAGTTGTAAGGAACCATGTCAGATGCTGAGAAGACTTCCAGTATAATGGTACTGGGGCATTGGTAAGATGAGAGATGGTCCAATGCTGCCCCTCTATATTTGGGAGGTACATTCATTTTCCACATTTCTGCACTTGTTGATCTCTCTGCTGAGATTACAGCAAGGTCCTAGCTGTCATGGTGAAGCAGATATCCAGCTCTGTTGGATAGAGGAACTGGACTGGCACCACTAGATCTTTTAAAGCCCTTTTAACAACACACAAAATTGTAGCTTGGGTTAATATTCAAACACTGTGCCATCCAGAGGTTTAAGGACTAGTTTTAGTGATTTCCTGAGTAATACCTTACTCTTACTTTCTTAGTTATTTCTTACCTCATACAAATCTGTTTTTTTCTTCCCAAACACCAAAAAGCTTTGCTTTAAGGATTCAAGGATGTGGTCAAAACCACTGTCACACTTTTTGAAGTGCTCCTTCAGTGTTCCCTGAGGAAAACAGACAGATAGAGTCAAAGGGTGCATATGTAGAGACATAGCACAGACAACAGACATGGACTATTGTTCTTTTGCTCTTTCTGCTTTCAGAAACAGACTCTGCAAGCTGCAGCATCCTGTGCTTTCATTTCAAAGAGAATCAACCATGAAAGAAAGAAACAATTCAAATTCAGGAAGGATGTATTAAGTTCTTAAACCCAAACCTTGAAGACCAAAAACTACAGAAAAATGGGTGGCATTAGCTCTAATCCAGGGACTATGTAAAATGTGCCCCCATGGATGGGGAATGCAGGAAGAACCAGCTGCCCAGTGCCCTTCCGCTCTGGCATCTTGCTCCCAGCATGGCCATTTTCTCTTATTCAGTGGGAGAGTATAAGGATCGTTTAGCAGGCAGGCAGAGGATAAGCTCTGTCTTTGATGATTTGAAGCCAGAGAAGGACTGAAAACCTGAGCCCTAGGTCTCCTGTTCTCCTCAGGGTTGTCCATGCTCCCTGTCAAAACCACACCCAGCTCCCATCTCAACATGGGGGCCCACTGGACAGGCTGGCAATGTGCTCTGGAGACCAAAACTGCACAGTGTGGCCAGGGTTTCTATTGTAATTTTCCTTTTTCTGCTTTCAGCATGCTCAAGGGAGCCTGTGCAATGAGCCTGAAGATGATCAGGGGAGCTTCCCAAGGAAACACACAACACCAGATGCTATTTAGGAGTTTGTAATTGTGTGAGCTTGCAATCTAGACATAGAGCCCAGGATGTGAAGGTGGGTGTCTGGGCTAATAGCGTAGTTTTAGAAACTGTGAAGGGAGGGAAACTTGTCTCAAGGGAGGCATACATTTCTGGTCAGCCTTCTCTACATCCTAACTATCCAACACAGCCTTGGGCTCCATGAGTTACCACTGCCCCAGGAAGATGCCCAGTTGCTGGGGATGAGTAGGTACTCGGTGAAGTTCAACCCTTGAGGTCTGGGTGTCCAGGGGCAGCACAGGGTGCCCATTTGTAGCACAACAAATACTACAAACAGTGGAACCGGGATCCTAACAACTGGAAAATACAAAGCTGTCAATATACAGCTTCAGACAAGTCAGGGGAGGGTACTGGGTCTGAAGACCAAACTATGGTTTCACCCTTTCCAAATCAGGCCATGAGAATGAAGTGGGTGCTTGTCCTACAGTCTGAAAATAGTCAGTGCTAACATGTGTGTCCCATACCTTGACTTTAGAAGTGATTGTCTGCAGAAAATGCTCCGTAATCTCATCTTCCATCCTGTCTAGAAATCCATTTACCTTAACATCCTGACCAGTGCTGGCACTGCAGATGTACATTAACTTACACCAGACAGTTCTGGTTAAAAAAAAAAAAAAAAGCACATGGAAAATATTGATCAGATCAAATCAGGCTATTCTCTCAGATCAAAACTCTTCCTACAGTAACCAACATATCTGCCTGTGTAACTGAATGGACATGTGCTCAGATCCAGGGATAGCTCAGTGACCCACAGATATGCACCCACCTTTTAGTTATCTGTCATTAAGATACTGACTCAAGGACATGAAAGCTCAGTGCACACAAATGACACCTGTACACATCACTAGTGAGATTAGAGAAGTAAAAATATATATTGTTTTCAAAAATGAGTAGGCATGAAGTGGTCTTGACAAATGGAAGCTGGGTGAGCATCCTGTGTCCCTCTGACACCCTACAAATACAAGACAAACAATTATCTTCCATCAGACTAGTCTTCAAGTCAACAAATCCTGGTTGAAATGATCACCAGTTTGAAACCAGACATTTTAGTTTCTGGAAAACTCAGTGTATAACATCGTTCTCAATATCACTGTAAAGAATCACATAAAAAGCCTCATAAGTATTCAGTCTGGGATATTGCTGATGCCTATTGCATCAGCAATAGGCAAATATAACAAACAGAAGAGCTACCTAGGCTCAGAAGAGCTACCTAGGCTCAGCACAAGGCTCTCATGTAAAGTAAGCACTGTGCATACTCTGGGTTTGGGCGTTTTGCTGAATCCAGAGATCCCCAGATAATTTTACACAGGAAGAAGAGAAGCAACCTTGTTTTCTCCATCACTGCAAGCACTTCTGAAATAGCTCGTAGGTGCAAACAGCCTCCCCCACGCTTCTGTGCTTTCTTGCCTCCCTCCTTCCTAGCAACTCCAGGGAAAGCCGGGCATGTTCAACTGGGTTTCATTCAGCAAAGCACTTAGGCTTGGGCTCACCTGGAGGTGTGCTGGGACATGAATTTCAGAGCAACATTTATGAGGCTTTCCTAATGAGAGAGAGTCAGGCCAGGGAAAAGAATCACATCACAACATGTGACAGGGCAGGCCAGGATAGTGGCCCCACATGCAGCATGGCAGTGCTGCCTGCCTCCTGCTCATTGTCGTGGGCACCAGGAAGAGCAAGATGACTATGGGCCCTGTACCTGCGGGCCCTGGGAGCATGCAAGAAGCAGCAGTACAGTGCTGCCAGCATAGCAGTCCTAGCCCTGACTTGAGTCTCCCTCTCACTGGGGCAGTCAGAGCAGCTCTGACCACAGCTGACTTCCTCCATGCTTAAGGGTTGTTGTGCATGGGGTTGGACAATCAGATCCAGCTGGAGGCAAGACTGATCCCATAGCAGAGTTAGAAGAAGATCAGACAGCAGAAAATTCATTTGACTTCCTATGCCGGTACGGTCTGGTTTCTAACCTGAGAATGCAGCAGTTCTCCAGGATTCGTAAGCTGCTGCAGATTCCTGGGCAGCCATCAAGCTGGAGAAAGCTTCTTACTTCATTTTCATAGCTAAATTAAAATAGGAAGACATATCTTCAATCTGGCATGCTCCATAATGCATCTGACAGTGTTAGCCCGGCAGCAAACAGCAGAAATATTTGGAGATATCTGTCTTTTCAGCATGCACAGTTTCGCTCCCCAGTGTGGGAGCTACAGCAGGACAAAGACACTCTCTGTTCTGCCCAGCTGGCAAGGAAGGAGAGCACAGGAACAGCACAGGGAGAGCCCTCAAGCTGCCTGGGTGCCACTGCTAGGGCTCGAGAGGCAGGAGGTTCATTTTACCATTGCTGTTGCTGCAATATTTTCTTCTGGGAAGCAACTCAGGCTTTGCCAATAAAGCTGCAGAATAAAGCCTCAGCATGGGTGAATAACCCACAAAGTCTATCGATTGCTTCATCAGAGCTTCAGTCTCACAAATAGCTCCTGGATAACTTCATTTTATAGGAATTTTCTTCCTCTTGTAATGTGACGTGGCAAGGATCTTAAATCAAACCTCGTTCTGAAATACTCACCTAAAACCAGCAATACTGGCATTTTCTGCTGTGGGGGATACAGAGGGAGGGAGATGACCAAGAACAAAACGCAGATAAACGGAGCCAGAAGAAGTGGTGAGAGAGCAGAAAATGAGAAAAAGAGATTCATCCTCCTCTGAGAAGCAGGACAGAGCAGAGCTCCTCACCCTCCCAGCAAGTCAGCAGAAAGCACCATGCCTGGGAAGCACAGACAGGGTAAGAAGGGCCAAGCCTTGGCACTGGCCATGTGGCTGCCCCTCTTTCTGCTTGCTTTTAAGGTCTGAGACTCTCCAGAACATCACCCAAGGCTTCAACCTTTCCAGGAAAGGATGGTGAACGCAGCATTGCTAGTCACTTCATCAGGCTTTCTTTCTTCTGAGCGCTGAGAAGGTTGCCAAAGAGGAAAACATCATCTTTCCTACCTCTCCAGGAAGCTCAGGCACTCCTCCAGGCATACAGCTTCCACCTTCTCGCTCAGACTTTCACTGACATGCCAGGCAGCCTCCCTCTTCTCTGTTAGTATCTGTGGATTTCAAGCATGAAAGGAGAGCAGGCCAAAGCCATTTGTTCCCTATGCAGTGAACAGGAACACATCCCGCCCCTCACCCTGCTGCAAATCCCTCTGCCTCTATGCAACTACTTCTGTTTCTCTTTTGAGAGCCCTTGTGGAAATAAAAGTATTTTTAGGAGCCTGATTTTAACACCTGATCCTACACCATTGCTACAGCTGCTTTCATTGTGATCAACAGGCTGGAGGAAAGTCCTGCACTCAGGGGATAGCCCGTCCCTACAGATGCTCTCTACTAGCAATGTCCAGCCTGGCAGCTCAGCTCAGCTCATACAAAGACCTGTCCGCAGGAGCAGCTGTGCTTCTAAGTCACTCATTCTTGCAGATAAATTTGAGCACAGCCAATAAAAAACAGGTTAGGCAGCTCTAACTAGTGCCTTGTGCCTCTGCCAGAGTCCAGGGACTGTCTGAAGACGACACTTGTCATCTTCCTAGCCACCACCACTCACACCTGACATGGCACTGTGTGTTAAACCCTATCTCGCCTGTCTCACCCCACTGACTCCAGTTGGGTAGCCCAGGTGCCTGCAGGAGTTGGGCTGTGCCAGACAGCTAAAAATCCACCCCGTATTGGGCAGGCTTGAGCAGGTGGCAACTTAATGCTGCCCATTAGTTGCTCTGTGGAAACAAAAGCTTGCAAGGGGAGGAGAGCCAGATGGATAAAAGGAGACAGATGGACTCATAGGCTGTGCTCTCCCAGTGCTCCAGGAAGCGTCAGCCAGACACAAAGGGTGACTCACATCATCAGTGGGTTTTTCCACTGCTCACAACAGATGCAAAAGTTCACCCAAAGGGACAAGATAAAATATGCCACCCCAAAGTGTCAGGAAACCATGGCTGATGAGTTTCCATGACACCTTGTTCATTTTCTATGTTATCTTTAACCATCAGCCTGAGAAAATTGAGGAGGCGGTAATTTCATCAGCCTTGCCTATTTATCCAGGCTTTTCCATCACCTACCCCAGAGCATTCTAACCTGTCAGTTCCATACACAACAGAGCAAAACCACTCATGCTGAAGTATCGCCAGATGTTGCATTCAAACCAGGCTTTGGCCTAGTCCTCATTAGAAACCCATGCTCTGCCAGCCAGAAGCAGAAAAAAAAACTCAAAAAAACCCAGCTGGGTAACTAAAAGCCACCCTAGCACAGGTACATCTCTGAGTACATCACTGCTCCACAGCTCCAGAGGAGGGAGCAGTCCCCTTTGTGAGCTCTGCACTGGGTGCCTGGGTCTGAGCTGGACCAGAGAAGTCCAGTTTTGCCATCTAAAGCTGTATCCTCACAAGGAAAGGCAGCTGCTGTTGATCTGTGATGCCTACCACCAGCTTCCATCAGGGTGCCTGAGGTTGTCTGCCATCCCAAAGAACCACGGGACTACTTCCCTCTCCCATGAACTGAAACAGGACTGCTGCTGGGATGGTGGCAGTGGAGAAGAAAGATAGTCAGACCAGCTCACAGCCTGCCCCTGATCTTTAGCATCACTTGGCTCCCCATGTAAACTCCAGGATTTATTTTAAGCCTCCTGTGGGTCTTGATCCAAACACCTTCTGGCCATGGTATGTACTGCTTATAAATCAGCAGAGCACGCTTCTGTGATACCCTTCGAGCACTTGCCTTCGCTGTGCTCTGAAGTAGTCCCTTGTGCTGCCCAACTCATCGGGGCAGCAATTGCAGCTGCACCCAGCACATAAGCAAGGAGCAAGCTGCTTGATGTGGGGACCTGTCAGGGCTCAGCAACTCTTGCTGCTTTTATAAAAGTGCTCTGCAGAACTCGTTCAGAGCAAACCAGTTAACATACCCCATGACTTTCCAAGAGATTATATGAAAATGCAGGAGCATATATGAAAATGCAACTTTAGCTTGAATCAGCTAATTTCAGGCTCATACATTTTTAGTTCGTTTAGTTTTCTTTACATAGGCACAAGAGAAAAACAGGTTTGGGAGCAAACAAATGCAATTTAAGTATGGCAGATAACTTGCAAGTTTTAACACACTGAGCTTAGCCCAGGATGTGCAAAACTGGGTCTTGCCAAGTACCCATATACTTGTGTGGAAAAACACATTTGCTCCAAAATATGAGAACTTTTCAGTTCTCCTGGGTTTACCTGAATGACTGCAGCATCTGCACAAGGGGGTTTCGCAGTATCAAAGGCTTCTTTCAGGGCTTTCCCTACTTCTTTCTAAACATTAAAAGAAAAGAAAAAAGAACAGTTGAGATACAATGGCATTCATAATGAGTTAGGCTCACCAGCCTCTCATTATGCATTTGGACTAGATGAATTTCTGTCTCTATTTTTTTGGCTGTCTTGTTTAACCCAAAGCCTGGCTATTTTCCAGTTGACCTAATAACATTGTTCTGTTTTGTTCTGTACTGTTTGTTTGAGTTTAAATGATTTGCAGCTTCCTTTCATCCCAGTGTCAGCTCGGGTTATCTACAGTCTTCCCTAGTTAGCTTAGCTCAAATGAAGGCACCCACACAGCAAAACAATGCTTAGACACAACTCTGTGCTCCCAGCTACTGTAGCTGAGATTTTCCACCCTTCCTAGCTCCAACTGGCACCCGCATAAACCAGTCAGTGCTAATTAAAAGCATTCCCTCACTTGAGCCAGGGACTTGTGAGCGCAAAGAGGAGTTGGGTTAGTGTTTAGAGCTACTGTCATGGTGAGATGAGCCCCATGAGGCTGCATGCTGGGAAATTTCCCAAGACTTGGCTGGCTTATGGTAGTTTGAATGGGCTGTAAAAACAAAACTAACACTGCCGAGAAAGGGCTCCTTGCTTAAAACATGATCTGACCTTTATAGAAGCTTTAGACTCAAAAGACTGGCTCACTTATTTATTCTTTCATTTCTGCATCTTCCCCCAAGGAAATAGAAAGAATGTAAAGTCTGATATTCCATTTTTGTCTTTGTTCTTTTCTGGCTGATGAATTAGAAAATTTGTGGCTGTCACTGAAGAATTTCATGAAAAGTATATTCAAAACAACTGCTCTGCTATATTCATTGAAAATTATTAATCAAAGACAAATAAGCAGTTGCAAACAACCCAAGAAAAATTCCTTTCCTCCTGAGTGCCATCACCTGATTGTGAGCAATTGTGTGAACATGATGTGCTGAGATAACACATCCCAGCCGAGCTGCACAAACACTTCTAGCCTGCCCCAGCTGCACAGTAAAATGTGTCAGCTTAAGCCAACATGAAGGTCTTGCTCCCCAATGGGACAAAGCATGCATTTAGTTAGTAACTGCAAGGCAACAATTTGTCGAGCCACAGTATTTAGTAGCTTTGGATCAGACGATGGATCTGAATTAGCATGAGCTTGCCTGTGTAGTTCTTGTGGTGACACCAGCACGTCAGACACCAAAGCTCCAATGTGAAGAAGGCCAGAATTTCTGCTGTAACAAGCAGGCCCATAAAAAATGTCCAGTTTCATCCTTGTCTCTCCCTATCTGAGGGTACTCCCTGGACTACCAAGACATGGTACTCCATGCTGTAAAAATTTCAGATCTATGGCTGACCAGCCCACTGGTACTTCCTCTCAGAAAACACAAGAGGCTGAGTTATAACTTGAGTCCCTCATCCATCCAGCTGATGCTTTAAAACATGCAAGAATTTATCATCCTTGAGACCTCTACATCATTATCAAGTGCAGTCAAAATTGCCTAAGATGCTCAGCACGGGTGGGAGCACACTGCTGACACACTGGCAGGCAGATGGGCAGAACAACTGCACAGACTTATTCGTTTGGGCAGCAGTAGCACCCCAGCGAAAAGTCTCCAAAGCACTTGAGCTTCTCAGTTTTCCTTTTGCCTACTTGAAAAAATAGAGGGAGGGAGGGAGGGAGGGAGGGAGGGAGG
>WUAM01000071.1:18985161-19022244 GCA_024336885.1 Actenoides hombroni
GGAGGGAGGAAGGGAGGGAGGGAGGGAGGGAGGGAGGGAGGGAGGGAGACACAGACACAAGTGATCCTTTGCAGATCAGTCTAAAGCCTCCTCAAGCTTTTGTCCAGGTGTGCATGACCACTCCTGCCATCTCCGTTTCTGGACAAAGAGACAGTTTTGAGCTGAGGCTGCAGAAGCAGGAGAGACAAATTTCATTTTCCACCTCTCAGTATTAGAATGAACCCTGGTATCACACTGGAAGGTTTGCCTTGCACTTATGTCAAATGGCCCAGTACAGATCGACTACCCAATCTATAGCACCACCATTTCCAGTTCACCAACCTTGCAACCTTTTCAACCTTGCAGAGCCCCCTTGCCCTAGACATATCCAAGTTGAGGGAACACTGCCTGCATGCAGAGCTGGCCGAGTTCCCCGCAGGGGTATTTGGAACTGGTTTTGAACCCCACATGGCGTCTGAGTAGCACCTTCAGGTGTGGTCATGGTTCTCATCATTCCTTTCTGTTTCAAGTGTTTATAGTTTGCACAGATACCAGGCTGGTGCTCCCAGTGACAAGCCAAGTATTCATAGGCAAAGCAGACTATAGTTTATTCCGGTCAGTCTCTTTTCATTTAGAAAAAATTAGTCATCCACTGAAGTGGCAAAACCCATGCCATGTGATCTATAGTCACAAGTGCTCAGAGATAACTGATGGGATATTTCCTTAATAGCAGCTTCTTGTATATTTGGAGTAATGAAGGGCTAGAATATCCTGGAAAAAGAAATAAAGGGATAAAGCAGGTTTAAATGCTATGTCACTGAGCTGAGTGAAGAGACATCCATAATTTTTCCATATGGAGTCAGCTTATGTCCACTTAAGCTCATTAGCTTGAACCTGGAGCTGGTCCTAAGCTGGCCAAGTTTGAAGCAAGCTGGGCCACTGCTGTACCACACTCTCAGTGATTCCAGCTCTGTTCTCTATGTACAATGTGGCACCATGCAGAGCTGTGATGCTTCCAGATCCAGGCTGGCATGGAAAAATGCAGCCAACTCAGGGCAGTATGGCACAAGAGCTCATAACCACTGCCAGATCTAAGCAAGCCTGCTCAGTGCATGGTCCACCAGGAAAGTAGAAAGCCAATGGTTAAACAAAAGCTTTCTCCAGCCATTACACTGGAGGGAACTAAAAAAAAAAACAACAAAATAATAGATTAATTCTCCATCACTGTTAATTCAACATCTGTGAGCTTTTGTCAATGACACAGTGACATGTTCTAAGATAACCTCGCTACCCTGAGTAAAGTAATTTCCTTCATTGAAATACATGCTAAAAACAGACCTCAAGAACATGTGGTCTTCCCCGCGGTTACGATTAGAAACAGCCCATAAAGATGTTTAATGTTAAACACTGAAATCAGTAGGTTTTAAGCATATTGTCATCAGCTGGCACCTCTGCTCCCCTGTTTGTCACTACTTTCATGTTCTCCTTGAGAGAATAGGTCTCGACGAGTATCTCAGCAATTTTGAGTACTTTCTCTGGGATGATTCAGCAGTTTGACATGGAATTTCCCCTCCTCTGCTCCCTGGGGGCTGGGGGAAAAGCAAAACACGAAAGAATGGAGTGCGGTAACTCCTGCTGCTGCATTTCAGCTTTAGCTGAATCTAAAAGGCCCCACTGAGCTTTCCAAATAGCATGGTTTCCTCTGGAGCTCCCTGTTGCTAAAACACATCTTCTCTGCTTTGTTTGTATTCCACACAGCGAGACAAAAGGATGAGCTTTGCTGAGAAAAGAAAGGGATCCTGCAGCCCTGGAGCTGAGGTCACCTGTAGGATTGCAAGGCAAGACACTGCTCCCACCTTACAGGAGGGCTGTGCCAGGTGTACACCAGCTGCACAATTTCTTGTGCTGGGCTCTGGAAATAATCCTTGCTATAACCTCAGCAGTGTCAGTCCAGCAGGCTGGAGAGGGCTGTGAGGAGTCCATATAGAACCATGGAATGTTAGGGGTTGGAAGGGGCCTCTAGAGATCATTGAGTCCAACCCCCCCTGCCAAAGCAGGATCACACGCAGACAAACCTGTCAGCCTCAACATCCTGTACAGCTGAGGCAAAGGGGCTATAGAAAAACACCAACTATTGCTCACTGTGGGTTCATTAACAATTGGAGAGAAGATGAACAGCATCTTGAAATGGCCCTCAGTAAGGAAGTGGATTTCACCCATAGCCTCCCTTTCCTCTCAATACATTGGCTTCTGAGCAGGGTAGATTGCAACACTATGGAGGTGCAGCAACAGGATGAAGAGAGATTTGCAAATGTCCCAACATCTCTTGGCTAAGGAGCAAGGAGAGGGCAGCATTCCTTTGGCAGAAGATGGTCATGGATCTTCACACCGGGGCTCTGCAATGAAACCTGGCCAAGACGGAGACCTCGGGGCTCATGCACACTGGAGCAGAGATGGCTCAGCTAGCAAAGGAGCAGATAATTTAACAAGGGCATCCCTTATTTTAAAACCATGGGAATAAAACAGGCAGATTGGGGTAAAACTCCTTGATTTCTTACCCGGGCGACTGCAAGTAACTTTTCCTCAGTCTTCAAAGTAATCCACACGAGATACTGTACTCCAAGGGAAAGGCTGTGCTGGGGGTTCTGCCTGGGTCTCAGACCTGTCTTGCTGTCACTGCGTACAGAAACAAGAGCTCAGCCAGAGGGGCAGCTTCCCACAGACCCACAGCCCATCACCCACCTGGCATCCCCTGCTTGGCACAACAGCCCCATGCTAAGCAAACGGGGTCCCCTGCAAACGCCCAGCAGCATTTGCAGTGTTGGGGCAGCCACAACATGGTAGATGAGCTTTATCGTGCCCTTTTGACAGATATTTTTTGTGCTGTTTGTTTTCCTTCTTCCTATATTTGCTGCCCAAATTACACCTTTTGCTCACCATTTCCCTATCCCCTTCTCTCAGTCCTGATGCTGAATTCCTTCTTGGACATGGGCAGAGCCACCTAATCACACTTCCATGGATGCACAATTTTACAAGTGTCACATATTGTCTCCAAATGGAATAAAATGCAGTTATCCATCTCTGAATGAAATAAATAAAATGTAGCTATATACCATATACCAAAATACAGCTATAACTGCATCTACACAGGAGTTTTCATTAAGGTTGTAACTGTACTCAGAGTGCAAAATCCAAATAGTTAAGTCTGTCATCTCTGCTCTTCTCATTTCCACTTTCTTCACTACATTCTGACCCTAATACAGTCACAGGCTGCTCGTGCTACTGTTTTCTCTTGAAGGAATTCATCATTTGCATAACACATTTTTTCCTGTCTTTGAGCTTTCCATTATATATATATAGTACATAATTATTAACCTCCAATTTCATGCAAGTTTTCAATATTTCATCAATCCATTACTCTTATTTAAAACAAAAGTGTTAGCATTTTTAACCTATAAAAGTAGCAGTAGAAGGGATGCATCCTGGCCACATGTCTCGCCTGAAGTACCCATCTGATGAACTGTTTATGAGCTAATCAAGGTTTTGTAAGTGTAATTAATACAAGGAACAGAGGAGATCTAGGTGTGGATGGAAGCAATCAAATAATCCCATAGGGCTGAAAACTATTAGGACATAAATAGATTGGAGCTGTCAAGTGGCAAAGTAACCATGGACACAGAGAATCAATCAAACACCTCATCTACCACTGTCATACAAAAAGAAGTCACAAGAAAGCTTCAGGCTTGATGACACTCAAAAGGCCGTGAATTCCCACTGGGCCTAAAGGTCCCAGATGTGCTACTCTTCAGATCATCCACATCTGTTTTCCCAAACTTGGGCAGGAATTTAATGATCTGCTATATGTTTTTCCTGTGATCTGAATACTAATGCAAGAAATATGGAAACAACTGGTCAAACTACAAGCCAGATAAGAGAACCAAGGAGACAACAAGAGAAGTTTGCAGAGTACTGTGCTGACATAAAGGCAAGAGAAAATTATTCTGGAGTAATCAGAGTATTAGGGACCTTGCTGGAAAAGGCTTAATGCAAGAAAAGAAACTGTTCAAGAAAGCAGGATGCTGTGCATGTCCAACAGGAGGGCAGTGCAGAAATACTGACTCAGACCGGGACAAGCGAGGCAGTGAGGCATCTCTCCTTGGAACGCAGCCAGCAGGGCGCACGGGAGAGCACAGGCAAAGGCACACCAAGGAACAGAGGCTCCTCTGGCTTGACAGGCAAGAGAGGCCCTGACAGCTAGTTTGACCCTACCAAGATGGTGGGTACTCACCTCAGGACCAACACCATTGTTTCTTCAGAGAAAGCCCCAGCGATGTCTGCTACATCCAGCCAGACACAACTGGTAACAGAGGAAACTTCAACAGGCAGTTGGCTGCAGTGACTGCCCAAACCCCTCTCCTGGGGAAAAGGTAAGTACCTGCACAAGGTGTGTACAGGCAGACAACCTGTTATATCGGGTGGCTGAGCTACAGTAACTGGTCTGTGCAGCATTAGAGGGGCAGAGGCAGAGATTGATACGTGGCTTCAGAACAAGTTCCAGCAATAGACACCACTGAGGATGAAGCACCCTGGACCCCAGTATCCCACAAATGCATATCTCCACCACAGTCTCCACCCTCCAGCATCTCAACTAAAAACAGATTTGAAGTTTTAACAACAGCAGACGCTCACGAGCAAGACCCATGAGGTGCAACTGAACCAACAGCATGCTGTTGAGCATGCTGAAGGTTAGTTCCAAGACAGTGGGTTTAGACTTCAGAAGAGCAAACTTCAGCTCACTCAGGGCTCAGCTTGAAGGGATCCCATGGAAGCTTCCAGGGAGGATAAAGGATCTAGTGAGTGCTGGGAGTTTTTCAAGAACACTCTCCTAGATACAGAAAACCAGTTCATTCCTTCTAAAGGCAAGAGAAGTAGTTGGAGTAAGAGGCCCCCTTGGCTTAACTGTGAGCTTCTGGGTCTGCTCAGAAACAAAAGGGAAACGTACCAGAGATGGAAAAGTGGAACATTACCTATTGAGTATTACAAGGGCATTACCAGGGTGTGCAGAGATGCAATTAGGAAAGCAAAAGCTCAGCTTGAACTGAAATTGGCCAGAGATGTCAGAAACTTCAAGAAAGAATTCTTCAGATACCTTAACAACAAGCAGAAATAGAAGAATATCATCCCACTATTAAACAGGAGAGGTGAACTCGTCACCAACAATGCTGAAAAGGCAGAGGTACTTAACACCTTCTTCACCTCTGTCTTTACCAGCGCTGTTGGGTACCATGCCGTGGGAACAAAAATCCAGATTGATGCAGACACAGACTCACCATCAGTGAAGGAAGAATTGGTGTGGCAACTATTACAGGATCTTGACCCTGGCCCCAGGTGCCATTCATCTGAGGGTGTTAAGAGAGCTGGCCAATGTCATTGCGAGGCTGCTTTCTATATTCTTTGAGGTGTCGTGGAGACTGGGAGACGTGCCTGAAGACTAGAAGGCGGCAAATGTCACCCCTATCTACAAGAAGGGTTCCAAGAAGGACCCAGGTAATTATAGACCCATTAGCCTCACTTCAGTCCCTGGGAAGGTTATGGAGCAAATCCTCCTAAGGATTATCACAAGTAAACTGAGGCACGTGATTGGGAAAAGCCAACATGGATTTACCAGGGGCAAATTGTGCCTGACAAACCTGAGCGCCTTCTATGACAAAGTAATCTGCTTGGTTGATGCAGAGCACGCGGTGGACATTGACTACCTGGACTTCTCCAAGGCTTTAGACATGGTCCCCCACAGATTCCTCCTAGAGAAACTGGCACGTTATGACCTAGACAAGTGGTCTGAGCAGTGGGTGGGGAACTGGCTGACAGGCTGTATCCAGAGGGTGGTAGTCAACAGTTCTTTCTCAAACTGGCAATCAGTCACAACTGGGGTCCCTGGGGTCCAATACTGGGCCCATTATGGTTTAATATCTTCATAAGTGATTTGGATGTTGGGATCAAGAGCACCCTTATGAAGTTTGCAGATGACATCAAAATGAGTGGGGAAACTGACATTCCAGAAGGGAGAGTCACCCTCCAGGAAGACCTGGACAGGCTGGAGGAGTCGGCTAGCAGGAGCTTTATGAAGTTCAGCAGAGACAAGTGTCAGGTCTTGTACCTGGGAATACATAACCCAGGAATGCAGTTCAGACTGGGATCCACCTGGCTGAAAAGCAGCTCTGTGGAAAGGGACCTGGGCATCCTGGTGGACAACAAGCTCAACATGAGTGAACAGTGTGCTGCAGCATCAAAGAAAGCCAACAGCATACTGGGCTGCATTAACAAGGGCATCACCAGCAGAGATAAAGAAGTCATTATCCCACTCTACTCAGCACTGGTCAGATCACACCTTGAGTATTGCATTCAGTTTTGGTCCCTGCAGGGAACAGACTGGAGAGGGCCCAGAGAAAGGCCACAAGGAAGATCAGAGGACTGGAAGACCTGACATATGAAGAAAAGCTGAGAAAATTTGGTTTGTTCAGCCTTGGGAAGAGATGGCTTAGGGGAGACCTTATTACCATGTACCAGTACATAAAAGGTGGCTACCAGGAAGATGGAGACTCCCTTTCTACAAGGAGCCACATGGAAAAGACAAGAGGTAATGGGTACAAATTACTTTTGGGGAGATTCCGATCAGACTCCAGAGGAAAATTTTTCACCATGAGAACAATTAGACATCAGAATAATCTCCCAAGGGAAGTGGTGGATTCCCCTACACTGGACAGTTTTAAGACTCATCTTGACAGGGTCCTGGGCTATCTCATTTAAACTTCTTCTTTTTTTTTTTTTCTTTCTTTTTTTTTTTTTTTTTTTTGCCTTGAAAGGTTGGACTAGATGATCCTTGAGGTTCCTTCCAAGCTGGTATTCTATGATTCTATGAAATACCTGCCTACCTCAGATAAGCTGCTGAGCCCGATACTAAGAATTGAGAAAGAGGCAGTACTGCAATAAAAAAGGCCCTGATTTGGAAAGCACAAAATATAAAACAGGCAGCGGGCAAGTCTAAACTCAGTAAGAGTCCTGAGCATCACTGTGCTAACAGGAAGCAAAGATTGCAATCAGAACTGAGGAATAGAGACATAGAAAAATTGTAGAGGAAAGGTCCTTCAGACATACCTTTTATGCATTTTAAGGCCCCATTCATGAAGTAAAAGACACTGGCTGAAGCTGAAATGGTTACTGTTAGTAAGTGTGGAAAGGTGAGTAGACAAGGAGGCATGACAGCAGTGGGTGTAGGAGGCAAGCAGTCCTGCTTCCTTGAAGACATCACTTCTGTGCTCCAGGCTCAGAAGAAACATTTCCAGCTGATTCAGATGCTGTTTTAGTGCATTCTCATCTGTGTTATCAGAGAAATCGAACAGGGGAATCTGGGCCATCATGTACTGTATTAGTTTTTCCTCCAGATCTTTCCTCCAGAAGTTTGGACTCCAGGTGGAAACAGACTCTGTCCCTTGACTGCTGTCAAGCCACTCTGCTTTCTTCTGCTTCTTCCACTTCAGTGATTCCCCCACTGACTGCAACGGCTTCAGAAACATCCTGTCCCTTCCACTGAGCGCTTCTCCCACCACAGTCCACATTTGTTCAGCCAGTAGCATATAAAGTGATTCAGACTTTCCCACACCATCATTTCCAGAATGCTCTAGATCATATATATGAACACAAGCTTCAAAAAATTTTCCTTGCTCAATGAATCCGCAGATGGTTTCCTCTGCAATAAAGTAACAAGACAACTTGATGTTTGTTCATTTCTCTACAGGACCCGTCACTACAATATCTGAGTACTGAAGTATGTAATTTATATGTATCCCAAAATTCTTCAGTATCTACTCAAGATCACCTCACTTAAGGTCTAGCACCTCTCAGTTTCCTCTGGGCAAGTAATTTCTTTCCTCTTTCTTCTTTTCTCCTCCAGGCTACCTAAGCCTGCAGACTAGTCTTCTGCAGCTTTCTGCATTCATCCCAGTAGACTTCCTCATATAGGCAATGCAGGTTCATTAATAACAATCTTTCCTTAAGGACTGTACCTTTTGTCTGGAAGAAAAGCATGAAAGGACATCCAGAAGAGCCAATAGCTGAATGCTAAGCCTAGAAAGAATCCTCTGTCTTCTCTACAGAAATTCTGGCAGGACCAGAGTGCTCTTGTAAGGTCTCTCCCACCTGTTCCCACCCTGGTGTGGCTGTGCATCAGGTGTCACTCCTGCCAGCAAGCTCTCAGCTTAGGTGAAGGCTGCTCAGTGCAGTCCGGGGCCTTCTATTTGCTGGTTTCTTTTCAACTAGGCCAAACAACTACATGTGGTATTTTACCCAAAGGTTAAAATCAGAACGTGGGCTACCTATCTGCAGTGTCTCAGCAGTGGGGATTCATGTAACTCCCCATGACTTCCATGTCTGCAAGAAGCTGTGGTGACTGGGCCACTGCCCTAATCACCAGACACCGCATCAAGGCGGTTAGGAAATCTTTAAAGTTCTGAAGTTTCCAAAGCATCTTATCCACCACACCCAGCCCACCACTAAGAGTTAAATGTAATCTCATAACAGCTGTGGGGTTTTTCCTGTGCATTTTACAGATGACAAAACTGAGCAACAAGGGGTTCACTAAATTCGCCCAAAGATATCTGAAGCAGAGTGGAAAAATCAAAACTGAGGAGATCTGAAGGAAAGCAAAGCAAGGCCAGAAGCAGAGGGACTCTGAAATCAATTTAGGATACAGCTTTGGCTGTAGAGTGAAGAATGAAAGAGTATGAGCTTCCATTATCTTTCACTTTACTCTGTGAAAACACCTCATTTGTGGAGTAAGAATTAAATCAAACAGGATTAAATGGAGGAACATGACACAAAATGGAGAAGGCTTGATGCAAGGATCCCCAGTGAAGCGAAGGACAAGCTTGCCTCAATACATGCAAGACGCAGGAAATGTTTACTTGGTACAACTAGCCCATGTACAACCCACCTCCCCCTCCCCACCTGTGGAAGAACAGAACAGTCACACCTGACAAGGTATCAGTCACACGCACATCATTTTTTTCACAAGACCCATCAGGAGTCTTTGCAGGGATAAAAATAAGAACAGCAAAGAGAAATCCTTGTGAGGCAAAGGCAAAGTGAAATACAGAAGTTTTCAGAGGTGCAAGGCTACGGTTCAGAAAGGACAAGAACTCAGGTGAAGGATGGGGAAGAGGAAAGTGTAAAGCACCTATTCCAGAAGCTAATGAAAACAAGACCCTGAAGGGCTGGGAGAGGCAAAGAAAGCCCAGGACTGGACCCAGAGATAACTTCAAGGTTACCTTCATGTGTCCCTCCCTCTGCTTCCTTCCTGCTGATTGCCATCTTCAGCAAATTCCCAGACACATCCTCACCACCAGCCTTCTCCTCTGCTGCCTCTTTCCCACTAGTCATGGTGTTTAGTAATTTTCCTGCCATGGTTTTCAGCTTCCCTCTCCTCTTCGCTTCCTGCTTCTTTCTCTCTTCATGCGTGGCCTTGGGCAGCATTGTTGCATTTTCACCGTCTGTCCTCTGCCACTTGCCTCCTCCTACCACAAAGGCTCCCCAGAAATACTTCACCTTTCTCATGACCCAAGCTTTCTGCCCAAGCAGGAATACTACCAGAAAAAAATGTTAGAAACACTTCTATGCAGCCGTCTCCCAGAGATGTAATTTCTCTCCAGATTTATTTTTTTTCTGTGCAGCTACAGGCTTCAGCTGCCTTCAAAGAAGTCTAACCTGGTTCCTGCCTGTGCTCAGAGAGGACATTTTTATAGGCTGCCAGCCCTCTTATGTAATCTCTCTCTCTTCGAGGAAAATAATGTCAAAAACCTCACACACAATCTAACCACAAGCACTGGGGGAAAGCCAGCGGGATTTTCAGCATTTTCTAAATGACTAAAACATCCCTGTACGCTGCCAGTTACTTCAATGACAATCCTATCAGTTTAAGGGAGTTGATTATTAATAGTTTCTATGAAGAACACATCACTTTCCGCCCACCCCACGCTCCCTGGCTGCACCTGAGTTCTTCTTTGGCAAGGAGATCATGCCTGGCTTTGGAGCCAAATTTTTCCCCACCTCCCAGCAAGCCTACTGTTAGCCAACAGGGAAGTAAAGCCGTGGAGAATGGGTGTTGATTTTCATGTTTTAGCAGTACTATTCAGAGAAGAGTGATCTCAGCCTTCTGGATTGTGCGATTTTCCAGCAACTATATACACTATTATAGGTTATTTTCTATTTCTACACACACACACATATATACAAATGGCATAACATTACAGCAATCCACCATAACTGTGTGCATGTCTGTGTGTCCATACGTGTATGCACACAGACACATCTATTCACCAGCCAACCTCCACAGTGAAGAGAAAGGAGACATGCACCCACTCGGTGCAAAGGCCGTACTGGCAAGTCCAGGGCTGTTGAAAGTTCTGACCCATAATCCTCAGAACAAATTCTTACATAGAAAATATCATTTAACTTCAGAAGCTGATGTTTAAAATAGATATTTAACAAGTCCCTGCACTGCTGTGAGAAAGATGCTACGCTTGGAGATAAGTTGAAATGCTGTTCTTACCACGCTCTCTTTGCTAGATAGTTACAAACTGGTATTTATTTCTCCTTTCCATTATTATAAAAATGAAAGCAAGAACTTGAGGACTTTTATCAGCTGAAGAAAAAGTCTCGTATTAGTCATTACAAGCTGTATTGACTCAAATCCATACTATTCATGAATTATTTTTGGAGGGTATGAATTTAAGGGGCAATTTTTCCACACAGCATCTAGATTAATCCAAATACGTGCTTTCATCATTCTGGGTTTAATGCCTGCAGTTTCTTCCAAGATTTTCTACATTTTCATACAGTAAAATTCCACTAGTTTCCTACTTGGAAACCAAGTAGATGTTATGTTGTTCTGGCTCTTTTACTCTGTGTTTAATTCCACCAGCATGTTATCACTGAGGCATTTGATTCATTAGTAACAACTGGGAGGAGGAAATAAATACATGTCATTTGGAAGGACAAACAGAAATTCCAGCAGTGGTCATACATTTGAGCTGTTGCCAGTAGGAACTACTGAGGTTGCAAAATACAGTGTTTTCCCAGGTTGTGAAAAAAGTTGAAAATTGAGAGGCTTTATGTACATTCCATTTTGACTTTCTTTTTTAATCAGCTAAAGTTAAAATATTTCCTTCGGAATATTATAGCTGCACTGTACATGAATACAAGGCAGAGTGAGAGGCTTGGTACTGCAGAGACACATTGTAGGTGTGCTGAAACCCTTCAGCAATATTTTCCCATGAAAATTCCAACACAATGTGTTTATGTTTCACTTCATCAGCATTTTTCCAACAAGCCCAGCTCTAAAAAAAACCCATTTCCTTAGACTTCTCTGTGTGAAGGGAAATTGGATGTCAAAGTGCCAGTCCTGCAGGCAAGATTCTCTGCAGTATACAGATTTCAAACACACTGTAATTGCACCAAGGGAGGTTTAGACTGGATATTAAGAAAAATTTCTTCACTGAAAGGGTTGTCAAGTATTGGAATGGGCTGCCCAGGGAAGTGGTGGAGTCACTATCCGTGGAGGTATTTAAAAGACCTTGAAATAAAAAGATGTGGCACTTGGGAATATCATTTAGTGGTGGACTTGACAGTGTTAGCTTAACATTTGGACTTGATGATCTTCAAGGTCTTTTCCAGCCTAAACAATTCTATGATTCTAAACTGGGGAAACATGATCTATGGGAATTGCTGTGTGTTCCCAGAAAGCTTCTTTCAAGGGAATACAATAAGAGCTTGTGGAAATCTGGGAGCAGACTGAGCAGAGATGCATAGACTTCCTGAGGCTAGGACCACCTCCTGCTCCACAGTTCACTTGATCCACTCAATCAAAGCCATGATAGAAAACCCCAAGACAAAAGTGCCCTCAGGGCACACCCCATCTGAGCACCACAGCACCAACAACCCAGATGGTCCATCTGTTCTACCTTCACCTTGTTCACAAACCAGGAGCAATGTGTGTGTCTAGGCAAAGCAGTCAGTTGTATAGGGGAGCAGGCATCTATGAGCACCCTATGAATGGACAGCAGGTTGGGGATGGCCTTTCTGACTGTGGGCGCGGAGCTCACTGGGTGATGCCCCATCCCTCCTGCTGCAGCAGGAGCAGCAATCCATTGTCACCCACTCTGCATACCTCTGCCCACGACTAATTTCCAAAGGCAAAGGTGGAAGGATGGCATCACTGAGGGGGAATGCACTGTACCAGGAGAGGACATGTCACAAAGGAGCTGAGCTGCCAAAAGGCCACCAACAGCCCGCTTTTCTGGGTGTATATGCCTTAACTACACATGCAGGGTAGACAGGTCTCTCCCCTCTGTCTCCAATGCTATTTTACTGCTCAGGCTAAAGTTCTGCAGCTAAAACACGGGGATGATTTGAATCTCCAGGAACATCTCCTACTGCAGTGCTTCCATGAATGGTTTTATGCCTAGACAAGTCCCCAGGGAAGCTACACCTTTACAGCAGAGAGGATGAGAAGTGTCAAGATCAAACAATAACAAAAGTATTCATCAAGTGTTGACATAATGCAAAGAGATTGTTCTCTGTCCAAAACCTTTGTTTTGGGCACGGGAATCAGGGCACTGCTACACTTCACCTGTCCCTTACATGGGCTCCCAAGTTGCCCACTCAAGGGGAGTCCTTCCAAGCAGAAAGAACAGTAGGAAACTACAAGGACACAGCAATGTAGCAAGCACAGTTCTACTTCTGAACAATCTCCTTTGTCAGGTCTACCAAATGACCTTCTACTTCCTCAGAAGCCATTTCTTGGAAGCCTGCCTCTACCCCCTCCTTCTTCCTGGTGTTTCAATGCCTCTATTTATCCCCAGCGTGATGTTCTCCAGGGGGGTCATTCTCCTTCCTGCCTTGACCCTTGCTATGCTCACTGTGAAAGAGGAGTAATTTGTCTTACTGGGACTACCCCCAGCATTCAGGAGTTTCCCCCGTTGCCTGGAGCTTCTGAAAAAGCCCACAGCCTCCCCACGTCACTGAGATGATCTCTTTCTATCTCATAGAAACTGTAACTCCTTTGTCTTTGGGATCCTTCACTAAATAAGTGACTATCTTGGATAATTTTTATATTGTCTCTCTGTTGACTTAACCCTTTATCTTGCAGCTTCCCATTTCTTTTGCCTATATAGATAAAATCTCTTCATAATAAGTGGATTGTGTGCCTGACTTGAACAATAGCTGTTTGGTCTAGATGCTAATCGGATGAAGTCAGACTATTAGCACTTCAAATGAAATGACTTTGCAAGAGTCCGATTACATTAATATTCCAATTCCAGCAATGCAGTGATGCCTCTGCTTGCTTTGCAGGGATTCCACATGAACACAGTCAGGCACATACAATGGAAACTTTGTGCTCAGTAGCATCTCTTATATGAAATACACTGGAGTCCTAACAAGTGGGCTGGATCTGCAGTATCTGGAGAGAGAGATCAAGGCTTTTTTTCATCTCCTTTGTTGGCAGAACACACTGGTACTCTCTACCACTTTAAAGGCACGAAAGATGGAAGAAAGAAATAGTAATTTACGATGATAAACCACGCAGAGTACAGAACAGAAACATGGTAGTTCCATAGGATATAAATCCACGCAAAAGCACTTTGTGAAGATGTGCTGTGGTCTGACAATGTGTTACTCCATCCACACACAGCATCTTTGATTTCATCAGCAATCAAAGAACAGCCAGTCCATATCGTAAGCAAGTTAGGCCTTTTGGAGAGAAAGAAAACCAACAAACACGTGAAAAAATACCTTCCCCTCCAGTTTGACATTGCAGCTGGCGTTGCTGTAACAGCCATATGCAAGAGGTGACTTTGTTAATTGTGCAAAACTAGCTGTGGGAAGCATGTATTTATTCTTATATTTCCTAAGGATAACTTCATTTCCTAAAGAAAAGAGATAATGCAGCAATAGGTTGCATGCATCTTTGTGTTCATCTGCCCTAATGCACTTCAGTGGGTTTTCAGTCAACTCTAACCAATTTTAAAGCTAGTCTTAACCAAACTGACAGAGGGTGGCTGGTACAAAAAAGTACATCCTTACACACTATGAAAATACACGGCTGAGGAGAGAGGATAGACCTTCACAGCTCCTGCTGAGCAGCAAAACACAGCATGAACTCAGCATTTTTGAGAAACCAGAGACTCCACACAACAGCTCAATCTGAAGGTAGGAAGACATGGTTTCCTTATCTCTATTGCTCATCAAGTCCCCTGCCTACCCTCCCACCAACACGCGTGTGTGTGCAAAAGTAAATAAAGCAGCACAAATATTTAACACAGGCAACCTCTCCCATAGCAACAGCTGAAACAAAGCTGCTTCCCTATGGTGCCTCCTCACCCCAGCCTGCACACCCTCCCCTCCCTGACATCAGTTACCCCAAACAGGCAAAACTGCTGCAAGCTGGAGCTAACTTGGAGCTGCCTGATGGCCATGGCTGGAGCTAAAAGAAATGAAGGAACCTTCTCCTTCCTTCCTTCCTTCCTTCCTTCCTTCCTTCCTGGTTTGTGGAAATTAATCTGAGACTTCTGTCCTGCTCCAGATTTGTCTGAAACAAGGAATTCAGTTTATTAGGAGGGGACAGACAGATGGATTCACAGACAGACAGGCTGCATGGTTCGGAAATCACAGGAAAGTCCTAAGAATAAGTTCCCCAAAGATCTGAATAGTGCCCCTTTATTGCCCCTTCCTCTGCTCTGAATACTGAAACAAAACACGTTTGGATGTGATGTACAATTTGCACTGCCTTTGTTTTCCTCCTGATTGTGAGGACCCCATTCCAAACTGACCTAAATTTTCACTTAATTAGTAACCTACTTTGCCATTCCTTTGGAACATTTTTAGCTAATTCCTGGGGGTTTTGCCTAATTCTGGGGTTTGGGTTTGTTTTTTTTCAGAAAGAAACAAGCATTGCTTTAAGGAAGATGTTTCCCCTTTTGACAACAATAACAATACTAGGAATAAATAAATAAATCACACAACCTCCAAAATTTTAAAGATTGTAAACTGTAGAAAGCCAAGGAATTGGGATGTTCAAAGCAACCCTAAAAATCCCTGCATTAAAAATATCTTATCTATGTAGTAAGAGAAGAATAAAACAACAGTTCCTGAAGTAGCAACTTAGTCTTCAATGAAGAAACTGGGATCAAACTGGGAATTCCCACTCCCTGATTTTGCCCTGCAGGCCTCCAGCAAGAATTGAAGATACTGTAGTAATTGCAACTTGTTTCTGTTTCCCTTCAGCATCAGTGGGAGGGATTAAGATTTAACACCAGAGTACATAGCACACAATACAGGCTGGTTAAAAAAGTTTCTCCAGACCTGAAAAATGAGGTAATAAAATATTTCAAAGCAAATTTCTTAGCTTTCACAGTCTTAATCCACCCTGAGGCCCTGTTAGGATCTAGGTTATATATAGCTGTGGGGAGGTGCAGAAATAGAAGCTACCAAGAGAAGCAGGAGACAGTTTCTGTGCCCATCCCCAACCCCTGTACAAAGGCCAGCAGCTGGTTTGGCATTACTGGTGTGGAGGGACCATAGACCTCAGCGTGGCACTGGTACCTGCAGGGGACATGGGCAGAGGAGAGGCTTCATGCACCCAGGTCAGAGAGGGGATGGTGATGATGATGGATGAGGTCCATCCCCTCACCCTGTGCACCCACGTTTAAAAGCCCTCCACTTCTTGATACAGTGTAGGCTGTGCAGAAGAAAAACTTTCTGTAAAGGTTTGAGGGATATTTTCCAATTTCTCCACAGACAACAAGATATCAGGGAAAGCAGCCAGCATGGAAAACATCAGGGCTGCAAAGTGAGGCAAGCTGACAAGATATGTGTTTGCCGAGGGCTCCAGAGACCTGCACGGGCAGCAGATGAAGAAAATATATTGTCCCGCCTTGTTCTCCTACCATATATACCTCTATATAAAGAATATAGATATATATACCATGCTCAACTGCAAAGTATATTGTGACAAAGAGTGGTTTGGAGGACAGGCAACCTGGCTTCTGCCTCAGAAGGGATCAGGAAAACACAAAGGAAAATTATCCCAGAGGTAATTTTTCACACCTTAACTCCTATTATTCAGGATCCACCTTTGTCACTTCAGTGCTTGGAAAGCCCAAGTTCTAAACAGCAGCTGAGGGAAGTGTTTCTGCCCCAGAAACCACCACAGTGCTATGGGCTGTCAGTCTGATCACAGCCCTAGAAGAGCAGCCACCCGACAGCTTGGTTTCTAATCCTGCAAGCTATCTGAAGGGTTATCCAAGGAAGGCTCCAAGGGCAAGTCTCCCGGAGGAAAACTATAACTCAAATGGTTTTTGCTAATCTTGGGATGGAAAGAGCTTTTTAAGAAAATAAATTATGGATATTGTTTGCTAGTGTGGTAAAGAATGCATTACCTCAACCACCATCATGTCTCTTTTCAAGATGATCTATGCTTCTATCCAGAGAGGTGTGGATTTTTTTGAAAGCTTGTGTTATGAATATTCCATCTCAATTTGGACAGACAAGCCTATGATTATTTTTTGCAAGTCTTCATTTGGCATAGATTGAGAGGATTCCTCTGTGTGTTATTTCATAGATTCTTTCCAGCAGGAAAAACTTTAGGTACAACTTCACAGGAAACTTCTTACATACATCTGTATTCACAGCCCTACACAGAGACGCACATGCAGAGATTTGGGACTGAAAATCGATATTACATCATTTGCATGTTTTTCATGCTGCCACAAGAGGCCAGTGATTGTGTAATTTCTGGTCTCTCGTGTTTCATCCCCACTGTACTGACATGGCTCCACAGGCACAATTGCCACACACCATCTGGAGGCTACAAATCAAAACTACAGACTGGCTTCCAGGACATCCTGAGACCTCTCAAATAGGGGTTAGACATAGTTAAATATTAACACAAGATCAAAATTCAACCATTTCTCCTCTCAGCATTCATGGCAGGTATCTCTGGCTATGAACTAAGGAAGGAATGCCTCACGCACCTGCACTGCCAAAGGAGTTGTTATATGGGATGGAGTACACTAACAACATTACTCAGGGCCCTTATCTTCATTGCTGAACACTCTGAAATGGCAGACAGGTTATTTTGTAGAAGATGTGAGAGAAAAGAGATCAGCTTTTGTGCAGACACCTAAAATCACATTTTCAGAAATGCTCAGCACCTAGTATCTCCCATTGTCACTTCTGTACAGTCTGAGTAAGAACTCCATTCCCAGCCCAGAGCGAGTGGCGAGCTGGGTTAGCCACTAGCCTTGGTAAAGCTCAGGATATCCAAGAATATGCCACATCACACTGTGAAAAGGTCAGGGTTGGTTTTTTGCTTGTCTGTTTTTTTGTTTATTTCACTTGCTACAGCAAGAGGAACCCAAAAGGGTCCCAGGAGAGAGCCAAGCATCCTCTGAAACTGTTTTAGAAAAACACCCTGGGGAGGAACTCTGCAGAAGCACAAAGAGAAGCATTAAATTTTTATCAGCATGAGTTCAGGCTGAATAAAGCAGGCCTCCCAAATACATGGTGATAAAACATTTATACTGCACCACATTGTTTTCTTCCAAAACCAGAAAAGCATTTTAGAGGACAAATGGCCCTAGAAAATCCAGCATTGCTACATAGCATGGAAGTTCCCTGAGAGTCTTCAGCATTTTCTGACCCGTTCTTCTCTTACAGGAATGAAAGAAACACTAACCAAGCAAGAAGTGGGCAAAACTTGGCAGGGGAGGCGTCAGATACAGGCATGTAAAGGAAAGGGAAGAATATTTGTAATGCATTCATCTGCTGCCAGTACGAGGATGTAGCTCATCTTTCTGGAGGATGTAGCTGATCTTTCTGTTGCTTTCCACTTCTCAGCAAAGCGGAGGGAGTGCTATATAAAGCTTCAGAGACACTAGCCCAGCTCCTGAGAGCTTCACAGCACCAATGCCAGCACACTGGCAATGTTCCTCTGCTGCCTTCATCACAACCACTCTGCCAGCACTCATCGCTCATAGCAAAGGAGAAAGATGTGGTCCTCTAGGAACCAAAATTAGGCAATTTGTAAGGATGTTCCTAAATTATCAAGCAAATTAGAAAAGGAACCACCATTTTTCCCCTATCCTGAACAAGCATGTTGTACATACTGCTATGACCTTAGATCTCCAGCAGATGTCAAGAGCTGAGACTTTTGAAATTCAATTAATAAAAGAGCACTAAGGCCACATTCCAACAAAGGATTTAAGTAAGTGACTATTTCCTTTAGTTTCAAAGAGAATATTCAGCCTCTTAGCTGTACACATCTGTTTAGTGAGCAGGAAACAGTGTTGTGGAATGGTGTTTGTATGCTCCATGGCTACACGACAACAAATGCCTTGGAGCCAATAACATCTGAAAATTGCACAAACTGCAAATCAGTTTAGCATAGCTGACCCTGACACAGCACAGACTCATTGGATTTTAAGGCTTGGAGCTTGTTTGTTTGAATGAATGGAGTTTTAATGGCATTTTCTGCACGAGGTTTTAATGGGGAGCTTCCAATGCCAGTGACTGTTACATGTTCACTGAGGTCTCATTGGCTGTTACTGCACTCTTCACAGCTAAATACACCTTAGGTGGGCAAAATGGGTAAAACAGCAGCAAAATACAAGTTTTCATGCTCAAGACCTGTTTTACATCAGGTAAAAGAAGACTGCATTGATTTTGTTGATGAGGATAAGAAGATGAACTGGGCACTCCCTGGTCCTGATTCCTATTAACTTACCCTGGGTAACTATTTAGGTCTACTCAAAGGAAAGCCAAAGAGCTGTAAAATATCTTCTGGATCAAAATGGCTACAGATCCCACTTTGTAAAAGTGGAACCTGAGTCCTTCATGTCTGCAATTGCCTTCCCCTCACCCTTTGCATGTGTAAATACAATTGAGAAAAAGCATATTAACATTTTCTTTCCTTTTGCTTCCCAGTCTCAGGGAGCCATCACAGACAGAAAAATCAGGAACTCCAAGGTGGAGTGCAGTCTTATGTTGAACAAAACAGGTCTGACACAGTACAACTAGTTCCAAGAAGAAGCAGGTCATACTAATGATACGTGATATTAATTTATTCTAACATTTTCTTAAAGGGAAGAGATCAGGAGGGATGTTGATATGTGTGACAGATACTGAGTGATATTTAAAATCTTTGGCATTACCATATGTGCCTGGAAATAACTGCCAGTGCTTTTAGTTGCTGTCATTGATGACAGCATGTAAATGACTATCTAATCTGCATATACAATTAAATAATTAGATGCCATATGTAAAAGGAGTTATTTATAGGTGCAGCATCAGAGAAAAAATTTAAGCCTCATCTTCATAAAGCATCATCTCACGAATCAGATACCCTTGAACACAGGTACAGATCTTCATTACTCTGTGCCCCATCTTAGGTTAAAAAAATATTTTAAAATCACAGTTAATATTTCATATTATTTATTTTCTCCTGTGATGCACTGAAACAGTAACGCCTGCATCTATCCTGCTGGCAGGAAGCTATAGCTGCCATCCACACAATGCCTGTCAACTTCTGGAGCTCATTATGAACAAAACGAGCCAGGAAAAAACTCGGTCCTACTGAAGGCCTGTCCACTGCTTTCAATGAAGGCTTGATCTATTCTTACAAACAGCTGACCTAGATTCTCTGCCTGAATGAGAGCATTTCCCAGCATCAAGGCTGTTCAGAGAGTCAGAAAATCATGTATCACTTATCATGAGAGAGGGGGTGAAAAAAACAAGGATCTAATCTTAAGAGAAAGTGATGGCATCCAGTAGTCATAAAAGAGCTTTATCCATATCTGCACAAAGCCTTCCCTCACACACTTTTGCTCTCATTTCAGAGTCTGGAAAGGACTGCAGCCTTCATTTCAGCACACATGGCAGGCCAGGCAGCCAAGGCTCCATGGAGAGGCTGAGAAGTGCCAAAGCTGTGGAGGACACGACCGCACAGCAGGGTGGCCTGCTTGCTGCTCCAGAGCCACCCGCTGCTTTCCGGCAGCTTGGAGGCAGCTCCTGCCCCTGGGTTGCCAGCAGTGAGGCTGTGCTGGATCAAGGACTGATGGTTCGCATCATGCCAAGAGGAAATGAGCCAGCAAGGTCTGCTCAGCCCTACGCTGTCAGGTTACAATGGGATCCAGCTGTGGATGCAGCAGACATCCATCACCCCTGGGAAGCTAGGGAGGCCTTGATGAGGCAACGCCTCATCCTACCAATGAACCACATAGGACACTTCTCCATCTGCCAGTTCTTCAAGAGATGGGAAGTGCATCCTGTGGCACTCGATAACAAAATGAAGGTGGTATGTGGTTCAGAGGAACAGAAAGGCTGGTCAGCCCTGGAGTAAGGACTTCCAAGATCTTTGCTTCTTGCCTCTGCTACAGATTCATTAGAGCTACAATCACATTCCTTATCTTCCGAAGATCCTAGCAGGCTCCTTCATACGCCAGGCCCAGTAACCTTTCATATTAACCAATGATACTTACCAGACCTGTGTTCAAGGGACCTCGAGGGATGCCAGCTTGGTGCTGCTGTCACTGGTGGTGTCACTGCTGCTGAGCTGCCCACAGGGAGCTGGTCCAGGTCCAGAACAGCACCCAAACAGCATCTCCCCAAGAAGGATGAGAAGGAGTTGTCGGGCAGGGGCTAATGCCAGACACTCCCATGTCCTCCAAGGTACAGCTCACACCCCTGGGCTATGCTGCACTGTTCGCCACAGGGACAAAGACAGGAGCACAGACCAAGCCCCTGGGTTAGGCAAGAGCTGAACAGTCAAAAGAGGTTTCCTTCAATACCAAAATGTTTTGATCTGCCTCACAGATGGAGACAAAAAGCTAAATTCATGTACCTAAATTCAGGTCCTCTGATCACAGTGATACTCTGCCCTTTCTCCAGAACATCCCGAACTGAGTCTCCAGAAGAAGACTTGTGCTCATGCAGACCCTCACTGACTGCACCACACAGGCACAACCCACAGGTCTGGTCCATGCAGGAAGCAAGTGACCGCTGTCGGCCATGCTGCAAGCAAGCATCCCCCCCTCCCCTCTTCCCTGAAACTTCTAGAGGACTCATCGAGAGAACATAAGACCTAATCAGTCACCTCTCAAAATCAGATCTGGTTCAGCAATTGCAAATACCACATCAGACAATAGTGTTTTCCTCATCAATTTACTTCTTTGCATGTGGGCAACATGCAAACTAGGTCAGTATTATTCCTACCAAAACACTCATTATGGGTGTTATTTTTAGAAAACCATGTGATTGTCTGACTCTATTTATGAAAGCACAGAAAGATCCACTGTATATTTTCCTGTCTGTCTTGTTTGGGGTGGTTTGTTTTTATAGTTCTTTGGGTGGGTTACTGAGATCTTGGGCCTCTTTCTAAAAGGCAAAATCAGACTATACCAAGAGACCTTGCAGGTTGCATGCCTTAGTGGGCAACAAAAGAAAACACATGCAGCAGTGAGCAAACCAAACCACCCAAAAGCACAGAGAGGCTATGAAAAGACAAGACAGTGATGTAGGTAACAAGGGACAAAGATATGGAGCAGAAAAGATGCCAGGGGGTTATGTGAGGTGGGGAATCAGGCAGAGTTTGAAGGATGATAGAAAACACTGCACTTAGATCATCACAACTCCTGAAAGGAGTGGTCATCACAAATTGTGATCATCACAACTCCAAGCACCCAAAGTCAGCAGGAGAGCCAAGTTTATCAACAGAAAACTTGTTTATAGATTCAAGTTTATTTTCTAAGACCTCTTCTTACCTCCTTGGCACAAACAAGATAACTCAAGGTAATAAAATCCTGTAGCAGCTTTTTTTCATTCCTCAGGTTAGTGGTCACAACCCTGACGGATATCCATCAGACAACCAAGTCAGGGTAGATCCCTTCAAGGGGGAGAGGGCCCCATGGCCGGGACTTAGCAGGGACCCTCCGTGTATGAGTCTTTACATGGCCTGTCTGGGGAATCCAGTGTCTTTGCCCAGCGCATGAGTTGCATGAGGCAACTCAAGTTCTGGGGATGTGGATCATTTTACTAACCTTGCATGGCCAGTGTGAAGAGGTCTACATCTCTGCTGATAATCCAGACTGCTTTTATAACCAGAAAAAAGGCACGGGCATAGGCAGTGCCCCTCCTCTCAAGCAAATGCAGACATCTAAAGTAGTCCAGTCAAGCAGCACACCAGCACTGCCTAATTCTCTCCATCAACAACAGAAGGAATTCAGAATGAGTACCTCAGACGTCAGCATATGTATTTCAGAGCAGATGAACCACAGCCTAAATTTCCAGAAAATAACCACCACAAAAAGTGTCAGAAACTAGTCTCCAGGCCCACAGGTCTTCTGAATTTCCACTCACAAAAAATTCACATGTATATGATCTGCAAGGGTACAGAGCGAGCTGTACAGCTGCTGAGTCCCATGCCTTTATGGGCTGCATATCTGGCAACAGCCCCAGCAAAAGTTGCTTCCTGGGGCAAGTCATCTCAGCAAGAGAGGAAAACCTACATTGGAATCCTGCTTGCCTACTTCCCCAGGACACCACCTCTAGCCCAAGGCTTCTGTGTGTCTGGGAGACACTGCTGGCTCTTGGCTTCAAAACTGTGCAAGCAACATTGAATTTCCCTGCTGAGAGGATGAAAGCATGGGGACATGACTTTCTAGGTGACTCCCTCCGAAAAGAAACAAGAACTGCAAAAGAAACAACATAGGCAGAGGCAAAAACAAATGGACAATATCCAACCCAACTTCCAAACTACAAATAACATTTCTTTCTCCAGCACCGACCACGCTGCCATAGAGCATTAGGCCTGTGCTACAGATAGAGCTACAAAAACTACGTCTTCCACGCAGGGCAGGCAACTGTAGATTTTCCTGCAAACAGAAACAGCACAAATGAAAGGGGAAAGGCTAGGCACTCTTACATGTGGTACAGCTCTGTGTTTCAGGGGTGGTGAGTGAGAATGCTATGCAGAGATGCTCAGAGGTGTTTTAAGAACATGGGACAAATCCTGCAGACTTGCTGGCATGGCCTGTGTGGCACAGCCAGCCTGGAGAGTTAGCCATGCATCACTGTGTCATCATGTAATGCTGCTATGCCACATGATCCTAACATTGCTCTCAGGAAAAGCAGTGGTTTGGGATAAACATGATGAAGACAGCTTCTTAAACCCCAAACTTTCTTTTTTTTTTTTTTTTCCATCCCTCACATAAGACTCATACATAAATCACTTCTGCTACCTATCACCTGCAACGATGCATGCAATGTTGCACTGAATTTTCTGTAATTGTACTTCCTTTGTATTTATAATTATTAAAATTATAATAATATATTTGTATCATAATTCATTAAAAAAACCCATACTTTATCAGTCACTGACAGATGCATTCTTTATCTTATTGTTAAAACCACAAACTAATACTACCTTGAAAAAGAACCGAAGGTAGCAATTATCCACTGCACTCATTAGCAGCAAAACCCACTCTCCAGCCATTTCAGTTACCCTCCTGAAATTACGCAGCGAGTTGTTGGTGCCAGATTCCCATTTATCTCAAGAGCCTTTTGTAACAACAACAAACAATAGCTTCTTCTTCGTTTATCAGACTTTCCGTAAGAGGAAGAACTCATGTTACAAAGGAAGGGCCACATAATTGTGCCTTACTAGCTCAAGGTACACGGGACTTTCACAAGCCCCTTAGAAAGTTCAGCATACACAGCACCTAGAAGAGTTATGAGCAACCCAAGGAAAACAGTCTGATCTCGGTAACAGAAGAAGTACTGATGAGTGCAGGACAATAGGCACAGGTGGGCAGGCAAACAAAAAGCAGAAGGAGAAGTGTAATGGGAGCCAGGTCATCAGCTGGCCCATAACAAGAGAGATGGTGCAGGTCTGCTGTTGCCCACCAGCACCATGCACTGTGTCACTGAAGCTCATGGAGTCACTCCAGAAGCTGAAGCTGTTGCAGAGGTGAGACATGCAACTCATCTGTTTCTGCTAATCAGAATGTTTAAATCCTTTCCTCTAACCAAAGTGATATTCCCTTCACTGTTACAGTTCCTCATGGGCAATGTGCACACGTCATTCCAGTGCAAAGCTGCTGTGAGAGTAGATTCAGGGCCACATCAGACTGGCACACACAAGACAGTCACAAATTCCCTCGTTCTTTAAACATCCTTTCTTTGTGTTTTTTTTTAACAAGTATGAAATGAAGGCTTTGTGCCTGTTTCATGGAAGGTAATGTTTTATTTAAGATGGCCTGCAAGCACCATGAATTTTACATGACAAGCTTCATCCCACAACATCCTTAAACCTCTCCTTCTCAGTCAGCAGGGCTCTGATCCTGCAGCTGGGAGATGTGGCACCTCCCACTAGCAGCCCTGGCGTGGGGTCTGAGTCATTGTTCACAAGCAATACCCCTTCTCCCTACCGACCACCACTGAAACACAGTCTGCCCTGAAGCATTGCCCTGGAGACCTTCCCGTGAGACAGATCTACTTCATCAGCTCCCTCTTCCCAATGCTTCCCACAGAAATCACCCCACACAGGCTGTTTGGAGATACACAGATGTGAGCAGAGGGCAAGGAGGTCTAGTGGAGCATCCTATCTGCTGCAAGGCCTCTGAAGGTTGCAGATAAGAAAATGCAGGCAAGGGCAATGTTAAGGGCATAGATATATAAGCAAAACAAGACATACCCTCCCACAATTTCGGGGTTAGTGCAGGACTCTGTTGATGTCTGTGGAGCTATGCCTGGTAATAAGTGTTCAGAACGGCCAGCTTTTACAGTAAACCAACCATATTCAACTCTCAGTTAGCCACGGAAGATGAGCTGGGTCGGGGATTAACCAAACGCTGCCTCCCCATAGCAGCCATGGCTACCCCACCATGTCACGGCACACATAACACAGGGCACAAGAGCCTCTGGGCTATGCCCCACTTGGACCCCAGCAGGTAAAGCTGTCCTTGCACAGCACAGAAACTGGCAGGCTTGTTACAAGCCTTTCACAGGTAGCAGACCTGAATATGTTCTTAGCCCCTAAGTAACATATAGCCTGTACTATCCAGGATCTGGTTTTATCTAGGTGACCACATCTCGCATCGTCTTCGATGGCTGAAAGCTGACAATATCTAAGTGAATCAGCCAACTCTAACACAAGAAGATGCTGTGCAGCCTGCAAAAGCTGTCCCAAGCGTTAGGCAGCTGGTGCGCTGACACCCTTGCCTATGTGCTGAGTAATGATGTCTTTGTGCTCCCTCACCCATCTCCTCCCATCTGTTGTTCCTCGCCTTTCACTGGGATTGTACGTTGCTCAAAGCAGGCGTTCTGTTTGCACCTCAGAGATAATCTGTGACAGGGCACCACAAAATCACTCTGATCAATTCACGTGAGGCATCAGTGAATTGGAGTCGATGTCGTACAGGGATGTGTGTATGAATGGGTTAAGAATGGTGTGTCTGGCTGGAAAACGTGACTCAGAGGTGTTACTAACGTTATTCTTTCTCATGACCGTAAACCTAAGGAACAAATGGAAGAAATTGAGTGGGCAGAAAAAGACAGAAAGGCAAAGAGACAGCAGGCTGGCAGACAAGCATCTCTCAAATAAAAACGCACTAAAGCACGGGTACATAAATCAGATGCTGAGAAGAGCTGAGCATTTGCAACTCCTACACGTATTCTCATTTATTACTTTATAGCTATTAACTCTGAATGCGTTTCCATTTTGTTTTTGCTTCGTCTTTCACTTACTTGGACCAAGACTTGGGTTTTATCTTTGTGTATCCCAGTGACTTCGTGGCATATCATGTGCGTGCACAGCTACACCCATAGGTAGAGGTGTCTCTTTTGCTGCCTTCTGTACATGATGATAGTGCAACTACTCTGGTCACCAGGACAACAGTCACAGCCTGTCAAACTGATAAGAAGTTGGTTGGCTGAGTTCATACTCTGAGAGAGAGCAAGATTGAGGAGTAAATACACAGCAGTGAACTGCAAAGAGCATTTGGCCTTCCCCTTGGGGAGCTAGAATGAGAATGAACATGAAAGCAACAAAGAAAAAGAGAGTCTGAAGAGAAGAGGCATGCTGTTTAACTTTTAGAGCTTCATAGTTAATGAGAAATGGAAAGATTCAAGAAAGACACAAGGTTGGAACTCAGATGTAGGGCTTATCTCAGCCCTCCCATGCAAAGGGAGCAGTTTTGAGTCCATGTAGTCCCAAATTTCCAAAAGTCATGAACGCTACTGTCAGGCCAATGGGCCCAGAGGTTGTCCCTCCTGGGCATCAAAGTAAGGGGCATCTAAAAGAAATAAGCATTACATTCCAGGCATCCTGTGTTGCTAGAATTGCCTCAAACTAACAGCAGCCAGGACTGCTAAAGGTCACACTACCTCATGCCAACACCCAAGGTGTTTCCTGGCTGGACCTAAACCCACTGCAGGAGAGGGAAGCTGCCTCTTCCCACAAAACAGCCCCACCAAATAGTGCTGAGCTGAATCCACAATCAGGGTGTGTCATTCAAGAAAACTATTTTGCCAAACAGGCATTCGGTAGATACAGAGGTCAAGTTGTAAATCCAATTTGTAAAATGCTGCCAAAATTCAGGGAAACACAGAACTGGTATCTCGTGTTCACTCTTATGGCTTCAAGGCCCACAGTCTGACCATTTTGCCAGTGTAGAAATAGATACGAAAGACAGTCTGTAAAGAAAACCAGTTGCAACTGCAAGTCAAGTCCATTTTATCATCTTATCTATAGCCTGAAGGTAGAAGAATGTTATGAATATAATTTATCGAAGTGGTAAAGCCTTCTGAAAACAAGAAGGAATTGTGCATATCCAGACAAGACCATTCCTCATAAAACTGATGAGAAACACTGCCCTGTCTCTTTGAAGGACACTGATGGACAGAGCAGGGCTCCTGCCAGAGCAAGGCTTGCATTAGCTATAGTCAAAATAAGGTCTGGAAATGCAGGTCATCCTGATCAAGCTCTAATCTAAATGGGAACGGGAGCAATACAAATACTGTCATGCTGTGTGACATGCTCATCAGGAAGAAACACCAGCCAGGGCAAAAGGGGTAGGTGATGGTTAAAGGTCTCCTCCCCACCTCTGCTCCCCACTCCTTCCTAGACACAGAGGAAGAACTTCTGTTTCCTTTCTCCTGTCTCTCAGCTATGATTCATCAGTGCATTCTGTTGTTAGAAAGGTGCCTCAACATTCAGACACCCTCTCCAGTCCCTAGCCTACAGATTAGGAGAGGGGACCTGCAAAGCCAGATGCACATATATCCCTGCTTGGCTGGGAATGAGACCTACACAATGGTCCAACATATTCAAGGCTTTTCTGAGCACAACAAAGCAATGCCATGAGACAGAAAATTGTCATCAAGGCCATATAAGTGGGTTTCTTGCATGCATTCTGCATCTCAGTCAAAACAGGCAGGCACACTGCAGGGACACAAAGAGGCCTTTCTCAGCAAGCGGTCACCCCAGGCGGCTGTCTGTCTGCCCGATCCCCTTTCCCCTGTTTTGATTGTAGCTGCATCCTTTCCATATCAAGATGCGGATACTTAATGCATGGTCACCTTTGCCCTCAGCTACAAGCTGTTTCTGCTTAGCTAATGCTTTTCTTGGCAGGCTCAGCCAGGCAAGCCAGAGTTCAGTTTGCACCCTGATCAGCTGAGGCACAGATGACTGGCTCTGCAAAATGCTGCAGAGATACGGCCAAAATGAACTGAAGTCACTTACATGGAGCTGCAAATTGCTCTGTGTTGGTATTCGGCCAATTTGATTCCGGCCGTGACCAGGCGCCCGGCCACAGTCAAAGGACAGATCAAAATAAACACACCAGGAGTTGCTTCTACAGAGACGTTACGAAGAGATTTTCAAAGCAGCATTTAATAACAGAATCCTGTCTGTCCTTAATGCCTTAGCATAGACTGCATATAATGACAGACCCTCTAAAATGCTTTAAGCACAGTTAGTGTAAGTGGGAAATGGGTAAGATACACGACACAGAACAAGAGTTAAGGCATACAGGACTTCTCACAGCTCTGGCACAGCTCTCCGGTGCAAGTGATGCATGCCAAGCTTTCAAAAGTGATCAGAGCAAATAGCTGCAGCTTAGCTGGTACTGAGTAAAGGCTTAAGAATTTGACTTCATTTTATCTGGTATTTTTATTTATTTGTTGAGAAGCAGCCATTAGTCAGCGCTCCATGAAAGAGACTGCTATGGGAAAGCCATGACTAATAACTTTCCTTTGATTCACTTGTTCTCATTAGCAGGGTTATTTTGAATAATATATTGCACAGCCTCTTGTGCAACAGCCCTGTGCAGAGTCCACAGACACAGGGAGATGGACCTCCACAACACGGATCGCGTCTTCCAAAGATCGATCAGCAGAAATACGTAGGTTGGAATCACTATGGCAAACACAACATTGTTTGCAGATCTGGAGCACAATGAGTAAACAGGCAAAAATCAGGCAAATCTGGCACAACCCAAAGCTATGGAGCTGCCTCTTTAAGACCTTTGCCAGGGTAAGAAAAGGCATTACTGAGCAGTTTATAGCAGGGGATGAGGAGGTTTGTGCTGACTCTCAAGCAACCCAGCTAGCAGATTGTGACTTGGCAGCCCACCGCTACTTTGCCCGCTTCCCTGCTGCTCCAGGAATCGAGTAAGCTGTGAGCGATCTGCCTGCACATGGCACAGCATATGCCTCCCCATGCACCAGAATTAGCACTCTTCCAGGCAAGGTGCAGGGGCAGAGTCATTCACCCTCCTGCCCACCCTCCTGCTTTGCAGGGTGCAGAATGCAGTAGTTCAAGACTCTCTGCGAAGGAAGCGGTGGGACTCCCGCGGGTACGCGAGGGGAAATATTTCAGGATTCATCTGCATGACTCAGCTGTTCACTGAAAGGCTCTGTGGAAGCTGCAGTGGCACTGAGATTCACAATTCGTTATCTATAAAATGAAGAGTTTTATCAAACGTGTACCAGGGAACATCCTCCAGAGCATGCAGACTCACACAGAGACTTACCCTTGCAGCAGACAGACTAAACTAGCAAACCCCTTGTTGCAGCACTCCTTGTCTCAGTGCACCAGAAAAATAAAGGAAGCGGGAAAAATACAGGCTTTCTTTAACCACAGAAGATGACACTAATCAAAAGAACCAGATAGGTACAAACTAAAAATAACTATTTGTAAACATACATCTTTGAAGACAGAAGTATTGTTTCTGGCATAATCAGGGATAGGTGCACAAAGCCACTACCAGGAAAGGTGGCCCAGAAGTAAAGTCTCTGAGTTAAACCGGCACATCATCCACTGGTTTAAAATGGTGCAACTGCATGGACTTGAATGAGCACACAAGTACTTACATATGACCTTCGAGATCCCAGCTGCACCCACACACCCTCCCTAACTTCATCTGGAACAGAGAATTCATCCATCACCTAGTCAGCCATTAATCTGTCGACCGTGCAAACAACCAGAAACAAGAGGAGCTGTGTATTTATTACACATTTCTGAGTAAGTCATGCCTAATATCTAAGGCAAACAATACGTTAAATCCTAAAGAACCCTTTGAAAGCTTTTTGCTTGCTGGAGACAATAATGAAAAGGTAACATGATAGAAGGGAACAGTAAATCATTCATGAGAATGACTAGAAACAAACTGTGGGTGAGGTGCAGCAAAACAACACTGAAAAAAGCCAGTGTATTCTTCTTGAGTATCTCATCTTTTAGGGGGTAGAGTGTTTCTGAGCAACTTCAAGAACTCCTACTTTGTGTTCCTTAGTGCAGAGAAGATGCACCAGATACAAAATCCGAGGAGAACTGCAAAACAGCAAGTTAACAGCTTATTCAGATGCCTCATTACTACATTAAGCACTCCAGCGAAAATGCTATGGTGCTTAAAATTACTTGTGCAAATAAGGCTTACCTTAACAAAAAGGCATATTAAGGACACTAATGAAATAAATATAAATTAGACTCCCACAGGCTGAATAACAAGTTTTATACAAGTGATCCCACTTTCATGCACACAATCATTTTGGAATCCTAAAATGAAGTTCTGGAAGAGTTACTGTGCCAAAATGTTCACAGCTACCACCTAATGTAATCCAGTTGTTGGTACTATAGTTTCGCAGATAGTGTCTTACCCACAGATCATGTTATGAACGTTTATTTTAGATCCCTTCAACTCTATGAAAATGCCTGTTCCAGGAAAGTTTGTTTCCTAAAACTATCTCAAATAAAAAGCGCAAAACCAATCAATGCAGACAAGATTTGTTTCTTCAGGAGTCTTAAAATAACATCCTTGAGCTTCAAGGCAAATTTCAGTCTCCATTATGTATTTGAGAATTCATTGATCCAACTGTGTCTCTTAAGGCCTTTCAAAAACTGGTTTTGAAAACAGTTCAAGGTGGCAATATCCTTGTAAGAAAAGTTCTGTCTTCAGTGCATCTCCTGGATTGTTCTCAAAAAGAAAAATCTACACTAGGTCAATATAATCATGCTAGACTTTACAGTCAACACCACGATCTGGATTCACATTCAAGGGTACTTTTAGCTTTGTTTCTTAAACAAGCAAGATATATGTGATCATGTGTATCTCTATGTGTGTATGCACCTACCTGTTTCTTCAGCCCCATCTACCTGTTCCTGAACCCCTTGGATAATTCCAAATACACTAACATTCAGGTACATGAGGTGTGGGTAGGTGGGTTGAGTGAAACATTATTAGTGCTTCAAGTCAGCTTTTATTGGCCATCACAGAATTCCTATAGGCCAAAACCAGACTTAATTCATTACACCACTCTTGGAAACCATGTGTGTTATCAGCTATTTGAATATTGCTACTAATCTATGTAATATCCCAAGCAGATGTAACATTTGGCATGTGCAAACCATAGGACAAAGTTTCTGCCTCTATTTTCTTAAGTACCACGCTTTTTTTATTTATTTATTTATTTTCTGTTTGGCAAATAATTTACTTTAGTAATATAAATATTTGAGCTGCAAACCACCAGAGCACTCAAAGACTTTGGCACTCCATCATAGTCGTGTATTATTTGCTTCATTACAAAAGGTAATCCCTGTAGTTTTATTAAGATGCCTGCACCAGCTGTACTCAAACACAGGGCAAAACATACCAAGCAAGCAGAAAATTCTGACTTACAACCTAAAAATTCAACATTATCCTGTACAAAACCTGTAGTGCCCTGCAAAATACCTTCAACATCGCGAGAGAGGCAACTCTGTCAGGGATATAAAACCAGACTTTGGAGACAAAACTTTTTCTCCTATATGTCTAGCTGCCTGTTTTCAAATGCACAGCTCTGCCCTCTCAGCCAAGCAGTGCCTTCCAAGGTTTATCCCTGGAGAATATGAAGACTTTCATTTGCTTTCAGAACAAACTTCTCCTTTGCTTTCAGCACAAGCATCAGAAATACCTTTTTCTCTATTAGATCTGCCAGCAAGAAGAACCTATGTAATCCCTTGCTGGACCTCAGTATCGCCTTCAAACTCCAGCTCTTCCAGCAAAGCCCTTATATTATTCTAAAGCAAAGAAACTTCTCCATGCTCAAATGAGCTGAACAGAAAAGCAAACCATGGCAGACCCTTAGAAACTATCTCAGCAGCCACATGTTTCTGCCCACAAGAGAAGGGCTTTGAGAGCACTTAAGGTCTCCGAAGTCTCCCCAAACTGGGAGGAGGTTCTGGAGATAGGCTCTCAAAGCCTGGGGCTACCACACCTTCCTCTTAGGAGAAGTGCAAAGCCAATAGGTATGTCTAGGCACTCATCACTCTTTTTCACTACACAGAGTTAACATCTGCTGGGAAATCAATACTGATAATCACAGCATGGGTTGCCAGACCATCAGAGGCCACAGGAAAAGGATGAGAGAAGATGTACATATGGAGGTGCTGGCAAGGCACGTGACAGCTGCAGAAGATGAGAGCAATTTCTTTAACGAAATGGAAATGGAAGTGTAAATCACTCAAATGATATGGGAAGAGAGATTTAACTTAATGCAGAAGCAGAGAGATTTTGATGTCTGAAGCCTGGCTACAACAAGTAGTAGGGAAATGTAAATGCAGTGATGCTAATGGGTTTCATGAACCAGCAGGCAGCTTTGCCAGCATGTTCTCAGCTCTAAGCTATATTCCACAGGGACTCCTTATCTTCCACAGCCACTTCTTTCAGCAACCATATAAATGTAGCAGGCAGATATGCCAACTACAAGCATGCAACTGATGGGTAATGCTAGTGGTTGCCAGTTGGACCCGTGGCCAAAGCTGCTACGTGGACAAACTGAGGAAACCTGGCTTCTCTGGCCAGAAGGCAAATTGCATCCTGGGCTGCTTCAAAAGAAGCGTGGACAGCAGATTGAGAGAGGTGATTCTGCCACTCTATTCTGCTCTGGTGAGATCTCACTTGGAGTACTGAGTCCAGCTCTGGAGCCCTCAACACAGGAAGGACATGGACCTGATGGAGCGCGTCCAGAGCAGGCCACAAAAATGATCAGAGGGCTGGAACACCTCTCCTACGAGGACAGGCTGAGGGAGCTGTGGTTGTTCAGCCTGGAGAAGGCTCTGGGGAGACCTTATAGCAGCCTTCCAGTAACTGAAGGGGGCCTACAGGAAAGCTGGAGAGGGGCTGTTTACAAGGGCATGTAGTGATAGGACAAGGTGCAATGGTTTTAACTAGAGAAGGGTGGACTTACATTGGACATTAGGAACAAGTCCTTTACTATGAGGGTAGTGGAACACTGGAACAGGTTGCCCAGTGATCCCTCAAGACACTCAAGGTCAGGCTTGATGAGGCTCTGAGCAACCTGATCTAGTTGAGAATGTCCCCGCTTACTGCAGGGGGATTGGACTACATGACCTTTAGAGGTCCCTTACAACCAAAGGCATTCTGTGATTCTATCACCAACACTTGCACCTACTGCTGAGACACACGGAGAAAAGACAACTCTCCAAGACAGGGTCCACCCCTCTTTTCACAGACCTTTGAACTGTGCTCTGCTGAACTTACCTCTTGATCAAACTTCCACCTCACTGACACTCTTCATTCATTTTTGTGAGTTTGCCTTTGTTTATTTTCCTCTTTAAACACAGACAGCCTAGTTTTAATTGCTCAAAAGGATGTTTTATTTTGTCCTTTCATCCAAACAACCACTGTCTGTAAAATTTCCAACAGACTCCTCTCACAGACAAAGAACCAGACAAGTGCAATGCCAAAGGTAAAGGTACATCAACAGAGAAAAGAACGTGCAAAGCAAAGCAAATCAGTGTATTCCTGTTAAAAAATAAACACATGATGAAAATTCACGGTACCCTAACAAATACAGTGAGACCACTCAAATGGCCAGTAAGTACATGCATCCTGGCAGCCCAAACACCCACTTTTCTAATGTACTCGTGAAGATACTGCTTAAAACTCAGCAATGCACATGACAGCCTTTAGCCCTTCTCACATCCCACACAGACAGGTATTACCAAGTTGGTCAGGAAGCCTGCAGTTCTTCCAGATGTGCCAGTTGATCTAAGAAAAGGTACATTACTAGCATTATTTTTGAAAGGGTATTCCAGCAAACATACATCCGTGCAGAGCCAGGATACTCTCTGCCCGTCTTAGCCTTATTCATGGAAGCCAATGTGGCAGGAGGCCCATTAGATTTGACGGTGTCCTGGGAAGCCCCCCCCTACTCTGTTTAATACAACAGGGTGAATGTACTTGGTGTTGGATGTAGTGTTGGCACAGGTTGGCAGAGACCCACCTCAGCAGATGGCCCAGTGTGTGGGTCTCATATTGAGCAGCACTAACTAGAGAGCCAGGCCCAGCTTTCCCTTAGCACTGCTCCCCTATACAGCCAACCTCTACTCATCCCCAACACAGTATCTTAATAGGAAAACCTGGGATATAAAAAACGTATCCTTTTCCATTAGCATTTACAGATAGCAAAAACACCAGTTTATATTCTGCAGAGAAAGCCAGTTGCCACTCCTTGCTGGGGCAGCTCCCTGACACAGGCAGATACACACTGGAAGAGGGAGGGCAGGAGCGATCCTCACCATGTCTGTTGAGGTGGTAACAACTGATTTGGGGCAGAGCCTGCCCCGTGCTGTCAGGGCGCTTGAACATAAACACTAGCTGGGAGATGTTAGCATTTCTGCATAGTCACAGAAGCAACAAAAATAACTACCCTAATTAATGGCTATATGTGTACCTACCATCATACATTTGCTCTCCCTTTATTCTCTGTTTACTAATTCCTGAACTACTACTAATAGCTGACAAGAATGATGAAGTTAGAGAGCATGGAAGGGAAGGTATTTCACGAAGTGAGTCTCCCCAGGATGGACAGTGAGCTGCCAGACAACAACGAATCTAGAGCTCCTGAACAGTAATACAAGAATTAACCTCTGCCCTTGCTACTGGTCAGTGTCTAGTGTCAATCCTGATGGATTTTGGACTCGTGCTTCCCCAAAGGCTGCATATTCAAACCTGACATGTATATAATTAAACTTTCTCTACACACTGTCAAGATAGGAAAAAGAAAGGCTATCGCTGTTCAGGGTTCATGGAACCATACACTACTGTAGCCCTCCTTCTATCTTCTGATGACTGCAATTACAGCCAAAGCCATGAAGACAACACAATAAGGAATCACTTACTCATGCTGCTAAGGGTTCCTGCCCGCACTGGACAAAATAACAGCTCTGAGCCAGCCACTGGGAGATAACATGTATAGCTTACAGCAGAAAAAAAACATTCTTCAAGGCCAAGGTTACCAAGGGAGTATTGAACCAGGGTTATCTTCACAGCCAACCACATCACTGATAGACAACAAACTTGCTGAAGAATAAAGTGCAGTCAGAACACAAAGTTGTCTATCAGAGAATATAAACACACATGATTAGAATGCCCATTTTTTAAGAGTTTTAATTGTTTTAAATTGTTTAAATGTTGTTAATAGTTCTATGTTTTAAATACAGACCAAGATTAAGAGTTTCAATAGAATTTTGATTTTGCTGCATTATCACAGGCATTGACTCTGTGTTATTTTTAATAAAAACTGACTAAAGCAACACAGAACAAACTGGAATTGTTCAAGGCTGCCCAGAATGATAACAGAGCATTCCTGTGATAAGGGAACGCACCCTAAACTCACAGAAAGCTTCCTATTCTCAGACATGAAACCACTTCCAAAATCTGACTTACTAATGCCATTTAAAATGTCTTAACTACAAAAGTATACATAAAACCTGCTTAGCTTCTACCAATGAAATGCAAAGCACACAAATGGTCTGTATTTTGAAGGTCACACACGCAATGTGAACTATGAACTGTAAGATTCATGAAAACACATTTTGAAGTGGAAGGAGAGAAAATATTTTTCAGTGTTGTCCAAGACACAAAACACCAAAATGAAAAAAATACAAAGATTCAGTAAAAATATTTTGTATCCAACATTTAATATTAATGATTTGGTGAGAAGAAAAAAAAAAATCAACAACTAGGCACCAAGATGACAATAATCCACAATTTTAGTCTGTTTGGTATAATCCAGGAGAATATCATATGACTTCATCTGGATGGGACCTGCTTTTTGCAGAAGAAACACTATCTTAAAAGGTAACTCTTTACTTAATAATGTCAATTTATATACTATATAAAGTCCTTCTTTACGCCACTAATCACAACTATTTAGTTATTCATTATGTCAAGTAGCACCAAATCCAGGGTCTCATTTCCCTTTTGCTGCTCAGTAAAGTGGTGTTGGCAGCAGTATGCTCATAATTTATTAACCTCGTTGGTGCTGTAGCATGGAACTAAAGCCACGGACAGGACACGTTTAGAGATGTGTAGCCAGGGCAGCAGCCATCACATTGAAGGGTCTTGTTAGATAGAGAGCACTGAGATGTGCACATTAACCTCTGGTTGCTCCAGCTGAGAGAACATATTGTTATTATTGTGTGTCACTGGAAGTGTCAGCTTCTAGGATTTCTAAGAAAACCTCATTTATCAGTTACCTTCATATCTGAATGCAGTTCTTTCATATCACACCAAAAATTTTCAAGATGTACTTGAAGGTTCAACAGCAGGGGTGTTTCCTTCGACCACATCAACAAGTTATCAGACAGGAAACCTACATTTCAAAACTAACTTCAGGCAGGAAGAGATTTAGCGTATCTGACATTATTTAATGCCACTACTAGTTTTATCTTCATTCCCTCTCTTTTCTTCAATACACCCACGTAGCCATTAAGCAGCTTCACATTATTCAGTAAAACAGAGTGACAGGAACTAAGTAGTATTGTTGAATTGGGAAGTGTTTATAGGGTTAGGAGACTTGGTTCAACAAAACTGATAGAATAAAAAAGTTCTTGAACACTTGAACATTGTTTGCCTTCTAAAATGTCCAAAACAGTAATTTCACTGGAAATGTGAAGATAAAAAAATGTGGGAAAGAATAGAACAGAGGGCAGAAAGGACCAAAGTTTACTGCTTTTTAAGGGAATGTAAATGCAAACATGTATTTCATCCAGAGTCCCAGTTCAGCTAATGAGGGCTGGCAACATTTTACATTAAGACTACACGCACATGGTGACGTCATCCTTTGTAAAGTAGCCCAAGCACCCAGAGCTGAGTCTTCAAGACACTGATGCTAAATAATGGGCTCTTTTCTGCACCCTGAAAACCGGGCTGTACAGGAAAACCAGAACTTAATCAGCAACTTAATTGCTTTAAATTATTTGTAAAATGCTTGCTGTGATGTCAAGCATTTGGTCACTGCCGGTGTATTACGAGTCAGGACCCACCCAATGTTCGTTCCTACAGCACTGCAGGCTTCACTTCCATCGGAAGCGCGGCCTCGCATGCCCTCCCCCCCCCCCCGCCCGGGCTGTCCGTCTGCCCCGGGCAGCCGGAGCGTCGCGGGGCGAGGGGCTCCGCCGCCCTCCCCTGGGCCTGCCCTCCGGCGCCTGCACGT
>WUAM01000071.1:19023699-19038611 GCA_024336885.1 Actenoides hombroni
AGACAAGATGGCGACGGCTGGGGCCGCGCCTCCCCGCGCTGTGGGCGGGCGGGCGGGGAGGGGGCCGCGGCGCGGGGAGCTGTGGCGCAGTTACAAACCCGCCCCAAGGCGGGGGGGGAGGGGGGCACAAACGTCTGCTCGTCTCTTCTCAAGGGTTAGCCCCGGGGGGGGAACAGCCGCGTAGCGTCCCCCTGCCGCGGCTGAAGAGCGCATGCGTGGCTGGAGGTGACTTCCCCCCATTTCTTCCAGGGCTGAGTCAGTGCTTAATTGCTGCATTTATGACTCATCACAGGGTTGAGTGGGGCGGGGAAACGGTTCTTCGAAGCAAGGAGTGTTATCTGCCTTCCCGCTTTTTTTCTTCAGTGCATAGCATGGGGGGGAGGAGGGGGCATGAGGTGTTTTAGGGACCAGGAGAGGGAGCTTTAGTCTACGGCAGACAAAAGCTGTAATCTGGAAGGAGGGGAAAACAGCGTGTTCTGTGAGAGTTTATGCTCAGTCACCAAGATACCTCCTTCCTCAGTGCTTCTGCAAGCACGTGGTCAGGTCACACGGTGGCTCTTTTTTAGACATCTTGGGGAACAAAGTCCGCGGTGCGCTTTTTGCTGAAGAAGGGCGGAACTGCATCTGGGCTAATGTAGAACACAAGGCACGTACATACCTGCTCGCTGCTTCTATAAAGGGACTGAAGAGACTCAGATCACGTGGAACCAATAGATGTGCTCTTAGGCATAAATACTAAGAAGGCTATTTTAATGTGTCAACAATGCTTTTGTCATTAATGATAACAACATGATGACGTGTCAGAATAGCCATGCAGTAGTCAGGGTTGCCTGTGTAGTCAACCAGTTGTGGCTTAAGTACTCTTAGATCTGATTATAGAGACACATGTTAATTTAAATACATAAATACTGCTTAAGGCAACTTTAATAATAGGCTTCATCCTCCTTCCCCTTCCTCCCCCTCCTCCTTTCCCTAAGAAAAAAAATCAACTGGAAAAGCTGCTGCACAGCTCTGTACCTCTGCAATGCTAGGCTTTCTACAGTGAAGCAACTTATGTCAGACTTTATCAGGCTTATTGTTAAGTCAAAACTCAACAGAAGCTGCTATCAGAATCCATAAGTGAGAGAGAATTACCTAATTTTCAACTCTTTCTCCACTCCGATTCAAAAAACTGGTAAGCCATGTAAAACCTACATTGGGCTACAGATTGCTGCTGCTTCATCTTACTGATATTTCTCAACATTCTGGCAGATTAAGGCTTATGTGATAGGTTTATGCTACGATTTAGAATTTGAAACTGTTTTCCAGATATTTCCCCTGGTTTCTTCTACTCCGCAGCCTGAAACATATCACATGACTCCCAATGCAAGAGCCATTGGTCTCTGATGAGCAGTGTTTCTTTCTCTTCCTTACTGATCACAGCACTCCTTCAGGAGTTAATTGTACAAAAAATAGTCTTAAGCTGTTAATGGTTTTTGGATACGAAGAAGGTGGAAAGTTCTGTGGTATAGTTGAGGAAGTGTTACTTAGCAGTACAACTCAAGGCTATTGTTTTCAGTTCAACAAGTTGAAAGCCGTATCACAAAGAATGTACTTTTTTTTCCTTCATCCTAAATATAGCCCCTTACATAGCTCTATAGCGAGAACCGATTGGTGCACATGAAGAAAAACTTGATTTCTTTTCTGTTTCTTAACACTTGCAGAGCTGTTGCGCAGCCACTGGTACCTGTATTGGGGAAACATAGCATACAAGCAAGAACCTTACAGCCTCGGTGGCGAAAATTTTTTCATGTCAGAGACCGAGAACTCTTGCAGTCGTTTATGTCATCCCGTCTTCTCCAGACAGAAGATACCAAAAAACTGCAATCAAAGATCTCTTCATCTTATTGATAAAGCTACTAATAAGGCAAAATGTCTGTCAACGTCAACCGCAGTGTTTCAGATCAGTTCTATCGCTACAAAATGCCCCGTCTGATTGCCAAGGTAACTTACTAACCATTAGTGGCAACACAAGTAGTGTTCTACGCCATTTGCTCTCCTCATAGAGGAGGAAGAGAGGTGTGAGGTAGTGATAATGTTTAGCCAGTGAGAGGAAAATAGATACCTGCTCCTTGCTGGCCAGACTAAGTGCACATTAGATCTTGTAAGAAAATACCTTCCAAAGCAGAAGTCTGATGTAATGAAGTGGGGAATATGCAGTGGGTTTGGCCGTTGCAGTCACTTAATCTTAAAATGTTCTTTTTTCTTTAGGTGGAGGGCAAAGGAAATGGAATAAAGACGGTTATAGTCAACATGGTTGACGTTGCAAAGGCGCTTAATCGGCCTCCAACGTGTAAGTAGTTTGGAGTGACACAGGATATTTCTTTTAATGCTTTTGTGTTTGAAATGATAGTATTGAGTAGCTAATAAAATATTAATACCCTTCTTTCAAGATTCATAAGAACAAAGGTCTTGGGGTGGAATAATGAACAGAAAGAAGCAGTGGTGTGTTTACTTGCTGTTATGAATCACAGTGAAGATGTGAGGGCAGTGGTGGTTATTATTTATACTTTCTTTACAGATCCTACCAAATTTTTTGGTTGTGAGCTGGGAGCACAGACCCAGTTTGATGTTAAGAATGACCGTTACATTGTCAATGGATCTCATGAGGCGAATAAGCTGCAAGACATGTTGGATGGATTCATTAAAAAATTTGTTCTCTGTCCTGAGTGTGAGAATCCTGAAACTGATCTGGTGAGTGCTCTTCATCTCTACTTGTGGTATGTGCTTCATTTGATGTTTATGGAAGTGCTGCAGAATTAATAGCTGACTTGAGTATCTTTGAAGAGAAAATCCAGTACAGAAACACACCCACCCCCTTCGGGAAGGTTTTATATTTATAACAGTTCATACCTTCAGGGCTAAACTGATAGTCACAAACTTGATCTGTTAGGGGTAATAGAAAGTATTTAAACATCTGGCTTAATCTGCGGCGACAGTAATGTAGACATCAGGTTTAGGCTTTAATGCATAACTGTTCTGTAAATGGTTTGTGAACTGGAGGTTGTTCTTTTTTTTTTTTTTACAGCATGTCAATCCTAAGAAACAAACTATAGGTAACTCTTGCAAAGCCTGTGGCTATCGAGGCATGCTTGACACAAACCATAAACTCTGCACGTTCATTCTCAAAAACCCACCTGGTAAGTGTGTTTCCGTATTTGTTGGGGAGGGTAAAGGGAACCTCTTCATTGTGAGTGTTGCTAATGAGGTAGAGAAAATAGCTCGCATCTACCTAAAGTGTAAGAAGGCTCCAGCATGATCCTGGAGTATGGTTGTGGGTCAGGATGAAGTGGCCATGTTCGTAGTTTCAGTATCAGCAGTCTCTTCCCTTCTGATCCTTTGTCCTTCCCAAGTAGAAGTATTTGTGAAGACTTGGATTTGCCTATGCAGGACAAAGCTGAGCAGGAGAGCTAGTCAGCAGGAACTCATGGCAGGTTTGCAGTGGAGAGTAGGATGTAAAAATGTTATAGTAATGGCTAACTGTAATGTAGTTGTTAATGTGCAAGCAACACTCTGTAGTAAGCATGTAGTTGCCTGCTGCAATTTAAGCTTGCTAGAATAGAAAAGTCTAACCTATTCCAGGGGTCTCTGCTTTGTGAGGTCACCTGTTATATAGACTTGGACAACCTTATGTTCTCATGAGAAACAAGAGTTTCATGGGAACCAGGGGTTTCCCCAGCAGCTGTACATCTGCCCTGAATGTATCCGGGGATGGGGACTATACATAACTGCTGCCAATAAAAGCATTCAAACTCAGTTGGGGATTTGGCAGAGGAGCAGTAGTGCAGGGGCATTGGTCTTCTCTAGTTCATAGAATACAACATTAAAATTCACTTGCAGAAAGTGGTGACACTGGTACAGGAAAGAAAGAAAAGGAGAAGAAGAACAGAAAAGGCAAGGACAAAGAGAATGGTTCTGTGTCCAGCAATGAGACACTTCCACCCCCACCACCAGAGGAGATTACTCCTCCACAGGTTGTGGTAAGTAGAAGGGAGAGTGGGGAGACTGGGGTGTGTGGTGTCTTGTTGTGATTTAAATCTACCAAATAGGTAAATCCTTGAAAGGCAGAAGTTATTACTCTATCCAGAGCTTCACTGCTGGAAGAGAAATATCCCTGCGTCTCCTATAGCAGCTTTATCAACTTTTCAGTAGTAGCATTTATGTTCCTTGATAAGTGAAGGCTGCATACCCTTTACAGTCCAGGTCCCTGAAAAAGAGTATCTCATGAGTGTATTAGATAGTGGTAAAGCTGCACAGTTGCCCTTTCTTGATTACCTATCTTCCAAATCATACTGTAACCCTTTCTTTAGGGAACAGTCAAAAGTACCTGTTGACTACAATGCTGTCAAGTCTGTCTAGAAAGAACAGTTGCCTATCGCTGAGCTTGTTAGTGACATTGTATGAACCTGTTGGTTTGGTCTTGTTTTTTAGGAGGAGGAGGATGATGATGACTGGGGGGAAGACACAACAGAAGAAGCCCAGAGGCGTAGAATGGATGAAATCAGTGACCATGCAAAGAACCTCACGCTTAGTGAAGACCTGGAAAGAACAGTGGAGGAGAGAGTCAACATACTATTTGATTTTGTGAAGGTGAATAATCGTTGGTTGTTACCTCGGTAGCCACTCTGCTGTAGTTGCATAAAATGTTGGTAAGGAGACTTGAGAGCAAGCTGCTTCGTTTACAAAAGTACCAGTTCCACCAGTGGTGGGGGAGGAACCGGTGCAGTAGAGCATCGACACACACCTCAGTAGCTTTGAAATGTTTCTATCTGTTCCTGTCTTTGTAGAAAAAGAAGGAAGAAGGTGTCATTGATACTTCTGACAAGGACATTGTAGCAGAAGCAGAGAGACTGGATGTTAAGGCCATGGGCCCACTAGTTCTCACTGAAGTCCTTTTTGATGAAAAGATCCGTGAACAGATACGGAAATACAGGCGTCACTTCCTTCGTGTAAGCAGTCTCTTCTTCTACACCCAAAGTAACAACTGTTGGGTTGGCTTTCATGATGGCAACTACTTGGTTTGGTTCTGGATTGCTTGGTCTTGGGGGGGAGGAAGGCTTTCTATAGTCTTTACTTTTTTTTTTTTACTGTCTCATTGAGAGCAGAGCCAGCAGCTCTTTCTGGAGAGGAAAAAAAATAATTTAATTGCTTTTGCTTTTATTGCAATTCCAGTTCTGCCACAACAACAAGAAAGCTCAGAGGTACCTTCTCCATGGCTTTGAGTGTGTGGTAGCTATGCATCAGTCTCAGCTTATTTCTAAAATACCACATATTTTGAAGGAAATGTATGATGCAGATCTCCTGGAAGAAGAAGTCATCCTTGGCTGGGCAGAAAAGGTATGGGGTAGTATATCATGGACTACACCAGCTAAGTACCTGAATATAGAGTACTGCATTTGTATTCTCTGTTTTGGTGTAGCTTCTGCAGCTGTCTTTAATCTGAAAAGTTACTGAGAAGTTACTGTATGGGAGAAACCTCAGTTTCAAAAATGGGCTGCTCAGTGGGGTGACGTTAAGAGTTCTAAGTTAGGCTCTCGCTGCATTTTGTTTTCTATCTGATGTAAACTCCTTTGGTGTTCAAGCAGTTTGTATTGCTTTTCTCCAGGCCTCAAAGAAATATGTTTCAAAGGAGCTTGCCAAAGAAATCCGTGTCAAAGCAGAACCATTTATTAAATGGCTAAAGGAAGCTGAAGAAGAATCTTCCGGTAATGAAGAAGAGGATGAAGATGAAAACATAGAGGTAGGAAAGGTTCACTTGCTGCAAACAGCTCCAGAGTTCTACAGTTCATGCACACTTATGACTTGCACCTCTTCTTGGTTCATGATGGAATAGCTTACATCATGTATTGGCGTGCATATTGGGAACTGGAGGAACAGCTCATTTCTAATGCTTAGTCAGCATTTTTGCTCCACATAGACGCTTGTCTACCTAAGGTCACTTTTGTAACAGTACAAGTGCTTCATAATAGCCAGAGACTATTGTTTTGGAACAGTACAGTCAGTCACTTGCACAGTAGTAGTTCATGTAGTGGAAGATTGACAGGAGGTACTGTGCGTTAAAGCCTCCTGTTATAGCAAAAGTGGGTGCATGTTTGTTAGAAAAGCTGACCAAACATGAAATAGGTGACATGAGTTTACCTAGGCCTGAATTAGGGGCAAACCAGTTATGTTTTATCGGGGGGGCGGGGGGTTTATTTTATTTTTTTTTTTTTTTTTTTCCCCATGGGTTTTTTTGTTGTTCTCCCAGTAGTAGTTACTCTTCTCCTGGTTATGATATCCTGTGTGTTACGGCGTAGTTGTAGTTCCAGCATGCCTGAACTTGGGTTTCCTGTACAGTGCTAGCTCCTGTACTGGGAGGTGCTGGGCTGCGCATTTACTGTGTTAGGCAGCTCATGGCAGTTGAGCGGAGGGCCTGTAGAGCAGGCAGCTGTGGCAACTCATGATGTCAAATTCTGCTAGTCTGCTTAGTGGCAGTAGCTAATGTAGTAAAAGTGTCTTGTCTCCACAGGTGGTGTACTCTACAACTGCCAGTGTACCTAAAGTTGAAACTGTGAAGCCTGCAAACAACAAAGATGATGATATTGATATTGATGCCATTTAAAGTGATGCAACATAGCTTCCAGCATAATAATGCAAACTTCTCTGCATTTTCTGCCAGAAGTGTGACTTGTATGTGCACAAGCTGAAATGGCTTAACATCCTGCTACTCTTTGTACTCTAAAATGTAACTTTTTACTGTGACTGGTCTTGTGTAACTAAGCCTAATACCAAGGAGTCAGCACGTCGGTGAACTGATCTAATTTGCAACTGGCATGTTCTACTTTGTTTTTCTAACTTGTGTTGGACACATACTTGGAGCACATTTATACAGTTGTGGAAATAAAGGATTTGGTTTTGGTCAATCTTCATTTTGTGACTCTGAACTGGCTTATTTCTTGTGCAAGTAAGTATTTGCATAACTTGGTGAAACGTGCAAAGTTTGAGACAAAGACAAACGTCTTCAAGGAGACAAAAGATAGCCTTATCTCAGAGGCTGTTGCAACAGTGGAGATGAAACCTGGGCACAAAGCAGGTGCTGGGTAACCCACAGTGTACAAGTGCCAGCTTCTTCAATCTGAAGGCTACTGTCTGGATTCTCATCTTGAAGGCTTGGGGAGTGGTTGGTTGGTTTTTTGTGGTTTTTTTTTTTTAATGAAAATTTGCATTGGTGTTCACTGTTTTAAGTTGTGTTTTGGTTTGTGGGGGTTGTTTGAAAACTTCAGGGGAAAAAAAACAACAATGGCTCATTAAGTGCAGGTGAGCAGAGGAAATGCAGTGCCTTGGTTCGTTGGTCTGTGCTCCTGCTGGCTGTGGCCACGTACACTTTTGTACTGGGTCACACCAGAGGAAATGGGCATCCTGCTCCAGTCTGCTCTGGGGGGGAGAGAAGAGAGCACCATCTGTTGCACTCGAGCGCAAGAATCCCTGACCTGTGTAGCTTTTAAAGTGAGTTGCTTAGATACCAAATGCTGATGCTGAGGTACCCAATTCCTTTACAAATGGTACCAGGGGAAACCTAGTACGTTGAGACTGGGGAAACTGGTGTGACATGGTGAGCAGTCTTGGAGGATGGGGTGAATCCACAAAGCATTTGAAGGTGTTCTTTTTCAGATTGGCGTTTATTGCACTACAATAAAACCAGGACTTTTTAAACTTAAATACAGTCTTAGTCCTGGCTTTTTCTCTAAAAAAAAAAAGCTTATATTTCAAAAGTAATTGCCAAGTCTTATGATTGTTGAGGACCTGGAAAATGAATTATTAATCCCTGTATGACCTTTCCAGATGATAGATCTTCATCCTGGTGCAGGCACACACTTACCTTGTGTAACGGTTGTGAAAGTGCCTGAATAGGCATTTGCCTGCCAGGCTGAGATCCTCCGAAAACCCCAGTGGAATACAGTGGAGCTCTCAGAGCTGATGATTTTTGCCTGGTACTGCTGTAGAAAACCTGGGTTGCTCTTGGTTCAGGTGGGCAGCAATTAATACTAGAATCGCTGGAATTAAAGCAGCAGTTCTGCTAGGATGTTTGAGGGAGGGTTAAAACCACTCTGGTTGGAGGACAGGTACCTCCCTGCTTGCTTGTGTCCATAGGTTGTGCATTAGCAATGCTTAGAAAAATGAAATAATTTGCCAGTATTGTGTCAGTCACAGGGGTGAGGGGGGTATAAGATCCATGCCTTGAGCTGCACCTACCTCCTGGAGTGGGAGGTGCTTGTACATGATGCAAGTTCTTTTTGGTGGGGGGTTGAGTTAGCCTTTCCAGCAGAATTCCTGCTTGTGGAGGGACTAAGCAGCTGTGCTTTGCCGGGAGCATGTCACAGCTGTAGTGGTGGAAAAGTGCACCAGTTTCTGCAGTGTAGGCAGGGCCCTCTTGATCTCCGAGGATGGTTTTTAGCTGGTGTAGGTCAGTGGGGTTCACCAGAATAATCAGTTGCTTGGTGCTGATGGTCTGCAGCTTAGTACCATCTCTGGGAGCTGCCTAGAATTCTCTGCCTGAAGCACGTGTTGCGTGGTGTTGGCTGCTACCACCTCTGACACGGTGAAGTTTTGATCAGGGTGTAGTTAGACTCATTTTAGAGCAGACTTGATTGTACTTGCAGGCTACCACCAAAGGGATAATATCTTTTTTTTTTTCCCCACCCAAAGACCTAGTGAGGAGCAAGAGAGACCTGTGCCTTCCACTAGGGAAACAAATTCACAAAAAAACCTCATTTTCTTTAGGGTCTGTGAACTGGTGATGTCATAACAAAGCTATATGCTGGTAGATAGGTAAATGTGGTGGGACCAGGGAACGAGGGCATACTCTTGCCTGTACTACCCCATAGGTGCATCAGCTTCAGTGTACTATAAAGTGGTACCCTAATATTCATACATGGGGAAGGCTTCTAGAAGCACTGAGGCCACCACTAACTATGAAATTCCTGGCACTGAGTTACACTTCTCACCCTATTTTCACATGTGTGTTGCTGCTTCCATCTCAGAACATTAATTGAGGATTCCACCAGCTACTGAAAAGACTGTTCATTTCTTTAGGGAAGGAAGAAGTCTGACTTAAAAGTTTCCTGAGTCTTTTAATTTATTGCTGCTCCTATCTGACTGAAACTAACAAGTGCATCTTCAAAAGGCAGCTTGGTCTTTAAATACAATCTGCTTCAAAGAGCCTCCTGGCACCTGGAAAGGAAACTTAAGTGTTGGGTGATTTCCCTCACTTCATGCTGTACAGTCTCTTTGTTTCAAAACCTCAGGGTGAGTGCTGTGATTTGGCAGGTGGAAAGGTCTAGCAGCAGGTCCCTTAGCCTTGGCTCCACAAACCTTCACCTCCCTCCAGAAGCCTTCAATCCAGAGCTTTACTGCAGCCTGTCAGCCTTCAGTGGTGGCTTCTCTTCATCCAGAACACAGGGGAGCTTCTCAATTGACAGCTTTGCTTGGGGCAGCATCGTCAGCAGATGAAAGGAGCTCAGTGGCTTCAACTGGGGTTTGAAATCCTCATTCTTGTGCTTGTAAGAATTAAAATTGCCTGGTTTTGCTTTTACCAATGATAGCCTAAAAACGGTCATAAGAGGCCAGGGCCTTGCTCAGCTGGTTATAGTAGCCATGTATTATACAAAAGGATGCTTTTGCTCAGGCTTGTAGTGAGGCCATGCCTAAAGATAAAGTGATGTGAAGAGCTATGAAGATGATGGACTGAAACATCTCTCTTATGAGGAAAGGCTGAAAGGCCTGGGACTTTTTAGCCTGGGGAAGACTGAGAGGGGATCTTATTAATGTTTACAAATATCTGAAGGGTGGGTGTCAAGTAGAAGGGGCCAGTCTCATTTCAGTGGTGCCCAGTGATAGGACTAGGGGCAATGGTCACAAGCTGGAACACAGGAAGTTCCACCTCAACATAAGGAAAGACTTTTTTACTGTGAGGGTGACAGAGCTTGGACCAGGCTGCCCAGAGAACTTGTGGAGTCTCCTTCTCTAGAGACTTGCAAGACCCAGCTGGATCTGTTCCTGTGTGGCCTGCCTTGGTTGATCCTGTTCTGGCAGAGGGGTTGGACTCAGTGGTGTCCAGAGGTCCCTTCCAACCCCTACTGTTCTGTGATTCTATGAAGGGATTGCAGTAGGCACGAGAATCGGCCGAGTGCTCTTTATTTCCCCTTGCTGTGCTGTAGCAGTTGACCCAGCCAGTGTAACCACAATGCAATGCTCCCAAAGAAGTCAGGTTTTTAAATGGTGCAGTTCCCTCTGCGGGGGCCACTTGCGTGAGGCATTGCCACGAGGCTGTCATTCCTCCCAGCTATGATCTTCCTTGTTCTTTGGGTTGAGATGCTTGCTGAAAGATCCCAATCTCCACCCAAGTCAAACAGCCTGGTTGATTTGTTGCTGGCCAGATGTACCACAGACTTAAGAGTTGATTTATAGCTCTAAAGCTTAGCATGTGGGTGTATTCTAGTTGTGCAAGTTCTAGATCTTTGAAAAGAAGAAGTATCACTGAGAAGTAGTTAACATAGTGATCTGTAACAAAGCTGTCCTTTCATTTGAGGGCTGCTACAGGGTAGTAATAAAGATCACAGCAGTTCTGGGCTCCGAGTGAAACCAGTGAACGGAAATGGCAGGAGAGATGGAACAAAAAGTAGCTGACCTGCCAATTAGTCTTCGAAACTGTGGCAGCTATTTTCTTCTCAAACTAATTACTCCGAAAGAGCCTCAGAGAGCTGCTGCTGAGGATTGACTCCTTGGCATTCAGTAGCACCACTGAACCGTGAAGATGTGGACCAGAAAACCCAGAAGTAGAGACAATAAAAAGCAGCTTGAAAACAATGCTGTTTAAAGCCTTACCTGTGAAACAGTGTTTGCATGCTTAAATTTCAGCTTCAGTCTTACAAAGCCGTTGGAGCCATTGGGATTATTTACCTGCTTGCCAGACTGCTGGCATTGTGTTTTTCATTTTGAAGACAATCATCTTGTTGCCATGGATGTGTCAGAGTCTGTCTCTGGACCTGGAATTGGTGAGAAGCTGCTCTGGGGCTGCTGACCAGCTTTCCCAGGATGTCACTTCATTACCTAGTGTGGACCAGCACAGGGTATCTCTGCAGCTTTCTTACAGCTGTTCTGGTTGACGTCCACCAAGGACACAGCCCCAGCACTCTGGTACTGCTTTTAATTCAGTAAATTTCTGCAACTCTTTAATGTATTTTAGGGGAAGAAGAAAAAAATCTTCAATATCTTGGGTTAGAAAGACAAGAAACAGCTGTTCATTGTCAGTAAAACCCAGGGAATGGTTCCTCCTGTTGTGATGAGTGTCAGGGAAATCCAGTAAATGTTAAACCATCTTTTCCAGACATCAGTTTTTCTACTTACACACCCATCCAACTTGGTGCTTACTAAACAGCTAAGGCTCTTTAGTAATTTAACCTCAGCAGAAAGCTGCATCCTGGGTTTCTCTGAAGGAGTTGCCATTAGCTTCCAGTGACGGCCACACAAATATGTGATGATGGGGCAGGTCCAGGGTGAAGCCAGGTCAGTAAGGCAAGGATGGGATAAGCAAGGCCCATGGCTGGATGCAGGCATGTCCATGTGGGTACACAAGCTTTACAAGGGCCCCAGCCTGAGTGTCAGGCTGCAGAGGCCCCAGACAGGGCTTCTCCCAGCTCTTTCCACACCGCTCAGCTCCAAGGTTACTCGGCTGCATAGTATCAGAGTTGACCTTGAATGCAGGCAGCCATGCACCTGCGAGGAGGGGGAAGAGGTTGTGGAGCCTGTTCCTGTTCCCAGGACCCTGATATTTTCTGAGGCTGGAGCTCGAGAGTGCTGTTTTTCCCACTGCTAATCTTTATTGTGGTGTTAGATGCATTGTCTGCACAGTATTTTCTTTCTCAAGTGGGGAAGAGATGATGCAAAGGAGTGCTCTGGTCTGAGCCTAGGATCAGAGGCACTGCAGCCATACACTGTAAGTAAGGGAAGCATCAGCACCAGTAACTCCTCAACAGGAGGTCTGTGTGGGTGTTATATTATTGTCTCTGAGTTTTAGCTTGATACTCATTTTTACATCTACCTGATATTAATAAAACCCAGATAACAGCACTGACGTCAATGGAGTTTGGCTTTGTATCTGTGCAAATAAGGTAGACATCTGGCATCTTTAAAAGAAACATGAGGAAAGTACATTTCCCCAGGAGAATCCCATCCCCGTGTTGTCAGGGAATTGTTAATTAATTAATAATCACTCAAACAATTAATAATCACTCTTATGGCAAAGTTACAAGTACACAAATTGTGAAGAGAGTAGTTCACATAGGTAAAGACTAAATAAAGAAGGAAGAGTCTAAATAAAGAAGGAAGAGTCTAAATAAAGAAACTAAGTCTCTGAGGCTGGAAAACCTGGATTTAAAGGCTTCCAACTCCTGCCTCCATTGTTGCTTCAGCCTGTGTTCATGTTCTGTATCACAAGCCAGGGGAGACAGTGATCCCAGCTGGGCATGCTGTGAGGCTCAGGGTGGATATGATCAATGGGCAAGCACACTCCGAGGTGAAACGGGAAGCAGGAGCAAAGCTGTGATGAGAGGAAGATGCTGCAATGACAGGAAGGTACTGCTCTGTGTGAGGAAAGTCACAGGATTTAAAATATTCTCTTTATTATTTATCATCTGGTGTTTACTCCAGGAGACTGCATTCTCCATACCTTCTCCATGAACAGGATGGATAGATTTTTGTTTCTATTTATTCTGCTGAAAGACTCCTGTGTAAGATTGAGAATGCAGAAGGGACAGTTTTACAGTCACTATTGGTGACTTTTTTAACAAAACCCAAAGAAACAGTTTAAATGAGAAGAACAACGTCAGCCAGGTCCCACGTGGCCAGAATGACGTGGTAACCACATCCACTTAGGCTGCTGCCAGGAGCACACCACCTCCAGAAGAGCAAAGACCCTCTTAGGTGGACTAGTGCAAAAAAAGGGAAGGTAAATCTTTCTGTAAGGAAAGCAGTCTGGATCCTACGTAACAGAGGTCACCAAAGAACATGACCTTCAACTTGCAGCCAAATGGAGAAGCCAAAGCTTTTAACAAATAGTATGAATTCCTGAAGTCAAGAGTCCAAGGATGAAAAAACCACTGTAAAAAGTAGTTACATGTAGACAGAACTAATTAGCTGTGTGCTCCTCATGCTGATGAAAAATAAACAGGATGACAAGTGATGAGTCCACCTAGCCAGCTCCTGGTCAATCCTGATGCCAGAAGACAGGAGCAACACATTTGACTTTGGCAAAACAAATGCCTTAAGAAGCAGGAAGTGCTCATGAAGCTCCCGGAGCTGTGCAGCCAGCCTCCCCTTGGTAACCAGTCTTGGTGAACCTCCTCACTTGCATGGCCCTGGAGATGCTTTCAAGTTTTGCATGGCTAGGTTGGGGTGTCCAGGGGAAACATCTGCTCAGAGTAGGTCCCCTGGGGAGAGTAGGACTATGTGGGCTGGGAGAGAGGCACAAAGAAAGCAAGCCAGGCTGAGCACCACTGGCATGGCTGGCTGCATCCTGGTCCAGGTGAGTGAGCAGGAAGCCAGGAGGTGAAGGTGGCCATGGTAAGTGGGTGGTGAAGAAGTTAGGTGACTGGTGAAGCCTTCCTGTTTGGTAACACCAACAGGTTTGTCCCAGGCAAGGAGGTGGGTTTATCTGAGTCATCAAGGGGGAACTGAGTGTTCCTGCTGGGAGAAGTGGGAGAGCAGGTACCTGTCTGCTGTGAGAGCCTTTGTGGGGGTGTTGGTGATGTGCACCAGGGAGCTGTGGTGCTTCACAAGCTGCAGTTTCATGGTTTTTACATAGTCTTTTATCATAGTCGTCGCCTTTGCTCCTGTTTTTTTCTCAGTGCTGGGGGGGTGGGACTGGAAGACAGAAAGAAGCAGCAGTATCACTAATACCAGAAAACCTGTTCTGCAGGAAAACCTGCAGATGCATGCAGGATGGGGAAGGAGAGGCCACGCTCATGACCCAACCTGTCCTGCACATAGCAGGCTGAGAGGGTGATGGGGGATGGCAGGAACCTTCCTCTTGTCTGCCCCATTCCCATGAACCCACTGTCAGCCCTGGAGCCAAGAGGATGGCCAATGTTTAGGTCCTGATTTGGTAACCTGAGAGGAGCTACTGAAGGACACGTCTCCTCCTGGACTACTCTGCCTTTCCTACTCCATGGGACTTGCTCTGGTTTGGCAGTAAACAGTCTCTGCCTTGGTCAGGGGCTGACCAGTGCTGGGGGATTTGGGCGTCTGTAATGGAGACACCTGTAGCTATCAGAGGGTTTGTCATCATAGAGAAGCCCATGCCCTGCAGAGGTACCTGGGTATCAGAGAACCCACCAGTGCTGGGAATTTTCCACGACCCACTTTCCCTCCCTAAATATTGTTTCTTGGCAGTAGCAGAGACACATTTCCCATCAATGTCCCCAGGCTGTAGCGAAGGAGAACCTGGCCGGGGCTGTCAGCTGGGACTGACCCCATTCCCTCCAATTCATGAGTACACGCACACAGCCCAGGCAGGCAGGCCGGGTAAGGGAACAGGGACAGATTGCGACCCGCACCCAGCCTGGGTGGCACCTGTGTCCCTGAGCACCCCGCCAGCACCCCCGCCCTGGCTGCCGTGGGGTGCAGGACCGGCTCACGGAGCCACGGAGCGGGGCTCGGCCTTGCGGGGAGTGCCGGAGCACGCCGGGGGAGCTGGGGCCGGGCACGGGCTACGGGAGGGACCCCTTCACCCAACGCCCGCGGGGAGCGGCGGGGCAACGCGGGTTTCCCGGGCGCGGTCCCGCGCAGCCCCCGGCCCCGCCCGGCCCCGCCCGCCGCGCTGCGCTGCCACAGCGAGG
>WUAM01000071.1:19047964-19064134 GCA_024336885.1 Actenoides hombroni
GACAACCAGGTGATCAGGCCCAGTCAACATGGGTTTATGAAGGGCAGGTCCTGTTTAACAAACCTGATCTCCTTCTACAACAGGGTGACCCACTTGTTGGATGAAGGCAAGGCTGTAGAATTTGTCTACCTTGACTTTAGTAAGGCATTTGACACCATTTCCCACAGTGTTCCATTAGAGAAATTGACTGCTCTTGGCTTGGATGGGCATACGCTTTCCTGGGTGTAAAACTTTAGATGGACAAGTCCAAAGAGTTGTGGTCAATGGAGTTAAATCCAGTTGGCTGCCAGTCACGAGTGATGTCCCCCAGGGCTCAGTACTGGGACCACTCCTGTTTAACATCTTCATCAATGATTAGGATGAGGGGATAGAGTGCACCCTGGGTAAAGTTGCAGATGACACCAAGCTAGATGGAAGTGTCGATCTGCTTGAGGGTAGGGAAGCTCTACAAAGTAATCTAGACAGGCTGGATCACTGGGCCAAGGCCAATTCCATGAGTTTCAATAAGGCCAAAGGCTGGGTCCTGCACTTGGGCCACAACAACCCCCAGCAGCGCTACAGGCTGGGCAAGGAGTGGCTGGAGAGCTGCCAGGCAGAGAAGGACCTGGGGGTGTTGACTGACAGTCACCTGAACATGAGCCAGCAGTGTGCCCAGGTGGCCAAGGAGGACAGTGGCATCCATAGCAGGGGCAGGACTTGGACATGGGCTTCCTGCTCCCTGAGAGAGATGGAATTATGATACAAATGGTTAAATTACTGCTGGTGAAGAAGTATGACCAGCAAGAGCCATTCAGACATCTTGCATCTCTTTGGCCCACCAGCTCTGGATCAGGCTGATGGTGGGAACTGGCAAGCATGGGATAGAGTTTGGCTTGGGGTCCTGGTGTTTCAGATGAGTGTCATAACCTTTCACGCTTGCCTGGACCTGGATTTGCCTGGACAGTCTCTCCTGGAGCCAGGAGAACCATGTGATGAAAGTTTAGCTGAACCTAAAATGCAAAACCTCTTAGCATTCACAAATGAGCATTTGCTGATGAAAGCTCACCCATTGACTGCCTTATGAGATGGGGCCTGATGCAGGAACTGGAAGATGCATTTAGTTCAAAGTTAAAGTAACTGGAAATTTACCCCTTGATTTGGAAACTCCTCTGATCCTTGCCTTACATTCTCTTAAACTACACCTCTGAGCATGCCACACTCCCAGGCTGGCAGCTGGGTTCGTGTCACATCCCTCTTTGCCAGTGTGCAGGATTGACTGTGAGCCAAGTGAAGCCCTTCTCCCCAAGTAGACCCTGCTGAGATCCTGGCGTGGGTCCTGTAGAAGGGGTTTCAGACGTTTGTCAGCTGTGGGTCAGGTGTGCAGCTCTGCTGTTATCGTACCTCAGTAGTCCAAGCAACTTGTGCAGGTGGGATGGCAGAAATGCTAGGAAAGGCTCGTGATACCAGCACAAAAAGAACAAGAGGGAAAGGTGGGATTATTCAGGCTCAGCTGATGGAGGAGAAGGCAAAGCCCCAGTCAGAAGCAGAGGACAAGTGGGTGTGGAGGTAAATTCAGTGTGTTTATGGAGATTTCAGATTTAGACCCAAAACACCATAATGAAGCCCATCCTGTTGGAGCTGTTGTCATATACCATGGGATGCATAAGGGCTGCCCTAGTCCTCTGACTGCCCAGGACCCTGGATCTGGAGAAGGTCTTGACAAAAGGATTAAATGTAAGGAGGCAGGGAAAAGGAACAGCAGTATTTGCTTTCCTCTGCACTGATCCTTCCAGGCTGTCACTTTTGTCAGGGCTCCTGACAGCCCTTGCAGCTGAAGTGAACTCCAAAAATGTATGCTGGGGTTATATAAGACTCCAGTACCTTTGGTGACTCACACGCCTTGTCCTGACACGCCGTTCCTCACGGCCGTTGTGTAACCTCACCGGGAAAGCACGAGGCAGCCAGCCCCAGGGATGGGGAGCTGCCATGGGGATGGGGAGCTGCAGCGGGGGTGGCCCCAGGGATCTTCCCTCCCAGGGACAGGCAAACGCACTGAAGGACCATCCGGATGGATTGGCAAGCACTTGCACAGGGATAGGAAGGTGTCCTGCCTTGGAGTTGGTCCTGCAACCAGAGGGACTGCTAGGGAAATGAAAAATGAGAGATTTACTGGACTAGAAAATTTGTGGTTGGCATCCAATCCTGTGGTTATCCCTGTTGTGTCCTTGTAACGAAAGGTCTAATAGTGCATGTAATACAAAGGGCTTGATGGTAGGAGGGTAGGAAAGGGGATATCTTCTTCCCTTGGCCAGAAAGTCTTCCTCCCGTAGTGAAGGAGCCTGGGTTTTCTCTTATTTAATCAGGGAAACATCAGGATGGACTTTGCTGCTGGCAGAGGAGATACCAGCTGTCTCTCTGGCACAAAAAGGAGGACCAGGCCTTTGAGAAGCTCCTGGAGCTTGTAGCAGATACACAAGCAGAGCAAGAGGCAGTCCACTCTGAAGCAGTGCAGGGTGCAGGCACCTACAGTTCCCAGCAGTGGGGTGGGGACAGAGCAGCCCAAAGATGTCCGGATAGATCAGTCCGAAAGGACAAAAGGTACATGGTTCCCTCTTGGTGTGAGAGACTGCAAAGGCGAGTGTGTGTGCCTGTACTGGGACAGGAGTGTGCCCTGGGCTCCTCACAGCCAGGTCCAGTCTGCCATGTTTTGTCGTCTCCTGGGACAGCATCCCCAGTGGCAGAGTATGACAGGGACAGGCAGAGCAGAGGAGACCTCGTGCCAGCCTCACCTTCCCTCCTTACTCAGAGTCTGTAGCCACTGGAAGAATATAAGTCACACCTGGGCAGCTGTACCTTGGCATTTTGTGTGACTGTGGTTTGATTTGACTTTTCACTCTGCCCATATTCTGTATTTCAATGCGTGTGCCACAAATCAAACTCAAATATTTCAGCCCCCAAGGCAATGGAGTTGCTGTAAATGTGGGTATGTTGGAGGAAGACTGAGCGTTGACAAGTCAGCAGCACACATCTGCTCCTCTGAACTCGCACTGTCGAAGAGGTTTGGACCTCATCCTGCCTTGCTCTCAAGTCTCTCAAAGAAATCAGAGGCACTGAACAGAATGCTGCAGGTTTGGGTGCTGCCTTGGGATTTCAGGGCCAGCTCAGCAGTTGGGACAAGTCAGGATAGTTGCACTGAAGGCAGTCCAGATGAGCAGATATTTTCCTGACGTCTTGCCAGTCCTTGATTTCTGTCCAGGACTCCACACCTACCCCAGCCTACCTTCTGGTACAAAAGTGCTAGGTTTGAGTCATGCGAAGGATTCACAGCCTGGCTCATTAGCTGAACTGAAAAATAAAGTTAATGAAACTCTTCTTGTTCAGCCAAGGATCTGGTTCCCAATGTTTAGTAGCTCTGCAATGGAGTAATAACATATTGGGGTTGACTCCACTTTTAGACTAGTGTAAAATCACAGTAGCACAGGCATCAGACTCATTATTTATGATACAGATAAAAATTATGCAGTTTTGCCCCCTCAGTCCACCGCTAGAAATCACCACTTCCCATATGTGGCATATGCAATGTTTTATTTGAAAGAAAACCAACTTCCATCTTTCTAAAGAGTAAAGGCAGAGCAAAAAGATCAATCAATGTGACCTATTATTAAGTTATGAAATGCTTACAAACCCACAAAACCATGCAAGCACTCAGCTTCCTTGGGAAAGAGGGCAACTGAAATTAATTTCAGAGCCAGATCCTTGCTTGGTGGAAAGCAGAAGACACTGGCTTCAGAAGCGTCTGTTCCAACTGCAGAGTCAGTTCCCAGAAATGGCTCACCATGAAGCCCAGCACTGATGATGCTGAGGGATGCTCATGAGAAGGAAGCTAATTATTTTCCCAGATTAATAAGTCAGAAGGATCCACAAGTTGTGTTCTAATGGCTACAACCACATGGCCACCATGAATTAAGCCTGCAGGAACATGCCCTGCCTTTGCCAGCCATCCTCATGGGCTCCTTGGGCACAGGATGTCCCCAGTGACTGGCAGCGCTGCCTGCTGTCAGCATGGCCTGGTGTTTCTTACTGCAAAATTTGCCTCAGTCACTTATATTTTTCCAGACTCTAACCACCTTGGCTGGGCTTAGATATGCCAGCTGGCTGCTGCGCCAGGAGGTTTTGGTCAAGGTTGTTTGACAAGGGTGAGGCTGGGAGATGTTTTGGTTTTGACCTTTTGGGAAAGTTCAGGGATGAAGAGGTAAAGAGAAGAGATGTGGACATCCTGGGGACAGAGGGAAAATGTCTAAGATGGGGGGTGGGATGGGCAAGGAGTTGCAGGTTGGAATAAGGAGCTGGTAGAGAGGAAGAGATGGACCTCAGAGGACATGGGACAGAAGGAGGAAAGAGGAGTCCCTTCTCCCCACTAGGATGTGTCCCCTGCAATGCCTGGGATGAACAAAAAATTCCATCTGCATTTCTCCCCTGTCATCAGCTGAAACCTTCTGGTCCTACATCTCATGGCAGTTGACACATTGTGGATGGCAGCCTTCCACTCTGACAAATGTTTTGTTAGCTCCCATCACACTTCTGCCTGGTGGCCTCGGTGCTCTGGCTCTGCTGCTGGGCCCATCACCAAGGCATGGTGGGCCTGCTGGTATCTCCAGTTTGCTTCACTATGACCCAGGAGTGCCCACACAGAGACAAGCGATCTTCAGAAAGCTGAGGTTTCACAGACAGACTCTCCAGAGACAGGAGAGGCCCAGCAAAGGCTGCCATGGTGTGTTTCACATCTCACTGTTTCCTCAACGTTCTCCACAAACAAAACGGTCGGTTCCCACCTGCAGGAAAACAGCTGAGCAAAGATCCTACTTGGACAGATACCTGAAGCAGCCCTGAGCAATCCCTAAAGCAGTTCAACTGCTGAGCTGAGTGGGCTGAATGGGCCCGTTCCACCCAGTAACGCATTTATATAGCTGCTGGTAGAGGTACCCGCTCTACCCCAGCTAACCACACGGCACAGCCCCGTGACATCGGCCTGGCCTGACGAGCAGCTCTGAGGTTTGCCTTTCTCCATGCTGGCCCGCATGGTGGCTCTGTGCTGCCTTTACAGCTGATTGCACAAACTTCCTTTGGACTTCAGCTTTGCAGTCCCTGCTGAACTCAGCTCTGTGGGCTGAAGACCCCTGAGGAGATACCTCACGCCCCCCCCCTCCCCAAATGTGCAGCCTTGCCACCTCCAGCAGCAAAGCAGAGGGGATTCCTCTCCCACGCACAGCCCTGTGCCCCAGGAGCAGGCCCTGTACATGGCGGCCTCTGGAAAACCAGCATGCGGTGCTGTAATTAAAGCCTGGATCCTGATGTACAGAGAGGCCACATGCCGGCTGATTTACTTTGTAGCTTGAATAACATCTCTTTAATGTAGGTGGGTTGTTGGGGTTTTTTTTTTGTGCGTGTGAGAAACATAAATAGGACTTCATCTTTTATGCATTTTCTTGTGCCTTCCAGACCCAGAGCTCCTCTCCATCATTTGACATCGTTCCTTGTTTTGAAAGATGCATTTACTAGAAAAAGATACAAGGGTGTTTTCATTGCTGTACATCATAATCACATACATAAAATATTAAAAGCAATATAGCCGAACCCCAAACCAATGCAGTACTTTAGAAAATAGTATTAATATTTTCCCTAGGTGTTAGGGAATGTGATAAATCCTACTCCATTACACATTATAGCCTTCATGGATTCCCAAGGGGAGTGTGTGTCACACTTACAGATACCAGGAGGGTCTGTTTTGAAGGGAGCAGAAGGTGGTTTCCTGTTAAATATATGCACACACAGGGGGATATAAATATATGTATATGTGCGTATGGATGCACACATAGCATTTGTCAGCCCTGCCAAGGTGCATTGGCTGTATCCTCCCCACACCGCTGTCTGTTGAGGACAGAGTGCATTTCCCATGTTCTCTCCCAGTCTGTGCTGGCTCTTCCCTGGGAAGCCCTGAGAGAGATCCTGAAGTCCAAGGGCACAGTGCCATGGAGGGAGATACATGGCAGCAGAAGGCAAACATGGATAAAACATAGCCCCATGGAAACAACACGTTTTGCACATTTGCAACATCTTTATGCACATTCTGGGGTGCATTAAAGAGCGTGTCCAGCAGGCCGAGGGAGGTTCTCCTTCCCCTCTACTCTGCCCTAGTGAGACCACATCTGGAGTGTTGTGTCCAGTTTTGGGCTCCCAATTCAAGAAGGACAGGGAAGTACTAGATAGAGTCCAGCGGAGAGCTATGAAGAGATGAAGAGACTGGAACATCTCTCTTATGAGGAAAGGCTGAAAGACCTGGGACTGTTTAGTCTGGAGGAGAGAAGGCTGAGAGGAAATCTTATTAATGTTTACAAATATCTGAAGGGTGGGTGTCAAGTAGAAGGGGCCAGTCTCTTTTCAGTGGTGCCCAGTGATAGGACGAGGGGCAATGGTCACAAGCGGGAACATAGGAAGTTCCACCTCAACAGGAGGAAAGACTTCTTTACTGTGAGGGTTATGAAGCCTGGAACAGGTTGCCCAGAGAGCTTGTGGAGTCTCCTTCTCTAGAGACTTTCAAGACCTGCTTGGTTATTTTCCTGTGTGGCCTGCCCTGGGTGATCCTGTTCTGGCAGGGGGGTTGGACTCAATGATCTCCTGGGGTCCCTTCCAACCTCTACCATTCTATGATTACTCTAACAGGCAGTCCTGTTAAAGGAGCCCTTTAATGTCCTCCAAACATTCCCACTCAACTTACTGCAGTCACATTTTGGTCCCAGGTGAGCCTAGGTGTGGTCTCAAGTGACTGCAGGTGATGCCTCAGACCTTCAGCAATGTCTCTTGGGGACAAGTGCCCTAGCAGGTTGTCTGCCTCATATAAGAAGGCAGGATGATTTTCCTCCTCTTAAAGGGTGTCCTAGAGGCTCAGCCCCAAAATAACTAACTGCAAAGCCAAGCAGTATTAGGAAACAAGAACTCAAACCAATCCAGGTCATACCCAGCGTGGGACCTAATGTGGCCTCAGTTCACTCCTTATGAGAGAAGCAGATTTACTCAAAAGGAAAATTCTCTTGGGGCTAGTGCCTGCGTGTTTTTCCAGCCACCAGCTCCCTCCCCATCCCTCAGATCCTTCATGTCACGCCTGTGTGTTCCCTTCCTCCTGTCCCTGCGGGAGTCTCCTGCAGCCGGCCCAGTCCCTGGCCCCTCTGAGGCTGTCCTTCCATTGCCCTCCTAAGGCAAAGCAGCAGGGAACAGCACTGCTCCCATCTCCCTGCTTACCGGGGTTAAAACCATTTCATCCACTAATGTAGACACACAGAAATGCTTTCAGCAAGAGCTGTTTGAAAACAGGAGCAAGCATTTACAGATTCTTAAAAAACCCTACCACATCCTCTCCATTCTGCTGGCCTCCAGAGGGAGGAACCTTCCCTTTGTTCAAAAGTTTCATATTAAAAATTATTGTTAGCTCTTTTTCACAGGTGTTTTTGTTCTCTCTTCCTTTTTCCCATCTTGCTACTGAAAAAAAAGGGTATATATAAGAGATTCCTAAGGCATTCAAAGACATACCCCCACATTTCTCTCCAACATTATCTTGCTTTTCAAAAGTAGATTGAAAAAATCTATAAATATTGTGAAAGTTTTAAACAAATTTAGAGAGCTGACTTCTCAAAGTTCAGGTGGCTCAAGCTTCAGTAGCCACAAATGAAAGTAAAACCAGAACCAACAGAAAATACAGAAGTCCTTTTATAGGCATAAAACATTAATGGGAGAAACATTAAAGGTGTTAATAGCACCAATGCCATATTCAGCATCTCCTATAAATGGGGAAGGGAATGTTACTGTTGGCAACCTCAGGCAATGACGGGAAGTATATATTAGCTCAATGGGATCCTATATTTGCAAGGATAAATCCTGCCAGCAAGACATCACTCTGTTGCCAGGCTATCAAAGAGGCCAGGGAGAAGGTAGGTGGCAAAGTGGGCATTCAATGAGGGCAGGGGAGGGATGCAGAACCCCCCAAAAGCAGCATTCCCCAGGCAAAAGGGTTCCTAGGGCTCCCTGCCTGCCCTGCTCCCAGCAGCTTGTGGCTGCGTCTGCTCCAACACTCTTTTTATGAATGGTGAAAGGAAACTTTGGTCCGACACATCCCAGGAGAATTACCAGGCTAAAAAAAGGAAGGGCAAAACCGAAGAAAAGCAATGAATGTTAATTAATGTAATATAGTTGTAGTGAGATGTTTGCCTGTAAATCATGTGATGCTGTGTAACGTGTGAAAAGAGAATTGATGCAAGCTATTCAAAGGGAAGCTCTGTGATACACGGAATAAACTCTGCAGCAATATGCCGTGGGCTGGGTTTTCTCCACAGAGAATACCAGCAGCATGCATGGGCTTCACTGCCAAAAGGGACTATTCATTTATTAGGTTTATATAGCGCCAGGCACTTAAGGCAAGTCATACAGAGCTATGTGATTCATACAGACTGCAGCCCTAAACCCAAAACGTTTCTTGTCAGCCATGAAAAAAAAGGGTAAGATGTGACTGGCACTCCTGGCCAGGAAGAAGCGGAGCCTGTGCTCTGACGATTCTGGGACAAAGATGTCCCATTCCTTCAAAGCCTGAGCTGAGGGCATGTCTTCCCTGCCAGGGAGCACTGGCCAGGCTGACTGCAGGGGCTGCCGGGGGGAACCCAGCCCTCACCAGCAACTCAGATACCTGTTCAGAAAAATACAGATGCAGATGAATATAGGACTGGAGTGGAATATTCATGTGGGTTTGAAATTATGATAGTCCTAATTCCAGCTTTTTATTTAGATAATATTCAAACATTCCTTCTAATTAATTTTGTTCTTCTATGCATCTTGAATACTGTCCTGTGCTTAGAAGATAAACCACACTCTCCCTCTCCAAAAGTGTTTTTATGATTTTCTGTGATATGAATTCTAATCAGGATCGGGGTAACAGCATTAATGTGATATTTTTCCAATCCAATTTGAAGCTATTGACCTTCTAGGAGATATTTTAAAATCAGTAGCTCATCTTTCCCTATGAAACACATATGTTATGTATTTGTCATCTCTGTGATGTTCTGAAACAAACAAAAAGTGATGGTGTTTCTACACATCCACAGTAACAGTAGTAAGTATGGGGCTGTTGCTTCATCTCCTGGGTTGCTGTCATTGAGGAGAATGGAAGGCAAAAGGTGGTTTAGCACTAGAAGAGCAAGGTGCTGTGAAGCACCATGCTGGTGACCAGACACAAAACCCATCTGTGCCATGCATCCCTCCGGCTGATCTTCTCAGTGACATCCAGTGATAGGACAAGGGATAATGGGTGCAAGCTGGAGCACAGGAGGTTCTGGGTAAACACAATGAAAAACTTTTCCACAGTGAGGGTAACAGAGCTCTGGAACAGGCTGCCCAGAGAGGTTGTGGATTCTCCTTCTCTGGAGACACCCAAAACCCACCTGGACATGTTCCTGTGTGACCTGGTCTAGGTGGTCCTGCTCTGGCAGGGGGTTTGGACTAGATGATCTTTTGAGGTCCCTTCCAACCCCTAACATTCTGTGATTCTGTGATTCTTCCATAAATCTTTTTTATAAATCATCGATGCATTTTAAAAAGACCCTTTGTAGCCATAGTACTAGGTTGTGATACAGAAACTCAGGGTAAACATGGAAAGGAAATATTTCCCCCCATGCTTTTGCAAAGGCTGTTCATGATTGTAGAGTTAACTCATTATTCAAAACCACCTTATTTCAGTAGAATATATAACACGACTGGCTTTGTCAGTGTGATAATCACAGATATATTCAATGCATAAGCACAGCACTACAGCCACGTGTGCTCTCCTGTAACTTCCTAGGCAGTAGGGAAGCTCCAAAGGAAAGCAGATGTTGGGAAAGTTGTTTGGAAAAAGGCAAAGATCTAAGTATTTATAGGCCTGTCTCCTGACATGAGTCCCAACAATATAATGGAATGACTCTTATGGATATAGATTAACAAAGAAGTAAGGGAGGGAAATACAATTAATGCCAATCAACAGGAGTTTATGGGAAGAGACCTTTCAAACTGACTTGTTATCTTTCACTGAGGAGATTGCAAGATTGAGTGATAAATGTAACAAAGCTGATGTAAAACATCAGGACTTCTTTAAGGCCTTGAACTTGTTGCAGCAGGACACGTTGATTAAGAAACCGGAACAATACAAACCCAACGTGACACATATAAAATGGTTGTCTAACTAATCATCCCTTAAACACCACCACGGTGTTCCTGGAAGGGTGCTCAGGGCACCATGGGTAGCAGGCACTGCTCCCTGGGTGCCACCCTGGGACATCCCCTTCCAACCATTTACTGAGCCCCCCGTATATTGGCAGTCCCCAGTAATCAGCTGTTTTTTCTCTGAGTAGTTTATTTGCCCTCTAGTTCTTTCCCACCCTGGGATGGCCGGTATGTTGTATTTTCAAGGTGGTAACTACTTATCAATGATATTTTAATGGCACAAAAATGCAATGTGGTCCTGTAACCCTGCACAATTAGTTCTCCTTCTGCACCAATTGGTATTTTACCCAGGACTGTAAAGAAATGAAAAGATTACTTATAAGCATTGTAGATGACACCAACATAGAGAGAAGAGGTAGAAATTACAGGATGTGTTACTGGCGGAGCAAAGCAGTTTGCAAAACTTGAGTTCAGGTGAACGATAAACATCTGAGTACAACAAAAGTTAAAAATCATACTTACAGGAATAATAAAGCATAGTTTCAAGACACGAGATAGGCGTGTGGAGGAGAAGGGTCAGAGACACTTAAAAAGGCATGTCACAGCTGAACATGGGTTTCCAGAGTTCAGAGTTACAGTATCTGAGAGTGCTAAACAAGTTCTTTGGCTGTGGCATCAGCAAAATAAGCTATATCACATCTGTATTTGAGTTTCGTGTTATTACAGCTGGAATACCATGTTTCACGTCTGATATCCACAGCACAAACCAATAGATAAGGGGAGATAAATCAAACATGCACACTAGTGCTTACAGATTGGAATAGAATGCCTTTTGGTGACAGATCCCCAGAATTCAATCTCCGCGGTCAGAGATTTCAATCTCTCAGGCTGTGGGCTGAGATGAGTCCTGGTTGGAAGTAAAAGTTTGATCATCCATGAGACAAAAGCCAGAGAGATCCCATAGCTGGAAGCTGTCATCAGTAGGCATATCCAGAGCAGTAGCAAAGGTTTCTAATGGTGAGGGGGAACAATCACAGGGACAGTTTTCCTGGATTGCTCATGGATTCCTTGCCTCTGGCAATATTTAAATGAGAGATACAATCTAAATCAAACACAAGTTACTTCAGGGAAATCCACACAGAGGAATGTCAGGGCTTGGTTCTGCCAAAGCTCTGGAGACCGTAAGAACAAGAACCCAGGCCTTCACCTAAGGTGCCTTCAGAGGCTACTGAGGCTGAGCCCAAACTTGGACCTGGCCACACACTCTCATATAAACAAGGTGAACTTATGTGGGTTTGGGTGTACACTGAGCTGTCTGTGTAGACACACTTGGAGATCTCTAGAGAATAAAGGGTTCTTCTCAGAGAAGAGCAGGAAAGCATATAACCAAGAGGGACGGCATCTGAGAGGCTCTGCTGACCACTGAAGATGCAAATAGTTATTACAGGTGGGAACTGCAGGTTGGATGTTAGATGGTCCATGCCTGGAGATGGAGAAGGAAGCTCTGTCTCACAACTCCTTGGCAAGTCTCACCAAGCAAAACCCAGCTCTTGGGGCTTATCATGGGCCCCGGGAATGTCAGCCAAACTGTGTACCATTAGCATTTCGACAATTTTAGATGTTCCTTTTTGAACAAGCGTGGGCTATACCATTTTTAGATAACCTGCACCCAAACCCCCTGGAATTCATCTCAGCACTACAGAACAATTACTTCCCACTAATGCTCAGGCATACCAATTATTAATTTGTGCTTGAAAACATTACGTGTGCTAGAGTCATCTATTCTTTTCCCATCATTGTGAATGGAGTCTTTGATTCAGCATCAACCACACAGGAAACAGCACAGGAGGAACAGTAATATGCCTGACTCAGATGGCAAAGCACCCAAAAGGATTTATGTTTAAGATGCAGCTCTGTTTGGGTCATGCACTAGTAGGAATGGAAGAGGCTTGCTATAAAACAGTTATTTTAGCTTCAACCATACGGAGTTAAATTCAGAGCTAGCATCACCACCAACTGGCTATTTGTCCTTTGCATTTCCTTTGGAACACTCAAGGCATCAAGTTTATGGAAAGCCAAGGAGATATTTTCGGTTCTCTCACTTTTTCTGAACACTGACCTTGTGCCAACCCACGAGAGCAATGCTCTCACCCAGCCCTCTGAGCAGTGTGATTCTGTCCCACAGCCTATGATCCATACAGGCATTTATATCAAATGGTGGTGGAATTAGTGCAATTCAGGCACTTGACAGTGATCCCATCACGAAGGTTCATGTCTCATGCTCATGCCATATGGCTCTGCAGGCAAAGCACAGCGTGTTCAGCCTTACAGGCAAGGAATTAAATGAGGCGTGTGGTCCAGGAACCACCACTGTTTGCTCCTGTTTTCTCATAGTTGCAGCCCAGTGTCTGAACCTGTCTGATACCTGAGGAATGCTGAGCAATTGCACTGCCACAGCCACTCTGTTGTCCCCAGGGACAGCTCTTCTCCTGTATGGAAAGGCAAGTTTAGAAGGTAAATGGGCACAGATCAAAGGAAGAATTCAAGACACGTAAAATCTTCTCCCGCCCTTCAGATCTCATCCTCTCGAAGTCGAGGAGGAAGATCTTTTCTTTTTCCATTCTTTCTTCTGCCATGAAAAACAACTTTTGCCTCGCTGTGGGTTGTACTTGGGCATCATTATGATTGAGTATGGGTTATTGATTCCAGTTGCAAACAGTAATCAGTCCTTTTCTATCAATAGCTTTGTCATCACCATTTTCAAAATCACACACTTCTTCCTACTGTAAAACACTGTTAGAATTATGTATTCTGGGGATGTTAAAATTTTAAAAACAAATACAAATAATGATTTCAAACACAAGTAAGGACTTGAGTTTTAAAGGTAACACTGCTAATGAAACAGCCCTGGAAATCTTCCACAGCATGGGATTATCTAAAAAAAAGAAAAGGCATCAGAATGAGTACTACTGGTTACATCCCTGTGGATGTTACACATGTTAAAATGTGTTTTGTAAAGGCTTAAAGAAACACCAAAAATTTACATGAGGCCTAATAATTATCAGCCTAAACTGACATTTTTGTATAAAGTAAAAAGATTTAGTATTTGGGCAAATTCCCAGCTGGTGTATACTGTCATAGCTGCAGGGCACAATGGGACAGCTGTAACAATTACATTAGGTGATTCTCTACTTGTCTCTACCAAATGATGTCTTTCAGTTTCCAGCCTTTAAAGTGAGGTGAGGAGAACAGAAATTCCTCTGTCAGCTCTGCATTTGCAATCCTTCTTCCAGAATTAAGACTCAAAACTTGTGCATTTGAATACATTAAAATCAACCCTTACATTTTGTCCAACAATTGTAATTAATTGCAACATTTTTTACCTCTGATTACACATGCTGTTAAAGTTAAGGTCTACTCTGTGCAGTGCAGTGTTAAGAGATTCTTTGTGTGACTTTTAATGTCCAGACAAAAAAAAATAATTCTAAATACTTCACCACAATGATGTAATTTTATATCCTATTGTTTTGTTTTCTCTGTGTGGTGATAGCCAAGAGAGTGGCAAAAAAAAGGCACCTTACCTAGCAGATCTGCTTCCTGTGTGTCTTTTGAGTCATATTCTCCAACTCTACTGGCAAAAACAAGTTTTTACAACTGTTAGCACTGTAGCCAGTACAGCTCAAAGCACAAGTTGCAGCCTATTCTGGATAACATACAAACATTGTCATCTAAGTCCCACTTGCGAAATCACTGTCACTATCACCATCATAAGAACCATTTGCTTATCAGACTGCTTTCTGAGTTTTCAGAGCATTCAGATAGGAAAAAAAAAATTACCTTCTGATTTGTGAATGCAGCTTAAGTAGTATCTGATAATATGCAGAATATTTATGGGCAATAAAGAAATAGGAAACCCACGCAATCTTTTTTTTTACTGTGGCCCAGTTTCTAAGAAGAAAATGAATACACTTTGAAATAACTTTTCTGTTTAAACAGGAGAAAGATAATACAGTGACAATGAAATATAAAAGAAAGTAGCTGCTGTGCAGTTTGTCATTCCCTGTACAAGTTTTGCTACCAAAAAAACCCCCATAACTAATCAATGTTACTATTTATTGGCAATGAAATAGCAAAATCAGCTGCTGTTATTTTTGCGGTCTAAAACATTTCTTCACAAGTTCTTATTTCAAAAAAGTTCACTTTGCCAACTGGAAGCATGACTCTGAAAGATACGAACAGTCCTCCCTCACAACTCCCCTTCCTGCACCCTGTCCCCAGCCCCTTTTGCACTCTATTAAATGTGGGCTTTACTGAGGGCGATCATGGAACTCCTGTTGTATTAACAGGCCTCGGATTTTCACCTAACCATCCACCATTGTACAGTTCAGATCTTACAAAATATTCTGCTAGACACTGAAAAGAAAAAGAGAAGGCAGCAGCCCTATGGCAAAAGCAGCGAGTCAAGAGATTTGGATACTTTTCCTGGCTTTGCTTCAGGCTTCGTGACTGACCTTGGCAAGCCAGACAGCAGCAAATCCCAGTCCCTGCTCTGTGCAAAGGGTCCTAGCTGCCGACAGAGAGGCTCCACTATGAGTATGTACCATCTGAGCATACGCACACATGGGCAAGTATGTATGCACAGAAATATAGTTCATTTGCACAAGAGGCAAATCCAAAATTCCTGATGTTGACACAGAGCAAGGCATTAGCTTGAGAGCGAAGAAGGAAGGTAAGATGCCATGCAAGTTTACTGGGTTTCTCCTTCTGCGGCTCAGGCATTGTAGAGCATTTTGTAGTCCTGATGATGAAGTAACAGACAAGCAACTTATTTATTGAGCAGTGTTAAAAGGCTGCATTTCCTTGCTCGTGGTTCTAAAAGCAAGGAAAATATTACCTACATCATAGGGATGGATTTCAAGGCTAAGCTGGTAAATATTTATGAGACATAAAGTTTGTCAGATAAACTACACTTTAGAAAGACAAAATGTTACTGCCGGGCTGCCAGATGCCTGGAGATGCCACGTTTCTACAAATCCCACCAGATCTAGCAATTTTTTTCTACAGAGGTTCATATTTTCTCTGTGAAAAAGAGAGGATTTGCATCTAAACCACCTATATACTGAATACACGCGAGTTACTTCTCATTTTTAATTCCTAGTTCTACCTACTCATGGCTACTCCTTGTACACACGAAGTGGTTGCGCAGAGTAATCACTGGATATAGGAAGCACGTTCTGGTAGCCCAGCCTTCCACCCTCACCAAATGAGCCAAGCATGAAGCTGGTATGAAAGCGCAGTGCTGTTAACACTGGCTGGGTGCCTGGCTGCACCAGGTGAGACCTGCTACACCAGCCTCAGAGCTCCCTGCACGAGTGAGGTCCCTTCTTTAGCACACAACGACTCCTGGGCTGGCAAAGTCCAAGAAGAGGGAGGACGTCCTTTGGTAGGAGACGCGAGGACCGAGCCCCGACGCCGCTGCGCAGCGGGACATCGGGAGTGTTCCCGCTCCCGGCCGTCAGCGGGCAGCACGGTCTGTCCCCGCGGCCCTTCTCCGGCCGACGATGGCTCCCCGAGGAGGAGATGCTGCCATTTCTACAGCCATCCTCCGCGGCTTCATCCCCTCTGCCCCACGGTGCTCCCCAACACCTCCCCGCTCCGGCTCACACCGTTTCTCCTCTGACGCCCGGCCCGGCCGCACCGCGGGTCGCGCAGCTCCCCGAGGGCACGTTGAGGAGACCCTTCCCTCCTCCCCTCCCGGCCGGGCCGCCCCGGGACTGCTCGGGAGGGCGGGGGGAGCGAAGCACGTCTAGCCCTGGCTGCGCGGCGCCAGCACGGGGTGGGGGGCACGCTAGGACGGGCCCATCCCACCCCCTCCACCGGCCCCGGTCGCTCCTGCCGGCCCCCGCCCCCCCCCCCCGCGCCCCCTTAGCAACAGACACCCGGCCGTCGCCC
>WUAM01000071.1:19072467-19091296 GCA_024336885.1 Actenoides hombroni
TTAGTCAGGCATGATTTGCCCTTGGTGAAGCCATGCTGGTTACAGCCAATCACTTCATCATTATTCATCTGCCTCAGTAGTGCCTCCAGGAGGATCCACTCCATGATCTTACCAGGCACAGAAGTGAGAGTTCCCAGGTTCATCCACCTTTCCCTTTTTGAATGTGGGGGTTATGTTTCCCCTTTTCCAGTCAGTGGGGATATCACCGGACTGCCATGGCTTCTGGAATATAATAGATAGCGGTTTAGCAATCATGGTTAAGTGTTTGCTGTGACACCTCTTGGTGGTTGCCAGAAATGTTAGTCTGTGTTTTGACTTTCCCGTCGAGTTCCTTCGTCAGCAAGTCGCAGGGTGCCCTGCTGTGCTGTTTCGTGGATATACCAGCGCAGTAAGATGCTACCTCTGTGAATATCCTTAGGGCTAATGTTCTTTCTCTTACTCTGAGTAGTACTCAGCTGTCTGTGTGTTCCTAAAGATGTTAATCATAGACTCATTAAGGCTGGAAACGACCTTCAAGATCATCAAGTCCAACTGTCTACTAAATATTATCAGGACCACTAAACCATGTCCCAAAGTGTCACTTCTAGACTTTTTTTAAACACCTCCAGGGATGGCGATTCCACCACCTCCCTGGGCAGCCTGTTCCAATGTCTCACCACTCTCTCAGTAAAAAAATTTTCCTAATGTCCAACCTAAACCTCCCCTGGTGCAACTTAAGCTCATTTCCTCTTGTCCTATCACTAGTCACGTGGGAGAAGAGGCCAACACCCACCTCACTACAGCCTCTTTTCATGTAGCTGTAGAGAGCAATAAGGTCTCCTCTCAGCCTCTTCTTCTCCAGACTAAGCAACCCCAGGTCCCTCAGCCACTCTTCATAAGACATTTTCTCCAGACCCTTTATCAGCTTCGTTGCTCTTCTCTGAACTCGCTCCAGCACCTCAGTGTCTTTTTTTTTTATACTGTGGCACCCAAAGCTGAACAACCCAGTACTCGAGCTGTGGCCTCACCAGTGCTGAGTGCAGCAGTTGATAAACCCAGTGATAAATGGGAAATAAAATACAGCACGTTGTTAGGAAGAGCTGCAGTGACATTTGTCTTCACGTACTTCATTTTAAATGTTTTTGTGTTTTAAAAAACTATGATATGTTTTCTGATGTCTTTCTCTAAGTAAGAGTAATCATGGGGAGTGTGCAGGCAGAAATCGTGATGTGTTTGTACCTTGTGTGCCCAAGTTAGGGTAATTAGCAAGTTAGTGTCTCAAATGGTCATCAGGTCCTGGAATGTTTAGAATATTACCATTGTAAAGGATAGGGTTTAAGTACAGCTTTTTCTTTATTATAATTAAAAATGCTGAATCAAATGAGGCTACCATGAATGTTACTGGTCTGACAACTTTCCAAGAAATTCTATAATATCCCTTTGTAGTATTTCATACAAAGATGAGGTAACAGATAAAGTCTCTAAGAATGTTTGTTGCCTTAAGATTACAATTTCATTTCATTTGGCTGATGAGAAGTAGTTTTCACTGTTGTATAAAATAAATGCTTAAAAAAATTATTGATACTGTTTGTTCTTCCTATTTTAGAAATAAAGCTTTCTACTTCCTGTAACTAAACATGGATTTTTGGAGGCCTTGGGCATTCTAATTCCTTTTTTTTTTCATCACTTTGAATGGATGTCAGATTCTGCCTCTTCCAGGTTTTTCTCAGCTGTTGGCACCTTCTTAAGCTGCATAAGAACTTTGATACTAGCCATCCTTTTGCCCTGTGTGTTTCTAATGCTCTGGATGTCAAGATACCTCTAATCATATCAATACTGGATAAAGCTAACATCTGCCAAAAAGATTTAGGTTACCAGCACCTTCATACTTCATTTTCTTTTTACTTTCTCTTCTTTTTTCTTTCTCTTCATGCTAATCATTATCTGGCTATGAAAGGATGTCGGCTCATCACTGGGGGAAGGCTTTTGCGAAAAGGTGGGTTTTGTGTTGTGCTCCAAATAGAGTTGGTCTTAGGCTCAGTCCCTCCCTGGCAGTAAGGTCTCTCACAGATGGAGATGGTTTACTCCATTTCCTTCGGGGTTTTCTGGGTTGAGTAATAACCAGGGTGGGGCAGGGGGGAGGAGGGGAATGGTGTGGGGTTTTTTTGGCTTGTGGTTTTTGTTTTGATTTGGTTTTTGTTTTGTTTTTGCTAGTTTGTTTTATGAGGTTGTCTTGTGGACATGAAAATGGATAGATTTTTAGGGAACCCTCCTACTATTTGCAAAAAAATCCCCAACCCTTTGAAATACTTAAAAGATTTTGCAATGGAACCGGCATGCATGCCAGGGTATGGAAGAAAGTACTTTTTTGTCATGAATGGATTTTAAGAGACTTTTCTATTAAAAACCATAGCGACTCTCACTAGACTGAAGCTTCACAGAGTACACAGTCTCCCTGATTCTGTTCCTTATTTTCAGTGTAATGGTCTTCACAGGTACCTTGTGAATCCCTCAGCCGTGGGAAGTGTTACCCTTACACAGAATGCATGTCTAGATGATATAGCTCACCTACTACAATGTATGGAAAATTACTACAAATAAACACACGCTGGTTTTAAATCTTATATTTTTTAAGACAAACTCCCTTATTTTTTTTTAATTGAAGCCATATAAATGTAGGCCTGGGAAAGAAGCCTGAAATGTAACAGAATCTTTGGGGGTTAGGGAAAGGATCTGCAGAGTTGAGGGTCTACCTGGGAAAAGACAAATTACCTGCGTATCAATTTAGAGAGCAGAGGATGCTGCTACTGTTTCTCCAGGCAGAGTTTGGAGTTGTTTATCTGTTTGCTGAGGAAACTACCCTGGGTAGTAGCCGAATACAGCCAAATGCTATGCAAGCTAATGTGTGACTTGAACTTTTCTTGGACCATCTATATTTTTTTGCTTTTTGCCTACACCGTTTAGTTTCACATCTACCTCATGGCTACTTGAAAATGATTTGGTTGGGAGAAACAGTTTTACTCAGTTCTGAGTTCACGCCTTTTAGTACTGTATGCTCCCAAGCATATAGTACTACTTCTTCATTTCCATAAGCAAAAGAAAATCCATGTTGAAACTAGGAAGCTATTTTCTGCAGTTTTTAGAAAGCTTGTGTTCTATACAATATAATCTATATTTGACAGAGGAAAGACTTGCAGATAGACTTACTTATGTGAAGTGAAATGAAGGCCAAATTAGATACAGTTGCAAATGGTCAGGTTTGTACAGAGTGAAACATAGCAAGTCAGTTGGAGAGAACTGCTTAGGAACACACAGCTTAATATTCAAAAACCATAGCTGAAAAAGGTCATATTCTTGAAAAGAAATAATCCGAGGGTGGAAATGCAAACTTCTATGCAAGGAGATGGTGTTAAATTTATCAACACTAGTCCAAATAAGTTTGCAATTGTTAATTCCTACCTTTAAGTGCAAAGCTAGAAAGCATGTCCTCAACAGAGGACAGTGAAGCTTATGTATTAACTGATATAGCTCTAATGTATTAGCTGATACAGATATATTAACTGGAGTGGTTTACTATGTGGAATAGAATTTGTTAGTATAGCAGAATCTTTCTTCTACCTAACATTGTTTATAGAAAGTAGGATATGAGTAAGATCAGTTGGGAATGACCCATACACAGGTTCTCTGCTTCGGGAATACATGGTACCTGATGCTCACGTCTCAACTGCCTCATAAGCTTGCTCAGATCTAACACAGTTTATTAGTTCAAGCACAGATGCAGATACTCTGTTTTCAGAGTCAGTTGTGTAGTTCAAAAGCACCCTTCTTGTTGAGTCTATCTGCTGGAGAGCCTAAACTAGTAAGCCCTGCTTGGAGGCAGGCTGGCTCTTGCTGAAACCAGCTTGTGTGACTGTGCCGCGTGCCCAGGTGTGAAAGGGCTCCTCTTTAAACAGTCCTGAACCACTTCTTTCTTCCAAGGTAGGTTATCAGCTCAGTGTAGTGCAATGTAAGTAGTACAGCTGTATTCTTGGGATGCTGTACTTAAGCTGAATGTGAGCCGCCTTCTGATATATCCAGTAAATAGCTTCGTGTCCCTGTACAGAACGTCCCGGTCCCTGATCGGTGGGGGTAGCAATGTAGGAGGATGTTAGGATCTACCATCAGCAGTTGTTGCTTTTTTTTCTAGCTAGTCTGAATAATTTGACACTAGAAGATACCAAAGGAGCTGACAGAGAAATTCTCTGCATTGCGTGCTGCAAGGTTTGATAGAAGTCAAAGTTTAGGGAAGTACAAAGGATTAGCATTGCTGTGCCAGTATATACAGGGGTAAAGAAGATGGCCTGAACAACCAGCACCAGCCTGGCATTAAGGGCATGCAAAATGGTGAAATTGTTGATACAGGATTTCACAGGCTTTAGTAGTTCCTTCAGCTGGGCAACTGCTCTTGTCCTCCTTCTCCTTGGGAGTTATTGATTGATAAAATTTTACCCAGTTGATACAGGTCTCATTAAGGACAAGAAATTGTCATCAAGCATTGAACTTTTACTGGATCTTGTTATGAGTGTGATTTTTGCTTCCTCTACTAGTTTTTAGTGGTTTGGAAGAGATGTCTACTAGTGCTTCTGAAAACTAGCAGGCAGATTGGCCCACCTGGCTCTATTTCATAGTCTAGCAATCATCAGGAACATGTAGCAACCTGCGTGTAAAGAAACTCTGCAGTTTACTTCAGCCAAATGTGAGATTGTGTCTGAAAGGAACCAGGAATGAAACTCAGTATGTGTGGTAAGGGAATGGGAAGCAGTAATCCTGAAAAAGTCAGGATCAGTGTTGGCTGGTCAGATACAGATGGTTTTCTGCCAAGAAGGCTGGTTCTGTCTGTGTAAAATCAGTGGAGTGTTGAACAGAAGGTGCAGTCTTTGTGTTTAGTCCTACTGCACCTGCTGTTGGTATGGCATGTCCAGTTCTAGCACAATCTCTACAAAAAGATGTTAGAAAAATAGGAGAGGATTCTGAAAAGAACTGTGAGAAATGTTTCCTTGTCTTTAATCATTCTTACAGCAGCCTCTTTAGGGAGATAGATAGATAGATAGATAGATAGATAGATAGATAGATAGAACTTACTAAAATGAAGGGATGATGTGATCATAGTAATTAAATACCTATATGGGAAATACAAATCTGGTGACAATGCAGTAGCCAGGCAACAGGGAGAAGCTAAAAGCAGATTGATAATAAAGCATTACATGGACTACAATGTATGTGTGGATTTTCTGAATAGTAACCGTTGAAGCAATTTTGCAAGAGTTGCTGTAGAGTTCTCAGTAATATTTCTTAAACTGAGTGAATGTGTTTTTAAAAAGAATTTAATCACAGCTGTTGCACTCAAATTAACAAACTAAGTTGAAAATGCCAGAGTATATGGTCACAAGGTTACATCAGGTTAATAAGTAGTGTGAATCTTGCCAAGCATCGTGCAAGCATGGATTTGTTCATTTGTGCCTCTACCGTGACTGTTAGTTCTTGAGTTATGATCTCATATCCTTATGCTACAGTGATTTTCAGGCTGAGTGTTGCTGTATTTTAGGTTGTCCCCACTGGGTTTCAGCGAGAGTAGTAGAAGAGCAAGATCGAGGATTTCCGGGACAACTGTGAATTTAGTGTGTCATCTTCTGCTTGCTCCACATTTGCAAACTACTCAGCATTTCTAATACTATAATTAGTGAAGTTAGTGAATACACCTCAACTATGAGCTGAGAACTAAGGGCCATGGGGGGACCTGTTCTTTCATAAACAGGCTGTCAGGAAATGAAAAACTGCTGTTATATTAACCACATGGTGTAAAGAATAAGGACTCTTATAGGTGTGTTATATAGCCATTCATTTTTATAATTAATAGCTGTTCAGGGAAGCTGAGTGAAAGGAATTTAACAGATTGCAGACGGTATCTCAGATCTCTGTAACTAATGATCAGCTTATTAATATCCAAGGTTTCTATTCGTTAGGTAAGATTTCTTTACTTGTTCTTCAGGCCATCCTGGCTATTTTCAGTCCTGAGGATTTGTAGGAACAAGAGTCTAATAAAAGAGAAAGGAGGGGAAAAAAAACCAACCCAAAAAACCAAAACCAGCCCACCTTTTACTCTTTTATCAGTAGTATTACACTGTCCAATAATGGTGAGCATTTTACTGTGTGTGCTTTTGGAAAAGCTTTGTTCATGTCTCCTTTCCAAATGCTTTCCTGTTGTAGTTAGGCCTAGTAACGCAAAGGGGAAAAAATATCAAACACCCTCATGTCCCATAACTGATTCGTCAGTCCGTGTAAGTTACTTAAAAATGCTCAACTATTGCTGCAGTGAAGTTCCCACTTGGTCTTTACCAGGTGATGAAAAGGATCTTGTGTTACAAACCGGGAACATCTTTATTGTCCCAATCAGAGCAAAGTTCAGCATGAATCTGAAGTTTGAGTTGGATCCTTTGAAGGTTTCTTCAAAGGCGTTGATGATGTTTTTGAATGTAGTGTGCCTCTCATCATTAATGTGTTTTGTATGCATTTCTCAGCCTTATCTGTGTCTGTTTCTATTGCAGCACACGTCCCATGGAGACGGACGGCAGGAAGTTTCCTCTCGAACGGGGCGCTCTGGAGCTCGCTGCAGGAACTCTATAGCTTCCTGCGCAGATGAGCAGCCACATATTGGAAATTACAGACTCCTTAAAACGATTGGAAAGGGGAATTTTGCAAAAGTAAAGCTGGCAAGGCACATCCTAACTGGCAGAGAGGTAAAGTGGTATGAGTGTAAACAGTAGTGAATTGCTGGAGATGTGAAGGTGCTCTTAGAATAGCGGCATCCCAAGTCTGTGAACATTTAGCACATTTTACTAGAGATACTGCCACTGAGGTAGTTAAAAACAAATGGAAAAATGTATTTTTGTTAGTCATGATTACAAAACAATTTATCTTGAAAATGGTCTCTTAAATTTGTGGTTTTGACAAGTCCCTGTCCAACTCAGTTGTGTTCCAAGTCTGCTGCTAGAATTCTCTGCTAAATCCTCCATTCCCAAAAAGATGCTCAATATAGAGCAATTAAATGAGCTTGCTGGAAGTACTGCCTCTTGGTGCCTCTATACTGCACAGTGCAGTGATGTATCGGAGGGGAAGTTAAGAATGAGAGCTAATGTATCTTCTTGATTGTAATCTGAGTAGCCCAAACGCTGTATTTCTTGCCAAAGCAATGTATCTCCTGGGAGTTCTGCTACTGTCTGTGGGGCTGGGCAGTCTTGGGAACACACTCCAGTTTGTTCAGAGCCAGTTTGTGTGTCTTGCTCAGTGTTGTGGTGTAGACAAGCTTTCTCTTGTATCTTCTCATAGTGTCTAACTCAGCTCCATAATTAATTGCTGCATACCATTGTAATGTAATTAATAACTTGCACTTAATGGTGAGCTATAGTCCTGTTTACTTGTTACAAGAAGGTGTTTCTTGGTGCTGTTTTATTAATAGCAACTCTACATACTGAAAGAGGGAGAAACACTTTGTTGACCTTTTCTTGCCAAACCTGTCTGATGAAGTACATGTTTGCTGATACCAGCAAGGACTTTTAAAGAAAGCTGTGTTGCTGAGGTCAGCGCTTTAAGGGAATTTCTTATTTTTCTAACCTAATGAAGAGTTCAGTAGCAATAGGAGGAACAGAGGGGACATCATTTTGCAAGAGTTGTTGGGATATATTTTTTTTTATTTATTTTTAAGATGACAGTTCCAGTGATCAGCAGTTTTATTCTGGTATTCAAGTCAATGCTTGTTTGTGGACAAGGTTTTTTGGCTTTCCACTTAATTTCCCTCACCTTTTTACTGATAAGTACTTAACACAAAAAATGCAAGTACTTCCTAAGTATTTGCTGTTACTATAGATACAGAAGTTGGAGATAGGTATCATGTGTCACATGTTGCTTTGCAAAAATTGAAATACATTTTACTTGCATGTAACTGTGTGTTGACCTCTTGTTCATTATTTTGTTTGAAATGTCAACAAATGAATTGACATTGTAAAATCTTTGGCCGAATTCGGTAAGATTTAAGTACTAAGTTTCTTTAACTCTCATGGAATAGTTGTCATTCAATCAATTCAGAGCATAAATACTTTCCAGAACATGGCCATTGGTCCCAGTTACCTAGAATGAGTGGCATTCCTTTGAAGGGAATGATTAAGCTGGTTTTATAGGAATATCCTGAAGGTATTTTAAACTTTCACTCATCTCTCTTACAAAAAAACCAAAGTTTCTCTTCTTGCTAGGTGAATTCCACAACATTGATAATAATTACGTATTTTAAATGTGTATGACCAGAATTCTTTGCAGTATTCCAGTTAACAATTTCCCCAGTGTTATTGTCTAGGCCTTACAGAAGTATTAATCTGGCCAGTCTTTAGATTGTGCTAACCTTTGCCGTGGCTCTAATATTGGTGTGTTTTGGTTGTGATCAGCAGCAGCACCTTGTACTTTGTTCAATCTCACTTTCTTTGCTAACTCATCTCCAAGGTTGTTTATATCAGTTTTCCACTGTATTTGATGGTGCCTCTTAACTCCTTCAACACACTTAGTCATTACGGTTTGACTTTCCATGCCGAGGCTACTGATACAGATATTAAACAAGACTGGGCCCCGGTCTTGTCCTTGAAAAACTCTTACTCATTTATTTCCAACCTGATATCTCTCTAGCCCTTTTTTTTTTCAAAATTAGAAAAGCTCTGTGCACATTTCAGCTTATCTAATTCAATAATTTCCATACATCCTCCTAAATGACTCTTTACTGTAGTCCAGCTAGTCATATCTTGTGTGTTTCCACAGGGCACAATGAAATGTAGGAAAATATGTTGCATTTAACCCTTCTGTTTTCCCATTTTTTCCCTGCGAATTTTGAGCTCAAGAATTTAGTGGTAAATGACTGTACTAGGAAAAAAACCAAACCAAAACAAAAAAACCTGTGATAAAATGGCAGCACAGATTTAGAAATTGTTCTTGGTAGATGTTAGAAATCTGTGCTACAAGAATGCTTTTTTATCCTTTTTCTTTTTTTGTGTGTGTCCCAAACTTGCCACTCTTAAGAATTCCAGGATCATGTTCTGAGTCTGGCCTCAGCCAGGCAGCACTCATCTCCCTGAATTGGTGATTTCCTGCTTTCCACACAGTCCTACTGGCTGTCTTGTCTTCGGTCCTGTTCTTTTTTCTGTCTTACATAGCAAGACCTAAAATAAAATGCTTAGTTTTGGGAGTCATGCTTAAATGAGTTTTCATCTCTGCTGTATCTCTGATGTGTTTGAACTCTACTTATCTTCTGATCTATGTGGCTAAGCCTTCATGTTCTTGTAAGTGTGCGGTTCAGTTTCACTTTATGGCAATTCCTGATTTATAGCTCTGCACTGATTAACTTCTAAATCATGCAGCAGATCAGCACTTCTCTGTCATTTCTTGGGAGAAGGGTGTGTTTGCTCAAGCATTCTTCTAGGGTAGTTGCTCATCTCTTTACATCTGGAGTCCTTCCTTGTGAATTTTCGCATTTCTTGAGATGCAGCTTTCATTTTTCCAACTGGAGTAAGTTCCAGGACTCTCTTTTATTCCCATCTTTACTGCCTCTGCAGAAAGGGAGAAATATTTAGCCCTTTTGGGAGTGATCAGAACATCAGCCTAACTTAGGGGATTGGATTGTCGTGCCAAGGAGTGTGTTGTCTGCTGCTCAGTGCAGAGGTATGGAGGGAGGTTTAGCTTCATTGCACTAGAGCTGGTGTTTGGAAGCACGCTCCTTTGAGATCCTCTCTCCAGGAGACAGTATGATTTGTAGTCTGTCTTCCCTTTCAAAACCAAGAATCTTCATTGTAAATCTTCTTTTTTAAATTCTTTAAGCCATGTATTTTCTGTTGTAATATAGCAAAGGTTATTTCCTCTGACAAGATTTCCATACTTGCCAAAATTAATCTAAAAGATAAACCTGCCTTTTGCTGTTACTGAAGTGATTGGAATTAGAGCCAAAAACATATGGATCCTTCTGTTCATAAAAGGCATGTGTTCAGTTAATAGCCAGGAAGTTGTTTCCTAGTGAGGCAGGATTCTTTGAGGATCCAAGCCTGACTCCAAGGAATCTGCTGTCATCTTTCTGTTCTTCCCTTGGAAGAAGTCAAATTTAAGAGGGAGAAAACATTGTGAATGGTAGCAGTTTGGCCAGTTCGCTCCATGTCTCAACTTCTGATTGTTTTAACTCCCTCATTCAAGTCATGTAGGAGGAATGTTTTAAGTCACGTTACTGTGAATGGTCAAGGCACAGTTAATTTTAATTCTACTAGGAATCTCACACAGAGTGTCATGGCTGATGTAGCGGTGAAGCAGTGTAGGTGGACTTGCATTCCCCAACATTGGCCATAGCACACAATACTTGAAACTGTTCCAGATTCACTTAGTGTAAAGAGAGCAAAGTTTCTCCTTTAGAAGGTGATTTGATGTTTTATTAACTATGTTTAGTAAAATGGAAGATTTTCCTTTTTTTTTGCCCCTCAGTCTCATCAGAACTATTCTTGAGGGCAGGCTGCCTTTGCCTGTGATTTGAAAACCTTATCAAGGCACCTGAAATTGCTCCCTATTCTGATGATGGGTTCAAGCTCTCAAAGTCAGTGTTAGCACATTGTACTCTCGGTGTTCACATGGATAGGAATTCTCTAAATTCATCCTGCCTTTAAGGCTGTAATTAGTGCACTGAGCAAGCCTGTGAGTCTGCCTTTTGGAAAACTGAGGTGTGTACCTTCCCTGTATCTCCGGGGCTGAGTTTGTTTGCTGGTGTCAGAGACCTCTCTGATCATCTGGCACCAGTGTGCAAGGTGAGCTGTGTTTTGCAGAAACCCAATACCTTAAGACTTTGTGGGTTGATTTAAGTTCATCTTTCAAAGATTGACCGGAATGATACAGATCAGAACACAAATGCAACTTTTCCCGAGTGGAATGCACATACCAAGCAAACAGTCACCTTTTGTGTCGTGGGTAGTCTTGGGACACAAGGTGACTGTCAAATAACATCTGCTGTTGACAAAGGCAGTGGTCACTCTCCATCCAGCATGGATTTATAAGAGATTGCTGGAAGTGAGTAACTTTGTTACTTTCATGAGAGTAGTTCAGCAGATAGAATGGTAAGAGATAAAAATCTTTCTTGGTTTCGTACACAACTGCTAATGTTTCTTAATGTGTTTATCTCTTGTTTGTATTTCTGAAGTGATTTCTCAAGCTTTTGCAATGGAATTTTGCCTCAGGAAGTAGTGATCTTTAATTTCAGTAGCATACCTTAGAAGAAAATACTCAGAGCAAAAGTATTCTTAGATGGTTTCTTGGTGATGTCTCATCATATATTCCATCTAGAAGGGCTCAAAATAAATCTCAGATCTCAGTTTCAGAAAACACATATCCGTCATATAATTCTGTGATGCATCCAAGCATTGAACACTGTGTTCTCCTCTTACCATCTCCATCATGGTAATCTATCCATGCGTTTCTGCACTTGAATATAAGAATATAAATTTGCTTTGATGTCAGATATTATTTATTCCATTGTTGCCAACCCCAAGTTAACGAAATGACGAAGGTAGCACAAAGCAGTGCAGGGAGAGGGGAGCTGTGGCATGGGCGGGAGCAGCATCTGCTGTTTAAGACAAAAACTCAAGAGAAATTTAAAGCCCTTGCTTTGCACCAGTAAGGGATAATCAGCTGAGTTGCAGCATCTTGCCTCTTTGGGAGGCACCATCTCCTTGGCTTCTGTAGAGTTTCTTCTGGTATGCTTAGTCTCTAATTTAGAAAGGAAAAATACCAATTGGCATGTAATTCTAGAAAGGCTCCTGTTTCCTGTTCTAACTCATCCTGTATCCAAAATGCATTGCACTGCAAGTCTTCTCTGTTGCCTATTCATTGCCTCAAATCTTCATGTTCTGACTAGTTACCATGGTTTTGAATTTCACTTACGATGATTTTGTGAATTTTTGTCTTGTTCTTTAAGATTTCTGTGCAGTATTTACTGAAAATAGGAGAACCAGTAAAGGAATGAACTTGCCCACGTTTTTGTACTACAGTCAATGAGTGTTTGTTAATGCAGAAGTGATATTTCTTTTCATCCATCAGGGAGTAAATTGATAGAAATATTCAGTGAATTTCCGAAGGTGAAGTTAGTTCTTGCAAAATCCGTGTGGAATTACTTTCAGTTTGTTCTGAAATCTCTGTTTTTAGAAGCATCCTCACAAATTACCAATGCCCAGTCAGTTCTATGTAATCTGGTGTGCAATTATACCATGTCAATATTATCTGAAGGCACATGGCTCTCTGCTGGGGCAGTGTCTGGTGTTGGAGCTTTCACTGTAATAAATGTGATGGTCTTAATATCAAGCAGAAAACTTAAGTGAGCTTCTTGTCTTAATATGCTTAAAATTCTGAGAAGTTTTCCACTCCTGTTTAGTTAGTTGCAGTTAAAGTAAATTACACTTTAGCCTTTAATTTCAGATTTTTTTTGTTACATAATTTGCTGAAGAAACTTGAGTGATTTTTATTTAAATTTAACGTTTTCAATTTCTGTTACTGGGTTTGACCATTTTGTAATAATACTGCATTCGTTGTTCATGTGGAAAATACTGATTGTGAACTCTGCCTTTAGGTCGCCATAAAAATCATTGACAAAACACAGCTGAACCCAACTAGTCTACAGAAGGTAGGTTTTTACATTTAGTCTTTGACCTGTATTGTAACTTGTCTTGTTTGATCCTCTCCTTCCATTAACCCTGAAGGCCGTGCTGGAGAATCTGAGACATCGCATACCTTGCACGCATCTGACTGCTGTATTTAATAAGTAGGTTTGTAACAGATAGTTTTGACAACCCTGCAGTTGTTCAAGATGAACTTGTATAGAGCTGTAAACTGAGAAAACAGTGGTATTAGCCACTTCCTTTCTCTCCTAAGCATAGCTAACTCTAGAGAGGATGCTTATGGTTTGGTGTCATGCCCCCAAGTCTCCTTCATGCTGGTCACTTTGTTAAAAATACAAAGCTTATCTTCTCTCCTCTTAAACTGGCCTTGAAAATGCTACTTCTGGACTGAAGGCCAAACAGTATTTATGCCTTTTGTACAGTTTGCAGTGGGAAAGGTGATGCAGTTTTATGGAACAAATTGAGGCATGGCTATTCTGGTTTCTTCCCTCTAGCCTGAACTGTTTAATGTGCTGTTACAGTTGTATTGCCTTATCTATTTTAGTAAGTAGTGATAAATCCTACTCTTTCAACAAGCCAAGCCAGTCGGCTTTGGAGTGCCTGCAGAAAGTACATTTAAATGTCACTTTTACCTAGGACTTTTCTAACCCTCCTATTAAGTGCTGCAGTCAAAGGCTTTTTATTTACTTTTGAGTACTTTGATAAAAAACCCCTTGCAATGTTTCTGTTTGAAGGAAAGAATACCCAGAACTTACCTGCAAACAAAGCTAAATAGCGTAACCAGAGTAAACTGGAGAATATAAACACTTGGATTTTATGCAAATACTAAAAAGATTGTGTGACAAGATGTTTTTATCAAAATTAATGGTGCAAAAGTAAATTGGAAAAATACACAAGTTCTTACATTGTATGTTTTGGTTGAGAGGCAAATAATAGCCTATAGAAGAATGGCTCCATCCTCTGAGCAGGTAGCACCTTCCTACTGACTCTGTGGACTGTGTAAAAGTAGATGTGGTTCTAGTTTTCTCAGAATGTTTTTCAGCTCAATCCCTGAGATTGTTGGCAATTTCTGAGTAAGCAGGGAGGAAATGAAATGCAAATTGGGAATTATGATGGATTAGATAAAGCTGATTTGTGTGGCAGATCTGTGCAACTTGGAATACTAGGGAAAAAAATGTTAAATGCTTGAAGCACTTGAAAGACAGGCAAAAGCTGTGTGATAGGAAGGGGAGGGGTCAGGGCATGGGAAGAGTGGTCAAAGTATAGAGGCCATATTTTTAAATTTATTTTATTTTTTTAGACAAAAATGCAAAATCTTAATCCTTCAGATAGTGTTATGTTGAGATTGGGCCGTAGTGGTAGTTTGAGCTCATATTCAGGTACAAACCAAACCTTTTACAAGTCCCAGGTGTTCTATTGGCAAGGCTACAAGCTGGCAGTGTGCTTGTTGGCCCTTTGGTCCCTAGGTTTCAGCCTGCTCAGTGTCCACTTGTCTATCTGTTGTAATTTCATTTTTATTTACAATTTATAAGACTAGATTATAAAGTGTGATTTGTAAATAGGTCTTGTCTACCACTTGATTTCTTAAAGGGGAGTTGGGAAGAAGAATAACACAAAATAGTGGTGTAGAAATCAGATCACATTTGGAGAGGGAGATTGTTAATGTGCTCTCCTCTCCAAGATCATTTGTTAAATGCGCAGGAAAAATGTAGCAAGGTGTTATGTCGGTGTTCTCAATTCCAAAAATCATTTTTCTTAAAGTTAACTGCCTGCTTGTCGTGGTAAGCAGAGTGAATACGCAGAACATTACTTACCACTTTTGCTCGATCAGAGCTTTTTTTGCAAGCTCTTGCCCTGTTGCCCCCAACACTCTCAGCAGTGCTTTAGAAGCCAACTGCACACACGACCCGTAGGTGCTGGGGAAGCGGAGATGGAAGTGCTTCTGATCTTGCAGTTCTAGAGAGAGCGATCAAATATTTGAGGTATGGTGGGGAGGGCAGGGCTGTGCTGAGAGGAGGGTGTGGTGTGCAGTGTCTCAGCTGCGGGGTAGCTGCATACCTTCATCATCCTGAGGTGGGGAAACAAATGGAGATTAAGGCTGCCCGTTCTGATTTCTTTGTTTTGTGTCTTCCGCACCAATACTTCAGCTACCAGAAAGAAGTGAACCTTGTTAAGGACTTGCTTTGCTTTCTGGAGCAGTAATTCTTGGTATGCCCTCACAGTAAGCTCGGGGCGGGTGCTGTCCTGACGTACTCGGCAGTGCAGCTCTTCAGAAGAGAGGGGTTTCTTGCCTGCTGCTGAGGAAGTGTGTGGTAGCCACATGCAGCTACTAACTGTTGGTTTAGGACGTAATTACTACTCTGCAGCTCTTGCTTAGCAAAGAGGAAACTGTAGCTGGTACTTCCTTGCTTTGAAAGAAAAGGGACTTCTTGGAGCTTTTTTCCCATGCTGGTGTGTTAGTCATAGTCGCTGTTCTCCACCACTGCACTGTGTACCCAGTTAGTGAACATCAGTCTCGTTGGAAACAAGGGCTGATGCTGCAGTAGGTCACTTCCTCCTAGACCAAAAAAAAAAAAAAATTGTTTTTTTTTCCTTTTGAATTAGCAGTGCTATTATATGCAAAGTTTTTTTAACCAAGCCTGTGTAATAGCACTAAAGCACTTCTCATTTTCCTTTTTTTAGAACTTGGCTCTTCAGCCAAGTGTTTTTGTTCATTATGTGCAGATGTTTTGCCACTTGTTTGGGCCATTTTTTTGTTAAAGCTTTTTAGAGTTTTAAACATGACTTTTAATACGGACCATGTCCTTTCTGACCATGGGCTTATCAGTAGCTTAAAATCTGCAAGAAAAGGCTGAGAATTTAAAATGCTCAGTATTTTCTGTTTACAAGTGGGTTTTTTCTGTTTTCAAGTTGGGATTTGTTTGAGGCAAACATGTATTGTGTAAAGGCTTCCTGCTTGAGGCTCCTAATTATATGTAGGGCATATTTCAGTGAGCAGTTATCAGGAGGAGCCTTTCACATACGTCAGGCTTGAGCTGGCTTGGGACAAGATCTCATGAGAAGTCCCTGCTTTAGGGTTCTTTATCCTGGATATGTTAACACTCTGCATCTGATGAGGGTACTGATTTTCTTTTTAGAAAAGCTTTTTTCAGTATTTTTGAAATAACACAGGAACATTTCTAATCTGGTTTTTTGCTGTGTTCAAAGACAGTTGGCTTAAAAGATGGGTCTTTCTTTCCCCCAACTCCTTTGTGGTTTCAATTGTCTCTGCATAATAAAGTTCAAGTAAAATTAAATCAAGATTGTTACTCAGTATGTGTCTGTGCTTCCAGTGCTGGTTTGTTGGTGTTTGTTTTGGGTTTTTTTTTACTCAGTTTGTCAGCTAGCAGCATTAATTAAATGTAATTCTTTCCTCATATCTAACATGGCTTACAGTCAAAGGACCAGACCACAACAAAGCTGAAAGCCATTTGTTTGGCAGACTAAGGATGTTTGTCTTTGCTTAGAAACATTTGTAGAGCTCCTGTTGACGGAAAATGAGCTGTTCAACAACTTGGGAGTAGTTTTTAGTCTTGGTATGAGAAATTAAAGTGATAAGCACTGTTTTCAGTTTGTCTGCCTTTATGGTCTCACAAGTAAGTCCCTAAAACTAAGGGAATTATTTTCTGTATTAAGAACCTTCACGTTCTGTCTTCTGATGTTACACCACTTCTGTGTTCTGTGTGGTAGAGATCCTCTGATGTGTGGGCTTTTACCATAACTGGCTGTTTGCAGTAAATTTTACTGTGTGATGATAATTACTACTTCATTTGCTAGAAGTTGATGCAAATAATAATGAGGGGGAATGAAATCTGGGAAATTTTTCTTTTCAGCATAGTCTGTGCAAGTTGTATGATGTTCTTCATTTTATTCTCTGTCAGAAATAGACTAATATATAATAAAATGTCAAGCATCTCCAGATATCCCTGTGGAAGTTGCCATCTGTGTCAAAATGCCACAGATAACATTTAAACTGATGAGGGAAGCACAATCTGAAGTGCATTTGTCTAACTAAAATTATAATAAAGAATTTCGTGGTGATTGTATCCTATTCTCAATTGTTTTTAATTTTAATTTCCTCTGAAACAAAAATAATCTATTTTTAAAAGGCTTGTTTCTAGTCACCCACTTCTACAAATGGCTCATATGTAGAAGCTACTTTTTGACATTTTTAGTCGGGTTAGTAATGCAGAGTTAGTCTTGTGAACTAATGTTATATTTGGAGCAGCCTAAAATGTGGTATGAACCTGACTTTATCACATTATACCATAAAATTGTGCTGTGGACAATGGAGGAAGTAGCTTGCTCCAGCCAAGTCAGCATACTTTATTAAAAAAAATAAAAATAGAGTAATGAATATATTCATTTACTTGATGATATTGTGAGTTTTAGCCTCACTTTTACTGTCTTACTCTGTAATGCCTTTGGTTGACTGTTCTTGTTTGGTGGCACCAATCATGACTGTTTATATTCACATACTTAATCCTGTGAATGTATCTTTATTTTTTAGATGGGTGAGGTGATGATAAATAGGCCAACGGCTGAGTAACAGCCAAGGTCTTCATCAGTGCAGCAGTGGAGTTGCCCTTGGTGAGGGTCTGACCCAATAGGCTTCATCTGGGTGTTGAGGGTGGAAGATAGCAAGAGCAAATTAAGCAAACTGTCTTCAAAACTTTAAAAGCTGATCAGAGGCTTTCATTTAATACTTTCAATTACAGCTTATATAATAAAGTGTTCGGTATACATTATATGTCAGTTCACATGAACTGAATGAAAGATAAGAAAAAATAGCTATAGATTCAACTGCTTTCAAATTTCTGATGATCAGAGAGAGATGGTGAAGTAGTCTACGTTGTCCAAGTACATATGAAAAAGCTCCAGGAATAACATAAAATAAATTTTTAAGAAGGAGAATTTACTTACTCTCTGGGCGAGAACAGTTCAGGTAGCATGCCATTTGTAGCCATGGCTGTAGTGTGGAGGAGAAGACCTGTTGTGCAGGGCAATGAGGATTGCTCCCCAAATCTTAGCCTTTACAGGAATACCAGAAAGCAGAGAACTGTTAGAACAACTGGTCTACAAATGGTGATTTTTATTTTTTTTCCCTATTTATTTCAGTCCTGCATTTTCTTTATGAAAAGGCAAAAAGGCACAAAGATTTTGTTCTGTTGGCTCTGTCTTGCTTTCTGTTTATTTTCTATATTGCACCTTTTTTTTGCTTTTATTAAGTATACCTACAGATTTTTGAGTTGTTAGTAATACATGTAGACATATTAAATGTCTTCACTTTATCTGAAATCTGACCCGAGGCAAATCTTGCAGCAGCAATTTTTGTTTCCTTACTGTTAGTAACAATGCTGTTATCTCTTATTTACAAAAGTCTTTTTCTTTTCTCCCATGTCTGCATTCCAGTGGAGCTGTGGACTTCAGTTCTGCTTCAGTCTCTTTACATTAAGTTCAATATGATAAGTTACATGACTGGTATTCCTGTAGAAGTAGGCGTTAGGTTTATAATAAACCCTCTTGATGACTCCTGCTTTTTGAAGCATGCTGTTAGAAAGTAATCAAGGCTTAAGGATGTCTTGGGATGGCATGGGGGGAGCTGCAGAGGGAAAACAGCCGTGCACTTGACTGCCATATAGTGCTCTGCCTAGGAGGAGAATTCTCTGGGGTTTCCTAATGAAATGGTATTTACACTTCAAGGTGTTTGGCTTCTTTAATAATTTTTAATCTTGGGTCTTTTCTTGGAGAGGAAGCGGGGCTACTTTTACTTCATATGCTATTAACCAACTTCATTAAAAGCAGTGTTTCACAGAATCACAGAATGTTAGTGGTTGGAAGGGACCTTGAAAGATCATTTAGTCCAAACCCCCTGCCAGAGCAGGATCACCTAGAGCAGGCCACACAGGAACATGTCCAGGTGGGTTTTGAATGTCTCCAGAGGAGACGACTCCACAACCCCTCTGGGCAGCCTGTTCCAGTGCTCTGTCACCCTCAGAGTGAAAAAGTTTCCCTCAGAACCTCCTATGCTGCAGCTTGTACCCATTACCCCTTGTCCTATCACTGGATGTCACTGAGAAGAGCCTGGCTCCATC
>WUAM01000071.1:19091396-19157137 GCA_024336885.1 Actenoides hombroni
TGTCAGGTATTTTCACCAGAGCTAGAATTAAGCTATTTGGGCTTAAGTTACTTGCTGACTAAAACCTAATACCACTCAGTTTGTCAGTGTGACCCTTTAGCATCATCAGATGGGAGTCTTAAATAGTTGAGGCTTTTCTTTAGTCTGTGGAGGGAAATATAGCCTTCTTTTCAGAGAAAATGAGCATTGGATTCTGACTCTGACATTAGATTACATGAAGTTCAACAAATTACTATAAATCAAGTAATGAATTTCTACCTGCCTATGTTTGCTTCTAGAAGCTCCTTAAACATTCAGCCAAGATCTGTCTAAACAGAAAAAAAGTTGGTAAAATACTGTTAAAATATTGGCTAGTACAGGTGTTTGTGGAGGCATCTCGGTGCTGTTTGGTGGTGGTAGACTTAAAAGTGAAGTCCTGTTGCCATCTAGTGATTAGCTTCTAGGAGGTAGAAGGGCCAGCAGTTCTTTAAAGTGGTAAGGGTCTTTCTTAGGGTAATGGGGAGATAAATGCTGTACTGGTTTAAAATGCCATGAGCAGTACCCTTTGCACAAGCCACGTTGTGCAAGACTGGAATGACTGGTAATCTCAGTGACAGGCAGCAATTTCCCAGATTTCCTCTTTATCAAGATGCTGGTCATGCATGATGCATATGAACTCTGTGGCTGCAGGACGAAGGAAACTCTGCTACAACTGCAACACCTTGCTTAAAAGAGGGATAATTCTTTCTCTGGTGTCAAGTTCCCTGAGTTGTCCAGAAGTTTTCAGGTTTGTTCCTTCAAGATTTTCAAAGAAAGAGCTGTGAAATACAGCTGAGAGAGAGTTCTCTGTATTAAATAGTGCACTACAGAGGGCAGTAAGGCTATTTTGTAGAAAATCCTGACATTTCCTCAGATGGCTCAGTTGTTTCTTATCCTGCTGTCTGACTGGCTTTTTATTCTAGTTCACTAGAATTGCTTCTTTTCAGAAATAAATGTGAAGTTACTCAGCTCTTCCCTTGTGAGGTAGCTATCTACAAAACAGTGTTTTCATGCTCAGTGGAGAATATTTAGATGTTTGATCCAGTTCTAGAGTTTTTATTAATTTTTCATGTCAGTGACGAATTTTTAAAGCTGTGTACTAGTCTGTGTTTGTAGGAGTTCTTCTGTGACTATTGGATTTTGGTAAAGAAAATCTCCCACGCTGTCACAAACGTGTCAGTGTTTCATGGCTCAAACACTGTGCTCTGTGTTGACATGATATAAAGGGAAAAAAGCCAAAACACATCAGGTCTTTAGCACTGCTTTAGTAATCTCTAGTCATCCACAGCCATAGAAATTTGGGCTTGTTCAGGAGTCCTTCTCAGTGTATCGTAATGGATCTGATGGTTGTGGGATGGATTATGTCAGCGTGTGCTGTTATGCTCATTATTGTGAACTTCCTTGTGGGTACCTCTTCTAAGCCTAGATTAAAGCTCAGATTGCTGATTTTGGTTATAAAAAAAATTATACACATGCACAAAGAAACGTTCTAGTGCTGGCATGATAATATTTACAAATATCATCAGATGCTCATATATGAAGCTTTTTCATGTGGGGCAGAAGAAACCCTTGTGTGAAAGTCTGTGATGGGGTATATGTCATCTTTATTTACAAAGCAGAAGTATGCTGTTCAGTTTCTGTCGTAAATAGTTGGAAGGAAATGGGTTTTTGTCTAGATCCAGTCATTCATTTAAGTCTTACTGTTTCCTTGTATAAGAGATGATGGTGTAGTAAATTGCATAGCAATTGTGCCATGTTCTCTTGAGCTAACCTGTGATCATAAACTTGAAATGCAATCACTCCAGTGAAGCTGCTGTGGGCAGCTGCTAGAGAGGAGTCTCTAGATTCTGAAATTGGCATTAATTTATCTTGTTATTGAATTGTAGGGGAAGTGTTTGACTATCTGGTTGCACATGGAAGAATGAAGGAAAAGGAGGCTAGAGCTAAATTTAGACAGGTATGTATAACATTTCAATACTACATCTTCCCCCCCACCCCCTGTTTTTAATGCTGAAATGAGTAAAATGGCTGTTCTTTGCCTTTGCCTTTGTAACCCTGAGTGAGAAAGAAGTTGGGTTACAATAGTACTTCAAAGGGGTTAGTAGTCCATTTAGGGGTGCTACTTTCCTTAGTGCTGTGTGCCAGGGTGTCCAGGAGTGCCAGAACACAGTGACTGCTGGATTTGGAAGTGTATTCCAGTCCAAAATGCATTTCCTCTGGGCTGATTTCATACATCCTTAGTTCAGCTGGTCTGTAACATTTTGGAAGTTTATTCAAATGTAACAAACAGGCCAGTTTCAAAATGCAGACAGTGCATGTAGCAGGGATCCATTCACATCCTTCCATTTGCATGAAAAGATGCAGTTTAGCAGTTGTTCTAAAAAGTCACAGAAAAGTAATTTCTAGGCTTGTTAGTTTAGGTTTCTTTATGATCAGATAAACTAGTCCTGCAAAGATGCTGGAATTTTACTGATAGGTAGAAAGCATTTCCATTCTACAGTAAGGTAGCATTGAACATAACCAGTATTTTTGTGTAACTATTTTAAATCCAAATCTCTGCTCTTGTAGTATCTAGGGTTCCATTTGCAGATCTGACTGGTCTGATACACTGTGTTTTCTGCTCTTGTGCAGAAATTTGTAAATGCCTACATTATTTCCACCCCTTTGGCCACTGGGATAACCTAGATAATGTTGGGAAAAGTAATACATATCAAAGTTATGCTCCAGCTTAATGACACATTAAAATAATGAATAGGGACAAGAGTGTTTCATTGAATGATATGGAGGGTGAATTGTGGCAATGACGGTTTCACTGTTGGAAGGGGAGGCTGCCATACTTGACTTCTGAAGTGTAGCCATATAAAAGTAGAAGAAAATTTCTATAATACAGGAGACTTCCACAAAATTAACTAACAACTTTCACAAAATGCCTTGTAAAGAAAACACATTTCTCTAGTGTGGGTAGCATGACTGAAGGGAACAATTTGAGAACTAGGAAACTGTGCCACAACTGTTTTGCTCCCTCTGTCTCATACAGTAAGAATTATGTGAAAGTAGTATAAGCAATAAGCTCAAAAGTAGCAATGAAAGTAAAGAAAAAATAGAAATGTATTTAACCCAAAAAAAGAAGGCAATGAAAGCATTTATGTGAAAATCCCATTCCTTTGTTTTCTCTCATCTCTTCAAATCTTGTGTGCACCTTCTTTAATCTTTTGGAAAAAAAGCAAACAGAGAAACTCCAGCAAAACCAATAAACAAACAACCCAAAAAAAAAAAAAAAAAGCAGCTGCAGACTATCCCCAGAATCATTTGTGATTACTGGAGCTATACAGCTTGGTAGTAAAGAAAATTATTCTTCCTCATTAATAAAATCTTACATGTTATTTTAAAGCTGTTTCATTCCCTTTCGTATTCCATCAGGTAGAGAACTTTCTTTTGTGATTGAGGGTTTCTGGTGCGTGTTTCTTTGCTGTATTGGAGTAGATGTGATTGGTTGTGGACCAGTCATTCCCACTTCAGCCGTCTCTTCTAAATCTCAGGCTGTTGCTTTGCTCTTTATGTCACTTGAAGAGCTTCAGAGTAACTTGAGAGGAATTGCTGTTCTTTCAGATGTGAATGTTGAAAACTTCTACTGCTATGGTTCTCTGCTCTTTGTCCTCAGTTCCTTTTGTCAGGAGCTGGGTGGAAAAAGATCTTGCAGTAATTCTATTGAAATTGCACGTTTGTTCAACAACCACTTTTTTTTTTTTTCCCCCTCCTGACAATTTGGCTCCCCTTTAAGCGAAAACTTATGGAAACAGGTCAAACATGTTTTACAGGTACATTTAGTGCTCAATTTTATGGGAGTGTGGGTATGAGGGGGATATATGTAACTTCATTTTTCAAAAACATATGTGAAGGAAAAAAATTGTAAATGATAGTTACTGGCTGAACTGAGTATTTGACCCATCCAGAGCTGATTTTTGGGTACTTCAGATTCTCAGCTGGATTTTATTTGTTTATTAGTTCAGTAGACTGAATGCTTTTTGTAAAGATATCTAGATGGCCTCCCTTGAGTCTATTGAAATACATAAGTATGTTTTGTTTCCTGGCACAGGCAGCTGTGCTCTGACCTCTATCAACAGCTACTCACTGGCTACCGAGCTCAACCAGTTCTAGAGGACCTTGATTTCAAAGATTGGAGGTTCTTGAGAGCTTCAAAAGCTGGGAAAAGAGAGAACCCTAGTGACAGCCTGAGGAGAGAAGCTACAGCACGAGCTCATTGTGCTTTACTAGAGAGGAGAGAGTGCATGCAGGACAGAAGTCAGGCAACTTTGATCAGAGCTTGGCATTTATTAGAAGCTAGGACTCTTGCCTGTGGGACAGTGTCAAAAGAAACTAAATCTTAGTGATTTTACAGGTCATAAAACTATTCATTTCACCTTGCTGTGTCCCAGAATAGCTTCATACAGCTTTTAGCTGTTGTTGGAGGGAGAGTACTCTCTGTAGACCTTTTATCTGATTCAGTGCAGCTGTTTCTTATGTTAGATGGAGAATTATGACATAATAGACTTTTTTTTTTTTTAATTTGCTGACTGGTTTAACAGATGGTGTCTTTCTTTAAGCTGAGGAAACAGTTGTGCCATAGTATTGAACTTGATTCTTACAATAGGTTGTATTGTACCTTGTTTTCAGATCGTGTTTCTTCTTTCAGTGGATGTGATTTCTTGATCAAATACTGTGTTTTATCTGAGGAGGCACTTCCTCTCTATCAGGCAAAGAGCAGAATTGCTAATTCTTCCCTCTTTGCTCGTTAGAAAAAAGTTGTTTTCTTTTGGTCTGTTTTTGTTATGCATGCTTAAGGTTTTAGGAGGAAAAAAGAATGTAAAAAACAGTGATCACGTTATTCCAGTCACACTTGACAAGGAACACAGGAGAGGGTATGAACACTAAAAATACAGCCATGCTCTGCAGGTCTCCATTTTAATCTCCTTTTGTGCAGCCATGTGTGAGCAATTCAAATCCAGAATGTTTTGCATTCTTAATGTCACCTTGGTTTTCTTCTCCTATTACAGGCTTCCAAGTAGTTCTGATTTGTTCTTGCCATCCTTTTTCCATAGAAAAATCTGTCCATCTGGATAAGAATTAATGCAAAGATGGGAAGACTCAGGGCAGAGTAGCTCCTAAAATTCATGTATATCAATTCTCGTTCTTCCTTTACTGCAGCAAATTAGATCTGGCCTCCTTCAGTCTTCCTACTGGATCCCTGCAAAAGCAGCTGAGAATTTTTAAGGCTCGTAGATGTTAGGACAGATCTTGGAAAATAAGTAAATAAATAAAAAACAATAATAACAAAATCTTACCTGTATGTTCCAGTTACCAAAATACCTGTGGCAGTGTGGAAGGGACCTTGAGAGGTCATTTATCTATCCTTTTGTCATTTAAGCCTTGTGAAGAATGGCTTCTCTGCCTAGAGATAACTTGTTCTAACTTGTTCTTTTAAACCTATGATTATACAGATTTTTTGAAATCCCTCCCAAATGTATTTCAATGCTTCAATTGTTATCTCTAGCAGAAAGGTCTGCTGTTCCTTCCCCTCGTCTCCCCACCTGCCAAGCATCAACAGCTTTCTCACACTCAAGTAGGTTGGGGGTGAGAGGGCTGTCAATGGAAACAGTGATGGAAGGTGGAAGACAAGCGAGTCAGTCCAGTGCGACCATGCTTTGTGCCATTTTTAATTCACTTAGGACTGCTGTTCCTGAATTATTAATGTCATACACATTGCATTATTTCCCTTCCATTTAGATTGGACTCACTTCTGCAGTCGCTGTGCTATCCTGTTGCAATGCAGAGTATTCAAAAGCATCTCCAAAGGAAACTGCTGATGGGTCATCTGCTAGACCTTCTGCTCTATTAGATAGAGCAAAAGCAGTTTAGGAGTGAGTGCTATAGTGCTGTGTCTCTGCAGTTCTGAATAAAGCTTGAGGTGTTTGTCATGCTGTCAGCCTCAGGAGCCCCTGCAGAGTGAGCTTGTGAGTGGTGCCAAAGTAGTGGTAGTAGAGAGGAAAGGAAGGAAAATCAGAAAGATGGTACAGGTGGTGCCATGGGAACACTTTGGCAGTTTCAGTAACTGTAAAAAAGATGAACTTGGAGTTTGGAATTGTAGAATCATAGAATGGTTTGGGTTGGACCTTTAAAGGGAATGTAGTCCAACCCCCTTGCACTGAGCAGGGACATCTTTAACTAAATCAGGTTGCTCAAAGCCCCATCCAACCTGACCTTGAATGTTTCCAGGGATGGAGCATCTACCACCTCTCTGGGCACACTGTGTGCAGTGTTTCACTACCCTCACTGTGAAAAATTTCTTATGTCAGGTCTGATTCTACCCTCTTTTAGTTTAAAAGTAACTGTCACAACAGGTCCTGCTAAAAAGACTGTCCGTGTCTTTCTTGGAGACCCTTTTTAAGTACTGAAAGACTGTAGTAAGGTCTTCCTGGAGCCTTCTCTTTTCCAGGCTGAACAACCTCAACTCCTCAGCCTTTCTTTGTAGGAGAGGTTTGAGAAGGGAGTGAATATATAAAGGAATAAGCAAAACCAGAATGAAGGTGTAGGGAATGGAAATATTTCAGGTTTTCACAGACTGATTTCTGTGGTGGTATTTTGCACATGCATGTTTCAATAGTACAGGGGTACAAAGATCATAAAATCGGTGCTTAAGTTTCAAATGCAAAACTGACTGGTAGGTCAGTTCTTTGATTTACCAAGAACCTTATATTCACCTACTCTAAATACTGGGGGAGAAAGAACCATTGCTTCTTACCAGTACAGGAAGATCCTTATGCTAAGCTGGGCGATCTGATCATGAGTAGGTTTTTTTTGTAACAGTAAAGATACCTCATCTTTCTGTGTTGGGAATCTTAATCTTGAATGAAGAATGGAAAATACATTTATTTAAATGTAGTTACTACAGGGAATTATATTTGTGTGCAGTTCCACTTATTTTAAGAAGTCCTGACGTCTGTTTCAGTTCTGACCATGTATGCATGACAATTAAAAGCATTTGACCACGTTAGAGATCTATGTGACAAAAGGACTTTATCCAGCTTTTCCATACATGTAGAGTTATGACTAAAGCAATGTATGAAGACACTGTACTGTGTAAACAGCTTATATAGTTTGCTATATAAAGCAGGAAAAACTTAATATTATTTGGAAATTATGATGGATGAAATTTATTACTTAACACTTGAAATGCACAGAGAGATTTTTCCATTGAGCTTGCTACTCTTGTACAAAGTAGAATAAACCATATGTACTTAGACAGCAGACCTCTGTCAGATGCATAGTTACTTCTCACTGCGTAAGTTTTGACAAATAAACTGTTTCTCAGTAGCTTCTCCAGTATCTAAATACATTTCTTACCCTATTTTCCTCCATGCTGCAGCGTGAAAAATCACCTTTGGAGAGGGACTGGAAAACTTCAGTCTAGAGGAAAAGCTTTTATAGCTATATACAGTATTGGAATGGAAGTACTTCAGTAACCTTTCTGAAAGTCATTGCTTCTACTGATCTATAATTAGCCACACAGGAAAAACAAAATCCTCTTTCAAGTATAGTAGAATCCAAATAGATCAAATAACAAACACTGAAGTTATTTAGCAGCTTTTCCCCAAATACACTGGTCACTGTCATATTTGGTTACAAAGCTCTGAGTATAAGTACATGTCAACTTTAGTAATAAAATGTTGAACTTTTTGATTAAAACTCCTGTTTCTTTGAGATGTCACTTACATAACTGGGCTTGTTTTCTATCCAGATAGTATCTGCAGTGCAGTATTGCCATCAAAAGCATATTGTTCATAGAGATCTCAAGGTGAGTGGGAAAAAGTGCGTGAAGTGTGTGTCAGCTTCTGTACCTGTGGGTGTGATCTTTATTGTGCTGATAAAATATAGTGTATGTTAAACTTGCTGATTTCTTTATTTTTTCATGTGTTATAGCAAGCTTTGAGGAATGTTTACATTATAGAACCATTTCAAATAAATGAAAGATTTGTAAGGCTTTTGAACACAGAAATTTAAGGCCTGCTGAAAGATAGTCTCTTATCCTGTGGTCAGTGTTAGCTGAGGGATTTTATATTCTTTTTTTTTTAAGAAAAGATAGTTTGATAGAGGTATGACAAGCTTTAGTCTCAAACAGAATAAAGTACCAGTCGTGATGATAAAACTGAAGTATGGCTTCTTTGTAGTTTGGCATGAAATCTTATATCCCTTCTTTAAACTGTGCCTTTTATGTTAATAGTATTGTCTTATAACTTGTTCAAGACATCATACCTTTGTAACTTAAAAAAAAAGCCCAACAAAACACCATTACCAATAAAAAACCCACCCATGCCTGAAAAAAGCTCCCATTAGACTAAAGCATACCTAAAGACCTTGCAAGGAAGTGAATGTTAAGAGATATTTCATCTTTTTGCCTTTTAAGAATGAGTAAAACGAGACAATAGCATTTTAAATCAAGTATTTTAAGTTCATCTTACAAACCATTCTTTCCCTTCCAGGCTGAAAATCTATTGCTAGATGCAGATATGAACATTAAAATAGCTGACTTTGGTTTTAGCAATGAATTTACAGTCGGAAATAAACTGGACACCTTTTGTGGCAGCCCGCCATATGCTGCTCCAGAGCTCTTTCAAGGGAAGAAATATGATGGACCTGAAGTAGATGTTTGGAGTTTAGGTGTTATTCTTTATACTCTTGTGAGTGGATCTCTTCCTTTCGATGGACAAAACTTAAAGGTGCGTTGTTGTAGAACACGTCAGACGTGTTTATCTAATGTTTTAGGTGATTTGCTGCATAAAATTTACTGTTTGTTCTTCCTCTGTTACCAAGGAACTTAGAGAAAGAGTTCTAAGGGGAAAATACAGGATTCCTTTCTACATGTCCACAGACTGTGAAAACCTTCTCAAACGTTTCCTGGTGCTAAACCCAACAAAACGAGGCACTCTAGAGGTAATGATACAAATAAGATTCATCACAAAGCTAGACATTGTCTTTTACAAACTGTGTTTTTGAGTTATAACTTCCTATTGTCATACCATTCCTGAATAGTTTTTGGAGTGGCTTAGGGAGGGGGAGATGTTGAGTAAGGCAAATGACTTATTTTTTAAGATTTTGTTTACTGGAGTTACAAGAAACTTGACTCCACGTTTACTTTCAAAATAGTGTGACACTACACTACATATGTCATACAACTTTTCCTGCTGGTTACCTTGTAGATTCCAGCATTAATGGATGATTCACGAGGATGTTTTCCACATTTTCAAGTGTGAACTGGAAGTATTGGCTGCTAGGCTTTGATGTGGTTGCCTTTTGCCTGAATTTTGTACTATTATGGAGAAGGAAGGCCAAAACAATACTGGCTTCCATGGACTTCCATACTTGAGCCTGGACCTATTAGACTGGTCAGAGTTGTTGCACTGCTCCTGGTCAGTGTTAAGGGCTTTTAGCTTTCAGCTATGTGCTAGAACACAGCTGACTGGGAAGCAGCTTGGCTTGACATGCATAGTTGATTTTCTCCACTGGAGCAAAACAAAATTGAGTAGATGCTGGGGCCTGTTCTGGGAAAGAAAAATTAGAAAAAGCCTTAGTGTTTGGTAGATAAGGGAGTTGTTCCTTCAACAGCCCATTTTCTTTGCTGGTAAGTGTATTGTACTAACAAAACCCTTTCTTTTATAGCAAATTATGAAGGACAGGTGGATCAATGCAGGGCATGAGGAGGATGAACTTAAACCTTTTGTTGAACCAGAACTAGACATCTCGGACCAGAAAAGAATAGGTAATCAAGTATTTTTCAGAATATGATACTTTGTGTGATATGAGTGGGGTTTTGTTCCTTCATCAGTCTGTATTTGCTTGCTATTTGGAAAAAGTAACTAATCTTTTTGATATTGATATTTCATCAGGCTTATGTACTCACACTTAATCATTTTGTTTAATTCTTCAAATGTTCCATTCTTTCTCTTAAACTTAAACACTCAGCCAGCATAAACATCAGAGCGTTTCTGTTACTTACAGAATGTGTGTTTGATTTTAGATATTATGGTAGGAATGGGATATTCCCAAGAAGAAATTCAAGAATCCCTTAGTAAAATGAAGTATGATGAAATCACAGCTACATACTTACTGCTAGGAAGGAAATCGTCAGAGGTAAGTACCATTCTTACAAATGCAATGGCACAAAGGAATTAGTGTCCTGAGCAAGTTCGAAGCAAAAATTGTCAGTAACTATAGGCATGCATTACACTTTAAAAGTCCATTACACTTAAAATCATGTTATTCTAATAATCAGTGTCAACTCTCCAAATAATTCTGTGTTTGTTCTCACCCTGACCTGAGTCAGTAAACTCTTGCCTTTAGGCTTCCCAAAACTACCCTGCTTGCTCAGCAGTTACTCCTCTGAAGGACTTTATATGCCAGTTGCTGTCCTGTCTAGTCTAGGAGCTCAAGTGTGAATGTGCCAGCTGTAAATGTTTTAAGAAAACCAAGGAGCAGGACTGATCAACCTAAAAAAGGTCTTGTGCTGTAGATTATCTTTCCATGTGATGCTGAGAGGGCTCAGCATCAGTAAGCTTCTCTCAGTTCCACTGCTGGAGGAGTTGATGTGGTGGCTTCTACGAAATGTATCCTCTCTTCCTGTTAAAATCTTAGGAGAAGGTACTGAAAGTAGAGATGGATTTTCTTTACCTGACTGTCCTTCAAGGAGCTGCAAATTCTGCTGAGTTTTACCTAAGATAGTTGCAAAGGAATCTAAGAGAAATTGAGACCTCTAAGTAATTTCATTACTCTCACAAAATTTCCTGTGTACCAGAGCCATCTTCCTTGTGCCTCCCTGTTACTGCTCCCATAATGTGGTGGATGTTTTAAGTTGTCTGTTTGAACTCCTTGTTTTAATATTCTCATTTTTATTGTAGTTGGATGCAAGTGATTCAAGCTCCAGCAGCAATCTTTCACTTGCCAAAGTTAGGCCAAGTAGTGATCTTAATAATAGCACTGGACAATCTCCTCATCACAAAGTTCAGAGAAGCATATCTTCTAGCCAGAAACAGCGGCGGTACAGTGATCACGGTGAGCAATTCTCCTTTTCAGTGTTGGCAGAATGTAGTGAATTCCACTTCTGTTCAGTTTCTGATTTTGTCTCTGTCCTCCAAAGGCAAGGAGGATGACAACAGTGCAGCTCACAGCATGGTGGTTATGTAATTTACTGAATAACTAATATTATTTTAAAATTGGTTTTGGTATAAAGCCTTCAAAAACAGTGTCTAAGAGGAAAGCAGGATGCACCAACTTAATGTTCTTATTCTGCCTTGTGTTGTCCCTTGCATTCCTGACTGTGCTGGGAGAGTCTGGTTACACAACTTGAAGAGAATGTTGCCTCCCCCTTCTTCATGAAGAGCACAGCAATCCTCTCCCATGCTCAGTTTTTGTTTTCTTCTGATGCTAGTAGGTCAGCTTGTGTCTTGAAGAAATGTTAGGTTAGCAATATTGCTTGTTTCCTGAGGGTAGTGTCACTTGATTGTCCTGCAGGAATTAAATTTCTGAAGAACAGTAACTCAGACAAACTTAGAACTCTCCTGCTTAATGAGTGTGCAAAATAGTATCTTAGAGTTTTCTAAATATCTTAAACATCTTCCTGGTCAGACACTACCTCTTAAAAGCAGTCTCTGTTTAGGTCTAGTTTTAAATACCTCAAGTGCATTCAGAGGTTGCTTTCCTTGGGGGGGGTCTCCTGGTTATGATGGTTACTGTGTTTTGTGATGCTTTTTTATATGTTTATATATTTTGTATATATTTGTATGTAATTTTATATGTCTGTATATGTATACACTTTCTGATTGTTATTAAAACACTGTGTAGCAGAAAACACAATCCTGACATCCCCACAGGCCTTTCCCAGTATCCACAGACCTATTAAAGCAAAGGGGGGGCTTGGAGCTGAAGGGACTGCCTCATGCTCAGGCGTGCTAGAGCAGTGTTCTCTTCCTGGCATACCTGGGGAGGCTGATGGCAAACCACTGCTGCTTCTGGGCTCTTTCAGGAGCAGAGGTCACCAGCCTTTAGTGCTGCTGGTGGTCCAGGGGTATGTTGCCAGGTACCTGCCACGGGAGCCCAGTTTTATCAGAAATTGGCTTGAGTATCCTGTGCCAGCTTTGTGCTAATAGAGGCTCATCTGGTTTGAATGAGTCAGTTTGCTGTTAGGTGTCTTTAAGATGACTAAAGGGGGTTTCCTAGCAAACCAAACCAGTATCAGTACTCAAAACACCAGAATCCTCCATGAAATTCATAATTCTTTCATGGAAATTAAACAGTATATTCACCTGGAGAATGTTGTTTTTCACAATATTTTACTGTCTTCTGAAACGTATTTTGGTAATTCAAACAGTTGCTTTTTTTGTGACTGATTCACAGTGTCGTTTTGATTCTCAAGTGTAAATACATTTCCATCGTAGCAAAAAATAGCTACTGAACTTCTGAGAAGAAAAATCCTTTTCCTGTTCCTTTTGTTTGTTTGTTTTAAGCTGGACCATCCATCCCCTCGGTAGTGGCATATCCCAAAAGAAGCCAGACTAGTACTACAGACAGTGACCTCAAAGAGGAAGGAATTCAGTCAAGAAAATCCAGCAGCAGTGCTGTTGCGGGGAGAGGAATCGCACCAGCCAGTCCAATGCTTGGAAATGCCAGCAATCCCAATAAGGCTGATATTCCTGAACGTAAGAAAAGTTCGGCTGTTCCTAGTGTAAGTAGAAATGCTTGTTTATCAAAACCATCAAATGTTTTTGAGGGGTGAGAAAGTGTTAAACCTGTGATGTGTCAGTGGTGCTGATACTACTTTTCATGGAGAGTAAATGTAGGTACCTCTTGCTGTTGCCTTCCTCCCCTCAGCCCTGCATCAGTCAGCTACTCAACTTACCTCAGTACCTACCAACTACTTCAGGAATATTAAGAATTAGCACTAGTAGATGTTAGTGAAGAGACATAATTTGGGTATTAAAAAAAATCATTTGAAAAAGCCCCAAACCTGAACCTAAAGGCTGACCCCTGAAATTTCATATATTTTTGATATCACCAGCTACTCTTCTGTAGCCTCTTTACAGAAGAATAAAATCTATTTTTATTACTTCGTTTTATAGATTCATGTGTATAAGGAGCTACCTAATCTTTATTCTCAACTATGACTTGGAATAGCCTGTTTATGTATGTTCAGATTATCAAAGAAATGTAGCTCTAAAAATTGTTCAAAGGTGTATTTCAACCTGTATTTAAAAGCAGTGTGCCTGGCTTGTCCTTGCGGGCTTCCCCCACCTGCTCCTAAACCCCAACAACAACTGACAAAAACCACACTAAGGTGCATAAGTAGTGAATTTACAGGGTTGAGCAGAAGGCAGTGTGCCAAAAAGAAAGAAAATGGTTAGTTCAGTTCGGCTTTAACTTGTATACGCTCTGGTGCTTCCCTTTGAGGCAAAGTTGGAAATACCTTTTCACATAGCTCTCAAGTCTTGTAACATTTAATTTCTAAAAGTTGGGGATTTTGTATTGAAAAACTTCCTTATTTTCAGAAGAAATAACTTCCCAGTCCTTTATTCAACTTGGAATGGAGTGAATTTTTTTAGTTGTTAAACTTATCCCTCATAGCTGTCATATTTTTATCATATACTCAGCACCATTACTTAAAACAAGTGGGGAAAAAAACTTCCTGAGCTTAGAGCTTTTTGAATATCTGAAGTAAAAGAAGTTAAAATAAGATTTGTTTTACTTTATTGGATCTGTATTGTCAGTTGGCTCAAGACTGTGACTTGGCTAGAGCCAAAGAGATTCCTTAAAAGCACGTCTTCTACTGTAGCAGCTGTTCTTAGTAAATGTAAACAAGAGATCAAGATTTTGGGGGATCCTCTTCTGATTTTTGTGGTTTCCTGCCCTTTCCCTTGTTGGTTTTTTTTTTTTAATCAGTCCAGAAACAATTCAGATTTTATTTCTTCTTATGTGACAATCCTTAGCTACTGAGTCTCAAAGTGGTAAGATAATCAAATCAGTTTTGTCCTACATCGGACTTCACTCAGTATTCAAGAGCTTTGCTTCACAGTTACAACATATTTTACACTTACTGTCTTTTAGTATTTTGATCTGCTGTTCTACACCACTCCCAAATCCTGGGGATTTATTCCAGTAGTCTTATTTCAAATTTTGTACTAGTATAGCTGAAATAAAATTTTAGCTTATAACCATGGGATACTTTTCTCTTCTGATTCTGATTCAGCTGATCCTTTACAAGCAGTGGTATACAGTGGTAAACATGGAATCAGACTTGTGATGTCCTTAATTAGTGTTTAAAACTGTCTCTGATTGTAGCTCTTTGTGTCAGACAGTATATTTCCCTCCCCTTCCCTGCTAGAGATTAGTCTTTTACTTTCTGGATGTTGGGGCTGGAGGGAAATGCAGACTTTTTACACAATCTCTGGAACTGATAAGAGAGTTTTATTTCCTTACAGTATTGGTATGCACCTAGAAGGAAAAAAAAAAAAGGATGTTGGAATTGCTATATTGTCCTGAAGTTGAAAAAAATTTGAGGTGGAGAGAGTTTGTATTCTCACTGAGCACTTAGGACTTAAGTCCTAAAATAAGGACTTTGTTGAGAAAAATCACTGAAGGTACAAAAAAACCCCACTGTTTAAAAACAGATAAAGCAAAAGTAGTAGAACTGGTCCTGACTGGAGACCCTTAGCCAGTTATGTGCTGCTCTTATTAAATAGCAGAGCTCACAAGCATGCACTTCAGGATAAGCGTTCTGCTTGTAGAGCAGATAGCTAAGTCTGGGGTTGGAGTCAGGGGCTCCAAGCTGCACTTGTAAAGTTGATAGAGCTTTTAAACTCTTGCAAACTAAATAGTTCTGCAAGATGAATGAGTGCAGACCAAAAATCAAGATCACTGGGCAAATATCAAATTAATAACGAAAACCTGCTGAAGAGCCTTCAAAGTTAGCAAGGACTAATAATTCCTTGTTTTAATAACTCCTTGTTTATTACACTCAGCATCGATTTTTCCTCGGTGCTTGTAAAATAAGGCTGCTTCAGAGCTCTTAGTATAGCTTTAAGAAGGACCAAAAAGCATACTAGTGCTCTTAACCAAATAGATTGGTTCATTATTGTAAGTCAGAAGCTGATTCCTTGAAAGTTTTTCATCTATCTTTGTCATGGTGGCTCTTAATGTGAAGATAGCCTGCTTAAGCAGTGGGCTCAAGACTCTCTAGGAAAAGAGGAGGACTCTGCCCCACAGATCCATCCTTTGTGCTGTGATTGGACTTTGTGCATATGCTCAGAAGTCTCAAGATGTGCTTTTGCAGTGTCAGCGCCTCCTGCAAAGAAGGCAGACGATGCTACAAGGATGAACTTACACAGCTAACCCTAACCCTAGGGGCTGTCATTCCACTGGGGAGTGTGGTGGTGTTGACACTGGTTTCAGGCTTCCTGTGCTGTGCATCTGTTCAACTTAATCATATCCAGAGAGTAGTAGTCTGTAGACTGGCTGAATAAAAAAAGCCATAGCTGAAGAGCTTTCTTGATGAATCGTGAAAGGTTGTACACTAAAGTATAAAGGCCCCAGTACTAAGGCTGTGATCTTGCTAAAACTGAATTTGAAAGCTTGAAATGCTTAAATCTCCTTTTATGATCTCTGAAATCTGAGCCAAGCAGAAAACAATATATACTGATCCTTCTGTCTTTGCATTCCAGAAAGACCTGGGAAAGTGCATTTTTAGAGTCCTCTGATTTCAGATGTGAATCCAAACCTTGTCCACACCCAAACCTGAAAATGCATAGTCTTTAAAGTTTGTTTCAGCACAGAGATTGTTGTCTTGTCTTCCTAGATGTGTAACATTATAGTACATCACAACGTTCGTGGTCGCTTCTCAAAGGAAACAAATATTTAATGCTCTAAGGGAGCAGGTGGAAAGAAAGAAACTATCCATTGTTGTGCATGTATCCCACCAGAAAAAGCCAGATATTCAAGGTGCTTCATTCTCTGTTATGTTCAGGAAGAGAGAACAAAATGATATGCAAATAGTAATATAGAGTACACCAGTGTACCACTGGTTTGTGAGGGCTTCACAAAGTGCCTTGCACAGCATGACCTCTCAAGAACATAGGAACAAAGCTCCACATTAGGTGCATAGGTTCATTTCTTGCAAGTTTAGTAAAAATAGAGGAGTTTGCACAATGACAAATGTCAGAGGAAAGCGGAAGAATAAATTATTTTTTTAATTTTTTTTTAATAATTTGCCTTTATCCCTTAAGGCCAAGGCATATGTAAGGAATAAAGTACAAGGAAAGGGCCAGGCGGATTTCTCCTGATGCTTGGCACATGCCTAATAGCTAAGGAATAACCAGTGAAGAGTACTTGAGAACCTTTGAGACAACTACATACATCTTATTGATCTAATTAATAGGTTTTAAAATACTCTTGATGCTCTTTGTACTTTTTAACACCAGGAGGTTGCACAGTTCGCTTTTTCATTTGTACGTTCACATAAGTATGGGTAACAGCTCATCAGTCTTTTAGACAGGATGGCTTCATTGTTAAATCTGCAGCTCAGGGGTTGTGTTGCTTGAGTCTCACTATATAGAAAATATTTGCCTTGAGGCACTGGAGAACATTTTGCTGGTTATTGAGAATACTCCACTTTAACAGTTTTATTTCAGGTTCGGAAACAAAAAAGGTTTGGCTACTCTCCTTTTGTGCTTTGAACTGGTTTTTCCTTTCTCATTTTTTTCTTTTTTTATCCTTCTTCCCATGATTCTCTACTGTGACCATTTATGTGAAACCTTCTTAATGCTATTTTTAAAATCCACTGAATTTCCCTTGTCTATCATAGCAGTAATTCTTCAAAGAACTCCAAAAGGTTAGTTGAGCATGAAGTCCCCTGCCTGATTCTTAGTGGCCATCCTTACTCGACATGTGCTTATCCAGGTGCTGACCAGTATTTCCCTTAAGCTAGACTTCTCCAAGACTTTCCCCAGCAGTGATGTTTAAAATTAATAGCCTATTTTGCTTCCTGCTTTGCCCCGTTATCCTTTTCTTTAAAGACAATTTTTAAAGGTTTTTTCCACGTTTCAACCATATGCAGTATCCTGTGTTATGTTCTTGGGGTGGGGAGAAAAAAAGTAAGGCTTGCCGGCTTCCTCTACAACCTGGGGGTGCATGTTTATCTGGACCACAATGCTTTTCCTACAGTAATTGCATCTAACATTTTATAATTCTGTTATCTGTGAATTACCCAGCTTCTCAGTCGTTCCTGGAGAATTGACCGCCAACTTGGGCATATCTCCACCCTCTTTCTCTGTAAAGACAGAGGCAAAGTAATTCTATTTCTTTTCTCCCCTCTAAAGTAAGGTCTGTAGTTTAAGTTCCCCTGGCTCTCTTGTCCTCAATGTATTATGCTTGTATTTAAATGTATATTTTTTTAAAATGTCTTAGTAAAATTCTCTGCGATTTGTCTCCTTAATTTGACTTGTTCTTCCCTGTTTTTAAAACTTGTCTAGTGTTTTATCATATTTTAATATTTAAAAGTTCACGTTTACCTTCCCACTGAATTTTACCACATTTGTTTCTTAAGTCTTTGCTTTTCCTATCTTGTTTAAGGGTATGATTTTAACTTACAGGAAAATCCTGCAATCTACAAGTGGTAAAGTATTTCAAAAACAGTCTCTAAAGCCATAGGCTATCCAGCTGTAGATGAATGCTATACATGCTGAGAATTTGTAATTCAGAACCTAGGTAATGAAAAACTTTAAGCTGTATTAATTTTGAGCTATCAGTGTAAAATACAAGGACAACTTGTTAGAATTGGGGTTTTTTCCGATGGTATTGTTCCTTAAAAATACCAGAAGGTGTGTTTGTATATAAACTTAGTTAATTACTGTTAGTTTTATAACTGTGTAGAACTAGCATGAAGTAAACAGCCTTCAATTATTTGTAGACTTAACCCCAGAAAAGCCTTTTATGGGGAATAACAAGCCTATGTTTTTTAATTGTAGAATAATACTGCCCCCGGAGCAATGACACGGCGCAACACATATGTTTGTAGTGAAAGAACCACTGCTGATAGGCATTCAGTGATACAAAATGGCAAGGAAAACAGGTATATGAAATGTCTTCCTATGGTGTATGTCCGTTGTCTTCACATTTCCAAAAAACTGTAAAGCCTAATTTAAAAATCAGTAATATAATAGTGTAATTCTTCACGAAAGGTGAGTACAGATCTTTGCTTATGGAACACCTGTAAGTATGTTGGATATTTTTTTTTCTATTTTTCTATACTTTAATACATACATTCTTTATACTTAGAATGTAAAAGGGAGTTCCTAATTTCTGGTTAAAAACATGTCATATTTGTACAACCTTCATCTTAAATCAGCTGTTAACTCCTGTAGCTAAACAACATATGCTTGCAGAAGAGGCTTGTTCAGTGTGAAACTACAAAGTCCATCTCTCTTGGGCCATTCTCTTTGGGATTTCACTTTAAACTGTATTTAGTTGGTATTATTTGGAATGCTGTTTTTTTCTACAAAGTCTCAGGGAGAAAGTAATTTTTTTTCTGAGCAAAGATGAAACAGTGATAGATCATTGTCTTGGACTAATAACATTCCTTACTGATATCCTCATAGTCTAATTGCCTCCCAGTATTTACAAAACTCATCTTGAGAAAGGAATTACTGATATCTCCATATTCTGAGCGAAAACAGTGAGAGAAATAACGGGTTTCCTCTTTCTTTACTGAATGAAAGCCTGACTGGAGCATGCGATGGAATTGGGAGCTAACCAGTTTGTGTTTTAGCACTGTAGCCACATTTAGTGCCATCCTTCCCTGTGTACCAAAGGCATGAGGAGAGCTGTAGAAAATAAATACAATAGTAAACGTAGACATCGGGTATAGAGTAACACTTGTGACGAATACTGCCAAATTTCCTGGCTTGCTGAGGTGTCTTAAGTTCCAACCAACTGCTATTCACAGAATTTCACTGGTCTCAAAAGCTGGTAACAATTAAGTAGTTGACTGTTGCCAGGAGAGTGCCCAGATAGCTAGTACTTAATAAAAATGCATAAGCATGCAGGAGTGTTTACTTCCCTTCTATTCTTCCCAATTTTCTCCACCCCTTCCTAATTTTATGATATATTGTAGAGGGTGGGAATAAAACACTTTTCTTCTAGCTTGTGTTGAAGTTGGTGAAAGATCTGCCATTTTTTTTTTTAACACGGAATTTTTCCCCTTCCTTTCAGCAGTTTATAAGGAAGAGTGGTGAATTTGTGATGTTCAATAGAAAGTCTGTCTGTCCCTTGTTAGAATCCTGGAGCCTAGGGATAAAAGAGCATGCTTTTGACCCTTGTCTCTTCCTTCTAGCTTTCTGCAAACTGAAAGGGACTAAGAAAAAAGTAAAGTATAAGTTTGAAGAGTGCCAAAAGTCTAGCTGGCCAACTGGGCCTGCAGTCAACTGTCTTGTGAAGTACAGCACAGCTATTTGGTACTGTCTCTTAGTGTGTCTATCTCAGCCTTCATTGGTTAGTCCTTGTTAATGTTACCAAGTTTGTTCAGATTAAAGCTTACCATCCTTTCTTTGATTTGATATGTTAATAGCTTTTTTCTTTCCAAACTCACTTGGAAAAATGAATCTTTCTGTCCAAAATAGTTTTGATCAGATTTGATTACTTGATTTCTTGGTTTACTAACATTTTTGTTCATCTTCAAACTAATATCTTTGCAGTATCTCATCTACAATTTCTTTATACATTTAAAAAAAGTTATTAGCTATTGTTTACTAGGAGTGCTTGAGATTCAGAGGTCCCCTTAATTTAGGAGTAACTTCATACTCCTAAGAAGCTGTCTTTTGAAGCTGTTGGTTTTTATCCCAGCTTTGAGTTTCAGCAAACTGCTGTCTTTCTTTTCACACATATGGGCACTAAGCTCAGAGTTAACACTGAGTAGTACTTGGCAACTATATTAATTCTATTTTATATCCATAATTTATTATCCTTATGTAATTTACCTTTTATTGTCAATATGGTATCCAAATGTCATTTGCTTATCCTGCAAACTTTAGCCTGATTTGGGTCTTTTAAAATGTCTAAGCGTTTATGTTTTCACTGTCAGGAAGAAAATCTTTATAACCTTTATAGCATATTTTTGATTACTACTTTCATTACTCTTTATAGAGGGTTAAAATGAGAATGCATTGCTAATTGTTTTACGGTTGGAGACTTCTCATTGTCTGAAAAGCTTCAGCACTAAAGTGCACATTCATTTTGGCACAGTTTCAGAATTACTGTGATTTGGCACAGAATTCAGAATTTACATCTGAATATGTTTTGTTGCTGTAGTTGGGCGAAGGCTTGATTGATCATGTGAAATACAGGGACCTTTAATGCTGGCTAAATCAACACGGCTATTGATGGGACTGGCTCTTCAGAATAAATTCCACCTGCCTTCAGGTGCTTCTGTAGTATCACTAATGTTATTGTGCTCTTAACTTGTCAGAAAGTAACTTTAGGAACTTGCAATGGTTTTTCTTCTGTGACACAAGATTTTCAGTAGAACCTGGGCTTTGTAGAAACCTAAGGTTTTGTAAAAATGCTTTCTGTGCTTTTGAAATGTCTATTGGTGGCATATATTAAAGGCAGGAGTAATTACTGTAAATTATTTGTTACAGATTGAATATTAGATTTTTCATAGCCAGTCATATACTGACTGTGATCCTGTGAAAACTTGAGAGACTTGCCTTAAAAGGCAAGATGTGCACATTTTAAAGTCTCTATTTCCATAGGGAAGTGTTACAATATTGCTTGTTCTGTTTTTATCTTGCACATTGAATTTTGAGAAGGCACTATATTCTGAAGGTATGGAAACTTTGAAGAATCAGTAGTCAGCTAGTTGATTTGATGTTGGAGAAAGTAATGTTGAAGACCCCATGCCAGACTGGTAGAAGTGAAGGGTTTTTAAGTCTCACATCGCTGCTTTAACACATTGTGTGGCTGACACAGGCATTCTGCTGGAGATTGCTCTGTTGGCTTTCTTCCAAAGCCTGAGCATTAATTAATGCACTTCGGGACTCATGCAACACTCTTCATAATGATAGGCAATTGCTTTAAATCATTTGTAACACAAATGATTTACAACAGCCTCAGATTTTTAATAAGCCTTGGCACTAATTGGTGACTGTTAGCTCACTCTTTCTGAGTTCCCAGGCTCGTAATCCAAGGAAGCTGAACTTTAGCAGAGCTTCAGAGGAAGAGATATAAATGCTTTAATGTGTACTCTGGTGCCCTATTGATACTTTCAGCCATCACATCTTTGGAGGCAGATGACTAAGTAAAACTTGAGTCTAATGTGTTGTAAAGCTAGATTCTATCTCCTTTATCTTTTGCAACAAATTGAGAGGAAAGGAGATAGAAGTGCTTGAGAGGCTAGTGACCAATTATTTAGGGATTACTTTATTTTTTGAGTATTGCTTTTGAGGTGAATGGTCATTTCCTTACAATTTCCTAATACCCTGGGGTAATGTAAAGACTGAGCTGTGCAAGCTTCATCATAGTAGTGCTTGTAGTTGGCATTGTGCTGTGGATCAGCATGACAAAGAGATGCATGCATGACCCAGATGAAGTTTTTTAGATCCTCAAAAATTAAAAACAAGCCAAAAAAGAAGTAGATTTTGCTAACCGTTTTAGCTAGCAGTTTGGATGTCTGAGCTCTGAGATGTTTTCTACTAGTGCTTTGGGAGCTAAGACCTAGAAGTGGATCAGCTGCTACTTACAGCTGGACTAGCATTCTCCTCTCCAAAGTCTGACATACCAGAATGATATAACAGAACTAGAAATTCAGTATGTGTAACCATGAAGTAACTTGGAACAGAACATGCAGCATCATGATCCTGTCACTGACAGTGATTTCTTAATCTCAAGCAATATTCCTGAATTACAATTGCCTTTACTTTCAAAGCAAACTTAAGATGAATGACATATGGTGGTGTAGCCTGAAAGGCCCAATACATCTTGTGGCCTCTCAGTTCTCGCCCATCTTTATCATTACTAGATAACATGAAGGCTGCAAAGAGTATTTTGGCCCAAAGAAAGAAAAAGGTTTTGCTAAGACCGCAGTGTATACCTTCCTTCAAAGTCTGAGTGGTAATTTGGAGAATCTAAGGTTTGTGGCCAAGCAATATGGGATGCTCTTCAGCAGTCGTACCTCTTTCTTCAGAGAACATGGAGCATTATTCATTGTCTCCTTCATGTACAGGTTGATTAATAGCAGCCTTTCTGTTCGTGCCTGTCTGGGCTTGTTAAAGAACACGGTGATGTTGTTTTCAATTGTGCCTGTGAAGTCCCTCAGTTATCAGACGTAGACTGAGATTTGACAGCTTGTCCAACTTACACCAATTTCTTTTAACACAGATACATTCTGAAAAGAAAGTATTTCACTGCAATAATGGAGCTATCGTTAGTCTTTTGCAAAGTGCAATTGGTGGGGGTTTTAATGCATTTTTTTACTGTTAAGACCAATAAACGTTACATCAGTGCTTTGTACTGGTGCTTTGGCACAGAAGACTGAGTTGTTCAGGTTCTGTACGTCAAGGAGGGTACCACCACAAATTAATGGTAAGAGAATGATCACTTCAGATATCAAGTGCTATAGTAAGGATACTTTTAAAGGGGAGCATAGGGTAGTTACTGCTGTTTACATAGAAGAGGGCTGTTAAGAGTTCATGTTCTTTGATAAATCAGTTAATAGAAGGAAAAGTTTGCTTTTTTTTCTATGCAGTAGTTTGTTGTTGGTCCATCATGCTCTTCTTTCTGCCTCTGCCTGAACCCAAACCCCCTCACAGCCTGACAGAAATGTTCGCTTACGCAGCTAGCCCTGCTTCAGTTTGTACTACATCCTTCTCCAGTGTTCGGCTGCGACATCAGAAGTCGATGTCCATGTCAGCCTCTGTGCACACGAAGATGATGTTGCCTCCAATAGACAATGGCGCAGATAACTTCAGGCCTATGTAAGAACCTGAAATTGTTGTGAAACTAACTTATACCCACTGCTTCTTAACTTTGTGCTGTGGAATTTTAGTCCTAGATTGTTCTAGTTTATATTGCCCACAAGATGTGTGTTGCCTCATTTTTTATTTTATTTTTTTTATAGTACTGTTCACATTTGTCTTGTGGTGTGTCAGGCTGTCTGTGACATAATCCTGCAATAGTGAACCTTGATTTTTTTTCCTAGTGTTAGGAGTATTGGACATTCCCTATTACCAAAGTTTGCGGGAGACTTTAAACTGTGTATCCTGAAGGACTTCACTACTTGGAGTGGTTCACTTGTAGAGAATTTTGTGTAGGATATATTCAAATTAGCAAGATTTTCAAAGATGCATATATGGATGGAATGTGGAGGGAGAGACACTAAAGTTACCTATTGCTTCTCTTTCCTGGGAGGAAACTTTACTCATCTACTCTTTTATCAGACTTCTCAGTGAAATGTTGTATGCCTAGTTTATCTGGTCTTTTCCAGGATACTCCTGTTGCATTTTTCTGCCTATGTAGGTTTCTGTTTCGGCAGCCTTTTAATCCTAACTTCTTACAAGTTTTGATTCCATACAGTGCTGTAATAATGTTGATATTTCCAACCCTGGCCTATATAAAAGTGTCTGCTTATGCTTTACTGTAGAATGTAGTGTTCTGTGTCTCCTGCAGAGCCGTAGCGCTTCGGGGAAGAAGTTATAGCAGTTTGTTTGTTTGTTTGTTTTCTGCTCCAGCACTATTCCTGATCAAAGAACTCCCGTTGCTTCAACTCACAGCATTAGCAGCGCAACGACGCCGGATCGGATCCGTTTCCCCCGGGGGACGGCCAGTCGCAGCACCTTCCACGGCCAGCTCAGGGAGCGACGGACCGCTACCTACAACGGACCGCCAGCCTCCCCCAGCCTGTCCCACGAAGCAACTCCGCTCTCCCAGACTCGAACCAGGGGTTCCACTAATCTATTTAGTAAACTAACTTCAAAACTAACGAGAAGGTAAGGCCTCTTCAAAAACGGTACTGCAGCGTTGCCTTTTTGTTGGCTGGTAGAAATGCCTAGTAGTTCGTTGCTTAGGTGATTTTGTCCACGTTCTCTGATTAATGACTTAATTTCTGCAACTTAAATGCACCAGCTTATGATTTTTTTCATAGTTCTTTTTGGTTACAGAAGCCATTTGTTTTTAGCAGTTGAATCAAATGGGATAAAAAATGAGACAGTTTGGTTTGTGCTGTTTCTCCTGTGCTCTTCATCCTTATGTCCGAGATACAAATGCTACAGAGCTGAAACATTTCAGCTCAGTTCAAAAGCTACTCACTCTGACTGCATGGTCTGTCAGTAGATGGCATAAACTGAGATCCCAGTCTTGGTAATTAATGTAGTGCTAGAAGCTCAGGTTGTATTTCCCAGTCACTTAGGGTATCGACATTTCCAGAATAATCTTGCTGGCAACACATTAATAGAAATATCACAAGTGAAAGGGTAGGGGCAGAGAAAAAAGCTTCTTTTGACAGTAGTGCTAGTATAGGTCATCTTAAAACAGTGGCAGTAGTGTGGTTTGAGTACACAAGGAGTCTGGTCAAACCTTGAACAGCTTTCTCCTACTTTGACCTTTAGTTCATGTGCAGATTCTGGTTTTGGTGCGAAGGAGGTGTGTTGGTTTAGCCAAAGGCTAGCTTAAGCAGGTGTTGTTCCTGCATTAACAGTTTTTATTCTAATTGGAGTTCTAGTTTCAAATCCAGCTATCATTTAAGTTAGCTTCTACAAACCCTAAAATTGAAAACCACCTGTTTTCCTTCTGTACTTAAAACCTGTCAGTTCACGTACTGCATACTTCAGACCACTCTGATATGCATAGTTTGTGTTTGCAAAAGTGAGGATTTGTTTATCTTTGCCTTAAGATAATCTTCATGCTTCTGCTCCTCCTCATCATGGGAGGTATTTTGGAATAAATCATTCTGATCTTGGCCTGAGTGCTCTTGTTTTAGGCTTGTATCCCATCAGCACCAAGCCACTTCCTTCCAGTCTTTTCTGTGACTATACATGCCCCCCTCTCAGCATCCTCTTCAAAGTCTCCCACTCAAACAAAATAACACTAAATCAAACTCCAGTTTTTCACAACTGACTGATTTCAGTTTGAAGTGAATTTCTTTAAAAATGTAGAAGTTGTTTCTGTGAAAAACAAACAAACAAACAAACCCACAAAAAAAAGGAAATGTGCCAACCAAGCCTTTGTTAATCATTTTTCCCTGCTCAGCCCTCTGCCAGCTAACATGTCTCAGGGAAACACTGTGCTGTATGAAAGTCATCTTTTATTATTATTGTATTATTATTTTCTTTTTCATTTGAGAGATAAAAGAATAATTTGCCTTTTTTTTTTTTTTTAAATAATCATCGGCTTTTTGTCAAGAAAAGCCTTAACCAGACACGTCCTTTTGGCACATCTTTCTTTCTGTACTTTTGTTTGTTATATCCTTCGTTAATTTTCCATCTGATGTTCCAAATGTGGACTCTCAAACTGTGAACTTGAAACTTTTCCTTCAGTTGCTTAGGCAGCTTTCAAACTTCTGTCATTACCTCCAAGTTTTAACCTACGCAGTGCAGTGTGGTTTTCTTCAAATTTTCCCCCACTTTTTTTGACAATAGTTTAATTTCCATATGGTCTTGATTAAAAAACATGCAGTTGTAACACAATAGCACTGTACAGATGGTTAAGTTTGCACTTGGAGGACCTCTTATATTTGGGGCTCTGTGATACTAGGTGCTGTACAACCTACTGAGGAGGTGGATGGTGGCATCAAAGGATGTGGTTTTGTTTATTCTCATTAAATAAATCCAAAAAATGCCGTAAAACCTGTTAATTTATTCTAGCATTCTCTATGGGGAATCAGAATCCTTTTGATGATGAACTATTTGTGTTCTGGTATAGGCAATTGTTACAGCTTCTACCACTAAATTAACTAAATACTGAAAGCAGTTTTTGCCATGAAGTGGCTGATCTAATGTTCTGAAGGAAGAAACCTAACTCTGAAGATAATCGGACTATAGTGGAGTAACTGCTTTTTGCTTTCTATATGAAAAACAAAAAGAAAATCCAAACATATTTTTGTGACCTTGCAGATTGAGATTTAAAGTGTTTTGACACCAGTGTGTATTTTAATTCCTAATAACTACTGGTGGCATATTTCCCAGAAAGATTGGGTTTGGAAGTAGCAGCGCAAAGAGTTTGACTCTTCAGACTCAATCGTCTGCCTAATCTCGGAATGTATTGAAGTGTAATATCATTGTGCATTTTAAATGAGATCTTTTTGCATGTTTCACTCTAAATAGCTTTTTCAGTTTATTTTGTACAAACTTTTTGTTAATTATTATTTTGGCTTAATTTCTTTTAGAAACATGTCATTCAGGTTTATCAAAAGGTAGGATTTATTTATATTTAAAAAAAGCGGCTCCTGCAATTAACAACAGATTTGGCTTTCTAGCCTTGGTTTCCTGAAAACTAAACTTCCTGCTGAGAACTAAATACTTTCTTTCTTCAGAGGAAAACATAGAATAAATCCATTAACTCATGATGATACTTAAGAATCTGTGGCACCTGTATAACAAGATGCTAAGCATGCCTTGTGAATTCTTCTGTCTTTGATAGAGTTGGTAGTACCAAAGTAATTCTGTTCTCTGTACTAATACACTTAGCATGCTTATGTTTGAAGAATGAGGTGTTTGATAACAATGATGAAATAGAAACAAAACATAAGGTTACAAGCAAATAAAGGTAAGTGATGCTAAATTTACATTATCTCTTTGGTTAATGCTATTTTATTAAAAAAACCAAACAGTTTAAAGCATTGTCTGCATTTGATACAATAGAAAGCAAACTCAACATGGTTGTGAATCCAGCTGTTTTGTATGGAAGATGGAATGAAGATGCAATGAAGATGTATTTTAAAATGGGATGCATTTCCTGAGGTGAATTACAGCTGAACTACAAATATAGCACTTCAGTTACAATCAGAAAGCAACAACTATGCAGAATGATTAACAAGAGGGAAAAGCTCAGAAGTCTGATTCACATTTCAAGCCCAAAGGATTGAATTTAGTTTTACAATTTTGAAGTGGATCAAGCTGCTATATATCTTGTTAATCCATCATGACTCAGAAGTTGGTTATACAATTGTGATTTGCAGGTAGATTTTCCAGTAAAATTATGTAATGCTTCGTTTAGTTTTATTATATCTTGGAGCTTCTTAAAGGGTGGTACTTTCAATTTCCAGCTACTGATCAAAAATAGGGAGCCAGGCCAAATCCCAGACATCTGGTTTAACTTCCAAAATGCAAGGCTGTGCATGTGACTGTAATTTGAAGTTTGTCAGACCATTTCAAGGAATTACCCAAGATAAGTAAATCAATGCCTAAATTTGGGGTTATTCTGTACAGTCTGAGTCTAAAAGTACCCTAACTGATTAAATGAGTAAATTCCATGCCTAATAATTAAGAGATCTTCCAAGCATGACCATGTTTAGAACTGGCATTAGTTGGGTTGGCTGGCATTGTCACAGCTGACTTGAAAAGGAGGAGGAACACACACCAACTGTTAGTTAAGGAAAGAAACTGTCCAACACACAGACAGATGAGACTGAGCAGTGGCAATAGTTTTAACCCATCATGAACTGTGGGGTGTGTACCGCTTTGAGAGCTTTTGTCTCTCTAGTCACAATGCTTTTAAAACAAAGGATTGTGATCTGTGCAACCTCCACCGCTGGGATGCGTAGAATGTTGTTACACTGCTGCTCTGAAGAAAGATGGAACATGTGAATGAGTACAGTTTTAAACCTGAAAGTTACTGTTCAAATTTGAGATTTTAAAAAGGTAAATTATTTTTTTTAATCATTTTTTAAAAAAGTTTCCTTTAACTTGATGCCAAGAATCTTAGACTATTGTAGAAATAGCTGCTATAGCTTTGGAATAAGAGATTTGCAAAGTCTGACACCCCCTACAAAGAACCAGAATGTGCTTTTTAAATTCTAAGTGTGCGTGGCATCCCTCCGTACCTGATGTGCGTGTAGGTGCAAAATTAAATTGGAAATATTGGGGGGGTTGGCATTTTCTTCTTGCTTTATACACTATGAAATCTTACCAAAGCTCACTGTCATTGATAGTGAAAGAACTACTGTAACCCAACAGCACGTATGTGTAGTATTGCAACATCATTCTAGGGAGCTGAACAAAAGTAGGTAATTAGTCGCTTCTTTTTAAATGACGGAGGTCTAATATTGTACTTGGTACACAGAAGTATAAAATACTTATGTCGCTTTTGTACCATACACTGTCCTTGTCAAGCTGCATATCACGGGAGTCTAACTTTTTTTCTGACAGCAAAAATCACTTTCTATGTTCTGGATTTTATTGCAGCATCTTTTCTCCATTTTCACAGGTTGATCTTATTTTAGTGTCTTGCGCTTTTTTTGATAGTTTTCTGTATCTCTTCAGACAGTATTCTGTGTGTTTATTTGGATTTTTAACACAGAGCATACAAGGATGTAAAGACCAGAAAACACAGCATAACTCAAGACAGATGTATGGAAAGATTCTCATCTTTTAAAGCCTTTCACAAACTATAAAGGAGATGGTGTATAGGCTTTGCATGACAAATGAGAACATAACTTTCCTATATATTTGTTTCATTCTCAAGACCAAGGAGCATCTTGGTCCATAAAATTAATTTCGTAAAAAATACAAGCAGTCCCACAAAATTTAGAGCATAAACTAGCAATTTGCGGCTCCCGCAGAAGTGAAGATTGTATTAGCAGTGAGGAGGCCTCAGGGCTGCATCTGACTGAAACAATACTGGCAGTACAGTAAGTGACTGTTCCCAAAGCACCAGTGCTGGGCTGTAGAACTGGGCCATAATCACGTCCTTCGTGAAGGAGGGAGCGACTGCAGAGGCTGGCACAGCTCGCCACAGCTTGGCACGATGGCTCATAGTTGAGGGAACGTGGCACCGAATGCAGTTCCTCCTGCTAAATGAATGGAACACTGGTGCATGGGAAAACTGAACAAAGTAAGGATCTTCTGAGAAGCTTCTATGGAAGAGTGTTTATTATTTCAAAGTGGCAGGTATTTTGTAAATAAGGACTCTTCTTAGAGTACACTGGTTTAGAAACTCTACAGCTCTAATTTAACCTTGAAAGAGTCTAAGAGCACCATTAGGGAATTTTTCTCTCACATTTCTCTGGACAGATTCCAGGAACACTAAGACTATTCATTGCTGGGGAGACTGATTATGCTCTAGATGATGCACTAGAATTAATTGAGAACTTGTCAGTTGTTTTCTTCTCTGTCTTCCTTATCCTTTTAGTTTGTGACTGCTGTTTATTAGTCAATGCAGATGTTTCCTAGCAGAGACCCTGTTGTACAGTGTGCCGTGCAGTACCTCAGAGAGCAGGGTTCTGATCATGTGCTGTTGTGACAAGCAGCCCAGAGATGAGTGACTTACTGGTTTCTTAACTGGATTTCTATTGGAGTAGCAGTGTGAGTTTTGCAGGAGGAGCAGACTCCTCTACAGCGAGTGCTGCCACCGCGCTCCCTGCAGTGCTAGCACAGCATCTCTTCCCTGGGGACAGGGACTGCACTGAGTCAGTTTACAAGCCTGTTCCCTCACCACAGCCCTCGAAAAGAAGGGAGGGTGAAAATTAAGCCTCGTAACACCCCTCACATCCTGATTTAATACCCCTGTGCAACAAAAAATAAGCTTACTGTCTTACATTCCTGTCCCCAAACAGCTGTGAGCCAAGCTGCTTTAACAGTGTATGTTATTCAGTGAAGCCGCATACTAGCTTAGAGAGTAGTCTTGGTAAGAGCCTTACAAAGGCTTTCTTATCTAAAGATGTTGAACTGTGGTACTGCAATAACAGGAAGGTAAAGGAAGAAGATTTACCCCTTAATCCTGCTTGATACAAAAAAAATGGTAGTCATGAGCAATGAAGTTTTCAGCAATGCAAGAAGACAGAAAGCTGAAGCTTGCTCTTGGAGGTGGGAGATGCGTCAGTGTGGAAATTAATACAATGGAGTTACCACAGCTTGAGAAATCTTGGATTTATCTCTGTAAACTTCTGTTAAAATGTATATGCATTTTGTTCCTTTGCATTAAGATATTTGGTATTGTTTAAACAGCTAATACCTCAGATGTAATGTGAATGCAAGCACACAGCGTGACCAGACATGTCTGTAAATAGGGTATTTTTTCAAATACATATTGGATTCCCAGATAAAACTTTTAAATATCATTAACCTAAAAATAATTGGGAGTAATTTCTCTCTTAGGGAGGTACTTACTAAATAATAACTTCAAGACGCTTCGTGACTTTCATTTCACATTTTTTGCTTTTAGAAGTTCAACTTCATTCAGTGAGTTCCACAGAATATATATATATATATATAAACATTTTAAAAATTAGTTATGATCTTTTTTAAAAGCTGTAGCTTATAGACTCCCATTCAGTTTCACAATATGGTACGTTCTGAATTTGGTCTAACCTATGAAGTTCTTTACACCTTTGTTGCTTTGTGTTGTAACACACCTTTGGTATGATTGCAGTATCTTTTAGCAACTACTCGTATATTGTAGTGTAAGATTTGTCTTCTCTTTCCCGCTTCCTTTTGCTTCTGCATTCTTTTCAATGAGGCTCCCGACTGAATATGAGAGGAACGGGAGATTTGAGGGCTCAAGGTGAGGGTAAAATTTTTGTTTAAAATGTTACTTAGGTGAGTTTGAACCTTTCTTCCCTTGATTATGTGGCATAGTGGCTTCAGGCAGCAGCTTTTGTTTTGTGTAAGGCTGTGAAACTAAACAAAGAAGCATTTCTGTCTGCAGCACAGCTATTAAAGCACTGACTGACTTGGTTCTAAACTTTCAGCTTTCCTGTTGCCTTTTCCCTTGTGTGTTTTGGTTGGGTTTTTTCGCTGCTTAGTTGTTATAATTTGCTGTTGTCTTGTAGATGTATAGGTGAGTGGTCTCTGGCAAGGCTGCACATGTGTGGGATAACCACTGTCACAGATAGTTAAGCAGTGTTATTTGTATTACACTCTTCTTCCAAATTCTGTATGTCCAAAAACACCAGCGGTGATCAAACTTGTGCTGGTCCTGCCAACTGTTTTCAAGTAGAAAAAGCTTTCAATAACAAAATGAGCACAGAACAAAAGTTGGCATTCCCCCTGCTCCCTAGCAGCCCTATTAAATGAAAACCTTAAAGCAAAAGTATTCTTTAATTTGCTTGCTGAATTTTATAACATCTGGCAAAACACATAGCTGGATTTGACAGCATAATCCTATGACTCTCACAGTTACTGGAAGTCTTTTTAATAGAATTAGATTATGGAATAGCTTATATTTGAGAAATACATTTATTTAGTTTTGACCTTGCTATCACTTTTTATTTAACTTTTTCCTAATTGCCTGCTTAGTGGTGGTAGAAGAAAAGCATTGTGGAACTGGAAATTCATTGCCAACTGTTTTAAAGTGTAAATTGAACTCTGAAGCTCAATGAGAATCCTAAACTGCGTGGTTTAGGGTCAGTTAGGTATTTTCAGAAAGTGTTTAAGCATGATAGTAAATACATTTAAATCTTTTGTCCTGAGGACAGGTAAATTTGAAGAGGCATGAAAATATTCATAAAGCAAATCTGTCATATTTTTTTCCCTGGAGATCCAAATGCAGTTCCTTATTCTCCATCTGCATGACCATTGATTTTTAATTGAAGTAGAAGAATCGTTGCAAACTAGAAATTTCTGGAACATTTGTCCTGTATAACTTCATTTATTTTTACTAAAGGAAAAGTTTTTTTAAATTTTAATTTTTTTTTACAAGAGTCACGGATTTGGGAAATGCAGCCTCAGTATTTTGTGCTTTATCTCTTAAAATCATGGCAGCCATGATAACCCTCTTACTTGCCATCTTTATTAACAACAGTGAGGAGGTGTCTAATTGTGACTTCAGCTCTACTTCCTGCATTTCAGCCTCAAAGGCACTTACCTGCATAGCTTGTAGCAGTACAAGATTTCAGCACTGCACCTCTGTCAGTTGTTGGTATTAAACAAATTGCTGACCAACTTAGAGATGAAGTATTTCCTGTAACCCCAGTGGCCTACAGTGCACTGGGTCTGTAGTGATCAATTCAGGTGCCTTCCAGAGCAGGAAGGCCAGAGTGAAACTGGGCAAGCCCAGAACTGGGTGACACATGCTGGCCCTGGGATGGTAGACAGGTAGCAAGGTCCCCCCATCCTGCTGTCCTTCCTTCTGCTTGCAGCTAACTATTGTGGGACTCCACCAGTGCTCCCAGTGCTTGGTCTCCAACCTGGTGCACAGGAGGAGGTGCAGAGGAAGCCCCAGGATCTCTCTCCTTGGGCTTATCTCCATTGTGTATGAGTGGGCACCTCCCATGGGCTGGGGCACTCCCATGACCTGGGCTGAGCACCCTTTTGTCACAACTTGCCCCAATTTGAATGTTCCAGAAACTTCTAGCACAGTGCTGGTGTTTCAGTTGTCCGTGCGGCCTGAGAATAGGAGTTTGAACAGAACCTGCCTTAAAATACAGTTGTAGGTGACGCAGGTAGTTCTGCCTCTGCAAGATCATTTCCCTCATGCTCCTGACTCCAGTGACTTCCAGTTGTGTCACCCATCATACCATACCTTCGTTTCAGCCCCAACAGCTAATGCTTTACCTTGACTGTGTGTTTGTACCGCAGCTAGGAGAGCGGGGCATTGCTGGCAGCCAGAGCCTCTAGATGCTGCTCTAGTACTGGTAGTGTGCGTTGAGTGTTAGTTTGCTTCACTAAGATGAGCCATGGAGAAGGTAGCTGGCCCCGCTAACTGATCAATTCCTGTCTTTCAGCCGCAATGTAGCTGTGGATCAGAAGGATGAGAACAAGGAAGCCAAGCCTCGGTCGCTGCGTTTTACCTGGAGCATGAAAACCACCAGCTCCATGGATCCCAATGACATGATGAGGGAAATACGAAAGGTCCTGGATGCCAATAATTGTGACTATGAACAAAGAGAGCGTTTCTTGCTTTTCTGTGTCCATGGAGATGGGCACGCGGAAAACCTTGTACAGTGGGAAATGGAGGTGTGTAAACTGCCAAGACTGTCCCTGAACGGAGTTCGCTTTAAGCGGATATCGGGAACATCCATAGCTTTTAAAAACATTGCTTCCAAAATTGCCAATGAGTTAAAGCTGTAACAAGAAAAATAGTTAAGTTGTAAATTAGTTAGCAATTTCAAGTGTTTTTGAGAATTCCGATGGAAATGTATAGAATAACATTTAGGCAATAACTTCTGCATCCTTCTGAATAGTGATATTAAAAAAAAAAAAAAAAAGCTGCTGAGCTGGGTGGGAGAGTTGGACTTTTTTATAAGTGCACTACAGCATTAAAGTTGCCTACTATGTAAAATATTACCCCTTCTGCTTTATTTCCATTGCTTCTAAGTCCTTGACAACAAATTGAAACACAGAATATATTCATTTAAATATGCCTCCTGTTTGTGTGGACGTGTGAATGTACAGTATGTGTGTATAATATATAAAGTATTATATGTAAACAATTCATTTACAACATCGAGCTGTACCAGTACCTCTTTTTGGGCTAATTTTGGTGCTAAAAATTGAAATGGCCAAGGAGGAAACACTTGAGTTAATATTTAAAATAACTGAAGCGATAACCAGTAAACGCAGGTTTACCGTTCACTGCTGTGTTAAGGAGAAAAAAAAGTGTGTGAAGGGTTTGGATTTACGGTTGTGAACATTATTAGTCCTGTTTTCTAAGTAGATCTCATGAGATTATTAAAAATTCACTTTTACTGAGTAAGTCTTGCATTATATTTTGCCCACCTATTTATTATTTAAGTCTGAATCAAATTTTAAAAATGTAGTTGACTTGTGCATTAAAATTTGGGTAAATGCTTCCATTCTGCTTCTGCTAAACTACTACTAAAGTTGTATCTTTGTCCTTTTGGCTTATAAGTATTGATTGCAGCTAAGAACACTTTTCTGTTGTTCCACCATTCCTCTCAGAATGAGGGAGTTTGAAAGGATGTGCTAAATGCTGACTAGTGACTTTTTCTTTCAGACCAAGTTCTCCACGTTAGACTAGGTCAGACTGATACAAAGCACAAAAGGACTCTCAAATAATGACTGTATCTTGATGCAAGTCGCCACATCCGAGTCGGTGCCCTTTTGAGGTGTTGCTGCACATGTGGCAGTACCGTCCTTTGCATTCTGGGCACGCACAGTATTGAAACCCGACAGCGGAAATCGGGTTGGCTGCTGATCTCCTCTGCTGTAACATCCAACTTGCTAAACTACAGCCATAGGCAGTAGCAGTTAAAACTTTTCCTTGCGGTTCTCTTCCAGTGTGCTTCTGCTTGGCTCTGGTTGTAGTGCTTTCGATGGCTTTGTGCCAGTTGTGTCTCAGGCTTCTGCTGCCGAGGGAGTCCACTGTCATTCTTTAACATGCAGTGTGGAAACCCGCCCTTGATGAACTCTCTGATGGCCAACTAGCTTTCTGTAGGATGCAACTCTGGGATGGTCCCCGCTTTTTAACCATCACCGTGGTGAGCTGGCTTTGATTTTGCAAACTAGAATGAAGAGATTTTTTCATGCGTTGTTTCCTCCTGATACTCGGTTTATTTCACCAAGGACTTGCGTAGATAATATCCTTCATTATCTACTTAACTTTTTGTATTGATGTTTTATGGGTATATTTCAGTGAAGCACTTAAGCATGTACTTAACATGTGCTTTAAACTGGAGCCTAAATTTGCATTTTAAATTTGCAGTGAGCTAATAGTTACTCATAGTACACAGTTCAGATTTGACCCAAGGTGAAAATGCAAAATCCTTAATACTTTGCAAGTTAGTTCTTGTGATCTGTAGTCTGTGAAGGCAGCAGACTTCCCCTCTCTTTCCCCCCTAAGCATTGATATTGATTATACTAGTTTAAAGGGTAATCGTAGTTGTTAAATGTAGTAAATATTCCTGAATTTGCATTTTATTCTCTGTATATTCTGTATCATGCCATGGCTTGAGAACTCCAGGTGTTCCCGGAGTTCAGCTGGCTTTCAGTGCTCTGCCCGTGCCTGTGCTGCTCAGTATGGTTTTTTCCATGAAAACTCCATTTTGTAATAGCAATAAGACATTTCAGGGCAGTCGTTGTACTTTCTCAGGTGAATGGTCACCTGTCCTCTCACTTCCTACATTTTAAGCACTCCTCCAAATGTATTTTTTTTCACCTGGCAGTGCACTTTGTTGTCTGAACTAAAATAGTGTTCTGATAAATGATGTAAATCTGTATTCGATGGAAGTTCCAAAAGGTTTCATATTAAATGTTTTCTGAAATACTCTCTTCCTACTTCACCTGTTAAGTATGTAATTGTTTCTAAAAAGTGCACCAGTATCATACTTTGGATATTTAAAGTTTGTACTTCAGTATTTTTCTTAGTGTTCTCAGAAGATTCTTTCAGAGTAAATCTGTATTAGAGGTATTAAAAAAAAAACCCCAGCTCTCATCAGAAACAGATTTTTAACAGCTTCCTTCCCAAACGCCTTGTGAAATTACCAAGTTGCAAGAATATACCCTTGTTTTTTAGTGTGCTGCACGCTTGCTGTTCAAGCCTCTAGGATTTGCCTAGAGGAAAAGGAAAACGCTTTCTTCACATCTCCAAACCAAAGATGAACTTCTTCCTGAACACAGGCCTTGCTCATATTCCTTGGGGATCTGTGTAGGTTTATCAGCCCTGCTGCTGACAGGACTCTGCAGAGCTACAACTGTTTTTTCTCTCCTTAAGAGACAAGTTTTAAAAATAATTGGAGGTCAGTGTGTGAGGTGAGGAGGTGGCAGTAACTGAGAAGTGATTTTATGTGCTGGCATGACTGGTGTCCTGGAATGTGTGGTCCAAATGGTGTGTTGGGGTATTCCTAACGGGCTTGGGACTGAAGGTTTGCTGATGGGTCTGGCAGAGAAAAATGTCTTGGACTTTGGGTTGTGGGGGGTTGATCACTTTAAATAAAAGCATTTAAAGATATGCACATTAAAAAAAAAATCAACACAAACAAGTTTAGATCAACTTTTTCTTATGCAAACCTTCCCTGTACTTAGGCTTTCTAAAACACTTCAGTCTATTTGACCTCTTCAGAAGGTCTCAGGTCCTCAGCCTTGTTGAGAAGTGGTAGAGGGGGGTGGGTTAGGGGTACAGCCAGTCCTTCGGTCCAAGTGTTTTGCATGCTACTTTTAAAGCTACGGTACCTGGTCCGGTCTTTGTGAGTTCAGAGTTTTTTTAGTACAGATTTGGGCAAGGTTCACCTTTTTCTCTTGTGCTACAGTGAAACTTCAAGGTCGTATGTGGTGAAATACTGTATCCCAATTTGGTTTTTTTAATTGCAGCAGGTTTTTTTGGTCAGGACAAATTATATTATTTAAAAATAATACTCTGAAATTAGTATCCACATGTTTATGTTAAAAAATAAAGTCAGAGGTTCAGGACTCCTTCTAGTCCTATGGAGATACTGTAGCAGATCTGGAATTTTAATAGATATCTCCAATTCAGTTAAAAGCTCAGACACACATGGGCTGTTGGGATAATGTGTAAAGGCTTTTAATCAGTTTCCCACAGCTGCTGTGTCATACACTGTGTTGTGGTTTGCAATTTAATTAGGACTGCAGCCAACCCCGAGAACTATTTTCTCTGTTAAGCCCTGATCTGAAGCAGCAGTATGTACATGGCTGCTTCCAGTTAAAACCCACTTGGTCGTGCTGGTTTTAGTTCCTGCAGGACTCGGGTACCTTGCTGGGTAGGGTCAGAGGCCACCAGTGAACTGGTGTTGTTCTCTGTATTTCAGAGGTGGGGTGGTTGGGTGTTTTCTTGCTGGGCAGTCTGTGATCAACTATCCAAGACCATGTCTTTTCTCAGTAACCTAAAGAGTTAAATATTTAGAGAATGTCAGTAGCAGATGGTATTTCTGCTATTTGGAGAGTCATACTGATGTAAAATTTTTGACTTCTAATTCACATTGGAGAAGTTTAAGAAATACTAAATACAGTTTTGGAAAGCTGATCTCACTGTAGATTAAGATTTAATTTTAAACACGTAGATTTTCAATTTCCCATATTTCTAACTGTCAATACAATCTCATTTCTGTAAGTTTTCCTAGAAGAGCCCTGGAGCTTTCCTGTGCAGATAGGCTCACATTATTACCAATCAGTGGTGCTGACGGTCAAACCCCAAATCTGACATTCTGATGAAGTATGGTTGGGAGAATTCCACTTTTAACTGGGATCATTCCCTCCCCTAGCAGTGAATTGTTTCATTGATTTCACCACTGACCATTACTCCATTGCTTCAGAAGAAGAAACTGTTGTGCAGAAGGAAGGGACATAAGCTTTGGATAAAAGCTCAACCTAGTAATTAATAAAAATTTTTTTAAAGTTAATGCTTCAAACCAAAGGCCCGACAGTAAAGGTTTAGAGCAATCCAAGAAACACAAGACAGATACAGTAATTGTTCTTCATATGCGTGTACTCCTTCTGAAAAGAGCAGAAAAAGACAACTAACCTTTAAACTTGTTCTGATAACTGGATGGTTTTCATCTTCCTGTTTCTGCTGGCCTCTTCATAATGTACTACCAGGTACTGGGTTGCCCCAAGCGAAGGTGCCGGGTAAAATGAGCAAAACCCTGGAGGAGCAGAACGGTCTCTTCACCCAACGCTTCTGAAGCTGAAACAGTATGGTATTTGAAGCAAAAGAATTTGAAAGACCCTTAACTGGTCTTTTTTAGGCTTCTGAGAGTGTTTTAACCTTTGGTACAAACAGTGGGCTCTTGTTCCAGCAATAACTGAAAACAGAAGCTGCATCAATACCAACACTGTGGGTCCTGTAAGTACCTGTGCACAGGAGCCATGTCCAGGGCGTTAACTGCCAGGTGGGAGTTCATCTTCACCTACAGGTGCCATCAACACCTTGTAGTGGTGGTGACTTAGCAGGTAAGCTATTTATTGCAGGGAAAAAAATGGTTTTGTGTATGTGTGTTCAGCACTTGAAACTGTGTTCTGAGACTCGGATGTAAAATCCACGCAGAGTGGCCATGGTTATGGTTGCTGTGGGAACCACAGCACTGAATTTCAAGGCATAGAAATGTTACAGTTCTCTTGCCATTAATATACCCTTATGTTAACATTTAATAATATCCTTATGATATTCAGGTCATAAAATCACAAAACGCATACAGTTCATGTTTCCTTGTACTTGCTGATCACAATGTATTAGGTGAATAAAATCAGATAAATATCTCACCATGAAAATAATTTTGTTAAGGCATATGGGGATGGAAAATTGGAAAGTAAAATGCTATTGGTATTAAAACCATATGGTTTTCAATCATTTGCCTACCTCGAGGTAAAATCCAGTTTGCTTGGAGGTGTTTCTTACCAAGACCTCGGCTCAGCCTGAGTGCTGTAACCTGACTACAACCAGCAACATCTTTCTAAGCACAGAAATTATTTCCACCCCTCTCCCCTCTTACCCAGCCAAAAGCATGCAGTGAAGTGCTTTCACACGTGTTTCCACATAGATAGGAAAAACACCAGCCTGATAGGAGCTCGGGGACACTGAACATGTGTGTAATTGTCCTGTGTCTGCGATGCCCGCAGCAGCAGGCGGCCTGAGGTGATGGCTGAAAAACCGGAGGCTGCGAGGGATGGAGGGAGGGAGGGATGGAGGGAGGGATGGATGGATGGAGGGATGGATGGATGGAGGGATGGATGGAGGGAGGGAGGGAGGGAGGGAGGGAGGGATGGATGGTCGGTCCTTTCTGCAAGGACGCAAGGAAAGGGGAGCTGCAGAGGGACGTTGCAGTGTCTGCAGTGGCCACAGGATGTCTCTCAAGTGCAGAAGCACAGCTCTGGTTGGGCTTCATCTGAAGTATTTTTAGAAGAGCTGCAAGGATCACTTGCTCCACACAGAGCGGCAGTTTCGGGTTACCTGCCATCATCTACTCAGGCGCTTTTGACTTATTGTTAAAAGCATTAGGGGGAAAAGTGCACTACAAGATATTGACGGAAGCTGTGTATTTTTCAGGTTATAAAATACCCTTAATGCTACTTTTCATTATGTTTTACTGCTCGGAGCTGAGGGTGCAGTTAAATGATCTTCAGCTTTGCCGTGGAAAAGCTGTAGGTCTGTAAAACCCTTTATCCACTTCTTTGTCAAGCTTTGTTCTGTCTCCTTTCCTAGAAAATGACCATGTCAGACGGCAGGCTTTTTTTGCTGAGAAGGGCAAAAGGAATATTGAATAATTGCATTCATTTCCAGCTTTTTAAAGAGTAAGAAACTTTGTTTTCCTGTTCGGAAATTTAATTACTGAAGCTATTTTGCTGATCATCCTTCAGTAATCAGCCTAATCAAGGCTGTAAATTGCAGCCAGCCTTTTCTAAAATAATCTGGAATCACTTGCCGTTTATATTTCACCATATTAAGTAACTCTAAAGCTTTATGCTTGGCACTTTCCACGTCTGCAGTGTCTTTTAATCTTCAAACAAATCTTGGATTTTGTGCTTCAAGTAGGCAAGAAGTGAAACTTACTGATTTGCTCAGGATTTTTTTCAAATTGGGTACTTTTCTGCAGCTTTCACTTTAATCAAAGTTTTGCCATTGGGGCATTAATAGTGACTGGTACTAATATTTATTGCTGAGATGTTTGGTTTCGGTGAATGGAAATGGAGAAGCTGTTCTTTTGGATCAATCTCGGGCTCCTCCATGTTCTTTCTATGAAGGATACCTGTGACTCGTCCCCTCCTTCCCATAGTCCTAGACTACGTCCTAGTCCATCAGCTTCTGCCAAGCCCCTTTCTGTGCCTCCCAAGGCAATGCCCTTGAGTGTTGGTTGTTGTGGGAGCCAGGGTGAGTGGCGTGTGTGGGGCTTGTTGCTTCAAGCGTGGCCATGCAGAATTTTCTCTCAGGAAGTTCTGTTCCTCATCACCAGTCTAGGACCAGCCACCAGAGCAAATTTGTTGGGTCAAATAGATAAAATGCCTAAAAAATAAATATATATACATATATAACTGACCCTTATATGAACCTGTATCCCTGGCATCTAAAACTTGTTGCTTTCTCCTTATCTCCAGATATGACCCTTGGCTGATCCCTTCTAGCTGAACACTTTGTTGAGCTAAAGTCTCAATTCAAGGGACAGTCCCTTTTTGAGGTCTCTGGTGTCAGAGCTCCATTAACCTCTCCAGACTGGGTTGCTAAGTGGTCTTTTAGCTGAGGAAAGAGTACAAGTGCTCCAGGACTCCTGATGTGTCTTAATGCTGGTCTATGGTACAGAGCATGGCAAACACAAAGGGATCTCCTCAGTGTTCAGTTGCTGAAGTGATTCTTGAGACCTGGGGTGCAATTTAGCTCAAGTAAGTGCAAGGCTGTAATTTAGAGCCATCCCTAGGATCAGGAGGAAGGAGAGTCATCTCTTCTGGATGACTTAAGTTCCTGGGTACTTTCCAGACTTCTCGTTACAGAATCAAACACCTCACCAGAGTGCACACTTAATTAGGTGTATTCTGTAACACATGCAGGGCCTGCACAGGGGTAGACAACACACACAACAACAAAATGCCCCAGCGAGGAGCTGTGGGGGCTGTGTGTACTCATGAACAGGAGCAGGACTGCCCAGTTGGGGTTCTTCAGGGAGTGGCCTCCTCTCACTATGGGGCCTCCACAAACAGGAGGAAAAGCTTGTGCTGGTTGTGTTGCTGTTGGGAGCCATGTCCAATTTTTTCCCAATGGCCCTTTGGTTGTGCTTAGGAGAGGCATTAAGAGGAGTATTGCAAGGTGTAAAGGGAGAGGTGATGGAAGTTTACTGGTGGCAGAAGAGGAGCTTGGAGAGCACCACCTCAAGTGGCCCCTGGGTTGTGTGGATTTTTGTCTAGGGCCAGCATACCATTCCTCGGATCGCCTCACACTGCGTTTGTTGGTGCAAACAGCTACTGGGGTGAAGCTGCAGCTCTCAGGGGCTGCACAGAGAGGCCCATTCCATCTCTGAGCTCTGTTTTCAGGGGATTTACAAGGGCATTTACATCCGATCCGTTCACTGACCCTGGTTGAAGGTAGCTTGCAGGTTCAGCAGCTACAGGGAGGGCAGATTGAGCAGACACAAGCACCGGTGCTCACACACAGAGCATGGCTACATAAGGTTTGTTTCTCTGGGAAAACAGCCTAAAAACTGTGGCAGTTCACAGCAGGGACCAGATCCGCCGATCAAAAGGCAGCTCTCCTTAAAAGGTCACTTTTCAGGTCAGAGCTGCGCTCGGGTTGAATCCCGATGGACTAAGGGTGAATTCTGCTGTGCACAAAGGGGAGCCAAGCTCTAGTTTGTACACCTAATAACTTGGGTAACTTAAAATACCAAAGACTCTTCTCCAATTTTCTTTCTATTGCTTGTATTATTAGCTTGGTCTGCCAGGGTGAGTGTTGCATGATGTGAGACAGATGATTATTTGTTCCCTGACTATTCTACATCTGACTAATTCTGCTAAAGAAGCAGGGGAATGTGGAACCACCTTTGCAAAACAGTACAAGTAAATGCAGTGACAAAAGTATTTGTCAAGGATAAAAATAAAGCAGAGGGATGAGAGCCAAGGTGTATGGGGAGACACACTGTTTATTTAGCCAGCATCCAGCATCTCTCAATAACTTACTGTTACCCCTCCCATACTCTCCCCTTCTGTCCTACAACAGGATGTGAGAATAAAGAATGTTTCACCCTTGCCTTGTTTTGTCACTCAGATGATGCTTTTTCTCAGTTTTCTTTCTTGGAAGCAGTAGTGTTCAGCATTTCTCTGCAAAGCTGAGTTTCACTGATTTAGCAGCTGAGTTCAGGGAAGGCAGGGGCTGAAAACAAGTCCTAAATTTGTCCTGAACCAAAGATAAACATGCTGCTAAATGGAAAACCAAAAACCAGGAAGTAAAGCTCTGGAAAGCGTGGTATTGCATTGAAATTTGCGGTTACGTTGATCGCACCTGCTATGCTCACTGCTGTAACTTGCCCTTTTATCTGTAAGGCACGTGCAGGTGTCCTGGCTGCAGCCTTGTGGAGCATGGTGGCAGTCACATCTTCTGTGGCATCGTCTGGTTGCTGAGAAATGGGCTTTTGTGCTGTTAAAGTCACTAGTCACAGAGTAACCCTGTGGGTAGGGCATTGCGGAAGTTGGAGCCCAAATTCTGACCTCTGAAAGGGTCTGATTCCCCTCCCACTCTTCCCCCCAAGAGCTGTGTGGGACGTTGTTCTAGGGCTCTCCTTTTGCCTGTTCAACCCTTGCAGCTTATTAGAGCAAGGAGTGTGTGCCTGGAGCCTAGAAATAGTAACTTCTTGCCCTTACTTAGCGAGTCTAAGCAACACTGGTCTGCTCCAGCCAGAGCTCTGGAGAGATCCACTTCCATGCAGCTTTAACCTGCAGAAGTCCCATGGCCTGTGAAGTGGGAGACCCTGATTCAGTCTGAAAGTGGCTTCCCACAGAATACAGGAAGAGAAGTAAGGAAGGGCTGAGGCGTGCTGCTCCATCTCTGTAATGAGTTCAGTGTCTTTTCCCACCAGCTCAAACCTTTCTGACATCTGCTCAAATTTGTACTTTTGGTATGACATCTAAGTCTCTACTGTACTCTCTGCTGGGGCTGGAACACCTGAACCCATATCCTGTGCCCAGCCCAAGCACCCTGCCAGCACAGCAAAACCAGGAGCTTTCACTTCTCCGTGTCCACAGCACTGTCTTTGAAACAATGCTGTCAATCTTTTCAAATGAAATTAGCACAGGAAATAGCTCTGAAGATTACAACAAACTGAGCAGGCAAAGTCATAGCTCACTGCTTTAACTTGCCCTTTCTTTAATTACCACGTGGACAAGCATGTTGCTGGAGATGTCTCCAAATGTGGGTCATGCCGGCAAGGACCTCTTGTGGAATATTGGCCATGTCAAACTGACTGTGCTAGAAGAGGATTTTCAGAACACCTCTCTCAGCCTCTTCCCTGGCTGGTGCCTGACACCCACCCTGGCTGCTGAGCACCCTGCAGCCTGGCTGCTGGTGTGAGGGCAAAGGACTGAGGCACGAGCAGCCTCTGCAGCAAAGATGCTTTTTGTGCAGCTTAGGAGGACCTCCACCAGCTTGCTGGTGCTCTGATGAGTGTCATGTGCCCATTTAGAAATCAGTGTATGCACAAAGAGGATGTGGTCACCAGCATGTCTGAGCTCCCAAACCAGTTCTTCAGTGCATAGTGTAGCAAACTGTGCTTTCGTGGTATTGTACAATTTGCTGTGGAGCCCAAAGTGCACCTTTCCCTGTGTTTCTGGGGCAGACAGCAAAAGGAAATGAGGTGCTAAACCCTGTAGGAGCAAGAAAGCAGCCCTGCTCAGCCTTGATGCCATTGGAGACAAAAAGGCCTGCCAGCAATCCCACTCACCAGCTGCCATGTAGGAAGTCCCGGAGTGGGGTGAGATGCAGGAAAAGGTACTAAAATCTGTCTTTGCGGAAGATGGGGTCCCTAACTAGGTCACCTCCTGAAGCAGAAATGGAGTTCAGTCCAGAAGAGAAAAGGCTGGAGTGATCTGATCTCTGCTTCTATTCAATTTCAAGTAGTTAGACTAGGTAAGTGGATTTGGAAATGGAGTAGCAGCACTTCCTGCCCTTGGCACCCTCCTCCCAGGCATTGCTGGAGGATTGAGTCAGTCTTTAAGACAGTAACTTGTAGTTCCTCCTCCCTTGTGCTGCACCCTTCTGGGACAATCCCCATACAACCAACGCATGGTCACCAGCGCTCACCCTGCTGCCTGTCCCCAGCAAGGGTCTGGCCTGGCAGGTGAGGGAAGTACTCACAAGAAATAAGATCACCCAGCGGCATATTCGTCTTTAGTTATGGTTTTCCACAAAAGAGCACCCTGGTCTGCTGTCATCTTAGCCTGTAGTGCAGCAGCTCTGCCTGGCAGATGTGGGGGCTGCCCCAGGATGGAGGTGAGCTGGAGGCTGAAGAACAAAACGCTGTCTAATCATAGCAAAAAGGTTCTTCCTATCTCAGCTGGTTTCATTTCTCTATTCTGGCCTGAATCCAGGCTGGGTTGGGGCCAGAACGCTTCCTAGTCCTGGTTTCTTGTCTAGTTGCTAGACCAACTTCTGCTTTGTCTGGCTGGATGCTCTTCTGCTGGCCACTCCTCAGAAGGACCTTCTGTGTGGGTCAGGCTCATCCCTGAGCAAAAGAGGAAGGGAAGGTCCTGGCCTCACACACAGGGAGTGGTGCAGCTTGTGCAAGTGTCTGTCACAAGGCAGGAAGAGTAGGAGTCAGACTTTCCCAAGTCTCAAGTTAGATCTCTTTCTGGCCACCGTGATGAGTGTGGGTAGGCTGACGTGTAGAGCAACAAAAGTTCTTTGTAGGTAGACATAAGCAGAGTCATTTGAGAAGATCCCAGATTTTCTTCTCGGCAAAGCAGTAATTTTTCACACCATTGTGATAACTTTGCTGAAATTTTCTCTTCTGGAGAAGGGAAGAGAAAGGGGTTCACAGCATCCAAAGACATTGTCAGGAGGACCTTCAAGCTTATATTATAGACATATGGCTTATCAAATAACTAAGAGAAGACACAATACTTCAACCCTGCGGTTGTTTGTCCTGTATACAAGCTGTTGCTGTCCTTTCTGAAGGTCATAAATATTCAGAGTAAACTTAGGTGGATGGTAGGCCAGTGATGTCTCTGGGGAGCCGGAAAGTCTCTTGAATCATCACTGTAAGGAGCTGGTATCTGTTAGAAGTGGTGCTGAAAAGGGCTGTCCCTCTTGTTGACAGCTCTAGCTGTGGCCAAAGTGTGGCCACCTCTGTCAGCTGGACCAGAGGTGTCCTGTACACATCCCAGAGAGGTGGGGGATGTATTCTGAAGTCTCCCTGGATGGCTACCTGTGGCCATCTCACCACCACTACTGAAGGAAGCACCAAGCTGTTTCATGAATCCTTTAGTCTGCAGCAACCCAGAGAAACCGTGTGTTGGCTTTTGCTTAGACTGTCAAATGCTTGAATTCAAGCTAAGTTGTCTCCCTTAGCAGAGAAGGAACAAGACCACCCTTTGTTTCCATAATAGCCAGGAGCATCGCCACTTTCCCTCCTGCCCCAGCCTGAACTGTTCCTGGGCTGGCTGCTGGCAGACTCTGCCTCCTGCTGTGTCCACAGCCATGGTCTTGCTCTCTTGGGCAGCTCCTCCCCATGTGTGATGTGGGACACACTGCAGACGATGTCCCCGGAGGATCCAAGGGAAGAAGCACTTGTTACCAGGAAGGACAGGTTTCTCCACTGCCTTTTGAAGCCTCTGAGCCCCAGGAGTGGGCAGGGCTGAAGTAATGTGTTCCCAGAGCAGGAACATGCCGGAAGCCTGGAGGAAAAGCAGCTGTGGAAATAATAACAACAGTGACAATCAGAATAGGTGGGATCAAGCTCGACACAAAGACAATGCGTCGGCTGAAGGAGGCATCTGTTTCCGTGGAAAAAGTCATCTGCTGCTATGATGAGCCTGTGCCTCTCCTTGCCTTTGGGGAGCTGGGAGAAGACAAGAGGGATAGAGGTGGCTCAGCACGCTATCGGCCAGACCTGGCTGTGCCTGAGCTAAAAGGAGCGCTCGATGCCTTGGGGTGTGTGTAGGAAAAAAACAAGGGAGCTGTTTTCCCCACTCACTGCTCCCAGACGTTGTCAGCTATGGCTTTTGTGAACCTCAGCAGGGTGAATGTGTCAACAGAAGCTGTAATGCTTCTTGGGAAACATGGTGTCTGCTTTGGCCCTGTTCAGCTTGGTGGACTCTGAGACGACAGGAAGGACCACCTGTGGTTTAAAACAGGTCCATCCCAACCTGCAACACTCACAGTGGCCCTGGTTTTGTGGCCTAGAGAGGGATGGTCTGGAAAAACATCTTCAAAGGTGAGTGGAGCCTGCTGCTGTGGAGTCAGCCTGGGTTTGGAGAGTGATGCAGCTGGAGATAACCAAATCCTGGACAGTGAAGGGCTGTTCCCTGCCTGCTGGCACCATTCAGTCACGGCTGGTGGTGGTGGCAGCCTTCACCACCTGCCAAGCTAAGTGTCCCTGAGCCCAGCCCAAATCCAGTGGGAGACAGGCCAGGGCAGGAGGATGCAAGGTTAGGGGCTGTTCTGAGACCCATCAGTGCTGCTGCAAGCACCCCTGGCTGTAATAGCAGCACCCTGCTGTGGTTTGGACTTGCACTCTTCAAGAAATATAAGCAGCCCCAAACAGACTTGAGGTCCTAATGAGACTTGCCAAGGATTTCTTCTGGGCTGCAGCTTCCAGACTGCGCAAACATCAGCCCAGCTGGAGATTAAACAATATCCTTTAATAGGAACAGACAGGCACCCGTTTCTTGCGCGGGGAGAGAAGAGCATTCCCCATTCAGAGCTCACACGCGAACAGCATGAGAGCCACGGGGGGACTGGGATGCCCTGATTTGGAAGTGTCTTGCTCAACCCAACTACTGGAAAGGCGGCCGTTTTCTGTGCTTGGGCCAAGGGAGATTTTTCATTTAGCTGATTCCTCGCCTGCTCAGCATAGAAGGGAAGTTGAAAGACACTAGTCTGTGCTCCTGCCCTCCACCAAATGTGACTTTGACCTACAGCAGATATGGGAGTTACCACCAGCTTGTCAGAGCCTCCTCGGCACATGGGGCCAGGGCTGGGGCTGGGGCTGGGGCTGGGTCTCACCAGCACTGCCATGTATGGGGCTTCAGCTGTCTGCCCCCATTAGAGAGCGCTGGCCCGGCACACGGGCAACCCTCCCTCCTGGGCTCTGTAGTGTTGCCTGGCTCCTTGAAGGTGACCCCTGGGTCCTGCTGGGGGGAGCCGCCAGGAAGGGGGCTGCTAAAATTCTTGTCAGTGTAAACAAGAGCTGCCTTTAAAAATAAGCTGAGAAAGCAGCCAAGCTGGAGGGTATCACTCCTGTTCCCATGAGAACGAGGGAAAGCAGCCTGCCAGAGCAGCCTCTAGCCTCAGCTTTCCAACTCCACTTTCACCCTGCAAGGAGATTTCTCCCAGGCTCTTCCCCATTTTTACCCCTTTTCTTTACTGGGGCTTCTTTGGGTGGACCCTGGCTGTGGTCTCTGCTCTCTGCATCAACTCCTGCTGTCCCCCAAGCCCTGTGAGCCTTCCTGGGGTAGCAAAGCCCCATACTGCCACCACCAGCACCCCAGGGTGTGTGGCAGAAGGGGTCCCTCACCTCAAAATGGCCAAAACTTGGAGAACAAAACCCAGCACCTGAAACAAGGAGTTTTGTTGCTGCCAGTGCATGGGTTGGTGGTCTACCCTGATTTGGATTGGAGAGTGATGTCCCCTTTGGTGCCTTCCCCACGTTCATGGGAGGTGACTTCTGGGTTGGACCAGAGTCTCTGGCTGCGACTGGATCATGAGGCTTTTCACCTCCAATAATGTGCTTTTTACAGACTTTTCCATTCCCAAGAGAAATTCTGCAGGAATTTTCTATTTCTGCAGGAGAGACAGCAGAGAGAGGAAAGGTTGAGCTCTCTTGAGACCTTTGTACTTTATTTTTACTTTTGTTGTTGTTTTGTTTTTAATCTTAAGGAAGGAACAGGCTAAAAGGAGCCTAAATAAAATCCAGCTAGTTCAGACAAAAATACTTGTTTGAAATCCTCACCGAGGGCTGTGAGTTTGTACATGAGACACTCAGCTAAAGGCTGATTCTGCATCTCAAACCAGCACAATTCATGGGTTTTTTTCTATATTCCATCTGCAGAAGAAAGAGTGACCAGTTAACCCTCACCTCTGAAGAGGGTGAGCAGGAAGGCAGAGGACCATGTCTGAGAGATGCTTTGGCCACTCTGTCCGCACCCTCAGCAAAGCTGCTTCCTCCATGCTGTGAAATGAGGCTAATGGTACTCTCTGATGGCCGGTTAAAAACCTGCTGGATGCTTTGCTGAGTGCAACATCATACAAACACAAGGTACTGTTAGCACTAAGCCTGGCATAAGGCGAAGAAGCGATCTTATTTTCTTTTCCAAGCCAGAGGCTGGAGTTTCACTGTTGTCAATGCCCCCAAAGGCCAGCCCTGGAGGTGCCCTTCTCCTGGGTTAGCGCCATGTGTCCCCTGGGGCAGTGGCAGGGGGCTTTGCTACCTGGGAAAGGAATGAAAATACTGCCAAGCTTTCAGCCCCTTCTCAAATACACTTCAGCTGCCTACTTCACGCAGAGGGCAAGTGCTGTTACTTAAAATAATAAATACATATATATTTAATTTTCTCATCTTATTTTCCAAAGATTGCACAGTCTCGGTGCACCTTGATAATGGTCCCTCACCACAGGTTACCGTTTCTGAGCAGCTCATTTCCAGGTTCCAACATAGCTCCTGTGGAAATTGCAGCCACCCAGCCACAGGCAGGGTGTCCCAGGAGCGGGGGTGAGCGCAGGCTCTCAGCTCTCCGCCGTGCCCGGCTTGCCGCTGCCGGCCGTGATTACCTCTGCCAGCACTCCAGGGTTCTTCTCAGTGGGGTAGAAGGACAAGAAAGGACATGTTGAGAAATAGCAACCAGAGAATTATGTGCCAAGTTCAAAGATTAGTAGTTGGCTTATTAGGTTTTCCCCTAAGCTCAGTATTAAGTAATGCTAAATGACCCCCACAAAAATCAGAAGGGAGGATTAATAAAGGCTTAATGGTGGATGTTTGTGTTTGAAAGTGTCATGGGACCAAGAGTGCTGGCAGAAACCAAAGTGTTTCCCTCCTCACTGGTACCCACTGCAAGATGTTTCTTAGTATCTTAAAAATCGGTTTAGCTCACTCCCTTGTTTTCTAAATCTCTTTTTATAACTATTCCAGTGCCCATCGAGCCTCAAATAGCTCTTGGGTTTATAAAAGTATTGCACTGTTTCTCTATATCTTCTTGATGTATTTATTCCAAATCCCTTTTAGGTAATCTAATCTGAGATTTTTGGTGGTCCCTGCTCAGGGCTGTCTTTAACTGAAATTGAATAAACTGAGCTGAAATGCACATCAGCTGGGCATTTAAACAAACTATACAAGATAGTGACTCCCAGAGAAGCTGTTCTTGGTGGAGGCTTCACTCTTGAACTAAGTTGCATGAAAAACCTGACCGTGGCCACATAAACGATAAGCAACATGGAAATGGTCGCAAGAGGACAGTGTACAGTTAAGCCAGGAAAGTAATGGCTAAAAGGGCACATAGGCTAAATACAAAGACATGTCATTGCTGGCTTTGACACTGATTATATAAAAGTATTTGGAAAAGATACACTGGCCATCTGCTGTCTTATGCCTCTTCATGGGCTCCAGCTGACCCACTGCTTGGTGTCATTTCTCATAAATACTGCTCGAGGGTTTTATTCCTTGTGAGGGAAAACAAAACACAACTTCTGTCTGCCTTTAAAAGTGTGTTTTATGCTACATGCAAGGGTCTTCTCAGCTAAGTGTTCAAGGATGTCATGCCCAAGCACCAGGACCACCCAACTCAATTTGAATGTGCTTTTGAGGGGAGCGGGAGAAGGTTGTGCAGAGGGGTGCTCAGCCCCTGGAGATGTATTGGTGCCCCTAAGAGAGGAGAGAGATGTGGCATCCTACTGACAAGGGGTCATGGCATCAGGCAGTGATGTCCAGGCTCAGGTGAGCCCAAGGTTGAGCTCTGAAGCAGGCAGTCCCCTCATCTTTCTGAGGACATGGGTGACCACCAGCATGAAATGCTGCGGAGCATCTGTGGCCACCAGTGGGAAAAGAGGCTGGATGCTCCAGGGGCAACAGCTGAGGCCAGACTGATGATTACTTGTTGGGGCTGGGGCCTGGGTTTGGCCAAATTTTAGGTTATTGCTAGGAAGTGAGGCACGGGAACCAAGGCAGAGCCCTTTGCTGTTGAAGGGACCCTTTGCCTCTAACATACTCAGAAACCAGCCTCCTCATGCTGGCAGTGCTGCCCCACAGCAGAAAGCAGCAGGTCTGGCAGAGATGGACCTTCTCTGTCCCCTGCTGAGTTTGTCCTCATCACCTTGGTCCAGCTCAGCAGCAACACAGACTGTTGCCTGCAAACTGAGGCAGGCAGCTCTCCCCGTGCTAAACTGCAAGGTCTCTGTTCTGCTGACAAGTCTCTTTGCAAACTACAAAGTTCATTGCAAATAAAAACCACACAAAAAAAAAAAAAAAAAAGAGGTCTAAAACACCAAGTAACAGAAAACACATAGCTTATGGCTCTGGGTTGATCACATCCCCCACTTGCTGTCTGTGAGATTAGCTCAGCCTTTTGCCTAGATGAGCCCTCAGCTCTGCCCCACTTCATAGCACCCCACAGCATGAGCAAGTCTAAGCAAGCACTTTTTGGTGAGATAACCAGTGGGCAGTTCAGTTATTGCACAAGGATGAGAGCTGCTCAGATACAAGGGGCGATAAGCAGGAACTGCTGCATTAGTGTGCCTCTCACATAGCCCTGCAGAAAGTTGCCTGGTGCAACCCCTACTGCTTCTCAACCTGACTCTCTTCCATCTTAATGCAATCAGAAGGCTTTACAGTGAGAAACGGTCTGTATGGTCACCCATGGCCAGGGATGCTGGCCAGGACACAGCCCTTTGGGACATGACTGCGGTGGGGAGGTGCAGCCTTCTCCAGCACTTACCTCTTGCTGTTGGGATGGAGCTTCACAAGAGTTTTGTGGAGAGGAAAGATGGACCTCCTGGGATGCTAAGAGAGAAGATGCAGGCCAGGGATCAGCCTCGAGAACCATAAGCAGAAGAGGGAGGTGCCAGAGCACCGATGCTGAGCACTGGGGGCAGCTGGGTGCAATGCGACGGTTGCCCACATGTCCATGCACTCCTGGTCCTGCATTCCCACTTCTGCTCTCCTCCTGGCCTCCAGAACAGCTGTAAGAAATCCTCAAGCCTCTCCTGAGGCTTTCAGCAGTGAGAACTAGCTGAGCTGTTGATTTCTTATGGCTCTTTCTGGCTCCTAGGTAGATGCAAGATTTGTGGCACTGCTGAAGCTCTCACCAGCCACTCCTCTGTAGGAGAAGAAAGCTCCTTGGGCCATCCACCAGCTGGAGGAGAGGAAGTGGTGCTGGCAGCAGCATGTCCCTTTGGCCCAGCAGGGGGGCAGGGGGCATGGCCCAGAGGCACAGGGAAGGAAGTAAGGTGCTTATTCCAGCTCTGGAGGAAAGAGCACCCTCAAGATGCTCAACGACAATCTGCCTTAAAAAAAGGCTTATAAAAAACACCAGCCACTACTCTCCTGTGGTGAGGAGCTGACGTCTGGGGTATGAGCACTCCCATCCACCACAATCCTCCTCTCATGCACATTCCCACAAGTATCGCTGGAGCCATCTCTCCCTGGACAAGTCCCAGCTTGGAGGCCATTACAGCAGCAATTTGATGCGATGGAATCCTGATGCCATTTGTTGAAGACAGCCCACTCACTGAGCAGCGTGGTCTCATGGCTCTCTGGGTGCCCCTCCCCACTGGAGACTCTTGTGCCCATCTGGACACATTCGGTCACTGGCTCCCAGTACATCCCTCTGGACTGGCACCAGCAGTGTGGGACATCTCTGCCAGCTTCCTGGTAATCGCAAGTGTGCTCTGCCCAGCAGCCCAGGAACATCAGCAGCCCACACAGTGCTCAGTGATGATTCAGGGGGTTTCACCGCAGCCGTGGAGGGACACTGGCCAGTTTCTGTGGGTAGACTCAGCCTGGCCCACACTTACTGAAACACCAGTTCTCCTGCCCGAGGTGACTTCACCACCCAGTGCCCTAAAACAGTCTTGTTTGTCTCTCACTGCTGTGGTTGCCTTAAGCTTTGTCTCAGGCCAGCTGGGCCAGTGAAGCAGGATAAATCCCCCTTGTCAACGCTGGTGCACAGTCTCCATCAGATCCCGTGGGCAGGGCTGGTGCCAGGGCTGAACCTGCCAGCAGTTTTCCCTCTGGTTTTGCTGCTCTGTGACCAGGTAACAGCATTTGAACTGCAATTTACATCCTGACAAAGGTGCCCACAGTGCAGGTGCTAACTGTTCCCCATGACCAGGCTGGAGAAACCACGGGATTCAGATGACTTAATTCACTTATTTTCTCATCTTGCTCATTCCCAAGTAATCCAGGAAAGCTTTGCTGTGCTCGAGTACTACCAGCAAACACTATCACAGGAAGCCCCTGCAAAAATACAAGCTGGCATGTCCAAGGTCTCCTCAGCACAGATAAGTCTCGGTTTTACTCTCTGGTCATCAATAATGGATGTGGAAAGAGCAACCAGACAGCAGCCGTTGGCCGAACCTCACACTCCCCTGCACTAAACACGGGGAGAAGCCAAGGTCTTTACAAAGCTCTAGGGCTTGCATGTGTATCTGTCAAGTTTATATTCAGTTCTGGTTTTATTCAGAAATTTCATCACAGAACATGCTGAGTTGCCCATTCTATATTTTTAGCTGAAGCTTTTGACATTCGGAAAAAACCTTAATGTTTGCATTTTTCTGAGTGTTACCTTTCCTATCCATTTTTCCACGTGTTAAGTATAAGGCATTTTTGCCTTTTGAAAGTTTATATCCATATATATACACATGCATATATATTAAAATATACATATATATAAAAATATACATATGTATATATGTGGTTTCTCATTGTCTTACTCACTGGCTGGAGGAGGAAAACAAAAATCTTTGGTAGGTTTGGATACATTTCTGTTTATTTTTGCCCTGCCTGGTAATGCAGATTTTCCCCATTAATTGTTGCTCCCAGTCTGAGCCCACACTGCCAAATTAATTAGTAGACCTACGGTGTGGGTGTAGTAGATGCAGCTTCTCACCTGGCACACTCAACCTGGCTCTAGGCAGCATTTGGACAATAAAACATTTAAAAAATTAAAAAATGATGGTCTTTCAAAAGGCAGGGGAAAACCCTGTATCTCCATATACAAACATCTCTACAGCCCAAAGGCAGGTCTCACCTCGCTGTTGGGTTTTCCCATGCAATGGCCGGTGGCTCACAGCCAGACAGGCAGAGGTGCTGTGGGGCTGGCAACCAGGGCAAGTGGGTTGGGCCACGAAATGGAGCTGGGCAGAAGCTGGTGTAGTTTCTGTGTAAGAAAGTAAAGCCCAGCATGTCAAAGACAAGGGAAGAGGGTCAGGCAATGCAAGAGACCTGATTCTGATTAGCCTCTCATCTCAACATCTTAGGTTATGGGGTGTCCTCCTACATTGCTGGGCTTGCTCCCCCTTCACTGGGGATAAATAAACCTGGGGAAGTTCCAGGATGGTGGAGAAGTGCCTTTTCCCACTGGTAGAGGACTGGTGCAAATGGTCACCCAGGCTATTTCCAGTTTTGTAACTATGCTTTTTCAGGCGAGGTGGGAAGGCAGGCTAGCCAGAGGAATGCGGAGCAGCCAAAGGAGCCTGCTGGCCTGCTGCTTCCCCAGGGGAAAAAGAAAAGCAAACAAGAGATGAAAAGGCTGTGATGCCGTTTCCATTCCCAGAAGAGTGCCCTGCCCACCACGCTACCACATTTTGTGTGTGGGTGGGTGAAGAGAGAGAGAGAAAAAAAAAAATTGCTCAAACTATTCCACATTGTGCAAAAATATGGTAAGGCTCATCTGAGGACAGGCTGGAGCCTAAACCTCCCTGCTCCAGCATGGGTGCTGGAGACATTAGGCAATAGCACTTTCCTTTTTCTCCTTGGCCTAGTGATGGACTAATTACACTGGGCAAAATGGAATACTGGGGGAAAGTATTGCCCTGGCCTTGTCTGTGGCCAAGTTGAGCTGCGTGGTGCTGAGCTGTGTGGTGCTGAGTGTGGATCCTTGGCGGAAGGCAGGACTTGAACAGCATGCTCCAGGCAGAGCTCTTGCTGGGCATTCAGCAGATAAAACCATCCAGCTCCGCACTTTGTTTTCATGAGAGAGAAGTCATGGCCACCTTGTCCCAGGAAGCAGGAACCTCCCTGGAGCACCTGGACCTCCTCATGAAGCAGCCATCCTGTCCCTTTGCTTGGTTGGGGGCACAAGGGAGTGTGTGGGAAGCTTGACCGCTTCACTCAGGCCTGCAAGCTTTTCACAGCATGGCAGGGTGCCCAAGGGTTGATGCCATAATGCTGAGCTTACCACCATCCTTCGTGTGGCTTGGTCCACAAGCAGGTGAAAGACCATGAATAATTTCCCAGTAGATAGCATGAAAGTGGAATAAGGACCATTTATGGGCATTACACTGATTGTCCCATAAGTGTAACGGGAGAGGCAAATGTTTTCCTAAGCACCATGATTTCTTGAAGAAGGACGCTGGGGTCCCGGTGGGCAACATGGTGCCTGTGTGATGCATGCCAAGAGGGAAGGGGAGTGGGCAGGCTGCCGTGCGGGCACTGTGTGCTGGCCAGGGCTGGGCAGCCGCTCCCCGAGAGGAAGGAGAATCGTTCAGAAGAAAAAGACAACAACAGAAAGAAATTCCCCTTGAAAGTGTTCTAAAAAAGATGTGTGTTTCAAGTGGCAAGTGGGCAGCTGAGCGACAAGATGCCAGGCTGTGGGAGCAGGGCGTGTGGCGGCAGCGACAGAGGACAACACAACAAGGGCCACGCTACAGCCGGCAGAGCTCAGGCTCTCTCACTGGCAGCAGGACAGCAGCGCCCATCGTTGCTCCCCGGTCTCAGCTGGAACTTCACTGGAAAGCCTGGAGCTGGAACAAGCACCCACATAGCCCAAAGGGCTTCCCGGCCCCTCTTCTCCGCCGGCCCACACCCAGAGGTCGTCAGCACATTTTGGGCCAACAGAGGAACCAGCGCATGGCTCCAGGCTTGCTGAGGGCTGACGCCATCACTGCTGGGCGTGACGCAGGGCAGGAGCTCAGCCACCCAGCGGGCTCCGCCGGCCACACCAGCTCCACACCCCGAGTGACACGGGTGGCTCCACCAGCAAGGCCAACTGCAGCTCTCCTGTATAAAACACAGCAGCAACTGGTGCCCTCTCCTCTCCTCCCTTGAAGGCCGAGGCACCCCCGACCCACAGAAGCTCCCCATGGCGCGGCACGGTATCAGATGCCCCAGGCACGAGCAAGCAGCCGCTCTGCACTCCACACCCTATCGGAGTGACCCACGACAGGCACCCAGGGCATGATGGTGAGTAATGCTGAGAGTCAAATCAAAGCTTGTAGGGCAACTGGGTGGGAGGGTGAATTTCTTTCTAGATCACAGGCTTTTATCAAGTCACGGCTGTGGTAGGTCACTGTGTCCAGCTTTTTGCCGTGACACGTTCATTCTCTGTACATTGCTTTGTACAAGCTGAAACAAAAGCACACTCGCATTATTCCTCCGTGGCAGCAACAGGAGGGAACACAGCAAAGGTGGTGGGTGGGAAAGAAAACCAATTATAAGTATTTTCTAGCTGGGTGAAAGCATTAAAGGCTAGCTTGCTGCTTTAACCGTAATTTTTTAGCCAGCTACAGGTCCTGCCTTGGGTTAAAGACAGGAGAAACAAGATGCACGAGGTGAGAGACATTTTTATTAATCCAGCTGATATAGCTGGAAAAAAATAAGACACGTTTTCAGGCACCTCCTTCCATTAGCTAATTGCTGTAAGCACAGTAACAACACCGTGTTGAGGAGAAGCACCACTAAATGAACACTCTCTGATTACAAGATGCAGCACCGGCTATTTGGCAAGCATCTGTGAACAGGGACACGAAGCGCAGCAAGGGGGATCTAAAGAATACACAGAACCCAATGGTTGTCTCTTGCACCATTTTCCCTTCCCCACTCTCACAAGCCTCACACAGAAAAATCCCTGTGCCGATTAACTCGAACTGAGGAACATCACTCAGCACAGAACAAAACTCTTCCATGTGATCTCCTCTCCCCCACCCAGTTAAATTTGAATCACATAGAAAGCTATATTAGAAAAAAGAACAAATTTTTAACTGAAATGTTCCCTCAGCCTTTCCCTCACCAAAATTTAATTAGCTTACCCCAACTGAAGTCATCACTTCAGCTAAGTGACAGCCTGCAATCACAGCCTTAGAAATATCACAGCCCCTACAAAAGAAAGCTTAGGTTATCTACACCAACCTATATAAAGCAACACTCTGAAGTGCACCAACCTTGCATCACGCTCCCTCTATGAAAGCCAGGTTTTAGCAGTGGGTAGAGCTACTGAACAGGTGCCACCTGCTTCCCAGGTTGCATGAGCTGCAAAAAACTGTTGTTACTAAGGGTCCAATGCTCCTAGCTACCAATACTTCTGGAAAACGTTGCTCTCCTAGGTTAATAATGTGATGCTGCCACACAGCAAGGACATGTACATCCACCACAGCCATTTTGGAGAACAGACCTGCTTGATACCACACTGTAAGCCCACACTAAGAGAACAACCAGAGCTTGCAAACCACACCCAGTGTGGAAAAAAACCTCAACTATTTAGCATGCTTTAATTGACCATACGGGGTTTTTTAGGTTCATGGGACAATTGGTGCATGGGCTAACAATAGTCAGCTGAAGAAAGCTACAGTTATTTGGTATCTTCTCGTAACTGGCAGCTTCCAGCCCTGTCTCTTCCCTGACCAAGCTGCCACCACTTGGAGAGAAACATGGGCTGAACCTAAGTTCCACCTCACTCCTTACGCCCAAGAGATTAGTTGTTTATACCAACACTCTGCACCTCTCTAGATAGAGGAGGTGATCTTCTCCCCAGAACTAGCTTCATGTCAGTGTTATGGGCTGAAGTCTGACCTCAAGTCATTGTCCTGCAGTCCCAGGAGGACCTGTCTGAAGACAGTAGCCCTTTGTCCCCAGAGCTGCCTCCCCTCCCTTACAGGAGTCAGCCCAGCATGCTGTAGTCAGGATAATGACAGTTTACTGTTGCCAGGAGCAGATGTACAAGTCAAAGCCTTGGAGGTCAGGCACACTTGCCCTGACTCATTTTTAACACTAGCTCTCAATTTTACAGCAACTACTATCAAGTTAAAGGTTAGCTTTTGACAGTCTTAACCCCACTTCAACTCAAGTAAAGCTGCAGCTGCACAGTCAGGAAGATGTGCTATAGCACACAAAACCAGCACATCTACCATAACTACAAAAACCAAGCCACTTACATCATAAAGACACTCAATTAACACATCTAAGACATCTCAGACCAAAACAATAGTTTATTTGAATTTCAGCAACATCTCAACCATCAAAAAAATAAACTCTAACACAGATGGATGGAAGACTTCTCTACAGTGTAACTAAGTGGGCTCTGAACCCAAGGGTTTGAATTGGAGTGACTTTTTATTATTCATCCAATAAGTTAGGAACCATGAGAATAAAGTGCTTTATTTCTGAGCTGGTATGAGGTCATCAATGGACTGGCCTTTTTCAAGGCGTTTTTCCATTTCAATCAGCAACTTCACACCATCCACCACCATCTGCACCAGCTCCACCTCAGAGAAGCCAAGACGATCAGCATTGGAGACATCAAACACTCCTCCAACAGCAGCTGTGTCCACACCACCTGGAGTAAGATATGTAGTAGTTAGTACACAAACCACTGCTAGAGCAGGTGAGTTTATCTTCCTTCCCTCACTAGCCTGAGGTGGAAACACAGCAAGACAATTCTCTACAAGCTGCCACCTCCTACAAGCAAGGAGATGAAGCTGCATGTGACTGCCAACACAAGCCACAGAGCATGCCATTAGGCCAGCTCTTTATTCTTTTAACTCATGAGCAATATAACCTGTGGTCAGAAATACCCACTGTAGCTATTTCCTAGACAGAAGTTAAATCAAGATTCCCATCTGTTTGCAACAGCTGCCACCAGGTCCACCTTACCTGGTGCTCAGGATACCACAGGACATACCTAGATATGCACATACAGTAAGGTACAAGCAGAGCACTGGTATCCCCAGCTCCTCCAAGGTAAGTTTTTAAGGCTTAGTTCTCTCCCTGTGCTTTACAAGGGAGTAGCTTTTGGATGGTGTGACTGGCACTGCCAGTCTGAACTAGAACATAGCTCTGGCTGCAGCCAGGCTTTTGCTGGTGTCTTAGGGCTGCCTGGCTGAGACATCACTGTACCACCTCTCACCTGTGCCTCGTTTCTGCAGCCGAAGCCTCTTGAGGACCTCTCCAAACTTCTCATGTTTCCCAAGATTTGGTAGCTTGATGTGCACACCAGCACGGAGCCCTGTTCCGAGGTTGGATGGGCAGGTCAGAATGTAGCCCAAGTGTGGATTCCACATGAACTCGTAGTTTTTGGACTTGAAGAGATTTTCTATCTATAAATAGAGAGAATTGATGTTTACAGATCACTCTCTGCCCTGAAGGATGTAGGTCATCCATTAGTGCTCATTTACAACTTCAGTTACATAGCAACAGCCACAACAGTTTGAACAGTTATTTCAGTCACTAAGCCCCCTCCATTTAGAAAAAAGGGCCACCAAAAGAGGCTTTTAAAGCCTTAGTCTTGCTTCTAGCTGTGAGATAGGCCAAGTTTAAGCTACACTACAAAATCTGAAGTCGTCATCTGTTGGAAAGCTTGACTTAGTACACGTCACTGGCACATCTGCTAAGATTAGGGAAGGAGCTGGTAAGGCTCAAGTGCACATCAAGACCAGAAGCTGAGAAAAGCATTCAGCCTAGAAACTTTAGTCCAGCTTTTCCCATCCACATTCAAACAACTTCTCCTCCCCTCAAGTCACTTCAATGCTTCATCTATAGAACCATCTATAGAGCTTTTAAGTACAGTTTAGACATTTGGGTAACTGTGCCACATCAGAGGACGTATTCTGGATTTCATATCCACAGTCCTTTGCCGATGGAGGTGTTTCAGAGCCCTCACAACTCTGGACCTCATCAGGGTGTTTCCAGAGATCCAGGCTATGAAGCCCACCATGCAGGACTCTGAAGGGGGCTTGAAGGAGCTTGCATTCCCAGCTCTAACCAGAGAAACATGTACCATTTGAGCCTACAGCTCAGACATCCTGATTTACCTGTGTTAGCCCAGTACAGAAGCGGGTAAATACTTCCTTCATGTTGCCACCTTTCTGCATCGAAATAACTCTAAGGTGATCCTCCTCATTGATCCAAACAAGGAAGGTCTTGTTATCATTGTGCCTAGAAAAGAAGGGAGACAACTTCTTGTCTGTCCCACCTGACATTTTCAAGATAATTGTAATAGCATCAAATTACTCATCATTGTAGCTTTTATTTCAAGAGCCTCACTTAATTGCTGCTTTAAAGAAATTAATCTTACTACTTTTGTCCATGCAGGACCTAACAGAGTTAAGTAGTTTTTACCCTCCTCTTTGCAAGAGGTAATTTGTATCTAAGCAGGTCAGAAAGGGCAATAACACAACACTAGCCAGTCCTAAAGTATCAAACCCTAAAATCCAATCATCCCCCCCTAGCTCACTTGTGGCCCAAGTTTAAAAATTTAAGAGATTTCATCTGTTCAGCAGAGTTTGCAGAAGGGTGATCAGTACAGACTTTAAAGCAGCCCTGTACAGTGATGTTCATAATGACACCACGCTGAAATGCCTAAAAAGCCTTATATCAGCATTTTGTCAGATTCTGTTAAACTGCACCTTGTACCTTACCAGAGAGATAAGCTGAGTTTTCACTATTAATTTTAGATCAGGGCTCTTCAGAGATGCTATAAAAACAACTTCTGAACACTAATGCACCCTCCCTGCCCTAGCTTGCAGTGAATACTACCATCAATATTTATCATGCTGATAATTTCTCAGGTTGATTAGAATCAAAAATTAACAAGTACCCAAGGAAAGTTATTTATGCAGACAACACACATTTTACACTTCAAGCCTGTAGATTAGTCACGCTCAGATGACAGCACTATCTAGTGCTGGCAATCTGCAGGTGGATGATGCAATCTTAAAGGTGACCTACAGAAACAAAGCATGCTTCCTATGGGTTGTACTGGAACAGCTACAGTAATAAGACTGGAGTATTCCAGCTGAGAAAAACCTATAGCCATTGGCTTACAAGGGAGCTAGTTAATTATGCTGCAGAAGCTCCAGAGATGCGGAGTTTTATGTAGGTGACCTACATCTGACAAGCAAAATCCTTCCATTCCACACCTTTTCATCAGTCATCTCATGTCAACAAGTCGCTGGGGGCCAGGGGGTTGAAATCTGATCACTGGTACAGGTAAAGCCATACTAGTCCAGCATCAGTGAGTTTCTGCAAGCAGAAACGATGAGACTACAAGGGAGCAACTATGCACCCAGTATCAAGTCTGAGCTAAGCCAACACTAGCGGTTTTTTACCCCAAGTTCCTCTAAGCTTCTGGGTCAAGAGCTGAAGGTAGCAGCACATCTACCTCTTTAGAAGTGATCTACTTCCAGAACGTCATTCAATTATTGTCTGTTGCTTCTCTAACCTGTGCTGAATGGGTGGGCTCTGCTTACAGGCTAGCCAAGCTGGCTTGCTCCTGCCAGCCCAATGTGGTGCACAGTAACACTTATCCAAATTATGCTGGTTTAGATGCAACTTCTCCAGAGGATACCACACAAGTTTTTCATTAGATTCAGTAATAGAAGTTCAGAAGCTGCCATTTTGACCAACAGAATGGGACAACAGGGACTTTGTACTCCTCCCTTCCAGGGATACTCACCAGATACCCCTGGCATCAGGCCAATCTCGTGCCATCCCAGATGCCAACAGAAGAGGAGAAACTGGCTTGTCAAACAAGAAGTGATCATCGATCAGCTGCTGCTGCTCTGCATCAGTCATGTTCCTCAGGGCATAGTACTTCCCCTTGAGATCACCTTCCAGACTGCCAAGAGCTGAAAGAAAGAGTAACTTTTAGAATGCAACCAAAGCTGCTAGACACTCCCAGTGCTTTAAAGACTACACACAAAGTATGGCAGTGTCTGACCTGCTGGGTTTGGTTCCTCCCTTGTTTTCTCTACAATGACAATGTCTTCCCAGCATTACAGAACTTAGGGCAGTATCAGATCATTTGTCTGCACCTGGCTTATAACCAGTAGCCTTTTGTTCCCTTACATGCAGTATAGAAACATTACTGCTGCTTAACTGTAGAAGTGGAGTGCTTTCTTCCAAGGAAAACTCAAGGTCAAGAATATAAAAACCAGCATTGTTCTAGTCAAGGACTGTTACCCTGCCCTTGAGATGTTTTGGAGCAGCTACACAGTCTCCAGAACTACACCTTGAGTGTATCCTTTCCTCTCATTTAAAGAAGTTTGAAGGCAATAGAAAAACCTGTAGCTGAGAAGTTCCACTGGAAACAAAGGCTTACATTAGTCAACTGCACATATGGAGGAAGACTATACCTCTAAGCAAGCTGAACATTAATGAAAGCTAATTAAGAGCAGCCACAAAATACCACAGCCATGACTCAAGCCCTGAAGTTGCTACATACCTGTTACACTTCAGGTTTGAGCCATGACAAACCAACCTCTTTCCCCATACACACAAAAAGAAGCTTTCAAGATCAGCAAAGGTCAACTGAGTCCCAACTTCCCTCTGATGTGCTCTTGCTCTCAGCTACAAACTGCAGCGCTGAGGCAGCTGTAACGTAACGAACCTTTTCCAGGGAAGGCTTCATGTTCAGACCAAGTCCTGAGGGAGGCAGCTTTTGCCAACTGCCTCCATTTTCAAACTGCAAACAACACATCTTGTGCAAAGGACATAAGTGAATTCCCCAACGCACCCAGTTCTCACTTTACCTTCAACAGAGAGCTTTTCAATAGCCCGCCTCTCTCCCCGGCTGCAGTGTGGAGGAAGACAGAATCCACGGATGCTTCTACCAGTTCTGACACGGGAACTTAGCACATAATTGGGATCCAGGTCATCACCTCCCTGCAAGATTAGGAAAGCAGTGAGTACAACCCTCTTGCCAAGATACCCATCCTAAATACACATAGCTTATATTTGAGATATTGATTACTTGGCCTGTAAACCAGTGTCTTACTTCAGGACTATTTTCTTCAGCATCAGCCCAAGTATCTGCATAACACAACCCTTGTTTTGAGGCTAAAGCTACAGCCACTAAGTAGTGCCAGAAGAGACACCACCAGAGCATCAGGTTTATGTCCATTTCAGAGTGCAGTCTTCAGGTTTATCTCTTCAGGTCTGCAATCTAGAGGTATCAACGTGAAGCAAGCCCTTGTTGCTTAGGTAGGTGCTCACTCTTGCAAATGAGAATTATTCACTACTGTCATTCAATGTCTGGTATTGACCTCATAAGATGACCTATGGCTAGCCAATCAATACGGCATTCAGAATTCGTGGAGTCTACAGCAACATCTCAAATCCATCAAGCGGGCAGAAATCCTTACTCTTCACAGTAACAACATCCATTCTACGGTGTGGATCACCAGGTGATATTAAGATCCAAGATCAGATATAGAAAGCATTAAGTTTCATGACAGTCCTTGACTCCTAGAACAGTGTTGCTTAGCTTGACCACTACAGTTTACAGAAATAAACGTTGAACATCTTTGGCATGACCTATGTTGCAGTAGAACATGAAGTAAGCTCCTGCTGCATGTCAGCTGCCAGGTTCTACCCAGCCACTGCCATCCTACAGCAGCAAGCTCTTAAATCTGATTGCATTGGACACACAGCCTGTGGATCTGTGCTGGGTGAAAGTGAGGGGACAGAGCCTGAGTAATCAGTTCAGGCAGCTGAAAGCAACTTCCCCCAGTCCTTAGACCAGTAGGCATCAGGAAAAAAAGTTCATACCTGCAGATTATCAGCATTCAGGTCAGTCTTGTGCTCATCAGTCGGTTTGTAGCCACCATGCCTGTCTTCGATAACTGGATCAAAGAGTTCCTTAAACACATCATAGGATTCTTCATCACCAGCTACGCATCCTACTGTCATTATGAAGGGATGGCCTGGAGTGGTAATAAAGTCAGAAGACCTAAGTTTGGGTGATATTTGGCTGTACTCCAGCACAGCACTAACCAGGCAAGTTCTTTAGTGGTAGGTCTAGTCACTTAGAAACGCATTCTTACATAAAAACACTTGGAGAGACCCTACATTTTACACTTCATCCAGTTAGTAAAATGCAGCACTATGGAAACCCATAGCCGTCACCATTAAACCACGCTCATTTGTCAAGCTTGGTTTAGGACAAGTTTGCACAGCACATCCAATTTCACTAGCTAATTTAGACCACCAGATAAAACTTTATGTCTAAGCAACCATGCTTTGCTTTAAGCAAGCAAGCATGCTTCGCTTTCTGTTCTTTCTGCTACAGAGCTGTGTATCTGTAGTCTGCTCATAAATACCATCTCTACAAGATTAGTTTTAAGTTGCCATATTCAAAAGCACCAGTTACTTCAGCTGGCTCACACAGAATATTCTCAATGCATTTTACCAGGATTATCAACCCCAGTCTGAATGACATCATCCAGGGTGAAGCCACTGGGTGTGACTCTGTCTCTCAGTTTCTCGTATAAATCCAGGGTTAGAACTTTGGCCATGTGGTTGTTGTGGGTGCTCAGGTCCGGGTACTCCTCATCAGGAGGCAGTCTCTGATTATTTAGTTGGGCCATTTTGATATTGCTAGAGTAAAAATAAATACTGTAATGTTAACATGTAAACACATCTGCTCCCCCTTTTTTCATAGAAGTGCTAGAGAACATCACATAAGCAGTTTGGAATAGGAATAGACCAGAACAGCCAGATAAGCCAACATTCCCCCCCCACACACATACATGTTATAATTAGAATGCATTTGTGGGTTGGTTGGGGTTTTTTTTGGTTTATTGGGGGTTTTTTTTATATTGAAAGTATTTAGCAGAGCAGTTACATAATTGAAGTGTCTCAGAATTGGTATGTCAGATCACAGCAAGGAGTGTGGCCTGACAGAACAAGGCCTCTTTTTAACCCAGCTATGCGTTTAGAGCCGTCTCTCAATGCTTTATGAGATTTGCCCCTCAGCAGCTCAAGAGCTTTGGATGCCGTTGTCAAGCAGCACTTCCAGTAAGGAGGGAGAACAGATCATTATGCAGATCTAACAGTCCCCGGCTGTTACCTGGGTTGTCAACCCCAGTCTGGATGACATCATCCAGCGTAAATCCACTGGAAGTCTGTTTATCCCTCAACTTCTTGTACAGGTCCAGGGTCAGCACCTTGGCCATGTGATTGTTGTGAACGCTCAGGTCAGGGTACTCATCATCAGCAGAGTTCTTCATCTTCAGGAGATTGTGGCTGTTTGAGAAGGGCATGTCTGACCCTATTGCAGTCACTAGGGGAGAAAGAGGGGAAGCCTATCACTGGGGGCTTGGCAGGCCTCCGAACCACCCAGGGGAAAGCCAGGCACCCAGGCAAGGTGACCTTGGCAGTTGTTCCACTCATGCCTTTTACACTCTTGTTGCTGCAACACCTTCCACAAGAGCCAGGAAGGAAGAAAGAAAAAAGTTCTTCACCTCCACCTGCCTTGCCCCGTCCTTCAACATCCCAGCCGCAAGGGCAGGAGCTCTCCCCACTCCTCCGGGGCACCGCCTGGGTGAAGAGATGTGCCCAAGGTCGCGCAGAGCAGCAGTGGCCGTGCCGGGCAGACCCCGCCGGCGGCTCCGGGGCGGGGAGAGCGGACGGGCCGCCGCTGGGCTTAGAAGCGGCTGAGGGAGGAGGCAGCTCGGTCGCGCCGAGACCCCGTCCAGGGAGACAGGTGAGCGGGGCGGCACCGCGACGTCCCCGGCGGGCGGTCGCGCCTTTTCCCGTCGCTGCCGGGCGGTGGGGACCCGCCGCGCCCCGGCCCGAGGAGGGACACCGCCCGGCGCCCTCAGCCGAGCTCCGGCTGCTCCCCGACTTGGGAGCGGAGGGGTGGGAAGCATCTAACAAGCCATTATACAACAGACGGCTCCCTCGGGGGACCTGGCTGGGGCGAGCATATGTAACTACCCTGCTAAATACCGGGTTAATCTGGTTTTAGACCGGGGCTCGCTCCAGCTGGGGACAAGCCCGGCGAGCACCTGCGCCTCGCCCCGCTGGAGCTCCGCGCTGCGTCCCCTGCCCCGGCTGGACACCGTGCACCCCTGCCCGGCCCCACGCTGCCCCCCACCGCACCCGCAGCCCCGCTCCCCCTCCTTAGCCGAGCCAGCTCCACCACACACAGTGAGCATATATATATATGTGCATCAAAAGAAAAACACAAACAAACAAAAAAACAAACAAACCAACCACCAACTCATTTAAAAACTGCAGGATGGCTCGGCTGCCCTGGGACTTACCGAGGGCTCCGCACGCAAAGCAAAGACCTCCGCGCCCTCTCAGCACCCCGTGCCGCCCTGTCGGAGTGGAGCTGCCCCTCCGGCGCCGCGCCTCTTTTATATAGAGCGCGACCCGCCGCCCCATTGGCTGCTATTTATAGCCCATTCATTCCATTGGGCCAGCCGCGGGGGGGCGGGGCGAGCACGCTGTCTCTGGCCGGGCCCGGCCCAGGCTTGCCGCCATTTTGCTTGGAGGGGCCGGCGGTTGAGGTGGAGAGCGCGGTGGGGTCAATGGGGCTCGGCCAAGGCAGCCCCCTCCTCCCCCCTGGTCCTACCTGCGAAATAAATCTGCGCTTTCTGTACAATCCCAAAGGTATATGAAATCCAGTGCGTGTTATTTCTGTAGTCACAGGAGACCTGGGCATTGAACGGAC
>WUAM01000071.1:19162416-19173901 GCA_024336885.1 Actenoides hombroni
TTAGGTTTCCGTTATTTTTCTCTATATCATAGCCTGTATTTCTTACATTTATTCCCAACATATTATATATCTCTGAAGTAGGAGAAACTATCAAAACTCCTCCCAGAGCCCAAATTTACCCCAAGTGTATGAACATAATGTGCCAGGTGAGATCTGAGCCCAACAGAGCTGTCACTTGGGATGTCAGCATACACTGTTGTGACAGTGAGCCTTCCTTGCTCGAAGGAAAAGAAACTGGAAGCCAGTTTGTGTAATCAAAGCCAGAATAATTCTCTCCATGTCCCTGCAGACAAGGTGCAGGAATCTTGCTTTTGCACATGAGTGTAACTACAGTCTAAATACTCTGAAATAAATGGGTTACAGTTAGGCTCCTTTCAAATGGTACTGGCCTCAGAGGTGAAAACTACATTGCATTCGTAGTATCTAGGATGAGAACTACAAGTGTCCTTTAGGAAAGATTACAAAATGAATACAATCAGAAGGTGCAAGCTCTAAAACACAGTTAAGCATTTCTTTCTGAATTCATGGCATGCCCTTCTTACTATTTCACTGTATGTCCAGACAGGACTGTTCTGCTTTGGCATCTCAATACGTTGTGCAATAAGCTTGTCATAAGCTTTAGAAGTTCTGGCCACAAGTACATCTGTTTATCATTCTCAGTGACTGCAGCGGAAGATTATAAATCTAGCTGCTTAACAGCAAACTGAACTACAGCGAGTTTTGGTCAACATAAACAGACTAGAATTTGAGAAATAGAAGTTTTTAATGAAAATGATGAAGTAGGACCAAACTGTTACACATACAGTACAAAAGTGCTGGAATCAAGTAATTATTCTGAAACTAAATGTAATGCTGCTTTTAATTCTCTCACAGACTAAGTACCAGAAATCTTACTTTCAAAGCCTTCTGTCGTAGGCTTTAGTTTCTAATTTTGGGATCACTGTTACTTCATTGACCAATTTCTTCCACAGACTGATTAACCTGCATCTTAGATAGTTAGCTGCCTTATCTGAAAGGCAATGCCAGGTTTCATTGTAAGCTGCCTTCTAATTTCTAGATTGTCTTCTCCAAGACAACACAATTTATTTGTATTCCTCCAAACAGCTCCGAGATCATGGGGCTAAAGTGATCCAACTGTTTGCATTAGCTTGCAAATGGTTGTTTACATTTAGTTGGATCACAGATCACTTCCCAGACAATTGCTTCACACCCCAACGGCAAATTAAAGGCCACAATATTCTTTTTTCCTTGTAGTTAGTCAAATTTATGCATAAATAAATAATACACTTATGCATATTCTACCTTCATCCTACCTCTAAACCTTCATTTGGAAAACTTTCAAATAATCTTTTGTTAGTGGTCCTAATAACTAGTAATTGATATCTAGGCAAGTAGCAGTTGTCTTATGTTGTAAATGACCAAGCCAGCAGATGGAAATAAAAGTAGCTGTTTAACAACATAACTCTGAGAGCTTTTGAACTGGAATTAAACAGAGTGCTGAAATTGATACTAACTTAGAATTATTAGAATGGTTTGAGTTGAAAGTGACCTTAAAGATGATCTATTTCCAATCCCCCTGCCATGGGAAGGGACATCTTCCACTAGACCAGATTGCTCAGAGCCCCTTCCAACCTGGTCTTGAACACTGCCAGGGAGGGAACATCCACAGCTTCTCTGGGCAACCTGTTCCAGTGCCTCACCACCCTCACAGTAAAGAATTTCTTCCTGATATCTGATCTAAATCTACCCTCTTTCAGTTTAAAACTGTTACCGCTGATCCTATCGCTACACTCCTTGAAGAAAAGTCCCTCCCCTTCCTTCCTGTAGGAACCCTTCAGATACTGAAATGCCACCATAAGGTCCCGCCTGAGCTTTCTCTTCGCCACGTTAAACTACCCCAAATCTCTCAGCTCTGCAAGTTTCTCAGTAGTGTTGTAGAGCAAGCTGAGTAAATGATAATGTACTTCCTAAATACTCTTTAAAATGTGCCATAAAATGGGAAAAATTACCAGTTGTATTCAAAACTGTGAGATCTTTCCATTGATTTTAATTAGATCAAGAGTACAGCGGTGGGGAGGTACCTGAACGTCATGGAGTTCTTTTGCTAACATCTTTTTGCACAGTGTGGTTTTGTTCTGTAGAAAAATTACTTAGTTTTATGTCTGTAGTTTCAGCTCGATCATGATCCTGCAAAATTATCTTGATATATTTTTTCTTTTCTAGGTGACAACCACCAGCCAACTGCAAGACTGTCACAATGAGTTTTGTTGAATATGGAGATACAATAAAGGATGGTGACACAGCTATTGTGTTCTTGGGCCATGAATCCATGTTTCCTGTGAAGGTCCAGCATGGCACTGTAACTCAGACTAAGTATGGGGTCATCAGGCATTCCACGGACCTCATAGGCAAGAAGTATGGTTCCAAAGTGACCTGCAGTAAAGGAGGATGGGTGTTTATTCTTCATCCAACTCCAGAACTTTGGACCATGAATCTCCCACACAGGACACAGATTCTCTATTCCACTGACATCTCTATAATCACCATGATGTTAGAACTGAAGCCAGGCTCCATAGTATGTGAATCAGGTAATAATTAATATGCCAAAATCCTTTATTAAGATCTAACACCAACACTTTCATGAAAAGAAACAGGTTTATCTTTACATTTTGAAAAAAGTATCTTTTTTTTTTTCATTGTGATATAATTTTCCCAGCCAACACATTGAGTAATTTCATTTCATGTGCACGTGTTAGCTGCTGTTTCTTCCACAAGTGATGCTACCTCAGTATGTTGGCCTCATGTACGGGACCTTTGAGTGTGTGTTTGATTAATTCATCTTCTTATAAATACATAAACATTTTTCTTTCCCTTTTCTAAAGCTATTAAGTGCTTCAAAAATATTTTTAAATGCATGATTTGAATAAAAAGTCAGGCTTTGAATTTGCAGTTTCAGAGAATGCAGTTGAGACAGCCTGGTGAAAGAGACTGATAGGGTGTTGAACCAATAAGGTAAATAAACTGGAAGTATTTATATAATAAGATACCATGTAAGTACATATATTTTGTCTTTCTCTTCCAAAGTGTGTTCCACTTGTAGCACTGCAGCTGTGTGCAAAAGCACTGTCGCTGTACAACTTGTTCATCACAGTGCTGTGTTTTGTTTCTAAACTTGGTTTCATTTATTACAGTTTCTATGGGTTTGCTTATGTTGCAAGTAAGGAGTGAGATGTTATATTAATGGGTATTCTCCTGGTTAAATACAGTTTATAATAATGCCTTCATGGCCGTGTTGCTGCAGACAGTTTGAGGTTTGGTTGATTTGAGTGGTTCTCTATGCTTTGGAAAAAGATGAACTGAAGTAGTTTGTCCTTTTTTTTTTCCTGGGTGTTTCCTTTCAGTGTTTTCATGAAGCAGTTTCAGCCGCTTCCTTCTCAAGCACTGAAATGGCAAAGGATTGAGCAGCATGACGGGATTGTGCCGCATTTTCAGCATTAACGTTTTGTGTTTCCACCCAGCTATAATTTTGGGCAGCTTTTCAGGCATAATGACCGCTTTCCAAAACAACTGAAATGCCACTTATCTCTGCATCTAGTTGCACCCATTAAGAAAGAGGTGGCATATGGAGCCTATTGCTGTAGAGCAGTACTGGAAACAGGCAAAGCCATCTGCAGAAACCTCTGGTACTGCTAAAATGGTTGAGCCCTATCAGTTTATCACTTGGTTTGTAGGACGATCAGGCATTTTTAGGGTTGTCATGGGAAGTAGCAGCATTGTTCATTGGACAGCTCTTCACTCTTCCCTTCCCTACGATGTTTAAACAGGATGGGAAAAATAAACACAGCAAATTAGTCAGAGTGGGAGAGATTTGAATTGCTCTGTGTCTTGCCTTACTTGGAATAGGTCAATGTTAAAATACAGAGCTGCACATAAAATGTTTTCAGTAATGTCAAAGGTACCTAGAGACGGTGAAAATGTTTAAAAGCCCATTTATCTAAACGAGTAAGAAAGGGAAACACTTGATGAGGTAACCTCTCCAGATTCCCCAAAATATTATGAATCAAAAGTCATAGCCATAAACAATCCTTTTTGCTAATGGGAAACCGTCCCCAGGTTTATTTTAATGCCTTTGTTGTCAAAGTATTGTAACTTCAGCTTTCCAGGAAAAGAGAACATTTTTACTACTTTAGTTCTGTTTGTATTGCTTGAAAAATTTCTTGTTCACAAAGAAAGAAATTAAAAATACGCATCAGATTCATCTGGTTAACCTTGAAGCAAGGGATCTTGCTGCAGAGTTGGTTTCAACTGACCAGAAGTGGTGATTTGAATGTAAAATTTTACAGGTATTGACAACTGGAGCCTCCACTGTGATGATGTAACCTACTTTGGTGCCATCCTAAATTAGACAGTATTCAGTGATCCAAAATCATTAGTTCTAGATTAACCTTGTCTGGCCTAGATGGAACCAGCCCAGTGGCGATTAATAGAAACAAGACAGGAAATCTGGTCTAGTAATGACATTTGAGTCTGCTTCCTGCTGGTGCTGGGTTTGGATGTATTTTGAGCATTAATCAGCATGGATGTCTGTCTTTTTTATTATTTGAAATTGAACTGATGCACATGGTTTCTATATGGACTGGCAAAGCAGGCACTGTAAACAGGCCAGGCTCTTTTCTTTATCTTAGTAATGAGATTGTGGAAGAGTGCCTTGCATTTACCCAGTGTAAACAAGCAGAATTGTGGATTATTCTCCATAACTGGATGAAGAAAGGATCGATAAAGTAAAATGAAATACCCTCTTGTGTCATGCTGTAATGCTCTGAATATGACTGTAAAATGATGTTTTGTGTGTGATTAGAAAAATTCAGCAAAATAACCAGAAGGCTTAATTTTATATCATTTGAACTGTGCAGTTTAAAGGGATTAGTCATGATTTGTCATAAGTGATCTAAACATACTAATACAGTTTTTACTATTTTTAATCGTCTTTAATAAATATATAAAGAGCAAGCTTGTCAGCAGTGCATGCATAATTAAAATGATCCAAGCATACTTTATTGAGGCTATAAGGGAACTCGACATCTGCCTGATGTTTCATGATGGAGGTGTAGCAATGTGATCCTTTTTCTGTCTTCTGCTAATTTCTAATTTATAAAGGTATGTTGAGATTTAAAAACTGTTAGCACTGCTGCTGGAGCGTTGAAAAGCATTGGTTCTTGCTGTGAGGAATTCCCTGCTCTGATGCATTCTTTGACAGCCCAGGCTTTCCAGAATTAAAGGCACTTGAGATGGCTGCTAAAATACCTGCCGTGGGTGGCCTGATAGTGTGAAACTTCAGTTCTTGTCAGGTAGCTCTGATCCCATTTGTGTGTGCAGTGCATGTGCAGCCACTGTCTAGCTAAAGGAATAAGCTGAATATTTTTTGTGTCGCCACACTCTTCAAGACTAATCTTGATGTCAGCTTCCTAGGCAAGGCTATTTTCAGTCCAGTGATTACAGCTGCTTATAGTATAACAACTCCATTTGACAACAAATTTCAAATTTTGAAGTTTTTATGTTTATTTTTATACTACACTGGAAAAGTGTATGTGGAACCTTTTTTTTTTATCTTCTTTCCAATCTCCATGTATCAAGGCTTTTTTTACAGTCCTCTCTCCATGGTGAGACCTGAACAAGTGTCTGTCCTAACCCTCTACATTACTCAGAGAAAGCAGTACAGCACTGTGAAACCTCATTTAACCTAATAAATCTCAGAAATATTTTGTCTTCGATGGAGTGTTGTATTTAGACAAAATGTAATTTAGTCCAAAGTATTCTAACCACCATCCCAGTGATCCTGCAGCAGTCAACAAAATCAGACTCACGTGAGCAAAATTATTAATTGGATTTTTTTATTTCCTTCAGCTAAATCCCAAATGAAAAATTGCTAAACCCTGTTCATTGCACATAGCAATGGGTTTCTGAGCCCACAGGCTGGATTCCTGATGACTGAGAACTGTATTCTGGGTCCTCCTGATTTCTCTGGCGCTGTAATGAGAGCTGCTGGCCAGCCTTACGCCAGAGCTTCTCAAAAACAGTTATGAAATTTTCAAACTCACAGCCTGGGTATGGATTTTGTTAAGAGTACTCTCATAGAAAATTAATGAGGACTTAATGATTAATGGATACTCAATAAATGATTAATAGTTTATTGTGGAGTCTCAGCAAGTCAGCTGTAGCCTTATGACTCTTCTCAGGTGCTTATGCACTTTTGACAAATACTGCTCGGGTCTTTACAGTTTTTGTGGCATGAGCATATGTGAACTGCTTAGAGCTCCACCTTTACTATAAAGCACAAACCATAGTTTCTAAGTGTTAATTTGGTTTTGGAACATGCCCCTACTAATTAAGTCTACATTTTATAATGTCTCCCCTATGTACCTTTTAGCAGCTGTTTGGGTTAAAGTGGGAGAAAAAAATCCTGCTCCTCATATAGCACCTTTTGAAGTGTAAGAAAGGCCTCATCAGCTCCAGTGTGAGAGAGCACGGAATTCTCTTGCCATACCAAAGAACTTAACCCAAACTGTGGGCACATGAGGCACGACTCGAATGTATTCAGTCTTGTGGCTGACCTGCAGTCGATGAGGAATGCTGTTCATACCCTAAAGCGTTTTCTTGCCAGACTTTCTGGATTCACTTTCATCTTAGCATTTCATTTGACTACCACGTGCATTTCTCATGCAGCTCTGAACTTAACAATATTATGGTCGTTCACAGAAGATCCCTCCCTAAAGAACTTCGACTCTTGAATCTCTAAGGGAAAATTATTTTCAGTTTTCACATTCCCATTCCTTTTGTAGGCAGTGCCAGTCTGAAACCTTCCCTGCTATCCTTCCCCCAACTCCTCAGTTTGGTCAGTGAGCAGTTCCCTCTCTCATCTCCAACCTGCTGCCTAAAATGCCTGTTTCAGCATGGTGTCCACAACAGATAGGCAGGAGAAGGAGCTAATCTTCTCTAAAGGGAACTTGTTGATTTGCTGTTTCCATTTTCAGCCACCAGCTCATCTGCTTAAAAATCTTTCCTTCCCTGTCCTCCTCCCTCTCTCTGTCCCTGCTCTTGCTGTGTCTTACCTTTGCCACCATGATTTGTGCCCTTGACTATCTTCACAGTTTGGGTTTGTTTCCATCAGATGCTTAATATCTCTTCATATATTTGATAAAAATTATTAATTCTTTTTCTGTTCCATAAATGTCATGCTTGAGCAGTCTTTCTCTGTTCAGTGTTTCTTGACAGATTTTCACTGTGGAATTTTGAGGTCTGTCTAAAAATGAATTTTCCTTTGGTTTTGAGGCTCCTTCCGTTCTCATGGCTGACTCATGACCAGTCTTATTATTTGCTAGGTCTAAGTGGCGTAGCTAGGAGACAAATACAGCAACACTGTCATTGTTTTGTTGTATTTACTCAGTTTAGAGTACCTTAGGTAGCCAAATTTTGCAGCAGAAACTTCAGTTCTATTAAAATGTTACTAGATAATGTATTGACCCAGTATTAAGTAATGCTCTGCATGTTTTCACTTTCCCAGTTTCCAAGCAAAATGAACCTATGTATGCACTTAGGAGCTTCTTCAGCTTTATTCCAAAATGCATTTGCTTATGCACTGCTGTAAACATCTGTAGGTTCTAAATTACAATTTGTTGTTCCTTTTTAAAGGAAGAAATTTTTGGGGAAGACCAGTCAAGCAATAGCCTGCAATGGGGAAATGTAGTGGGATGCAGAATCAGGTCACATGTTTATAGGATGGGTGGGATTCCAAGAGGTTAGGCAAATATCCTTTGTAATAAGAAAACCAGACTAAACAGAAAACAGTGTATAAACGTACTCTCCTACTCAGTTACCAGCCAAGAGCTATGCTAGATGCTGAGGTAGCACTCGTGTTTCTCTTGACTGCGTTCTGATGTGTATCTGTACTGTGCTGAAGGAGCATGTTATTTTTTAACAGCTCACATGTTCTTCACTGCAGCTTTGAAAAGGTGAGAAACAATCTTAACATGGGCATTGTCTCAAGATGGTGTGTGGAGGCTTCTCTGTGGAAAACCTGTCACTTGCATACATAGAGAGGGAGAAGAACAGATGTGTTTGAGGTCAGGAGAATGATCAGGGAGTTTATCTGATCAATGTTTTCTTGTCTACAAATCAGAAGGAAGTATCAGTAGGTGCTGAGCTAGAGTGTTTCATCTAAGTGTCCACTTGTTAGGATTGAAATCTTTCTAAAACTGCAGGGTTTTCCTTGTCTTGGGAGAGGGCAGAAACACCCCTCTGAGCTTAGATGTATCGAAGAAGAACGGAGTGTGCTTGAGCCCAAGCAGTGAAGGATACCACATCAGTCTGCATGGTCATTCAGCCATCTAACTCATGTGGTTTAATCTTAACTCATGCTTTTGGTCTGAGATGGACAACTTTCCTAGTCTACATGCTGATCCCCTACACAGTGCCTTCTCCTTGGATTTTGTGCTTTGAGTACAGCACACGGTGTCTCATTAAATGCCTGCAATGCAGATGCCTGCTTTTCGACCAAGATGTTTGAGATCACATAATAATCAATGTAAAGCAGCATTGTATTTTCCAAAGGCATTAGCAATGACTAAGTGCTCACCTAAGTGAGCTCTAAAACAGCAACTGTCATGTTAAGAATGTCTTCACTGCAGTCATTTTACCTCTCTTTACTATAGAGTCCATTCATGTTTAATACGCTGTCATTAACCGGGCTTTGTCCTGTGGCAGAGAGCAAACGGTTCCTAAGGCTATTTATGGTACAAGCTGTCAGCAAGGCAAGCGTCCTGCTGGAAAAATTCTAAACTCTGTTTGTTCTAGAAGTTGTCTTGCCTTCTGCTTTCTAGGTCAAATCAAGAACGTAGGCATTTCACCGCACTTGTATGAGAACAAAAACCTGTCAAAGTCCGTCCAGTTCTTAAGTCGCCCCTGCTGATACAAAATACTCAATTTTGAGCATCCAGTTTTTTGGTTTATTTGTATGCAGGTAATTCAGCTATGATTCTTCAGGTTTGATACTTCAGCATTCTAGTTCATGTCTTCAATAGTACTCCTTGTGTTTTGCTGCTTTCTTGAGCGGTTCTGTGTGATGCTAAGGATACCTTTCATTTCCCAAGGAAACCTGAACTTGACTAGAACTCAGTCCAGACTGGTGCCTAAGACTTTCAGTCATATTTTGCCAAATACTGCTTTTTTTTTTTTTTTTTTTTTTCCAGTAGTGATTTTAAAATAAGGACAAAGGGAAATAAAAAAGGAGTTGAGAAGGTGGTGGGAGGACTCAAATATTGAATGTTGCAGATTTGCAGGGAGAGAAGGTAAATATAAACATTAATTTCCCCTTCTATTAGAGAAACACAGGGTTGAACCCCTGCCTTCTGTAGACAGTGCAGATTGGGCTTTAGGAGACTCATGCTAGACCCTTGCATTAATGAATCACATTAAGCATGTGGAACTGTCAGGCATGTGAGAGTTGACGGTCATCATCATTTCACAGGACTGGGTTCAGAATCTGTCATTTCTTCAAGGAGAGGTTTTACAGTGGTGGGTGATTCATAACCATCTTGTTCTTTGTTTCCTGCAGTCACGGAGGAGGCAGGCAGCATCTTCAGAGATACTATCATTAATGATGTTAGCGTGATAGAATTGGATATGTTAAAATGTGATACGTATGTATTATTCTCATGTTTGCGTAGGCAGTCAACGATAAATAATTCCTGGCAACTTTGTTTAACAAAAGATCAGTCTATATATAATACGCTTGCAAGTGATGACTTCCAGCATCCTGGTTTTAGTTCATGGTCCTGCTTGGAGTGTTTGTGAATAACGAAGAGTACCAGAAAAGAAACAAAAAAAAAATCTTAATGGCTTTTCCTAGGAAGGAGACAAACAGTATCTTCTGTGGTGTTTTTAAGAGCAGATTTAAAAGGAAAGTGATTAAAAATGTAGAAGAATATGAACGAGGAAACTGGATACATACACAAGCTGCCTCTCTCTTCTGCTTCCAGGCCAGCTGTGCTGGCAGGCCTTCTGTTCACTCCTTTAGATTAGTAGAGAAAGATGCAGCAAGTCTGCGCCGTTACCCATCGGAGAGGTGAACTAATTAAATGCCAACAGTTTGCAAAAGTTCTCAGTTGTGCAATCCTGCCTTCTGGTATGAAATGTAGAGGCAGAATTTCAGTCATTTTGGCATCCTGTGAACAATAGTCCCCTGCTCTTGTCATTAAAAATAAACACCCAACAAACCAATGAAATGCTGTTTCTTTACTATGCACATGTATCATTGAGTTTTTACAACCACATGGCTACTGTGCTGCCACTGCTCCTTGTGACCAGGGAAAAGTTAATGCTGACATTGAGAGCCTACAGGTGCCACCACAACCAAATAGTTTGTCACGTGCGCATCTAAGTGCCTTCTGCCTTTTGTTTGCTTTATTTTTCTACTGGCACTAATGCATGGATTTTCACCTCTAATAAATGTGTGTGTCTTAGTGCCTCTCTGCCCTTGGACCTCTCTGAGGCCAGTGCTGAAATCTGTAGGTCCTCCCTCTCTGTCCAGTCTGCCTCATTAAAGCTGGGGGGAGAGTGCTAGCCTGCCCGTTGGGGTCAGAGCCCTCTCAGAAGGAGGCAGAGGAGCAGTGCTGATTCTGCAGAGCAGTTGGTTGATCCAATGGCAAGCATGGGTCCTGAGCTCTGTTTATAGTCTGAATGGCTCCCCTTTCAGAGCTGTCGGATTAAATACAGTGCCACGACAATGTTTCTCCCCTTACGTGACTAGAGGGCAAGAACCTTGGATCTGTCAGTAACCTCTGACTTCCTGTATGGTTATGGAAAGTACTGCTCCAGTTAAGCATCTGTACCAGCCCCCATGTCCTCTAATTAATTTCCTTTCTACTAGTTTCTGGGCTTTCTCCATCACTGCTGTACTTCAGGTTCTGTCCTTTGCAAGTTTTATAAGATCTGTGTTAGCTGAAAGAACTCACTTCAGGCTGAAATTTAGCCATTGAAGACAGCTAGAAATAGATTTTCTTTCTACAGGAGAAATGTCTTCCAAATACAGAATTATAAATCAATAAACACAGAAAAATTGGTGTTGCTGTGGGGTTTTGAGTTTTGGGGGTTATTCTGTTAAATGCCACTTGAGTGAGTAATTTTCAACTTGAATTAGTATATGGGTGTTTTCTTCCGTGGAAACGTTGGTTATTAGTCATTCATTTATTTCATATGCCAGTGGATCATTTAAAATAAGTTTCCTAAATTACCAAACCAAAACAAGGGAAAAAATCTGTGTCGTAATAGTTATTCCCTGGTTGTACGTGATAATTGTACTTCCATACAATTTCAGGTATGTGGTGGATCACGTTAGACTTGGTTAAGATTGTGTGGCTGGAGAGCTGCCAGGCAGAGAAGGACCTGGGCGTGTTGATTGACAGCCACCTGAACATGAGCCAGCAGTGTG
>WUAM01000071.1:19174147-19188321 GCA_024336885.1 Actenoides hombroni
TATTGCCCTCTACAACTACCTGAAGGGAAGCTGTAGCGAGGCAGGAGTTGGTCTGTTCTCCCTGGTGACAAGTGACAGAACAAGAGGAAATGACCTGAAGTTGAACCAGGGCAGGTTCAGGCTGGATATGAGGAAGCATTTCTTCACAGAAAGGGTTGTCAGACGTTGGAATGGCCTGCCCAGGGAGGTGGTGGAGTCACCATCCCTGGAAGTGTTTAAGAGCTGGCTAGATGTTGTGCTTAGGGACATGGGTTAGTGGTTTTGATATGGCTACGAATAAGGTTGGACTTGATAGTCTTGAAGATCTCTTCCAGCCAAAACTATTCTATGATTCTATATATGTGTAGGCATGTATGTGTGCAAGCGTGTATGTGTTTAGACATGTATGTGTGCAGGTGTGCATATAGGTATGGAAATCACCTGTGAAATTGGGTCGTTGGTCAGCCTGAGTGCAAGGAGCCCAGAGGCCTGAGCTTTGGATAATGTCAGTGGGAGCTGAGGGTGGCCGATGTCTCTTAAGAACCCCGGACAAAACAGACTCCATATCCTGAAAGCCATTTGTTTGCATGGATATCAATGGGATTCTCAGGAATGGACACTTGCCAACGTCGCTTCTTTGTTTTGATGAAGTATAAGGTTTTGAAAATATCTTAAAATTTGCCTTCAACTCTTTCATTCCATAAGACTCTGACACTTTGGAAAAAACCTCTCTGGTTAATTTTCCTGAATTCTTCCTGTCACATTTACTTTCTTGTGTTCTCTTGGGGCGGTTGTTAGAGCTATAGCTGACCCTTGGAATTATTTTTCTATTCCAAGGAGAGAGGACAGATCCTGAGTTTGCCAGATTTTTAATGACTGCTTTGAAGACCCAAAAGACTGTTTCCCAAGTAATTTAGTTCCCTTCTCCTTGTGAAGGAAGGAGTGTTCTCTTTCAGTAGTTTAACCAATGGTTTCTGTTCTTTCAGGGTTTAAGTAAGTGTTCAGGCAGGACTAACGGAGGAGACATTTGTGCTAATGTTTAGCCCCGTCAAAAGACATTTCATGAGTTGTTTGTCTTTCCTAGGTACGGGCAGTGGATCCCTCTCCCACGCTCTCATCAGGACAGTGGCTCCCACAGGGCACCTCTACACGGTGGAGTTCCACCAACAGAGAGCTGAGAAGGCCAGGGAGGAGTTTCGAGAGCATGGGGTGGAGCATCTGGTCACTGTGACCAACCAGGATGTCTGCAAGAATGGGTTTGGTGTCTCAAACATTGCAGATGCTGTGTTCCTAGATATTCCATCTCCATGGGAAGCCATAGGACATGCAAAGTCTGCGCTAAAAGCTGAAGGTAACCTCACTTAAACCTCTTTCTGTTCTGGAAGCACTGTGCATGCACACATCTCTGCCTTTGAGCCACACGCTAGATCTGCTCACTTCCATTGTGGGATCACTGTTCTCAAATGTCAAAGTTTCTAGACATTTCTGAGGCTGACAAACCATCAAAAGAGGCCTTCAATTTACAATAGAAGATTTGAAAGGCGAAGAACAACTTTTTCCTACAGGCCTGTGCTAGCTGCTAAAGGTAGCATGGGCAGTTTATAAAAAACCATTTGAACCTTTGTAAAGTGCATTTTGCTAGATCTGAGGTGTGTGGGAAGCAGCAGGAACAAGAAATGCTGAAAGCAAATCCCTCTGTCAGTTCAGTGGAAAGGTTTTCGTACAAAAGGTGTTCGGATGCGCTTCACATCATTCACTGCAGGTTGGGACCTATTTGACAGAGCACCCCCTCAATAATGTTGAGGAGAGTGGGGTTATCCTTAAATATACGTGCCAGTTTCTGCCTCAAATCTCTGCTGGTGGAGCTAATCAGAAGTTTGCTGTTGGTTGCAGTGGGAATGGAACATGAAGGCTGTCCTAGCTTATGCCAGTTATTCTGGGATGGTGACAGCAAGTGACAACTGCTGTTGAGGTATTGGATGGATTTCATCAGTTTATTCTAAATCTTTTCCCAATGGAAAAATAAGTTTCAGTGAATAAATCATTCTTTTATCCTGGAATAAGTTTTCCCCTAATTAATGTTACACTAGTGTAGCTACACTAGCGTGGATCAAAGAGTGTACCTGTGCCACGTCACTTCCATCTACAAAAGTGACTTTTCTAGTCAAGAGAGCCTGGAGCACTGAACAGTGCCCATGCTGGGACATGAGTTTAGTAAAACTCAAGTATGTGCCAAGTCTCGGTTAGTTGTTAAAATGTGTAAGCCCAGGCCTGACTTTCAGTGAATATCTAGTTTTTCTTGAAATCGCAGGATTTAAGCTTGTCCTTAAAGGTCACTGCATGTGCATTACCTTGCTCAGTCAGGAGTGACCCAGCTGTTCAGCTGCCTCAGCTACTACAGAAAATTTTCTAGAAGGCTTCCTGCTACCAGTGTAACACAGGCTTTCTTTAAAAAATTAATAACCAAAGAGAGACTTGTTAGCACTCTGTACCTGCAAGGGTTACAGCTTAATTTGTAGCTGCTTTCCAGTGTGTCCTGGAAAAAAATAATTTTCACTGCACTGTATGATGCCCTTCCCAGGCTCAAATTATCTAATCTAGTGAGCACAACACTCAGCTGACTTCCCAGCTTAGAAGGCGCTGCATTGCGCAGTCCAATTTGAATTATTTAAGTGGTGCATGCTTAGAATACTAAGCAGAGCTGCTTGAACAGTTCCAAGTTTTGAATCCATGTCTCACTCTAGCATTTGAAACCATAGAAAAGGTATTATAGTCCCAAACTGGCCATACCACCTGGCTGTGCTTTTCTGTGCTGTGCTACAAGGTTACATCTGCCTGAGCTATGTAAGTAATACTTTAAAATCCCCCATTTTTGTGTTTGTAAAGTGACATCATGCACCTTATATACCAGTCAAAAGGCAAAGTTGCTGATTCTTGCTTCAGTTTTTGCTGTAAACAGCAACCAGTGTCTGAGATCTGGTATTGGTCTAAGGCTCATCTTTTGGGTTTCATAGTACCTGGCTGAGCTGAGGGCATTCTTTTTTTTTGTTTTGCTATTTTACATATAAACAAAAGCTATTTTTCTTTTTCATATAAAATATAATTGCTTGCAGTAGTAATAGGTACAAAGTTACACACATGTCTTCTTTATTCCCAGTCATGTGGGTAGCTTTGTTGTGGGATTTTTTTAACTGCTGTAAAATCTACAATATGATAGAAGGCTATCTGTAACTGCTTCCCTATCCCTACCACGGGCAGATAATTTTATAGGGCTCCTTTGTTTTGTTTTCAAACAGTTACAGCTCTTTTGCAGTAAGAACAGTCTGTGCACATGCTGCTGCTGTTCCCTGCCATTCCAAGGGTTAGTATAGTGATAAAGTATCACTGGACACAATGAGTTGTTCCACTCTTCTCCCTCCACGCCCTGTCTCTCCCACCTGGACAGGGTCACATTTGAACCCTTCACACTGTGGGTTTTACTGTGATATGCCAGGCAAATAGTGCAGCTGTACTGCCAGATAGTGGTAATTTATTCCCTAGAGTCTTCAGGTAGTTTGAATGACATCAGAGCTAAGGGAATTCAATACAAAGCATCAGCTAGTCTCCTCTTTAAAACCATGGTGTTCATTATGGAGTGTTCAGCAGAGACAGTAGGTAAGAGCGAGTTCTTAACCTTAACAAAACCTTATCAAATCAGTGTTTTCTCTCCTACTTAAGCTCAAGATCCTGAATAGTTGCAGCTCCTAGTAGACTGAGTGTTAATGATCCTCTTCACAGGGTACATTTATCACTCATGTTCTGCCTTGCAGTGTGCTGTAAATACACTACTTACAGTAGCTCGGCCTCCCATTTAAAGCACTGCCAGCCTCTGAAGAGCTAAAAGAAGAAAATGGCACAGTAGGTTTGTGACTAGAAGGTTCTCCTTCTCCAGTGATGTGCTCTGCCAACGCTGAGGCTTGTGTCTCAGCTGCATCCCTCTCTGCTGATTTCACCAGTCACGCTTTCAGCAGAAATGCTGCTTGTAATATCTCTCCAGTACTGCTGCACTGCAGAACTTGATTTCATTTCCAGACCTGCACTGTGTTGCAGCATCTGCTGATTAATGCTTTTCTGTAGTTACAGCTGCTGTTCCCAATATCTGACCTTGGTGGGTTTTGCAGGGTTGCTGTTAACCCCTTCAGGATAAATTAAAAAAAAAAAAAAAAAAAGGTGAGGTAACAAAAATATCCTCCATATTCTGCATTTCTTAAATGCACTGAAACTTTTGACTCTCAGTAATCTCACAGCTGAATACTGTAGTGCTTTCTGTGTAATTCTGCACCCACCTACTCTGCTCTCAGAAATACTGTCTATTTCTTCCAAGGCTGTGGAAGATGACTCCAAAACCCTTTATTACAATCATTTTCATACAGATTTTAAATTTTCAGGTAGGGAGATGAAAAAGTACAGCCATATATTAGGTTGGATTTGCCTCTTGCATTATAAATTGGTCCATGGTAGTGTTTCAATTAACAGTCTGAGTCACAAAATTATTAAAACCACCCCTCTTTTATTTCCTTTCTTTTAAAGATTTTACTCTTAAATTCAGACTTGCCACTCCCTCTTAAGTGTCATAAAGTCCCTAAAGTATGAAACTGTGATCCTTGAGATACCACCCGAATTAGGTAACATGTTGCTGTCAGGTTTCTCCCCAAAACTTTGCAGGGAAAATTCCCTGTGAACATCTGCCTGTTCAGGCCTCTCTGTTTTCTGCCATCACAGAAGCCCTTCAGCAGTACTCTGCTCTTTGTAGTAGTGGTTGATTTTTATTTCCAAAGTCTTATATTTGTTTCATTTGTACACAATGGACTTAAAACAGGTCTTGTTTGCATTTTTTTTCCCCTTAGCATAGCCATTGATTGTTGTCCTAACCTGCCAGGTTTGGTTATTACAGAGGCTGTGTAAGAGAATAAATAACATCCTCCCAGTAGCCTGTGGTGCAGGTAAGGCACTGCCTGTTTTAGCTAGTTTCAGTTTTCATTTGGGCTTCCTCCCTCCTCCCCTGAGCTTTCAGGGAGTATGATGTCTGTGTGGAAGGTCTCTGGCTATTTTTCTTGAGGCCCAGAGGTTATTCATGGTCCCGTTTTAAAACCACCCAAGTGTGGCTTTGAGGAGCAGCTGGAATCCATGGCCACGAGTCTCACCCCTGTGGTATCTGGGTAGGGAGTACCCCAGTCTGAATCACACTGAGAAGAGGGCAGTGACATCTAGGCTGATGTTGTTTGGGCTTGGGCTACCTCAAGAACGTACAGGGAATGTGTTAGGGCAGGAAATGGAGCCTGACAGTCTAGCATGCTGTTGTCCTCCACCCATGCAGGTGGTACTTGAGTCAGTATTGATGCTTTTCATGTCCCCAGAAGATTGTTTTGGAATAAATGGATGAAGCAATAAGTGCTTACTAAAATATCAGCACCAGCCTTTGCTAGTGTGGTACCTGCTTTGATTTGAAGGAGAATTAACTAAAGAGAAGCATATGCTTCTCCTCCTGTACTCAGCACTGGTGGGGCTGCACCTTGAATACTGCATGCAGTTTTAGGCCCCTCACTACAAGGACACTGAGGTGCTGGGGTGCATCCAAAGAAGAGCAACAAAGCTGGTGGAGGGTCTAGAAAACAAGTCTTATGAGGAGCAGCTGAGGGAGCTGGGGTTGTTTAGCCTGGAGGAAAGGAGGCTCAGGGAAGACCTACCTGAAAGGAGGCAGTAGCCAGGTGGGGGTCGGTCTCTTCTCCTAACAAGTGATAGGACAAGAGTGAACAGCCTCAAGTTGCACCAGGGGAGGTTTAGATTGGACATTAGGAAAAACTTTTTCACTGAAGGGGTTGTGAGGCACTGGAATAGGCTGCCCAGAGAAGTGGCAGAGTCACCATTCCTGGAGGTATTTAAAAGACATACAGATATGGTGCTGAGAGATATGGTTTAGTGGTGACTTGGTAGTGCTAGGTTGACAGTTGGACTTGATGATCTGAAAGGTCTCTTCCAACCCAGAATGATTCTGTGATTCTAGATCCTCTCAACACTGAGGGGCCACCTGGTCTAGTGCAAGGCTGCCCTACTAGGATCTAGGACCAGGTACTACCCCACAAAGCAGCTTCATCTGGTTCCAAAGCACTGGCTTTTTGTTGAGCCAAGCCCCAGTTGTTGTATCTCGTTGGAGGGCATTAACTTAGCTCAGGTCTGTAAGGGGTTGGTAGGTCAGGTGCACACGATGGGCTTGGTCTGAAGTAAAAGTAATTCCCTCAGTGTCAAGAGGCAAGCAGAATAATTCCTGCATCATAATCCATACTATGGAATGCTGGCCAAAGCTATTGGCCTTTACATAGTTTGTAGGAAGTAATTTGGCATGAAAGGATCCTTAAAGGAAGTTGTTAGGTTTTCTGCTCCAATTTGGAGCCAACTGATTTTTTAACTTCCTTGTTGCATGCTTTTGCCAGCCCATAATGGTGAGCAGGAATAAATTCCTTTTGAAGGATGCATCTACAAATGTAGAGGTTAAGGTCACATTTGCAGAAAAATCACATCCAGCTCCTATTAATGAGCTGGCAAGTGATTTGGAGAAGATTTTTCTTTTCTGAATCAGGAAACATCCCTTACTTTCTTCCAACAGCCGAATCCTCTAATTTCACTTGTCAGGGAAGCTACATCAAATCGCCCACGAGCACACTCACTTAAAGGACATTCTGTCCCCTTTTACAGAGGCAATATTTTTAGTGTCCTACTAGCACAGAGTAAATGCCACGGCGATGCTGCTCGGTGACTCTCCTGCCTCGCCCCTACAGAATGATTATGCCGGTGTGGTTTTTTTTCTTCCATGAAATCTTTGTAAGATAATTATGACAATGCACTGAAGTCTCAAAATCCAGAGTCGTGCTATTTTACCAGGGGTAAAGATGCTGTGTTGTGTTCTTTACGTCACAGAATCATTTCTAAAATTACAGGCCCTTTTGCCTGCAGTTTAATGGTGCTGTAGCACGTACGTTCTTCTGAATAATATTGGGATGATGAACAAACCCTTTAGAGCACTTGTGACACCTACTGTAACCTACAGAAGTGAGGGTCCCTAACTTGGACACCTTTTCCATATCGTAAGCACACACTGGAGTTCCTGTCAGTTGGGTAGCACTGCTACATTTCCCATGCTTGAAACCTAATGCAATTATTTGTTAAACAAAACTCTAGAAGTGTTAGTCCTTGCTCAGGCAAGCCAGAAACAAAATGGTTTCGTTGGAGTTTCACAGGAACGTACTAGGAACTGCTCTTGAAGGAGGAACAACTTTCAAGGCACTGACCTCTTGTAAAGATGAAAGGTTGTGTCCCTTGATTACTCATTCGATACTGTCTGTTAAAATGTACAGTACTACATGCATGCAAATATTCTCATCTATTTCCCCATTCCTTTAAGCTCTCTTCTCTAATCATTCCAGTCTGAATTGTACTTCAGTTTTTCTATCCTCTCAACCCTATTGCTGGTTACAATGACTGCCAGGACTATGTGGGCTTGTTCCAGCCTACGGGTTTGGGAGATTGAACCTCTCCATTAAATGTTTCAAACTAACTCTCTCCCTGTAAAATTGAAAGTAGAAAAAAATTTAAGTCTTTCATACGGTCTCATTATTCTCTTCTCCTCAACTGTAGCACTTGTCAGATGCATTATACATGAATAAACACATTTTTAGACAGCTCTTCAGATCAAAAAGCTCACACAGCTTCCCAGTGTGAACAGGATTAATCTCAGATAATTACTATATCGATTTATGATGACACACAGATCTCATTAAGCAAATTTAGGAATGGTGGCTTTCCTAAAAGGAGAGCTCTGAAAGAACACAAACTCAGTTTGTGTAAAAAAGTTTCCATTCAGTTGTTTTCCCTGTTCCCTAGTCTTGTCCACCCCTTTGTGATCCACAGACAGAGCAGTGTGCCCCGGCAGTGGAGAGGGAGGGAGTTCATGTCTTTTCTCCATTCACTAAGGAATCCTTGGCATGGCAAGACAAAGCAATGCATATTCAAGTCCTTTAAGCCCTAAATGCCTCTTGATGTCTAAAGGACAAGAGGGCTCTTAGAGAATCAGAGAATTGTGAATGCTGAAATCTAGATTTATATCTGATGATTGTGACAGAAAGAGTGTTGCCTAGCTGGTAATCCAGCGGGGTACAGAGGGCAGTCCAGAGTGTAGAGAATTCAGAAGCAATTCTGTGCAAGATGACAGTGTCTCTGCTCCTAGGACAGATAAGCACATTCTTCTCAGTGCTGGTTTTCTGCTGCTCAGAGTCCCACTTTTCTGGCTGGTCTAAAGACACCATGGGAAATGCAGCTTCCTAAATATTTCTATTTTAGACAGCCTCTCGCAGTCTGGAACGGCAGTTTCATTTTTGCCTTCCAACCTTCTGCTAATTGTAGCTTTCCAATCTCGATCAGACAAGACCAGCCTGCAAGTCAGATTTGGCCTGTTCAATGGTGTGTACAAGGAAAAGCAGATGAGTCCCTTCTCCCACTTGGTAGGCTCCATAAAGACAAACGCTTGCTTGGTGGTTTTGCTTCTGAGCTATTTGTAGGTATATTTATTTGGGAGGGCTGTGTAATAATAACCGGAACAATAGATATGAAAGGGAAAAGATAAAATTGGCTGAGCTACTAAAACTGAGCGGATGCTCTCCGTTACATGGCATACCAGCTGTTAACGCTGTTTTCTCACTCTTCATACCTGAGAAGCCTCCAGCAGTGCAGTAAGTAAAGTAACACTATTTTTCACACTTCCCCTCTGGATATTGGCTATTGCAAGCAAGAGCTCTCTTCCCTACCAAGAGGCTTGAAAGCCTGTTTTCTGTAACCCTACTTCCCCAAGCAGTCCGCTTCGCGAGGAGGCAGTCTGATAAATCATCACCAAGTTTGGTGTTGACGTGCTGTGCTCAGCTGACCATCCCGAGGCAAAATGAGGGGTGCTCTGCCTTTAATTGAAGGCTTGACAAGAACCGTAGGCGGCTCTGCAGCTTGTACGGCAACAGCTGTGCACAGCCGCCTTAGGTTTTCACTGTAAATCTAGAGCATGTGAATTCAAGAAGCCTAAACAGATCTTGAAACCCTTCTAGTCGGAATAAATAAATAAGAACGGACTTACTGTAAATGTAAATATATTTCCCTTTTCTATTGCAATATAAGCCACTAAAACCCAAAAGCCTGAATGAGATCGTAGTAAGTCGCTGGTCTCTCTGCAAATTCTTGCTTTGCAGACAAAGAGTTATTGTGAACTGACATTTAGCTAAGTTAGATGTTTGTTCCCTACACGATAAGAATATAAACATCTTTCTTTATAACATACATGCATTGTAGCAGCTTTCTAATTATGTAACAGAAATTTCTTCCTGTTACATCCACAGGCATATCAGAAGTGTGTGCTGCTTTGGCCAGAAAAGATTAGCTGTCTGAGTCGAGGTCATTTTGGTAGCCCTGGCCATCCTGATGAACATACAAATCTAATTTCATGGGAGCTATCAGACTGGGTGTGCAATTAAATTGACATCAACAGAGTTGGTTGATAATGACACATACCAGCATTAATTTTGCAGGTGATTATTAGATTTGTTTTTTAATTGTCACTCCAGGGAATTACTTGTCCAGGGTACTTTGTTCTGAAGATGCACAACAGGAACCCTTGGCTGCAGAGACTTTATTTGAGGACTGAAATTAAATCCAACTTAGCGTATGGTGAATTAATGGTCATGGAAAGTGTTCTTCCCCAGTCAGTACTCAGCACATCATTGCTGCACGGTAACTAGAGTGCTACAGTGACGCTTTCAGACCTGATGCTTTCTTTTTTTAGAGATGTGACTTTAGAAACGAAAAAGGAAAAAAAAAAAGAGGAGTTTGAGATAAAGCAGGCTTCATGTAGTCCCAGCATAGCCTTCTATTTTTAGATGGATGCTTTGCTCTCACTTGCACAAGTTCTTTAACTACTTAGACAACTGGTGTTGGAAGGCTTGCCTGGATGAGCCTGGGAGAGTGCTGGGATGGAATGCAAATCAGGTCAGCAGGCATTTTCATCTAATTGTAATACGTGAAACAATAGCTAAAGCTTCATTGCCCAGTGTTCCTTCCCCCAGCACAAAAGCTTTTCAGGAAGGGCAGTTGCCTTGCGGGACACTGTGTCCTGGGTGAAAGCACATGCCCTGGCTTTGTGGCAGACAGTGTCCTTATAATTCTTTGATCTGATTTGGCTGTGGCTTTTCAGAGTAAATCTGAATCATTCTATTCTCAGCTGTTAAGCTGACACTGTAGCACACAGAAAGTTGTAGGGGGCCTATTAATTATCTGTATTTAGAATCAAAAATCTGAACTGTGCGTGGACAAGGAGGCGAGTGTTAGTTGATCACTTAAGTCGTATCCTGGAGTTTTGAAGCAGCTGCCGTGAACCTGCCCGATGCGATCTCCAGTAAACTTCAATGCTCAGGAGACATGCTAGTCAGCTTGACTAAAAGGGTAAAGCCCTAACAGCACTCCATCTATGGGCTGGAGAGATGACTTTATCCTGCACACGCATACCATCGTTCTCAAATAAACACAGCGGGTTTTGTCCGAGCGCGCGTGCACACGCACTGCGCTTCTAACCGAGGCAACTCCATACAGCCTGCGGAGAATGACTCCTGGCTTTGCGTAGCTGCCAGCTTCGCTTTGGTGCCTCGGTGCAGAATGGTGGGTAGTGATTCCAGAAGAGTCACTGCTCTGAAGGTTCCAACTTTAATGGTTTTATCATGAACAAACGTGGTGGGCAACACCGGGTTTGGAAGATGAATGAATTTGCTGGTGCAGTTTTTAAAGGGGAGGAAGCATTTTGTAGAGTTGTCCGTGTTTGATTTTGTGCTGACACTTTAAACCTGCATAGGTGCCTCCTGGAGATTTCCTTGAAGGGTTTTTTTCACTTTGTATGATAGTAATTCTGTGGGCATCTGGTAGAATTTGAAAAAAGATCTAACGTGCTTCATTTTGCTTTTTGCCCTCTTGTCCACTACCTGTCTCATTCTGCAGGTGGCCGCATCTGCTCTTTCTCCCCTTGCATCGAACAAGTGCAAAGAACCTGCCTGGCGATGGAAGAATATGGTTTCACAGAGATTAACACCTTGGAAATTCTGCTTCGAGTGTACAATGTGAGGACAATTAGCTTGCAAATCCCTGACCTTGGAAAAGCAGCCGAGGATAATTCTAGCACGGGCTTTGACAGCAGCAACCCGTCAAACCAAGGTAGCCCATGTGCTAATCTGCAGCAAGGAACTGTGCAGTTCAAAAGCAGCGTGCCACTCAGGGAGATGGTCGGTCACACTGGCTACCTGACCTTTGCCACCAAGAGCCTCTTTTAGTACACGTTGAGTTTTTGCAGTTTGGAGTGGTTTGTGTATTTGTGTGTGTGGTATTCTGTTTTCATGGTTCTTTTTTGTAAGGCATCCAAATTTTTACTCGTCAGGGAATTCCATATATAGTCAGATGTGGTTGGAATATGCTTTGTTTAAATAGCACACAAGCATTAACCAGAGCAGCATCAAGGGAATGTTGAAACTCTGGAATGGTGTTCCACTTGCTGTCAGAAAGAAGATAAATTAATAGCGAACGGCCATTCACTGGAATGTGCAGAATAAAGATCCCTCCCAATAAGAAAGCAAAACAAACAGTAATTGCAAATAAGTTGGATTTTTTTTTTCCCTCCTCTTTTCTGAATTACTTTCCCAGGTTTATGTTTTGTTTTGTTTTGTTTTGTTTCTAGCACCACTAGACACATTTTTTTTTTTAGCTTCTCCACTCTCTGTGTTGCTTTTAGGAATGTGAAAGTGCCTACTTGCTTCATTTTAGACAGGAAAGTTGTGAGGTCATAGAGGTGCCAGCACAAATGATCACAGAATTAGTGTTTCCATGGAGTAGCGTTTGGCTGCACAGAGGATTATTGGCAGAGCTCAGGAACACAACCTCTCACTCCATTCCAGGCTGGCATCTGCAAATGGTTTAGATTGCACAGAGGTCAGAGAAGTGTGCTAATTGTTGGATTTGCTTTAAAGTAGTACGTTGTGCTCATCAGTTTATAGTAGAAATTTGGACCTGGATTCATACTGTAGTCTTCTAATAGATCATCCACTTCCATAGCTGATGAATCCACTGTGAAAATTCACTGAACAGCTGGTTAATATTATCTGAACACCTCTTAGTGAGCAGTGTCGCTGAGGGTCTGTTTGTGGGGTGGTTTATGTGCATTATGGTGTGCTGTCCTCCTGCAGCTGAATGACAGAAAGATTGCTTTCGGCAGGATTTCTGTCTCCAAATTGCATCAACAATGCAAATTTAGTAAAATCCTCAACCAGCTTTATGAATCAAGTTTTCAGACCATTTCCTCTTTGGTCTTCCATATAAAGCTGGTGGGTGTGATGAACTACTTGAATGCTGGATTAAATTTTGTATTTACAGATTAAAATAATTATGCACATTTATAAAGTTCCTTCTTTCTTTTTCTTTTCTTTTCTTTTTTTTTCAATGAATTCACAAATATTTTTATTCAGCCACTAGTATTGTCTGAAGTGTTTAGCTTTGCATTGCATTCAGTACCTGAATACATTGATTGCTGTGTAAGAAAACTAATCATTCATAAACAACTGCCTGAACATTTGAACCTGATATCCCTCCCCCATTCCTGACAAAAATAAACAAAGCTGAGCTTTTAACGTGTTATAGCAGAACGCTAATCCATAATGGTTTAAAGAAAGCTCAACCGATCACGACAGCAAAGATAAACTGTTGAGCAGATTAAAGACAGAAAGCAATTCTGTTGAACTAAATCAGTTATGTAAGTTGGCCCCCAACTGTAGCATTTCTCCAGAACTGATGTGAAAGTTCTCTCTCTCCCGCTGCTGCTGTCCTCCAGAACGGCGTGCGGTGAGCTGCGAACGCTGTGTGCGTGGCTTGGCAGCTCTGCTGCAGTGACATGATGGCCCGTGGACGCACATGCATGTGTTTGTGTGCTTAAGCCACCACCACAGAAGTACAGCTCAGGTACTGACATAAACCAGGGGAAAGGATGGGGAAATAAAATGTTACTGCTACTACAAGGTTGTTCTTAACGGAACTGGGATCTCCAGTCTTCACCGGGGATAATTCCAGCCCTAGTCTTGATTCTTTTTTCCTGACAGGCTTTATTTTAAAATAGTGTAACATTTAAACAGGATTAAAGAGGAACAAAGTCACATTTCTGTCCCACAAATAGATATGGAGTGCAAATACTGATGTGTCTTCGTGCAGCTTGAAACAAGGCTGATGCCTTTTTGCCTACAAAGCCCAATTCAAAACCCCTTGAAATAAACCATTGACTTTGCACGGTCCCATATTGATTTGATCCCTGCCGAGGAAGGGCAAGCATTGCGTAAGAGTAGAAGGATTTCATTTCTTTCTTTGCAATATTAAAAAGGCTTCTCTGTTTTTGTTGCCAGTCACAGCCATGGCCAGCAGCACCACACCGCTTCCTACTGTTGCTTTGTTGTCAGGGTCACGTGGAGAATCCCACACTGGCCAGCATGGATGGTACTTGCTACCAGAACTCCCTGCATTAATTCAGTTTATGATTACCCGTGTTTTACATTTTGGCTACATTCCCTGCCAAAAGTGGTAAATCAGAAACATGGATCTTTCCTGCCACACTGGGGGAATCTGCCCAGGCCATGCTTTCAAAGACTCAGTTCTTGTTTTAATATGTTTTAATCTTGAGTCTGGGATGAAACATCTCTCCCTTCTGCCCTGACACAGTTCGTTGTGCATTGGCAGGCTGCACGTTTTCATTGCTGCAGTGCATTTGGATTCCTTAATTGTTAAGGGCTATGAGGATGGTGAAGGGACTGGAACACCTGCCTTACGAGAGAAGGCTGAGGGACCTGGGGCTTTTTAGTCTGGAGAGGAGAAGACTGAGAGGGGATCTAATTAATGTTGATAAATACATGAGGGCTGGCCACCAAGAAGGCAGGGACAACCTCTTTTCACTTGTGCACTGTGATAGGACGAGGGGCAATAGATTCAAGCTCAAGTACAGGAAGTTCCACCTCATCTTGAGGAAGAACTTCTTTACTGTGAGGGTTACAGAGCACTGGAGCAGACTCCCCAGAGATGTTGTGTAGTCTCCTTCTCTGGAGACTTTC
>WUAM01000071.1:19188421-19205921 GCA_024336885.1 Actenoides hombroni
CAGGATCCCCAGAGATGTTGTGTAGGCTCCTTCTCTGGAGACTTTCAAGACCTGTCTGGATGCATTTCTGAGTGATCTGCCCTAGTCTTGTCCTGCTCTGGCAGGGGGTTGGACTTGATGTTCTTTGGAGGTCCCTTCCAGCCCCTAACATTCTGTGATTCTGTGATTCTGTGATTGTTGTGGACAAGCACCCAGTACACAGCTCTGCCCGACAGACAGGTTCAACATGTCCCATTGTGCTCTTGTCCCTGCAAGTTCGTGTCGAGAGCAAGTCTTAGACACCTTGCAACCTACCAGGCAAAAAGTAATGACCAAGATGGGGAGTGTGAAATACTTGAGAGTTCTGCTGCTGTTTGCCTTTTACCTGTGCTTTAATTAAAGCATTACAGATCTGTATTTCACTGTGGTTGTTTCCTTCTTACCTGTTAGCAAAAGACTGTTTTCCTCTGAGAAGATGTGATCATAAATCCTACTTGAGAATCTTAAAAGGGATAAAGTAGCAAAAATGCTAGGAACTTGCTCTTCTGCTTAATTTCCTGCTGCCTTCTCCTTAGGTACTTTGGGATACGTGATGGTGAGGAGATGGTTCTGCCTGGGAAGAGTTCCAGAGATGGGGGTTCTGGTTCACACTCATTCCCTTGAGAGTACATCTGTGCTCCATTAATCCTGGTGAACAGGATGATTGCGGAAGTCATGGTGACATATAAAGAAGGAGGGCTCAGAGATGCAGCAAGCCTAGATCTACTGGTAAATACTAGTCCTCATCCCAACAGAGTCTGCATCATTTAGGTGGACGAGTGCACTGGGCAGCCCACATGTTCATGCCTTGACGGGTTCCTTCTGGACAGAGTGGAAAAAACTCTGCCCTCCTGGGCTGCAGTTCAGTGGTGTTCAGTGCTCCCAGCTCACCTCTGATGCCAGTGGGAGCAATGCAGGCCCAGAAAAAGAGGGTTGAGAAATAACAGAGTTTTCAGAGGCTATTGCCAGGCTCCATTTTGGCTTCTGCTTGTGCACATGGGAGACAGGCACGATAAGAGCAAAGTGGGAGAGTCAGCATTGCGTAACCATGGTGTTACACCAAAGGTACGTACAGCTGTGGATAGTCAAAGGGAAGAAGGGGGTTACTCTACTACCAGAAAGTTCTGTGTCACCATGAGGGAAAGCATTTACATGATGCTGGCCTCACGAACGTTCCTGAGGAACTATGTTGTTCAGATGCCAAAAGAGGGGAGCCAGACTGTGTTGTTTACTTTCTCCCTACGTGACGGCTTCTGAACTGGAATGAATCTGCATCAGTATCAACACAGGGAACAAATAAACCTTGAATTAAATAGTCAAATAAAAATAATCCTCCTCACTGGTATCCAGCCCTTTACCTGCATATCTCACCCAGGAGCTCTGTGTCCTTTGGTAGGCTGTTCAGGACGTGCTGTCCTCCTCTGCCTCAGGGCAACAGCTTTGAACTGGCTGATATGCTGATAGAAATAAATGCAGGAGTGAGCTGGGAACACCAGCCTGTGGGGCATCTCACCATACCTGTGTGTTTCTACCTGACTGATAAGGTAGATGCCCCACAACTGGGCTTCCTTTGCCATGGAGTGGTCCCTTCCCATCATGTCCCAGCTTCTTCCCTCAAACCCAAAGCTTACAGGGGTACTGCTGGCACCCACCATCTCTTCCTGGAGCTCCAAGGCAGCTCAGCTTGTACAGCCAGGTTTTTGGCAGAGGCAGGCATTTTCTTCTTCCCTTGACTGGACCTCAAGGCAGGGAAAAGGGCTGGTTTTTGCCACCCCATCAGGACATGAGGCTACCGAGGCCCTGCAGGTAGAGCTGTGCAAGGTGCTGTGGCCAGAAGCCACCTGACTGCTCCGGACCCCGGGCACCCTGCTAGAACAATGTGCTGCCACGGCAACAGCACAGCATCATCCAAGCCCCTGAAGACCTCAGCCTGAAGTTATTTCAGTGAGGGCTGAGTGGGTTGATGCTAAATACCATATTCTTTTATAGTTCTTAAGAGGGCAATTTGCATGAATGGTTCCAGTGAAGCTGTGAAGAAGCTCTCTCTCTGGGTCTGGATAGCTGCAGGAGATGTCAGAGACCAAGACCCAACAGAGCTACTGCTCTCAGAGGTGCTGGCTGAGCAGTCAAAGCTACGTAAGTAGAGGAAGGAGCTTTTTCCATCTTTTTCTGACAGCACTGATACTGATTCAGCACTGAAACCCATGTGCATGACTAGTTCTAGTCAGCTAGGAGAAAATGTCGCTTTAGCAACTTCCCTTTGAATAGGGCACCGTGCAGAAGTCTGCAGTGGGATTGTTCTCTTTCTCTCTTCTGCAGCTTTTGGGAGCTGTAGTCACCCCTCCTTCCTTGAGTCAAAAGTGCATTAGCAGTAGTTACCCCTCACACAGATGTCTGCAACTTGGTGCGGCGGGTCCCTCAGCATGTGGAATGCAAGTTTGTGATGCCAAAATATTCTGAGCCAGAAGTTACTTTATTCCTTGGGGGGGGGGGGGAGGAAGATGATGAGATTGTAGGCACTGTGGTATTTACATTTGTCATAAGCACTATTTCAGAATAATTTCAAAAATAAAAAAAATCAAGAGACGCCTATTGCCAGGAATCAGCTGGATTTGAGAAACAAATCTTCTTGGAGGAAGTGGAATAAGCAGTAGCAAAGTACAGAACGAGTTTTGGGAGAAGTTTCTCCTTTCCTGACCATTTGCAATGAAGAGGCACTTCCCCAGAAGGGTCCAGCTGCTCCCCTTGGAAGCCACGGATTGAAAGGCTCGTGAGTGGGGCTGTCAGTTCAATCAGGCTGTTTTAACAAGGTGTGTAGGCTGGGATCTGCAGCTGATGGAGTGGAAAGGAGCGAGGGAAAGGAAATGAGGTTTTTAAAGTGTCTGCATTCAGTTCAACCTGCTGGATTACATCTACGTCATGTCACGTTGTTACCAGCATCACAGTATGGTCTAAATTATCTTAGCAAAATATACAGAATATATACTATAGAAAAGAATCATCCACTTCAGTACATTCCTAGGTAAGAGCATGGGACAAGAAAGAACTTTGATTACCTGTGTTGAGAAATTAGGTTTAACAAAGACACCAACTGCAGCTTCTGCATGTTTTTTTACTGTATTTTTGTGTTCTTTGTCAGGTAAGGTGGAAACATTTAAGAGAATGGATAATACTTGAGTGGAATATATACCCCACAAGCATGCAAATCCTCAAAGATAAGAAATCGACTGCCAGTTTTTACCAACCAGTGCTCCCAGAAGAGTCCCTCATTGTCAACATTTCCTCATTTATCTTAGCAGTCCTTTAAAGAGGGAGAAAATAGCCCTTTTTTAAGTGGAGAGAGCAGATATGCACATGGTTATAGCTGATATACCAGCCTGTGGACACATGTCAGAGCAAGGACAGCAGCACTGGGCTCCTTAAGGTTTCTTACATAGACCATAAAGGGTACCGTACCCCCCCAAATGGGTTGCTGGCGTTACCTCCAGCTCCTATGCATTGCTAGCATTAGAGCAACACCAAGAGGCCCAGGTGAGCTAAACATTGCACAGAGAGCCTGTCTTGAAGGGCTCACCATCTGAGCAAGCCACGGGCAAACCAGATGTGACGTGACCAGTACATGACTGTGCAGGATGTCAGCTAGCCCAGGGCTTTCTCCCAACCTCAGGAAGAGCACTGGGTCTTGCGCATTATCCTTCGGAGCATTTGCTGCCTCCAAGGGCTCCGTGTTTCCTTCAGCCTGAGCAAGCACCTTTGCACCCGCCAGCTCCTTCTGTACCACTTCTGACAGAGCTGTGTTACGAGAGTCAAGGAGCAACGTAGGAGAAGAAAATGCAATTCTTCTGCATGATAAATCTCAGTGTGAGACATGATCTCTGCTTTGTAAGGAAACAGCTCTTCATTTCTCACGCAGTTTGATTTTGATCCTGAACATTTGCTCAGGGAGGGGAAGGGATTTGTGAAATGGCTGCGGCAGGAGATGGAAGTACCCGCTGCTGTTGTCAGAGCGTCATGGTACCTCCACGCTAAGGAGCTGCTGGCTTCCTGAAGAAAGAGCAGATTTCTCAAAGAAAGTAGAGGGATTTCATGCTCCGGCTCCTTCTGACTTTCCTTACTCATTTATTTCAGTGGGATTTCAGAAGAAGTCCCTTGATGGCCTGGGCCCTGGTTGCACAGGCTTCTTTGCGAATCGTACAGCGTTGTGCTCCTTTTAGAGGCTGATGCGTAAGGGGATTGTGCAAGTCAGTGGCAGGATGGAAAACAGGACCTGACATACCAGATCTCTCTGCTAGAAAGGTCACAGCTCCTTCCTAAATAACAGCGCTTCCCCTCATGCTAAGCAAGAATCTCCTGCAGAGCAAAGCTCTCACAGGGCACCATCCCGTTGCCCACAAGTTCTTACACTACCTGGATGCAAATACAGTTAGATAATGTTTGTTGTGTCACAACTCAGTACCAAATCAGAGCTTGCAGCCGTATCAATGCTTAATGATTTTCTGAAACCTTCATACGTTTCACTTTGTAGCCATTTTCATTATTTAGTTGGATTAATTTTATACAGATTAAAAATGTAAATCAATCTCTTTGAAGAAGAAAAGTGGCATTTTAAAATCTACATTCTATCCCAAGCCTATAAATACATCTGCTTCATATAAATCAGCTGTTTATGGTTGTTCTTACAGCAGCGAGGATGACTCAAAGAGGCTTATGTGCTGCATTTTTTTTTATTAGAGCTGAAAAAAACACCCAAAATTCCCTGTCAATTAGAAGGGTCAGTGGCTAAAGGTAGATCCTGTGCTTTTCCCCCACCAGATAAAAAGTGGCACTGGTTTCAGATAGTCGAGATTCAGTGCAGTCACACTAGCAACAAAGAGTCACATTTTGTTGCACTTACACAGAACACCAGCCAGCATTCGATTTCCCCTGCTAAAAATCAACAAAGCAGGAATACCACAAAAGCTGCTAATTGCTGAAAACACCACGTAGCCAGTGGTTTTCTGTCTTCCTGCCCCGTTTCTTTATAGAGCACCTAAGAGTGGTCGAATTCAATTACACAACTCAAAATAATATTAAAAGACCATGAGTAAGGCTGCATGCAAAAGGCTGCGGAGTCAATAGAATTAAGGCACTTCCTGGAGCATTTGTTGTAGGATAAATAAGGCTGAGGACTGAGTTCAGAGTAAAGGACAGAAGGCAGAGGTCCTAGTTGGGTCTCGCGGAAGTGTGGAGGTCATGAGTCGTGTCCCAGTGTCTGTACTGGTACTTGGGCAGCTCAGTGTCATTATAAATGACCTGGAAAAAAGGCTGAGCACTTAGCTGAGGAAGTCTGCTGATTGCACAAGGTTATTTACAGGGAAAGGGGACAGGTTGTAATGAACTATAGGAAGACTTTACAGATGAGTCCTTTTCATGAATGACTGACTGGGCAATAAAGTGCAGGTGAAACTGAGCGTAGATAGATGCAAAGGGCTGCCAGGGTGAGGGGATGAGGGACAGCTCCATCAGGGAGTGTGAGCTGATGGGCGTTGGGTACCAGGTGTTGGGGCTGCAGCGCAGGAGAGAAGCTTGGGGCCCGGTGGCAGCTCACAGGGATGGCTGCTCCAGGCTGAGCAACACTGCTGACAGTAGCACTGTCAGCCTCTCCAGGGGAAGGACAAGCTTGTTCCTTTTCACAGGAGCTGTTTTAAACCTCCTAGCAAAGCATGACTAAATGGAGCTAATCTAAGAGCTTATGCCCATTTACTCCAAGGTCCCTCTGTACCTTCCTGGCAGTGATGGTCTAAAGCTCCGTGATGCTTCCCAAAGCATGTAATGGCTGCTTGCTGCAAGTCAGAGTCAAGTTCCAGTTACATGTTCCATCACAGTAAGATTTATATTGCAAAACTCTAATGGTTCTTAACAGCACATTTGCCTGCTTTTAAGATAGGGGGTTTTCATTATCATTTTGTTTCCTAAACATTTGAAAGCCTTTGAAAAGCAAAGAGCTTGTTCAGCTGTGTCCATAAACACTCAAATTATACTCGACTTATTTTCTACCCTGTATTTATCCATGTATGCGTGTTGCTGTTTAGCAAGTGCAGCAGTCCTGTGAGACCAAGACCAATGATGGAAGAAGCCTCCTACCTGCAAGCACAGCCTGGGGAGCTAAACCTCCTGGCTCCCATGCCTGAATTTGTGATAAACCAAAGAGCAAGGCTTTTAAATTCCTTGTTTAAACTCCATTCCACCCCAAAAACAAGGACATCAGCCACCGCAGCACCAGGAAGGGCAGTGCTTGCTGACTGATGCAGAGCTGCGCAACCCTCCTTGTTCTGTGACCACTTTTCAGCCCATTTACCTGTGTTAGGGTTTGGGCTTCAAGCGGGTGGCCGCAGCAGGGAGCAGCCCTGTTCCCCCACCAGGCAGCTCAAGCGACCTCAGGAGATGGCACAGTTCAACAGGAGGAGTTTGTTTTACAGGCATTAGGATTTTAGCAGGAGTTTCAAGAGGCAGCTCTGTCTCAGGGACAGGTGATGCAGCAAATGCTGCTGCTCTCCCCTGCAGGACACCACCCAGCTGCAGACAGTATCTGTTTCACTGCTCCTGATCCCATCTGTTCATGGCATTTCAACTTTTTTCTGACTACTATAAGTCCAGCTCTTCCACTTCAATAGGGAAAAAAATGCAATAAACACTACAATTTGCATGAAATTTTTCAACAGCCCAGGCTAAAATCAGTCTTTATGCGCTTGGAATTTATTTAAAATAATTGCTATTTATGTTTGGGTTTGTTTTGGTTTTTTTTTAATTGGCTCTTTACCAATCTAACCAGCATAATTTGTGCTGGAATAAACCTACAAGACTCCAGAACTGCTCTTGCAGATCATGCAGATTAAACACGAACTAATTAGTAGATTTCTGGATCTCTACATCCGCAGCTTTGGAAAAAGCTGACAATGCCCATCAGTCTTCCCACAAGAAGAGAGAGACAAAACCCAGACACATCAGAAAAATGGCTGCAGATGGAGATATATGTGAGAAGTCTCTGCAATGGAAAACGAAAACAAAGACATTGGGATATTAATCAAAAGCAATGAGTATTTTATTTTTTTTCTTCTAAACATTTCAAGAACAAAGACTTTTTTCCTTACTTTCTTTTGCGGAAATTATACACGGTTCTGTAAGAAGTAGCGACCATAAACCACCATGGAGTAAAAAGGAAAACGTAGCAGAAGCTGCAAATACAAATACCTAATTCACCCATGAGTTAGTCTGAGCGCATCCAAAAGCCATGACGTCAGTGAAAAGGAAAAACTTTGACTATTGCCCTGGGAACGAAACCAAAAAATCTCTTTACCAATGTGTGAAGGCTTCTTCATTCTGAAAGCCTTCTAAAAGTTTCCTCAGGAGACAAGAATAATTTGATCAGAAATGTTCCAGCAGATGATGAAGAACAATAACAGCTGCTCCAAAGCTCACAGCAAACAATGGAAAGTCCCCAGTTGATTTTCTCAGTCTTGAACGATGTCCAAAATTCACAGAATTTCAGGGAAGAGGTAAAAGCAGCTGTTGGCCTGCAAGAGCAGCGTTCACACAAGAAGGGAACTGGAATGACCCCATAATTCAAGCCCCATCCAACAGCTGCCACTGACAGGCAAAAGCTTAAAAAAAAATGCACTGGAAAAGTGGGTTCAGTGCTGATCCCAGAGAAGGATGCTGCTTCCAGGCCAGGCATTTGATGGGAGAACATGGACAAACTTGGGAAGGTCTCTCTGGAATTAGACATGTTGTACATAAGGTGACATTGTTAAATCCCAAATGCATTAAAGAGGTGTTTTTACATTCCTGTTTGGATAGTCACACTAATTGTACCTAAGGGTACCCTCCTGATCCCACCAGTACTGGTTTATGGGAGGTCTCTTGGTTGCATTCTCTGGCACTGAGCTTATCAAGCTGCCAGTCAGGTTGGATTGGGCTGGACAGGCTCTGCTCTTTGATCACATCTGCTTAATGTCCCAGACCATGTCACCTTCAGCAGTTACTCAAGGGATACCCATACATAAGACTGCCCTAATGATTTCCCCTTATCATCACCACCTAAGGCCTTCCCTGACACGCAAGAGCAAGAGGCTGCCATGTCTCTGCCCAGAGCCCCCGTTTTCATGCCCAGTGCAATTAGAGTTAATGAGGAAATTTAAACCAAAAGCATCAGAAATGTATCTGGATCATTGACATATAAATAACAAGAGGCAAGCCGGCTTCTAAAACATCTGCAGAATGTCCCGTGCTGGTGCCCGAGTTTCATGGTGTGGTGCTGGTGCTTCCCTGGCTGCTGGGGATTTACTGGCATGCAACTGCAGCTAGAGCTGGCCACCAGCATCTGGGGAGTGCTGGGCTGAGCTCCAGAGCAGCACAGGCTGTGGGTGTTGGTGCAGCCTTGCAAGGAATTTCGGTTTGGTTTAACTACCCACAGGGAACTGTGCTGCCATGGGGTTGAAAGCTTAAGCAGTGGGTTTGCCAGTGGAAGAACAAATTCCCCTTTCACCTCTTAAGGGCTTGGAGCAAATGTGCACAGCAAAGCTTTGTGCCTTCCCCATGGTTCAGAGCAGAGCTTTGCACCGCAGCACGGTAGCTGGGGAAGTGAGCAGGAATGAACTGAACCCTAACAACAACCGCTTCACTTTCATATCTCTTCCCCCAGAACCACCTGCCAAAAAAAGAGAAGTATTTGGGAAGTCCCAGAGACTTTCCCCAAGATGCAGCTAAAAGTTGTTTTTAATAGAAGACAACACTTCCCTGTGAATGGATTTTTAACAGTAGATTTATTTCTTTAACAGGAAAATGAAGATAAAATAAAAATTCCTGAGCTTCTCACTAGGTATATGTTTATTTTGTCATTTCTCACAAACATTACATAGTTATTTATTTGAAGGGAGCTTGTGTTGCACCATTCTCTTTTGGCCAGGTACAATAAATATTCCTAAAAATAATGCTAATAAACCTTTTGCAAACATGCACTTTATAAGAATGCTCCCTTCCCAAATTCCTGTCCCTGCCCCATGAAACTGAAATAAGGCTTTTTCCATGACACGGTTAAAGCCAGTGTGCAGACTGAGCAGAGGCTCTGGTTCCAAGTCCTTGTAGTTAAAATCCCTCTGGAATTTGTGTCAATTTATCCAAAGAGCTACTTGGAAATACAGCACAGGGCTTAAAACCCCCTCCCCCATGCTGTTTTCAAGCCCAAGTTCTAGCAGCTCTAAAGCATTTACTCAAATCGCACCCACAACTTTTCATTTTGGTCTCTTTTTAATGTGCCAGTTTACACCTCTTCCCCTTTCTCGGGCAACTCTCGGGCAGCACAGTGGTGTTGGGGCTGGTTCCTGAGAGCGGGAATGGTGCAAGGTGCCGTGGGACTCTCATGGCAGTGGCACTGTGGGGATGACTTTCCCAGCTCATGGGTTTGCACAGCTTGTAACCACATGGTAAGTCGGTTTATGACCCAAGAGGCCTGTTGGCACTTTGGTGTGCTTGAAAGGCAATGCAGCCAGAACCCTTGGCTTTATCTCCTTAATCACCTTTATCGCTTTACCTGCCTGCGTCATGTGCTGTGAACTCAGACATTAGTTACGGATGGGGTTTTTTTTGCATAAAAGGTTTTATTTTGGGGGAAACGAAGCGGTCGTACCTTCACCACAAATAATGGCACTCTGTCATCGGTACGCACTTGCAAAGCAAAGGCTGGGCAGCATCAGAGAATTCCCCCCCTGAGATGGATGATGTCCCCCAGAAGCAATGCTGCCATGAGCTGCAAGAGCAGGAGGAGTGCACACGCGCTGTGCCCATGTATGTCTCTGTCACCTCTTGGGACATTGCAGGGGAATGATCCTCCAGTTCTCCAGCTGGAGAATCTCTCCCCATCTGCCTGAACAGGAGCAAGCAAGCAGGGAGGAGGCAATTTCAGAAACCCAAGCCTCAGAACTAGGAAGGCTTTTTTCATGTTCCTTGCTGAACTCGGTCTTCCTGCTTCTCTGCCAGTCCTCCTCCTCCCAGTCAGACCTGTCACTGAGGAAATGTTAAACCCCAGGAACACCAGTGTTGATCTGGGGAGGGCACGGGCAGGGAGGCTACACCCCCTCTGCAGAATGAATCCCTCCAGCTGCAGGGACAGTTTTTTGCAAATTCCAAACAAAGAAATCGAAGAAAATGTGATTACCTGTACAGGAAAGCTTCAGCTGATGGAGCAGGGCCAGTGTCCTCCTTGCTGCCAAACTGATCTCTATATTTGACCTTGGGTGGATCACTCAGGTCCAGCATGGCACTATTAGAGGCAAAGACTCTGCAGTCAGTCAGCATGGGACCAGATACTGCTGCTGGCTCTGCCCTTAGCATTCTACTAGTCATTTATTATTTATATAAAGCCTTCTAATACACTTGTTTATAATATTAGTTTCTACTCTACTAAGAATGTATGGACATGATGATCGATTATATGCAGAAATCAAAGTGAAGGGTGCTTTATAAAGTCAGCATGTTTGTGGTTTATTCAGTAAATTAATGTCTTTCAGAATGCTTATGTACATTGAAACAAAGATCTGTCATAAATTACCTGGTTCAGGCCTACGATTTATATTTCTGAAAGCCAGGGAACAATTCAATATAACTCAGCCCTATCCCTTCATCCAATATGAAAGCAAAGCATTTGGCGGTCTCTGGAGCAGAGTTGCAATAGCCAAGCACAACTGTAACACACACTAACTGGAAACCAGATGAGCTTGTGGTAGCACAGATTAAAGAGGGAGTGGTGTGATGCAGCCTAGTGCATCCTCTGCTCCTCTCACCTCCATCTTGCCAGCCTGGATTGCACAGGGGCAATGCTTCAATTTAGTAAAGAAAATGTTCTGTCTTTTCTGTCCAGATCTTCCCAAGACATAGCCTGTTCTCAGTGTAAATATCAAGAATCTCTAAAATCTCTCCCTCGCAGCACACGGAACTAAATGAAAACATTTCTTCCTTAGAGCTGGTACTGTTTAAGAAGTCTTAATGAGCTGCTTTTATTCATAAAAATGTTTTGTTTTTAAAAGCTTGCTGTTTCATATTTAAATAACAGCTTTAAATATGTCTTTTGTATGTCTCCAAATTTGCAACTATTTTTCCTCCCATTTTACTCCAAAGTCCATGTTATGGAGTATACAGGATTTCCCTGAGGGAAATCCAACAACTCACCAAATGGCAACTAGGAGGAAATATCAGCAGGGGAAGTTAATTTTAATGAGAAGAAAGGAAAACACCCAGAGACCAAAGTCAAAGCCAGCTTGCCTTACCAGTGGAAATCACTTAGTTCTATAGGACTGCTGAAAATCATACCCAGAGGACTTGACTCATACAAGCACCTTTGCTGGGCTCTCTCTCTAGCTTCTTCTTTTATGTTCCAGCCAGCATCACGTAACATGGACATCTTGCTACATCTGCACGATGTCTTGCTGAAGTCTGCCTGCTGCAAAATGTTGAAGAATTGGCATTCTCTGATATTTTTTTTCCAAGAAAGAACTATTCTTTTAATTACAAGTTTCAATGCGATATAATGTCACTCCTGTGCTCTCGGGCGCTCTGCTGTGTGCTTCTGCAGAGCAACAGTAATATCCAAGCAGTGATAAGATCTTTATAAACCCGTTGTCCTTGTTAAACAAAGAGGACTTTGATTCTATAGTAATGTTGCATTTGGTCAAAACTCCATTTGCACACAGTCCTTTCCCTTCAGCCTACTAGAAAATGCTGCCATTGACCTTCAAAGGCTTTTGAATTCATGTCTAGCAAAGGAGTTGCAAGGTGAGCACCTGACTTTCAACCTGTTTGTCAGACTGGCCATTGCTGGCCCCACCTCAGTGCTTAACCTTCAGCTGTGGACTCCGCGCTTGCCGTCAGCACTTTTACCACCTGAGCTCTTTGAAATGCCTTTCAACCCCATTGCAAATGGTAATACCAGTGATAGAGATTAAAGGCTGACGGGGGGTGTCATAGGAACTATGGTATCTCTCTGTTTCTCTGCCAGTATTTTCCAGAAACCTATTTCATCTTATATTGGGATATATATATCTATAAAAATCGATCTGCCTTATGCAAATACTTCTTATCAGCAGATAAATGTGCCTGCACCACCAGGCATACGCGATTAAAGAGCCTGGGCTGAGGTGACACTGCGGTGGCACATGATACTGTGCAGAACAGGAGGTGAACTCTTTCTCTCTGAGCAGTTATTTGTACAAACTGCAAGGAATAAACCATTAAGCACAAATGGCCCATTTATACAGAGCACCATTGAGTGAACCTTCTAATCCAGCCTATAGGTGCCAGCTCAGGACTGGAGTGGGGGGAAAATGTGGCTTTAAACCCTTAAACTCTTGAGATCAGTAAAATAATATAAATGTGTATAGTACCAAGCGGCATGTCTGTGCTATAGGGTGCTATTGTGGCACCCAGGAGCTCACCAGCAATGCTTCCTTCCTTTTCAAGACAGTGATTTGGGGACCAGTTTCCAAGGCTGCCATGTATTAAGTGTTTTTCCCAATGAAATCATCCCCAGAATTTAGAGATCAGATTTAAACCTGTGGATGTCATTGGAAACCCTCCCACTGACTTCAGCAGCTTTTGAATCAGCCCCTCATTTCTGTGGGTGCTGCGAGAGCAGGGATACACAGTGCTCTGCAGCAGTGTTTTTGAAAACAAGTTTGGGGTCATCTCTCCTTCTGGCAATCTTTAGTTTAGCAGCTTAATCATCAGACAGGAACAAGAGTAGCTGAAAGATCTTCCACCTTCCTGCAATGAGTTAATTTTCTCCCCTGCTGTATCAGCTGTCATACATCTATATATATTGTCATTTGTTTCTTACCCTCCTCCAGATGAGAGAGCTGCTTAATCACTTCTTGTCAGCTCCTGCCTTGCCATATTTTAGCCTGCTCATTTAAAATGTTGTTATTCACTCCCTGGGCAGCCAGTAGTAAACCAGAAAAGCAATCAATAAACGTCCTTAACTGGAGCTCAGGCTGCAGGCGGAAGCATTGTCTAAAACAACAGGGGGAGGATAAATCCTTGTTTCCTTCCCCTGGCACTGCTGATTGCACGTATGCACTGATTCACTTGTCAGCTTGCCATTAGCAGATGCACTCTGCGTCCCAAAGCAAAGGGATTGTGAAAGAAGAGAGGGGAAAGCTCCATATGGGAGCAGCTACTGCCCCCCCAGGCAAGCTGAATCTCCTCTTCAGGCTGGGCTCACACCGCCAGGACTTTGGGTTTGGGTGCCTGCAGCCTGTCCCCATGCCCAGCACCTGGGAGGGTCCAGCACTGGCTGGCATGTCGTGGCCCAACAGCATCCTGAGGACAGGGTCCCATGCCAAGCAGAGCCCACGGTACGGCCACAGCATGCCAGCGTCCCTGCTAAGGGCTGAGCTTTGCCATTCTCCTGCTCAGCACTGAGCTCACCTCTGTCATTGCTGGTGCATCTCCACACCAGACTCCCAGATGCTGTCATGCAGAGCGACAGGGTGTTCCCAGCCAAAGCAGGTCCAGCATACACAGGATCTGGGCAGGGAACATCATTTGGCGATGTGGCAGGCAAGAGGCACAGGTGTCTAAGCAGGGACAAGGGGACATCTTCAAGAACAAGACACTGCTTTTCTCAAGCTAAGACGTCAAAGTGAACCAAAACCAGGGTGGCCACAGCCACAGCTGGTAGCCCCATGGACACATGCCTGTTGGAGCTGCTGCTCCTTCAGAAGCAGAGAGGAGCTGGTCTCCTTTCCGCAATGACAGCCCAGGTGCCCCATCCCTCCTCACACATTGCCTCCTGTGTAGCTCATCAGGAGGAGCCAGAGATTTTCTCCTGGCCTCAAGTGGCAGGGCCTCCACACCCCCAAAGCCTCAACTCTTGTCAGAGTTGCAAATGCCACTCAGATGCAAGCAATGTCTCCCTCCTCATCTTCCTGTTCTCCTAGTCCTCCTCCACTGGGATTCTTTGGATGCAAACAAATGTAGTTACACTCCTGACAGACAGTCTTTTGGAAACTATAGAGATTATTCTTTTTACCAGCACTTTACACTCGGACAATGCCACAAGATGAACATAAAAGCAAAAATCCATTCCGAGTGTTGCCTGCTGCATATAAACTGAAAGGTGTTGTCCAGACTGGGAAGTTGTCTCGTGTTGTAACTTGCTGATTAAACTGAGGTACCAAATGCCTCTTCAAATGGCAACCTAAATAAGGGTTGTCAATTCTGCTGGTGACACAACCAGTAGTTGATGTGGGAAAGGGTTAGTGAGTGGAAAAATGGTAGCAAACAGTTACATTTTATTCTGCCAGTGATGGAGCTCATGTAGGTGACTCTGTCCCTGGGTGCTCTCACTCATCTCGGAAGCTCCCACCAGTCAGCACATGGGTCACCATGCTCCCATCTGGCCTGAGCCCCTGACTGATGTTTGCATGCTGTTTAATGCCACCATAATGCACATCACAAGGCATAAACCTAGCATTAGGTGAGCACTGGGGACATAAGCCAGAAGCAGGAACTACCCACACCTTCTGGGGCTGACAGCATGGCTCCCTGAGGTCAGGGGTGCATGCTCAGAGAGCTAGGCATACCAGTAGCACTCTCAGACACGTGCCCTGGGACCAGGCACTGCAGCATATCCTTTGCATGTAAGAAACACCGTGCCAACAGCAAGTGTTTGTAGGCTTGAGTCTGTATTTGACTCCAAATGCTTAATGCCAACGTCTTGTTAGAGACAGAAAATGGCCATCAGCCATGCAGAATGGGCTTGTGTAACAGCTGTTTTACCCCAGAGGCATTTCAATAATCACAACATTAATTACATCTCAGTTTGTGCATTTTAGCCCAGCAAAACCAAAACCAGTATCTGTCTTATGCACATGAACTTTAAATTTACTTAAGCATAGGAAGCCATGAGAGGTGGTTTTCTTTCCTTGTGTGTCTCTATAAGTGTTTTCATTTGTTCCCCTTATCATAACATTTTCTTGAAACAGTAGAATACTAGAGATATCTGTTAGATTTAATGCCAGTCTGTAGGATGGATATTCTGCAGTTTTAGACTTACCTTTCTCAGTAAGCCCTTAATATTAAGTGTTCAAAACTTAAGTGTTCTTGAGTTGACTTGTAGAGAAAAACTAGGCAAATGAAAATCATGGAATGATGTTTTCCTTATAGACACACCTTTTAGGAAAGATTCACATTAGAAATCATCTACTATTAAACAAGCAGGATATTTCCCTTGGGTAAATCAGACACCCCAAACTAGGAGCTGGAAAAGTTCCAGAATTTTGATTTTCATTCCTGACCATAATGGACGTAGTTTAGTGGTGGACTTGGCAATGTTAGGTTTATGGTTGGACTTGGTGATCTCTTTTCCAACCTAAATGATTCTATGATTGAACTTCATTGCAATAGCCTGAAATGGCTTTGTGGGCTTTGAATGTTTCAGTAGCCCAAACCTAGCATGACAGTTCTTCTACAAACCACAGAGACAGGTGAGAAGTCCCTTCCAAAGGGATTTGACTGTCTCAAGTCAGCAGAGGGATTCCCAGGGGTGCTAAAGCAGATCCAAAGTAGATGTGGAACACACCAGCTGCAAATAATGGAAGGAGGGAATACTGTAGGAAAAGAGTAAAGGGGACAATTAAACAGTGTGCTCAAAGTATCCTTTCATTCCTGACAGATATTGGTCAGTTTTGTCTCCAACAATAAGACATCTTCTACTAAAGCAGCCCTAAGAAACACAATTCTCTGTCCTCCTTCTCCAAATGTGATCCAGCACTTTCTGCATTGACACTGGAAACTGGGAGCAGGCATCCATAATGTTGCATTTGCATCTGCGAAGGTGGAGAGAAAAAATTCAGGAAATCCCATCTGATCTACTCATATCTCGCAGTCATCAGACGTCAGCAGCTAAACACTGTGTGTCCACATTGGCCTGTCCCATACACACCCTGAAATCAGAGAGCTGTGCACACAGATGGACCTGGCCCACACTTTTAACGAATTTTTCTTCTGCCTCCATCTTCTCTTGCATCAAACCAGCTTCCTGGATGGCTTACACTACAGAAATACTTCACTGCAACAGCATTTAGATACAACCAAAATTTGAGAGATGCTACCATGGTGCTGGCTGGACAAAAGTACATCTTGTCAGCTCCATTTTCAGATGACAATAATGTCACATGAATCATCACATTCCCAGCCAGAGAGCACTATTAGTGTCAAGGAGAACAATAAAGAAGATAAGGAGTACAGAACAGCACGTGCAGCCCACTCTAGTTACTCCCATCACTAACAAGTCCATGAATGTGTGCAAAAAAGTGTAAAGCTGAAAAAGGCACCACTTACTCCCTGGCAGAGAGGGAGGAAGCCTATATCAACAAAACAAAGCTTCAAAACCAACATGAAAAGTTGAGCTTGAAGCTGGGATGGCCACACCACACCCTTGGGTGACTTTGGATAAAGCCAATCTCCCTTTTGCACAATAGGGATGGTGCCTCTTTTCCTGCACCATTGCCCACCTGGATGTGGTGTTTTTCAAAGTTCTCCTGGTGGGTGACCATCCTCTGCCCAGCACAGAGGAGCTCCCACCTCTAGGCAGGAATCCCCAAAACTTAAATAACAACCTACACAAACTGTGCTCCCCTGCATTAAGTGTAGATGCAATGAGGCAAGAGGCTCTGTAGTGGGCTGGAAAATACTAAATGTACTCTAGGATCAGGGGATCCCTGTGAGGAAAATGAAAGTATTCTATTCAATGCCCTTTCTCCAATGTGATCATCAGAACTGTTCAAGAATACTCCTCTTTCTATTCCTCCCTCTTGTCTCCACTTCAAAGGGCTGTGATATTATGCCAAACTGGCAGAGAACGAGAACATCTAGGCAGCTTTTAATCAAACCATTCAATCAGAGTCTTTCCCATCTCATTCTGCCAGCCAGGGATACTTGCCATCATGCCCTGTTAATGCCTTCTGCTCTGGAGCAGACATGTCAGCTTAGACCATGATTCAGGTCCTCCGTGTCTGGGAAGGAAGGACTATTTCACAACCCGATTCAGAGTCTCCTGACGCTCAGGAGAAGGGCTTGTTCCAGTCCTGATTCACACTGTTGTGATCTGATTCAAATCCTCCTGGTCCAGCAGGGAAGCAGGATCGTGACTCAGATGTCCAGGTTCAGAGCAGGGTTTATCGGGACACCCGCAGACCACAGCTGGGATGACAACTTCAAAAGCACCTTTGCTCCTCTGCTGCCTACTGGGAGACAAGCTACTGCCTGGGTGCTTGCTATGAGCTATTCTGAGATGCACCTTGGACCAGATCAATACAAAGAAGCTGCATGTTCAGAGAACAGTAGGGCTTGAGGATATCCAAGATGAAGTTGCCCCATGGATAGATGCTAATCCACCTCAGGTGATCATTGCACTTTCAACTCGTTGCAAGAACCTGCCCGGCATGGCCCC
>WUAM01000071.1:19206954-19242499 GCA_024336885.1 Actenoides hombroni
AAAAGGAAAAGGAAAAGGAAAAGGAAAAGGAAAAGGAAAAGGAAAAGGAAAAGGAAAAGGAAAAGGAAAAGGAAAGGGAAGGAAAGGGAATGGGAAAAAGGGAAAAGAAGAAAGAGAAAAAAAAAAAAGAAAAAGAAAACAGAAAATAAAAGAAAGAACCTTCCCCTTTAAAAGATTTGTAACTCACAGCTCCTTTTTAGAAAAAAAATAGCTAGGGGCTGTGGTAGGCTGTAAACTTTGGCTGCTGAGTTGGGAGTACTGGGACCAGCCTGGTACCAACAAGTACCATGGCTGCAGTTTGGGTTTGTGGAAGCTGTTAGCTAGATGGGTTCTCTAAAAGGACTGATACTGATCAAAATCAAATACACATAAATATGTCACTGAACATAGCAGCATTTGAATCCTCTCCAGAGGCCTGGGAGTCAGGAACCAAAGAAGGTGAGCGGGATGTCTCTAGTTGTCAGCTGCCTTTGGCTGTTGGCTGAAGGGCAAGAGTGAGGGACTCAGCTCTCTGCCTTGAAGCCTTCACACCACTGAGGGTCCAACCTCCTGCAAGGAGAATTGTGGCTTCAGAAGCCCAGTTCATAGCAGACCCCAAGATGTGGTGAGACCAGTAAGCACTTTTAACATGGAATTTTAAACCCAGAAATGCAGAGTTTCCTTCTGCTCTTTAAGTTTGCTTCTGAGAGTAGTTTCTAGTTCAGAAAGGGAAAAAATGCCTGGCACGCCTAAGCGCTGCCTGAGCACTCATCATGGAAAGAGGCAGAGCTTTTCCTGGGCACCACAACCCTGTGATTGTTTGCCTTACTAAAAAAAGTGATCCTAACTTTCTTAACCCTGAGGGCCCCAGCGTTTTCCACAGCACACATCAGACCAGTTGCAGAGAGACAAGGCTGAGGGCTCAGCGTGATGATCCCTGGCCGAGTGGGAACAACACGCTGGCTGTTACGTGCTCACTGTGTCCCTGGCTCAAGAAAGTAAAATCTCAGCTCTATGAGCAACAGAAAACAGGCAGAGCCATTTGTCAAGGGGGAGCAGCACCTAGGGCTGGGTTTCCAAAGAGGCAAGCATGGACTGGAGCCTGGCACCAGCATCACTTCTTAGAAGTCTACCTTCATTAAGATTTGAGAAACATTTCACTGTTATTTGTTGGTTTTGTCTCGACCTTGTTATGCTAAGCAGGGGGACAGATGGGTTAAGGGGTTAAGGGTGCTTTCACACTGTATCTCAGGGAAACTGTATTTCCCTTGTGTTGCTTATATTGTGGGATTTCAAAAGGCACCAGAGTCTTGGAGACTTAGCACCAGCCTCCCAACAGTTCATGCAAAACAAACTGTACATGGCTAAGTAACTCTTTTTCACATGATGCAGCTGCAATTTGTCCTTCATTGTCATTAAAACCAAAGAAGCTGGAAGTAAATTGTTTTAGTCAAATCAGGACAGAGCTAAGTGACCAACAATCCCACTGCTATGTCAGCCCTGAATGTTTTGGGTTTTTTTTCCAGAGACTGATGCAGGCTGAGATATTCGCATTTGCTCTCTCGCTCTCATATGATCAATGTTGTTTCACTCCCCCAATTTCCATCACAAGAGATATATTAGCACATAAGTAATCCATGCAGTTATAATTACCCTTTTCCTCACTGTAGAGCAGCATGCACACTGCAATGAATCCCTAGCACAGCCAGAGTGCAGAAATCCATACCTCTGGGCTGCAGTGACAGCAGAGGTAACAGCCTGGCTTGGCAGTATTAGCTCTCCTTCTTGTTATGTTCAGCACCCTTGGGTGACCTTGCTAACATTCCAAGCAACACACACTGCTTATCTGAGCAACATGTAAGCCAAAAGTAAGCCTGAGTGTGGCAAGCTGTGACTCACACTCCTTGAGTGAGAGCTATGTATTTCCACATCTCCATTTTTCTAGTAAAACCTTTCCTGTCCCTTTTTTCAATAGGGATTAAACTGGTAGATCTGGTAGAACTGCAGTGAGTACAGTCAGTCTGAACACAAACAAATGGCTGGGCATGAGGTTTGCACTGAATCAATAACCTGGGCCTCAGTTGGTTGACAGTGAGTGTATCTCCACTGGTTTCACGGCCCTCTGCCTGTTCATGTGAATTTTTTTTTTGGTCCATGCACTCAAGACCATCTTGTTGAAAGGATGCAGCACAGCATCTCTCCATCACCACTGCACCTGCATCCTACCCCCTTCACTATGCTCATCTTGACCACAAGCCTGCTGATGCCCATGGGCTTTGCACACTGCTGAGGCTTGCTGGCATTGAAGTCACTCAGAAATTATTAATTTTTATAAAATTAAGAAAACAAAAGGAAGTACAGGCATCAGAGAAAATATATTTTTTATATTATCTGCTGCCTATCTCTGGAAGGTGAAGGTACAAGAAAAATGCTGGTGGTGAAATAAATAGCAATGTTACCACAGACTTAAGCTGAAAGAGGCTCAGGTTCTTATTCCTGAATCAGAGAAATCCCAGATTATTTAGTAAAGTCATGATCATCTTCCTTCACTTCTGACTTTTTCAGTCCAATACATGCAGAGGTTTCCAGACCCTGCTCTTGCCTGACCTTTACCAAATGACCTTTCTTAGAGCCAGCTATTTAGTGCCATGCTGTCAGGCATCTCCTTCCTTCACCAGCTGCATGGGAGCTGATTTACTTGCCCTTTAAAAAAAATCACCTTCCCCTAGACATTTCTTCTTCTAATTACCTAACCTTTGTTTCCCTTCTACTGCCTGATAAGTGCTATATATACCCACAGCTGCTGAAGTATCTTCTTCCCAACAGCAGGTGAAGAAGATCCCTATCACAGCACATGCTCTAAAAATCCTAATCTGTTTTCTGAAGTCATTTGATGCTACCTGTCTTTTGCCTTGTGGAAACCGGCCCTCTGTATTTTGGTGGCATGCACAAAATGACAGGAATGTCCCTGGGAGGGGTGGGGGGCAAGCAATGAAGATTAAAGGAAGGCACCAGGACAATACAGCTAAACTGACTGCAAGCTGAAAAAGGTGGTTTGACCTCTCATCCCCTACAATGAAGCACTAGGTCTTCTCCAGCTTTGTGGAGGAGCCTGTCAGGTATCCTCCTTTTGCTTGTGGGACTAGTTTTCTGATTGTCCATCTCCTTGAACCTCCTCACTCTGCTGGCACAAAAGGAAACATGGAAGCAACAAGAGGAGACAATGGTGGAAGAAACACCCCTTATAGCAACAGCTATCCCATACATCACTAGAAGTATGCTTGGGTTTGGAGATCTCTGTGCTCTGTTAGTTTGATGGAGTTACAAATCTGCCCCAAACTCAGGGGAGACATATAGAATGGTTGTAAAGGAGAGTCAGTGCCTTTGGCCTTGTAGCCTGTGCTGCAAACCTCATCTTATGCTGCAAACAAACCTCAGGCCATGCTGCAAACCTCACATGGACCTTTTCCACACAGCTACATCCAGGCAAACATTCCCAGGGTCAGCAACACCTGAGCTGCAAAGCCCAGGGTCAGATTTTCAGATTCTTCCCTGCAGTACCAAGAGAACCAAACCTTCATTGCACTCGGCAATTTTTTGCTCTGCCATTTATTTTTTCTACCACAGAGAATTCACACCTGAACTCAGATTTGTTTGGTTTCCTTTTGTGTCAGTCAGGCTTCAAAGCAAATGTGGTTAAAATTAAAGTTTGTGTTAAAACTGATCCTCATATTACCAATTTCACTGCAATTATTGAGAACCTTTCCCATTTAACCTGGCACAACAGACCCTTCAGGCTCAGCTGCATGACCAGTAATTAAAATTAAAAAGTCTGCCCTAGACAAATGAAGAGCAATGCTATTGAACTGACTGGGAGGAGCACAAGCCCAACTCTCTGCAGCTTAAGGAATGGCTTTTGCCATATGGAAATTTGCAGACCGAAGGGCAGAGGCTCTGGTAAGAGCACTGAATCTACACACTGAAGCTACATGCTAGGCAACAAAACTCTTAAAAAGTTAGTCTCATAAGTACCTCATCAAGATGCATGCAAGAAAGCCATTGCAGGATTCGACCTTCAAAATCCATGGTAATTGCATGAGCATACTAAAGAGTGAACTGCTGTGCAGCCATCAGTCCTCAGTCTTTAAAAGCTTTGCAATTGCTCCTTGTGCAGAAGGAGGAAAGAACCAACTGCAGCTCTATGCAGAGAGAGGTCAGTAAGCTGCACCCCAGCAGATTGCCAATCTGATGATGGTCTCTGCTGGCTTCAGCTTTATCAGGCTCATTCCAGGCACCAAAGTGCTACAGCAATTAGTTTTAATTCAAGTGCTGGCACCTTGTGCTCAAATTCAATGTACTGGCATCTCATGTGAGACTGACAAGATGTATCACTGCTCCAGGAGCTATCTTAGTAACACTCCACTGCCAAATATTTTAAAGGGGTGTTGATGCTAAAGAGATGGTTTGAGTTATTTACACCAGAGGCAGTTTGGTGGACCCACTGTAACATACACAGGGACAAACCCCAAAACGATCATCAAAAGTGCAGAACATGTGATGATATGTCACATGAAAACAAAAAGCAGGCACTGTTGTGATCCCTGAGTGACAAGCCATAAAGAAGGGCAGTAATTCCATATAAAAACAGTTACAAAGTCATCCACAGAGGGCAAAGAGTCTAAAGTCAAAACAGAGCTATGAGAAGAGAAGAATGTTCCTGTAAGAAATGAAGAAAAAGTCTTCAGAGTGAGATAAGCCATCAAGAGCAGACCAGCCCCTGGAAGGGAGCTGAAATAGCACAGTGAGAGCATTGAATAGACCATGTTATAACCACATGTATCTGGACTCCGAGGGCAAAAATGGCAGATTTGTGCAAACACCTCCCAGGACACATTTATTGTGGTTTTTACCTACCATGCCAGGCCAGCATGCCAGTTCCTGTGCGCCACTGACTGACACCAGTTAGGCAGCCACTGTAAAATGCTGTGCCCTGGGAATGCTCTACACAGGTAAGCCAAGATCCACCAGCTGCATTCCCCAGCAAGCACCACCGGGGTCAGCAGGAGGGATGGCCCTTCCTCTCCAGTGGGGACGCAGTGGCAAAAGTCCGCAATCGCCACGGGCTGACAATGGTGAGGGTGAGCAAATGCCCTTTGCATTCATCAAGATCTGTTGCCTCCCTCGGTGCAATGTCAGGACCATTGTTCACGAATACTTTGTAAACAGAGGTGTGTTTGCTGAAACGCGTTCCCAACTCAGCTAGTCAGAGCTGTGCTGCCAGGGCAAAGGGAGTGGAGCACCAGCCTTTCTTGTGCTGCAAGACACGTTCCGGTGGCATGGTGCCAGCGGCAGCCATGCCACAGGGTTAGAGGGTCTTTGGCGTTCCCAGAAAAAGGTCCACATTCCCCAAGTGGGGCTTCAAGGAGTCTCTGCCTGCCCCTGCAGCCTCCAAGCACATCCACATTTATCTCGGGCTACCCCTGCAAGGTGTTCTGACCCATGCTAGCCCCCACCAACCACATGCTTTCCCTTCCTTCTCAAAGCATTCCTCCAATTTTCACCTAAACAACCTGACCTCATCCCAAAGGTAGCACATACAGAGACCTCCAGCCATGCCAAAGAGCCTCTATCTGTGCCCAGCCAACGAGGCTTGCCTTCCGCCCAGCAGCTCAGCACTGGGTACAAGAAATCCCGTCTGCTCCCTCCCTTACTGGGACAGATTTGCATATTGGGTCAGGCAAGTGTTTCCAGCCACTTACTTCCAGGGCATAATATTATTCATGAAGCTTTCTGCATCCCACAAATCCTTGGCTGCTGTTTGTTTTCTTCTTTCTCCCTCCTTCTTCCCTGTTTTTTACTCTCCTTTGGCTGTTTGTCTGTTGGGAAAAAAAAAAGTTTCCCTTGGCTGTACTTTCAGTAGGACATTTCAAAGTCAGGCGGAGATGGGTACTAAATGAGGATAGATGCCAGGTTCCTTTTCACTACATCCAAAACTACTAGAATAGCACTGAAAGCTATAAATTAGGTCAGCTTTGCACAAGAGTTTCCTGAGCTTTTTCTGGGAGCGATGCTGCAAAGCCTTCAGGTGACTATCACTTTAAACAGATCTGGTGCATCTTGTCTTGGGGGACTGGTGTGATGCAGTGAGACCTCTCCCAGGGCTGCCCCCTCCCCTATATAGACACAATTTGCAACCAAGACCTGCTCCTTTGAGGATGCACAATCAGGGGAAGGCACCCCAAGGCTGGGGCCTGAAGGCCAAAGAAGAGTGAGCATGAATATGGGGCAGGGTCCCAGCCTGCAGAGGAGAGAGGCTGCACGTGGGCAAGATGGGCAGCAGCAGCAGCAGCAGCAGCTCTTGGACGAACTGCAACAGTCTGAGTAGCAATGCTGAGGACTGAGGTTGCCTGGGGGAGCTTCCCATCAAGTCCTGTGCAGCTTCCAGTGTGTCACTCTAGAGGCTCCAAAATGCCTTTCTGGATACAGCTGGAGAACCAGGAGGATTGCTGGTGCTGAGATGATGTATCCTGTGCCTGTGGGTAGAAAGACAGCAGATGGCTGCATGTGCTCTCTTGCCAGTTAAGCCATTGCCACCTTACACCATGCTCAAAGTGAAGCCAGTTCCTTGCTCCCTACGGTGGAAGATTAGCTCCCTGATTTTGGAAATGTGGAAGCAAGCAAGTAGGGACATGGGCAGGGAATATTTTGAGAGAAATTCCAGTGAAAGAGAATTTAATGGTCATGTATGACTTTTCTGATTTTGCAGAGCACTTGCTGTTGCAACACAGGGAATTGCTAAGAAGAGAGCATAAATACATGCTCCTTTCCCAGAATGTTCACCTGGCTTCCTCTGACCTACAGCTGAGGGACATCAGCTGAGGGGTGATGCCTGTGTGTTTAGTAGCCCTGGGCATATTTGCCTTCAGTGACTTTGTCTAATTGCTTTTTGAACCTGTGTAACCTTGGGGCAACATGTCCCACCCTCCACAGGTGTGTTTGGAAACACACAGTCTGACTCCTCTCTGCTGACTTGGATTTCAGAGTCCTGCCCCATCCCATGTGTCAACCTCAGTGCTGTCTCATTGCCTGGGGCAGGACCATCTCCTGGGCCAGGGACAGGTGTGCTGGGAGGAGAGAAGGAAGGAGGAAGGAGTCCAAGTCCTCAGCCACTAATGGAAACATAGGAGCACGAGGAATGTAATTAGTGTCTTGGCACGGTGCTTGGGAAAGCCAGAGAGACACGTCAGAGGGAGGAGGAGAAGAAAGGGATCAGAGGATAAGCTGGTGAGCAGAGGTCATGAAAACAGAAAGCAAAACACAGGGCCAACATTGTGAAGCTCCTAAAAGATGAAGGTCTCCTGACTTGGGCAGCTCCACTGTGCCTCTCCTGGTGGCTTCAGGCACCCGTGGGGACTCAGGATGTAGGTGACAAAGCTGATGGTGTGAAAGGCTTCTTCAAGACCTGCAATCCTTTCCAAACCCTTTCTACCCTGAACACCACTTCTGCGGTTTCCATGGAGATGTCATGAACAGGAGAGTGAGTAGAGGTCCCTATGTCCTGGGTGGGAGGGACCAACAAGAGCAGTCTCACTCTCTTCCACCTATTACAAATCTAAGCAAGTAAACAGATAGAGATTAGCTAGGAGAATTATCTCACTGCCCTGACACTTGCAGGAAGCACAATGGAGTTTCACATCTACTGTCCCTTTGAGATTTTTGTGTGCTGGAGGCAGGCAAGAAGAAACTTGAGAGTGAGGGGAATTTATTGCTCCTTACCACCTCCAGCTAAGCTCCCCCATGGTAACACAGTCCAAAGTGCTGGGAAAATAACCACTTTCTGCCCTAAAAGGAAACTGCAGACAGACCTTCAACAAAGTCTTAAGTTTGCTTAAACTGAAAGTGAGACACTGTTTGGCTCATGGAGGTGACCTGTCCCTGCTCCCTCCCAAATGATGCAGCCATCCTACCCAGATGTCATCCCCACAGCACGGTCCTCATGCCCCAGGATGGGGCAGTGGGGTGGCAGTCCACAAAGAGGGAGAAGGAAAGGCTTGGACCTCTCCATCTCCATGTGTTTATTTGCAAGAGGCTGTTGTGTTTGGATAGAGCTCCGGGCAGGATGTGCCTGCAGTAAACACAGGAAAAGGGCTGACGCTGGAGTCGAGTGGAAGGGCTGGCAATAGTTTTAAGTTTTAATTAAAATGGCCCCTCCTGGGGTTGCGTGCGATTCCTGAAATGATGGCTGATAAAGGCAGGCAGGTGCCGAGGGCTCCCTCTTCAGGGTGCTGTGGAGGTGCCCTGGTCGTTTGAGTTTCCCATCTAGAAATGGCCCAAGGAGACAGACGATACACCTGGGAAAACTCCTGCGTGGACTTAAACACCGAAACATCTCCTGACAATTTTCTTCCATCTCAAAACCAAGCATGTGGTCAAGACAGAAACAAAAACTCCATCGTGCAATGTAAATTGTGCACAAGTCCTGCTCATCGCAAGTGCTGCCTCGTGGCCAGGGAATAAGGAAGAAACTGCAGGGTGCTGCACCGGGCCCTGTAACGTCACTGTGCTCAAAATGGCTGGCGGCCTGCTAGTGGATTTTCCATGGAGCAGTGCCCCCTGCTGCGGGCTGGCCGCTCCCTCACATTGCACTGCTCCCGAACCCTCCTGGGAGCAATAACCTGAAAAAAATTCTGGTCTCGCGAAATTCTGGGCCATTCGCCGCGTATTTGTCTACTCGATGTCCTGCAGGTCTCCCACGGAGCAGAGGCTTTCTCAGATTGTGAGGAGGAAGAAATGCCAACAGAGCAAAAGGGAGCGACGTGGGGCGAGGGGTTCGGTCAACGTATCCCTTTACCTCAGCAAAATCCCTGGCTGATACCTGAGATCTGGGGGCATCTGGGCCTGAGCAGCTGCAGCCCAGGCCTTTGACACTGGGGCTTACCCCACCATGAAGCACGTTGTGTGACTAATGTAGCAGGTGGGGACAGATGGGACCAGTTGAGCACAGTTGCTGATACCACTGGGACAAGCCCATAAGTACGTGAAGGGCTTGAATGATTTTACTGCTCAACAGCCATGGAGGAAAAAGACATCTTTAAAGCATTGCTCATCTTAGTGCTAATAAGGTGCATTGGGTCAAATCCTCATCCACGATGCCTGAGGAGTTGCAGTCCTGCACAGCAGTGGGAGAGGCGCCCCAGGAAAACATGGGGAGCTCTGCAGGACCTGTGTCCAACAAAATGCTGTTATCACCACTCTCGCAAAATTTCCCCAAGCAACCAGGACATGAAAATGTACCTCAGTGACATTATATTTGCAGTAACCAAACTCTCCCATGCGACTACCTCACTTGCTGGCACCGAGAAAGTTTATTTGGTAAAACATCGTGATTTTCTCAATATGATTTCTTTCTCAGCATTGTCAGGGCTAATGTTTAAAGTCTTCTCAACAATTTAGCCACACTCAGGCTAAATCTGATAACTCAAAAGTCTAATTTCTGGTAACTTGATCTGTCACTGAGTGTGCAGTCTGCCTGCAGCTGTGCTTCTGCATGGCCTCATTTTTACGGTGGATAATGTATTTCAAAGGTGCCCTCACATCCCATGGAGGTGATGCTGTTCTTCTCATTTCTGGTAGATGAATGTGGTAGCTAAAGACCTAGCCTTTCACCTGCTAAAGTCCATCACAACTTTACCCTTGTCTTCAGGAGGGTACTTTTCCTTGCCTTTGCCTTTGCCTTTCCATTAAAGAAGGAAGAGAAAAGGTAAAAGAAATAAAGGAAGTCCTATTAGAATCCAAGATGCAGGAGAAAGAGATGCAATTTTTTATAAACAGAGGACACAGAGAGGACAGAAAGTTTTGGAAACTGCATACATTCTAGATGAAGTGAGCTTAGTGTGCATTTTCTCTGAATAAACCATGAAATATCTTGGCAAAAGTCTGCCGTACAGTAGATTGTAAAGTGATTATAAAATGACTAGTCGCAGAATACCTTGATTGGCAGATAAGAAGAGGTGGCTGCTTTAGTTCGATTCACAAAATGAAGCCCCAGGGCACTGCTACCTACAAAACAGCAATTCCACCTACACCTCAAAGACACGGCTGCAAGCAAGGGGAAGGGAGAGAAGGGTTTCTCATGAAGTTGTAATAGGGACCTTAGGGAAGCAGAGATGGAGATGGCTCTGGGAGGGGTGTTTTTAGCCAGGAAGAAGGCTTTTTGATTGACATTCATAGCGGGAAAACTTATTGGTGTTGGTGAACTATCAAAGACTATGAGAACCATTGTGGTATTCCCTGTTGGTCTGGGAGACACAAAGTTTGATTCTGCAACCTGGTTTCTTATGCCCCATGTCAGAAACTCCCAGCAAAAGTGGAAAATTTATCTTTATACCGACACCTGTGTCTGAGCTGGGAATTGAAATAGCAGGTACTGAGGAACATCTCTGCTAGCCTGGAAAAGTCACCAAGGTGATGTGTAAGATATATTTCTGCGTCCTCCATCTGCTTTGCAAAATATCTCTGAGAAAGCTGAACAAAAGGGTTTGGGATTTTTTTTGTTAACCTTTTTGGACATTTATTTTTTAATGTGACTCACTATTGCCATTAATTTAAATGTATCCAGGTTATAGGAAAGTGAATGTATGTAGGGGTTAAAGTAGGCTAACATTATGCCATTGAAAAATTACTTTAGCTTGCCACTGAATGAAACCTCAGCGTTGACCTGAACAAGTATTTCTGCCCAGGAACAAAAACAGGTCTAAAAGACAGAAATGAGAAGACAGCTGACAGGATGAAATGAAGAAAGAGAGAATGTCAGCTGCGTCTCCAAGGATCAGGCGTCTTTGAAATGAGCCCTGCCAGACAAAATAGAAGTCCTGTTGCTGGGCTTTAACAAAGTATTAGCAAAGGCCAGATCCTGTATGCCTCAAGGCTGGGGTATATCAATGTAAGATAAAAATGACAAGCAATGCACAATGAATGTGCATGCTCCAGCTCAGCATTAAGGCTCATGTCCCACCAATCTCTGCTCCTCAACACACCCAAGAGAAAGAGAATGAGTTTGCCATGGCCCTAAGACTGGGACCCATCAATGCTGAGGGCAAACTCTGATGTCTTGCTCGTGCTAATCCCCTGCGAAGGACCAGGGAAAAGAAACTATGCCCAGTGAATCAGGAAGATGGACAGAGGGATCCAGTATCAGTCTCCTCCTCACACTGAGATGATGATCTGTCTCAGGTTTAAATAGGATTTCCCACTGACAAGCCATGCTGTTAGCTGGTGTAAGTGGACTTCACATGACCTGAGGGCAGCTCAAGATGATGGCAACTTCCAGTCAGCAGAGGCTTTCAAAGAGAATGCAGTCTACTATAATACGTGCTCTTCCACAAGACATGATGAACACGCTTCCTCCAGCAACATGGGGGGTGACCAAGAAGTAGAGCCAGTGTTGGGGGAAAAAAAATAAAACAGGTGACCTCTAATATCAGAGCTTCTTCAAAGAACTCCTGTCTTTCCTTGAGTGGGGAAAGCAGAGCTGTTTACATTTTTTTTTGGTCCAACAGTAGTGGGTGTAATTAAAGGCAGCCAAAAGCACGGCCTGATTTGTTTACTCACTGACTGTCTGAATAGCTGCCTTGCATTTTGTTTGGCCACACCAGAAGCCAGCTCATTTTGCAGGGTGACACAAGGCCAGGGAATAATGAGTGAAATGAGTGAATAGCCCCTTTTCTAAGGAGCCCCTCTTTTCCCCCTGAGCCACCAGGCTCTTTTGGGATTTGACACATCTGGATAGTTTTTCCTCCAGTGGGTTTTCCTTACTGCTATTTTCAGGACATTTCAGAAGCTCAGCGCAATCTTTTCCTGTTCAGCTTCTCTCTGACTGTAAAAAAGCCTCCCTGCACCACTAACTATCTAAGTGTTTGGTATTAAATTATCCATCAGAGAGTCTTCGAAGCAGAGGGAACTGATTGCACTGTCTTTACAGAGGATAAAAATAGCAAACATCACTGGAGAGGTCAGCAGGGAGGGCTGAGGCAAGCAAGGCTCACGAAGGCAGCAGCACTTTTACTATGACTGAAGTTGGTATCTTCACCTGCAGACAGAGGGGACTGGTAAAAAAGGATCTAGTTTTTGTAATCTATCAAAATGTAAATAGCAGTGTCTGAATTCACATTGATGACCTTTACCTGTTTAGGTAGAATTCACATTGATGACCTTTACCTGTTTAGGTAGAAAACAAGACACTTGATACTGCAAATTTCCCTTCAGCAGCCTGAAAATTCCCAGTTGCCAGCCTAAAACCCCTGCCTGCTGCTGCAACTGCCTCCGGAAAACAGCCTTTTAAGTGCCAGTGCTGCTCCGGGCTCACGTGCCCCAGCATTCCAGGAGGCACAAAAAGCTCCCTGGGCTCTGACAGGAGGGAAACCAGCTCCTTGCAATTTTTGCAGCTGTTAATAAATGAGTGGGGCACCCTCCTACCTGGCTGTGCTGAACCTCTGGCCCCTGCCCACCCCTTTCCAATAGCTCTGCTCCTAATCCAGACGCTGACATCCTTGCTCCACTAAGCCCATCAGCGTTGTCGATGCAGTTCAGCAGCTCTTCTTCCAGACCTCACTGACAACTATCAAACTCGCGGTCGCTTGTAGCCCAGAGTCAGGGTTGACATGCAGAGGCAGGAGTAATTTGCTGATAGAGTGTCTTGAAGCAGGGAGAAGGTGAGATTTGCCTCCTTTGGCCCATGCACCAGCAAGCCCATGGTCACCAGCATGTCGCGTGCAGCTTTTCCTGCTCCCTGCAATGGGCTGGTCCAGGAAAGCGCAGCCATCTGGCAGCTCCTACATGTGAACAACGTCGCTAAAGTGATGAGGATTTCATACTCAGATCTCCTTTTTTTTGCAGAAGTGCCAATCAAGCATGTGCTACTTGTGCTGGGAAAATGGTTTAAGAAGTTTGACAGGATTAATAGACTTCATATCAGTTCAGTGTGAAAAAAAACAATAGGAGCACATTTCCCTGCAAGGCCGGGTAGTTTCAGGCCAGGAATTCAGCTTTGTTGGGGCTAGAGCTCTGCATGGGTATAGAAAGGACCCAGTTATCAAGAGCATTTCAGGAGACAGCAGAAGAATATACTGTAGGAATTTCACGTCACTTCAGATCAAAGTATAGCTTTGGGTAGTAAGTTTATATCCTTTATCTAGAGGCAGGGATATTCTCTGGTGGCAGACCAGCATCAGATCTCATTTTCATTGGTATGAGGGACTGGTGGCATAATTTTCAGGGATCTGAACCTACATCCTATGATACAATAAAAGCTGAAAAAAATAGGTAGTGAATCCTTTAGTGCTCCCTAGCACCGTCTAGGGCATTGTCAGAAATCACACACACCCACAGACACACACCTGTCCAGCAGGGACATACCGGGGACTACTATTTATCTTTCTGGGATCACTTTCTTGCAATATTAAGCTTTTATTAGTCAATAACTGGATAGTTGTATCCCAGAAATGTTGATGCTTTGCTGTTTCAGTGCTGTACATATAGCAGCAGAAATCCTTCCCAAAAAGCAAGCAGTGAACCTAGTGTACCCATGACCCATGTCCTTCCTAGGAGGACCTGTGCTCTACTAGCTCTAGCAGTCTCTGAGAGCACATCACATACTTTCACATGCAAAAAGCTGTGGATACGTTTGGAAATTAGGCGTCGTCCTAAATTCCCAAGAATTTGCTTGGGAAGTGCAGAGCCAAACCACCCTGGCAGTGTCAGTGCTACTGGCCATCTCCTCAGGCTGTGACTCATATGAAAAGAGTTCGGTGGTCCTGCATGGATGCAAAGGAACAAGATTTGACACATGCACACATCTTCATTCTCAGATGGGACCTAAACAGTAAAGATCTGCTGAGTCCTCTATCCTTCCAACAGCTCTAACACTTCCAGGGTGAGTCCTGAATGCAGAAGACTATGGGGTGGGTGCAGCAAATGGCCACACTTAAGCTGAATTTAGCACGCAGCAACTGTAAGAATCTGCTTTCTCATTTGTATGACTAACCACAAGTTACGTATTCAGCCCTAGCAAAGTTTTTCAACGGATGGAGACACTAAGACATGAAGAAGAAACAGTCCAAAATGATCCTGCTTTGCTAAAAGTTACATCTGCAACTTTTAAAGCAAATTGCAATGGTAAATAGCGATCAGTGAGGCTGAATCATCTCCCCAGCCTCTGCACATTTTCACTTTGACATTTGTTGTCCTTCTTCTGTTTAATGAGCAAGTGAAATATATTTGAAACTTGTGTCAGTGCATCCTAGCAGCTGAAAAACTATTTTAGAGAAAAAAAAGATACATTTAAAACTGCTTAAAAATTCTCAGTGTAAAGAGACATCACAGAATGATTTCTCTATACTATTGTACATTTTATTCTGGTCTGTAGCAAATCAGAAATAATAAATCTGAAGATCCAAAGCAATTAATACCTCATTTTCTCTCTGCCTTTCATTGGTGTCAGCTCCACCACTGACACACTAAGATTTACTTGGGTAAACTCAGCTTTGATACTTAAGATTTACATATTTTGAATATGAAATATGCATGGAGATACTAATTTTTATATATCTCAGTATCTTGAGATATATAAAATTCCAATTCCCAGATATATTATTTAGGAAAAAACTGAAGTTTAATGGCACCTGTAAAAAAGATGAGAATTTCCTATAGATGAGTTTTGTGAAGATAGCAGTGTGATGACTGGTTCTGTATTACTAACACTCCATTAGCCCTTTTTCCAGCCCATTACTAACATCAGGAAAAATGTGTCTTTCTGAATAACCTTCATGTGGGTGCAGTGTCACCAAGACCTTCACAAGGCAAGTATCAGATGAAAAGGGCTCTAGTCTCTGGGTAAGGCAAACCAAACCACTTGACTTTATATCCTCTGCATGACTGTCCCAGTGATACATAGACAACACTGCTTTCTTTTCCAAATGGAAATAAAATGTTGCAGATTCAGGGCCGAAGTTATATCTAGTGCAAACTAGCAACTCTTTATTGACTTGCAGAACTTGTGCCAGAATATGACAGAACCAAAAAGAACCTAAAGCCAGCCTAGTGGCTTTAGGTCAAATGGCAAATTAGATAAAACCTTAAAGGGAAAAGTCAAGTATGCCCAAAAATTGTTTTAAAAACAATTTTAGCAGAATACGGTAACACAACATAAATCACCTGGAAAATCCAAACAGTTGACAGCTTTCTGCAAACAGACAGTAAAAGCAAAATAGTGAAACCTGTTTGTTTATCAGCACTGGGAGCTGAACCTGGGAGTCCTGCGTGGAAAGCGCAGAGCAGCCCACACATGTTTAACTGAAGCCGCAGTGGGACCTTAGACGTGGTGATCAGGGGCGTTTTGGAGCAATGACTTGTTTTGCAGAGAGGAGCTGTGCCATGACGCATAGAGATGTAGGCTTAGTTATTTATGAATCCTTGGGAGATTGGTGGGGATCCTTGTCAAAAGCTGCAGAATATGTTGGAAACATGAAAATGGAGCTCGGTTAGTTACAGGAAAATGAGCGCTTATTACCCAGTGACAGCTGGACCTCACCTATAAAAGCCACTAATATGCTTCCCTGGGCTTCGTGGGGTGGTGATGAGAAATGTCAGGGAGTATTGCATCAGTGCTGAATTAGGGGATTAATGCCACATACGGAACAACCTATTCTGGCGTGCAATGCAAATGCATGGACTGAGCTCATCGCTACACAGTCCTGATGTACTTGGCCTGCAAGAATTTGTGAGACAGAGAGCACAGCAGTGGGCAGAGATGCCTGTGGGAGAGAAATCCATTCTTTGTGACAACTGCCTCCAGCAAGCAAGACAGCTGGACAGTCAGGTATATCAATTCAAGGGAAACAAACATGAACACAAGCAGGGGTTAAGGAGGAATGAGCAAGGCATGGTCTGAATCACCTATTGCTACTATTAAATTTCAATTTTAAACAAGTGGATACGAATATTAATAAATATAGTGCATAGCTGGTAACTGCTTAGATTTAGCTGGTACCTTTCTGTACAAGAAGCAGAAGATGGGTCCAGGCAATTATAGCCTGAAGGGAGTCCTACAGGTAAGATCTTTAAGTCGTTCCCTAGTTAGCTCCAGACACAGCCAGCATCCAGTTTTCTGAAATGCCATAGGGACATCAAACACCTCCTGACATGTCTTTATCTCACCTGAGGCTCCTGTAGCTGCCATGTCTCATGCTCTCAGTGACACCTTAGGCCCCCTTGCACAGAAACACCCACTGCCTAATGATGTATGTGATTTGCCAACAGCAGTACCTGACACAACACAATTTCCATGAGCAATTTTGTTCCTTATACTCAGACTGCCCTTTTATTTACAAGGGGAAGAAGAAAGAGCATTTGCTCCTCCTCTCAGGGGAACGCTGTAGTCAGGTCTTACATTGCTGAATAGGAAAGTCTAATAATTATTTCCTTAACAGAGGTACTCTGCTCTTTTCAGAGATTCTCTACACTTAGTTATTTTCTCAATGCCCGAAGTATTGCACTTTTCCAGTGATGTCAGCTCTGGCAACATATTTATCCTAGAGCTTGTACAGATCTATGTTATTCTTCATAACTCACAGGTATAAAATTTGTCCTCATGACCTCCTGACATTTTAAGCCAACACAAAATCAATAAAGCGCTATGAATCACCAGCCAGATTAAAAAATTAACCCAGCTGCAAGTATCATTGTAACAGTGACAGAAGAGTGCTATTATTAAACAGTCAGAAGTGTCATTTGTCCCCATTCTGTTCCATCACTCCAGTCTTTGGGGTATTTCAGACTGATTCCTTTCCATCGTGTTACTTAAGCAGCAAAGGGGAATCTTTTATAAGCTGAGAAAGGGCCGTGGTAGCAGCTGACGTGATTTATGTTTAATAAAGGCCCTTTCTGCGCCAGGGAAGAGGGGCCCTGCCAAATCTCAGGCGTCTCCCAAGCCACTGCTATTGTCCCTGGGGCAGGAACAGTTTTTAGGTTCCCTCTCCATCTCTGTAAACAAAAGGACAGCTGTACGCTTGGCTGGCTCAGGACGGAGCTCTTTGTGCGTGATTAGTACCCCGCGCACATCATTCATGGCTCTTGAATAAAGATGACCTCTTGCAGGATGGGATGGAGGAAAAAAAGCCTCTTTATTCAGCGGGGCTTGATTAGCATAAAGACAAGGAAACCGTTCCTTGGAAGTCACAGGAAGAGCTAGATAAATAAATAAGCAAACTACAGGTTGCCTGCAAATACTTGGTGTTCAAGAATTGTGCCTGGGAACTGTAAAATCCAAGGAAGTTGTCCCCAGTCGCAGTCACAAACACATGTGCCACCCCTTGCTCTCCAGTCTGAGCTCTGTATGGCCCAGCCATGTATCTGTAGCTGGGAAAATGCTTTGTCAAAGAGGTTATGGCCCAAAAGGAGGAGAAACAAAGCATGCAACGTGGCCAATGTGAACTAATTTTCACCACCTGATCCTTCCACCTCTCTCAGCCAGGTAGGACCATGACTCAGTCATTGGCTCTTGGAGTTGCAATAATATTTGCCTTTATTGTCCTGGTCCTGTGTGCAGACTGGTGGGTCAGGCAGCGAGCTATGCAGACAATGACATACTGAATTTTTTCACATGCTGTGTTTGCCGGTTGATGAAAGGCAATTCAGCCGCTTATCACCATGTATACTGCTGCAATTAAGAGCCCTGGGAGCAGTGGCAAATGAAGCTCTCCTCCCCCAGCCCCCTCCGCCTCCCATCCCTCCCCCATGCCCATAGGAACAGGCTGTCTCTCACCACCCACCACATCAGCACAATTGCAACCCTTATACTCAAGCTCTGAGCTCCACCGATTCACTCTGACCCAGCAGCCAGGGGCATGGCAATAAGCACCAGGGTGTCCTCCAGACCCAGCCTTCACATCAGATTAGTTTTCAGCTGAAGTCCTGCTGTGTTGACTGTAATGCCCCTTAGAAACATGAATTTCTCTCCTGGAAGGCTTAGCAACAGCAGAATTGTCTTGGACTCAAAATTAGCTAAAGGCAGCAGATGAGGAACAAAACAGGATTGAAAATTAAATTAAATTCCAAAACAGTTTTTAATGCAGCATTGCCACCTTCTTTGGCTTCACCAGTGCTCAGAGTAGTTGCTGTTTTTCTGCAGGTCTCACCCCCTGAAAATTATTCCATCCTTCTTTTTTCCTTTAAAGTTAAAACTGCAACTTTTGTGCTGAAAAAAAAAAAATAAAAAGAAGAAAATGTGGCCCTGGCTGTAGCTGGAGGCTCTAAATGGAGGAGACAAACAAATTAAAAAAAAAAAGATATTACTTTATGACTTGTGATTTTCAAGTCAGTCTCCTTACTTCCAAACCTCTGCAGCTGACAGTACGATGAACAAGCCAGAGTCTTCACTGTCACTCTTGTGCTCTGTAAAAGTTTCATGAATCTCTAAAGAAGCTGCAGCATAGAAACACATAAACAAGGCTACTTGCCAAGCCAGCATCAGACTTCTTCGGTAGTCTGGATTACTCTGGGTTGAAGATTAACACAGGCCAACTCTAGCCATAGGTAGCAATGTGATTTACACAGGTGGGAATTATCCCCCTCGTTCTTAAAAGCACCAGAGGCCAAGTGTCTTGCCCCGAAGATGTGGTTTGTCACTGGAAAACTGGGGAGCAGGACATTACCATTTCATGTAACCCATGCACCCATGTAGAAGGATATGACACATCGAAGACTTATGGCAGTGAGTGACCAAAGAATATTGTTGGAGTAAAGACATTTCCTATTGTGCATTGGTCTTTGGACTTCAAATGGCAGAAAATGAGCCATTTGAAAGTTATTTCCTTGAAAACCACTTGTGTGTTCCTCCCACTCTAGCTGCCTTCCAGCACCTCATGTGTGTCTTGTTTGTTTCAGTTCATCTCTGATGGGAAGAAAAGAATATTCTGAGTTTAACAGAGGCTAAACTCAACATTTACAACACGCATCTCTGATATATGTGACAACTACACATCTGCACCATTAACGTCCCTGTTGGAGTTGCAGCAAATCAATGAATGAGTCCTTAAAGGGCTGAAATACAATAAAAATCTGTGAATGGGTTTGTAAGAAAGCTCAAGCGTATCGAAGAGGAAGCAGTAAACCTGAATGAAGGGACTTCTGAGAAGATCAGTGAGTGAGAAAAGATTATAAAAAATGCTTGTTATTTAAAAACGTTATTAATACAAGGGAACTCCTGCCATCCTTAGAGGTACTCTGCCTTCCCTGCTTCATTATGGAAACGCTTCCCTCAGGTCCCATCTGTCTGGTTTTCTGCTGCAGATGAAGTTGACCCAAAGGGAATTCGTTACCACACATCTCCTACGGCAAAGCAAGCCTCGCTGCAAATCAGGCAGCACAGCCTGGTGAACGCTTCCTGAAGAGCCTCTGACAAACGCGTGGCAGTCAGGACTCCACCATCAGAAAAATTCTCATGTGACAGCTTCTGCTTCCTTCTCATGCAGCTGGACATCTTGGCAGCAGGCAGGGGGTTTGTCAGGGTGATATGACTCATGTAGGGTTTTTGCTGGGAACATGCTCCAACAGGACAGAAATCCTTGTGTATGCTTGGATCAGGTACTACCCTGGATGCAGGCAGGACGTCAGAGCTACATACAAAGGAGATGTGTCTACTGGAGAAATCAGAAAAAATGCTGCAGGTTTCAATAAGGGAATACATATATTTATGTCTCATCTTCAATCATTTCTTTTATAAGCACTCACAGATTAACCATCCAGTACAGCTGGGAGTACTAAGGCAGGCTTCACTAGTCAGTGTTAGTAGGAAAAACTGGGACATAGAATGTGAAGTATTTGGTTCAAGGCCAACAAGAAGCCATAGACAGACCTCCTGCTTGCTTTCTAGTATTCATGACAAAAAAACCCTCAACAAATAAAACCCAGAGTGGAATCGGGCTTTGCCAGCTTGAAAGAAAAAGAAAAAATACGTAAGGATGGACTAGGCAGTAAAAGAAAATGCCCATGTGAGTCAGAGGGGGGAGACCTTCAACCTATAAGTACAGCCAGGGCCCACCTGACCATCAGATTTCAAGTATGTGGCAACTTTTCTATATGTAAACGAATTAGACAAAATGAATAATCTTATGGCTTCTATGTGTCATAAATCAGGGAGATGAGAGGTAGGTAGGACCTGTATGCCAAGCTTTGACTTTAACATGGAGGATTAGCACAGCACCAGGATTATCTGGTAAACTGCTCAACAGGTACTGCTGAGTTGGGTCAAGGAAGCAGTTTTAAGTGAGTTAGTTTCTTGCCAAAAGGATCAGTCACATAAAAACTGTCTGTGGTGTTACACGCCCGTATGACTCAGGCTCCTAGCATTTTCAGCTTTATTCAACAATAAAAAGAAATACAAATGTGAGCCTCTACAACAGAGAGGCCTTCACAGCTGTGGCCAGCAGTATTTATGAGGATCTATCACCCTGCAGGTTACAGTACCGGTCCAACAGCTGATTGATGTCTTTGCACTAGTCCTCAGTTCTTCAGTTGGGATGGCTGAGCCTACAAAAAGAAGATGCTCAATGTTTCTGGGAGACTTTGTCCTGCTAAGCCAGATGGTTCCTCTACTGCTCTTTTGAGAGGGCGAGGGCCTGGCAGAGGAGACATGGCATGTGCCTGCAGGTTGCCAGGAGTATTCCCAGAAGAGGATGAGCTCAGTGCCTTCTCCGGCAGGATGTCAGGCAAAAATAAGCTTGGGAGAGGTCTGGGGAAAGCAATTCCTTCCACTCTGAGGCACGCCTTCTCCAATCTCTGAGGCACCAGGTCCTGCAAGAGAGTTGCCCAAGAACGGGAGTCCATTGCCTCCTCTCCTATGTGCAAATGGATAGCAATTTACATGGAGATGACTCCCTGGTCTTCTGGGAGCTTTCCATCTTTACTAAATGCCGGCGCTGGCTAAGGGATGCAGTCCTGTGGGGCACATATAGGAGCAGGAGCAATAGGAAGGAGCATGGAGGCATGCCATGGAGCAAGACTTGTGGAAGAGACTCCACAGCACCAGCAGGACAGGCAGCCAGAAATATGGGATTTCAAGGCTTGTTTTCTGCAGCCTGGATTATAAATCTTGAGATTTATAGTCTGTTGCAGTGGGAAAGCTGTGGTGCTTTGCCTGTCTCCTTCCAGCTTTCTTCAGCTCCTTGAATTTCTAACCTGCTACTTGCGTAAAAGTCTTCATTTCAGGGTGGGTCCATGAACTCTGCCTGATTTGTGGCATGATCCACATGAAAAGCAATCACAGAATTTTCTAGTGAGATGGCATTAGTGTGTCACCAGAAAGCCACACATCTCCAGCACTGCCCTTATCTGTGGCACACCCAGTGCAAAAACACAGGCAGACTCACACACTCACACAGAACTTCTTTGGAGTATGAACGGTCCTCAAAGACCTCAGCAAAAAAGAGTTGCTTCAAGCCTCTACACTGGCTTTAAAGCGTTGAATCCTAGTTTTTGCTGTACTATGGCAAATTGACACACTGTTTACAAACATTTGCAGGCATAGCACGGTAAAACAAATGCCACCAGTCCTCCAGCAAAATGCATGCTTTATTTTGTATTTCACACGCAAATATTTGTGCTGTTCTGTCTGAGAGAGCTGCTGAGTGAGAGCAGTGAAGCAGCTTCTGCAATGGGCTTGGCCCAGGAGCTCTGGCTGTACACAGCACCTCCAGCTTTGTGCGAGCGCAAAGATAATGCCAGTGGTCGAACTGGGGCTCAGCTTGGCTTCCTCAGTGGCAAATAGTCCTGTAAAAATGTGTTTTGTACAGGCTGTTATCTTTCTGGATGGGAGGACGGTTATATTTATACTTGATAAAACTCAATGTGGCTTTTTTTTTTGGCTAAGAAATAGTAAGTTTATAGTCCATGCCTTTGCTGTGATGGACAGAACTAGTGACCAATATATGAGTGAAATTTAATGAAAAGCTTATAAGCATCTACTCTGGGAATATGAGAATCCCCCAAAATAGTGTTGTCCTGTCCTTCTCTCACCTCCACTGCTTCTGGTGGTGGTGGTGGTGTTGCTGAAAAGGCTGTCCAGGCAGTAGGGCCATGGGGAGGATGCTTGGTCCCTCTGCCCCATGGAGTGCTGGCTTACAGCATGGGGAGGAACATCAGCAAGGGAGCATTTTGGTTTTTCTCCCAACCTCCCAGCACAAAAGGAGCTTACAGGGAGGATTGCTGGGGGAAACATCTTGCACAGACCATTAAACCACTAGTGGAAAAGAATGCAGAGCAATGCAGTTTCCTTTCTGTCCACAACATTAGTAAGGGGTTTTCATTGCAAGCAGATGGGGTAGGAATATAAATATGTTTACAGCTTGGGGGAATATGTTGCATCACCTCTGCTGCTGTAAGACTCTATGCTGCCCACCACACACTTCAGTTCAGCCCTCCCTTCCCCAGAGAGACCCAGGCAGCTCATCCCTCCATCTGGGGACTACATCAAGAGGATTAGTTAGCATACATGACATGGTTACCTGAGATAGCCCAGGGCTGGATTCAGGAACTCAGGAGCTCCCGCTGTTTCTAATGTTTGAACAGGCTTCTAAGACAAGAGTGCTAAGCACTACTCGAAATGTGTTCGCTGAAGGCCAGATGCTTACAGCAAACAGGGACGCAGCTGGGGAACGCTGCCAATGGACACGATGAGCAGTTGTGAGGGAGGGGTTGAAGTCTGGCCATTAACAGGCATGACAGTGCATGTATAGATTTGATTTATTTCCACATGTGGAAGGTACAGATGGTGAGGTTTGCACCCCAGGGGCTCTCCTCAGCTGTGGGTGCAGCACCCTGGTATGCTGAAGCTGAGTGCACCAGGCATTTGACCTGGTGTCCCCCCTTCAGGGACTTTCCCGAGGCTACCCTCTCCATGCCCTGGGGGCAGTGAGACACGGAGAGCTTCCATGGGCAGGCAGGAGGAAAGGGGAGATGACAGGGACAGTGACAAGAGAAAGGGAGTGCCTGGTGGCTGTGACAGCCCTGTACCCCAACACCAGCCCTGGACAGAGATCGCTTGCCATAAAGGTTGGGTCACATTTGTCAGACAGGGGTGATTTTTGTTTCTCTTCCTGCCTGAGCTGTGTCTAACTGCCTGCCCATATGTTGGGCCACCAGCAGCTCTGGGCACCCGTGGTACAGTGTGCCTGCGGTCAGATGGCAGGTGGCTTCATCCATGCAGGGAGCTGGCTCTGAGCTGCATCCTCAGGTGCTGGCTCAGCTTTCCCATCTCCCATGTCACCAGCTTTCACCACAAGCTAGTCCTCACTATGGCATTATGCCCTACCAAGTGTCACTGGGGGAGCCTGCTACAGCTTACAGACCTGGCAGTATTCGGATATTGGCCTCTTCGGGATGCTTAAAGTGAACGGAGCAGCCTTCCCCTTTTTACAGAGTACTGCTGCCCTGAGTCCCAGTCCTGTTCTCACGCTTAACTGGGAGTTTGCCTTGCTTCTGTGATAGCTTCATTTCTATTTCCATGCCATGCTCCCAACCTCCCCGACTGAAGATGCAAATATATGTAAAAAAAGCAGCCCCTGCACAAGCATCGTTTCCACGGCGTCTTATAACCCTGATAGAAATATAGAAATTGCTGAACCTGGGACTGCTTTGTGGTCATTATCCAGCTGCGACTTCAAGGGGGCTGAGAGGGATGCCATGCTAAAAGCCTTGCCTGCTCACTTCTCAGGAAGAAAGGAAAGAGAACAACCAGCCCTGATTAAAAGCTTTTTTTTTTTTGCTTTTTTTTTTTCTAAAGCGGTCTCCACATGCAAAGATTTGGTTCAAGGAGCATTAAAATCACTGCTGTCAGTTCAGAAAGAAGGGGCTGAAGGAAATCTGGGCCATTGGCATTGTGCGAGGGTTGCCATGGCAATCCCCACAGAAAGGCGGCTTAATAGGCTTTCTTCCCAGGAAACTCAAAACTGCAGCTCGCAGGCTGCAAAGCGGCGCGTGCAAAAATATTTTCATGAATAGCATCTCTGTGGAAAATTTTGTTGGCCGCTGACATCCTCCCGTCAGAAGCAGGGTGGCAAGGAAGGTGTTTGAAGATCACCTAGCGGTGGCTGGTGACAGAAAGAGGGCACAGGCGACGTCGCCCGGGGACCCGCGGGCAGCAGCAGCAGTATGAAGGGAATGGCGAATGTCTCTGCGCAAGGCGGGCGTTGTGAGCGGCTTGCAAACGCAGACTGCCATCATCCCTTCACACGCTGCAGGATGCTCCAGCGAAGAGATGGGACCAACGAGCCGTTTCCTCCGAATCCCGTGACTCGGCACAACGTTATTCCTGAACACAGCAGAATGCAAAATTATGCTTTCTCTCTGCTCTTCCCTGTAATATTTACCATATTAAAAAATAATGACGTTAGCTAAATTATTCATAAGGGCTAGGTGATGACACAATGCTTTTTTCAATGGAAGCTTCAGGGAGTACCAGTAATTCAAGGCTCACCTGAAAAAAAAAAACTTAAATATTGTGGATTAGTGAAACATATTTTACCTTAATGGAAAGAAAGACTAGGGATTAAAACATGAGACTGTGAGAGAGGATATCTCTGGGCTCTGGCAGGCTTTCATTTCATGATAGCTGGCGAGTCACATAAATCCCTCTGTGCTTCTGTTCCTCTGTGCCACCTGTACTCTGGTAATAGTACAAACAATTATTTACTTTCCTGGGTACTACAAGAGTTAATAATTTTGGTGCTCTTGTCTGCATGTTAGTAATATAATATCTAATTTAACATAAAGAAATGACAGTCAAATATGTACATGTGCATCTTATTGGGAACAATACAAACTGCTCACCAGCCTGGCACACGACAAGGAAGATTTTCCTTTTTTTTTCAGCAGTAAATGCTTTGTGAGCAAAGAAATCTGAGTATCTCTGCTGAAGCCAGGAATTTCCACGTTATCACAGTGTTTAGAACAGAGCGAACCCACAAGTCCTAATAGGTCATGAGTTAAGTTTAACCTGCCATCCCTTTTACTGTAGCTCTATTTTCCATTTCATCTGCAATTCTAGTGTTGCTCTCTCTCAATGCAGGGATAATTACTGCATTAGTTGAACAAAACCTGTACCTATTATGAAAGACAGCTGTGTGGCTGGGAGAAAATAATTAAACCAGAATTACATTATATTTAAAAATCAGAAGAAACCATAGAAAAAATTACTTAGGATGAGTCAGGATAAGAAAACAATAGATAAGGGTCTGAATGCTTTGCTCCCCACTGAGTTTGGGCTGTCTGGCAGAATTGTGCCATTTCTCTATGTTATGTAAAGAGATTACTGCTCTCACAACATTAAGAGGAGAGTCTGAGCTCCTAATTTTTAGATTCCAAGTCAGGCTCATGTTATGAAACTGAAATCAGAAAAGTGCAAAGACCTTGGCATATGTGACATTTTTTTTTGGTAGGCTCATCTCAGTTATAGGGAAGATTTAAAGATTAATTACAAAGAAGGAAACATCTCAGTTATAGGGAAGATTTAAAGACTAATTACAAAGAAGGAAAAAATGGTTTGCCCACCTTTTACTTCACTAACGGAGACAAAGCAGGTGTAGGAAACCCCAAACAAGCCATAGCAGTCCTTCCTCTGTCACTAGTGGACAGTGGCACCAAGAATGTAACGTCACATCAATTTTTAATGGTTGGGAAAAAATTACGTAAGAAGGAGCAAAACAAGTCCCCAAAGGTCCCGCAGCAAATCACAAGCAAACCTGTGAAAATTTCTTGAACTTCAAGACTGAACTATTTCTTAACTTGATTATATAACTTAAGTAGATTATGTAATACTAAAAAAAGCAGAAATTAATCTGTTCTTTAATGTATAAGATAATGAAATACAGTATGGAGGCAGAGCTACAGCTGCTCCATTGTACTCAGGTGTGCAGTGGGAAAACTCCTCCTGGCTGGTTGATTCTGTTCTTGGTAGTGAATTAATACAGAACAGGGCCCTTCATTAATCTTTCAAGTGCTTTTTGATAGCTAATACACAAAACACATCGGCTGCTTGATTTTCAGGAGCCTGGCAGTGTGCATCGTTTTATCAGTTTTGTGCTTTGGAGCCACAGCTGGAGGAGAGACTATAGACCTTTAGGGACCTCAAGCAGGTCTGTGGTGAATCCATCTAGGATCCAATCTAGGTCTAAAGTGAATCCAATTTAAAAAATGCAATTTGCATGTGATTATAACCCATCTGCATAAAATGCAGTTGTTTCAATGCTATTTTTGGCAAGCTTAAGCTTCAATAAGTCCTTTTCTTCACATTTTCAAAATTACTCATTTGCATTTCTCATTTTCTCACCTTTGTTTCCCTGAAGCCCTGAATGTCAGAGGATCAAAAGATTATTTGGGTTGCCCTGAAGACTACACTGGGCACTTGCTTCCCTGAGCCCCTAAGAAGGCTTCTATTTGGACCTCAAATACAACTGTATTATCTGAATAACCAGGGTTTCCTAGCATTCATAAGACCTATTCTTACAGCAGATACAAGGGCTTAATCCACTCAGTTTTGATCCCTGAAGATTCAGCCAAAGTTTATGCAGCACTGGCTTGTCTGAAGGCATTCAGAAATTGCCACAAAACCTCCTTTGGAGCAGCAGCTAAAGAGGCCGGGTGATTACAATGGATGAGCTCATGCTTTTCCTTGTAACAAGCAGGGCTTTGTTCAGGGCTCTGGGGATGGGAGCCGTGAATGGCAAGGAATACACCAACTATCAGGGTCAGATGATGACGCAGGAGTAAGAATTTAAATTGTTTTCAGTGGTGGGTTGGTTAGGAAGGTTAAAAAATAGGTTTTACAAATATGCTGGGCAGGAGGGGAGAGTTTTGTGCAAAAATCATTCAGCCCTGCTCTCTTCTGGGGATAAGTAGTATTTGCCCATGCATGACAGAGCCAGCTCTCTCTCCCATTGATGCCAGTTACAAAATTCTGGCTTCAAGCATCAGAACAGTGATTTTACAGTCTGCAGTGCTGTTCTGCAGTGCTAACCACGAGTCCTTTAATTTCACCCTTCAATTACTGTAACTACAATTTTTCTTACAGAAGCAGTAACGTAGAACCGACACACCGATAATAAACTACTGCTTGTATATCAAAACAGGAGACACACTACTGAAAAAAAAAACATAATCAAGGCACTAAGTGGGCAGGCATTTTAAATATTATGGTTTTATCTAGATGTGTAATTCTAAAAAAAACCCACTCAAGTGAAATTCTACCCAAGTGAAACCTCATGCAGCTCTGTAGTGGAGTCTGCAAAAACCGTTAAATGGTTGAAAAGGCTAAGAAAGAATATATGTGAAAAACCTGGAGACCATTAATTCCTGTTCCTATTTTGAGATCAGCTTGATAGTAGGGGATTAAGACAAAGACAGAAACAAATTCAGAACAGATGCCAAGATATGGTAGTTTACTACAGAGAACAAACAGTGGAATTATTCTGCTTTGCAAAAATATTAAGCCACATAATAAATATTTAGATAAAGGAACATTAAGAAAATACGGAGTTGCTGTACTTCTCTCCCTAGGACTCACGTATTTTAAAACAATGCAATAAATATAGCTGGATGATTAATTTTGCAGAAATAAAGAAAGGGTGTTAGCCTGTAATGAATCACAGCTTACGAAGTTTATGTCATATTACTGAATCGGAGGAATTTCCTCCAGCCCAGGAACATTTTGTGACATCTCCGCTGAACAGCATGCTCAGAGTGCCACCTGATGGCTGAGCCTTGCTTGCTGCTCACTCAGCTGCCTTCAACATGTAATTGGGCCATCCATGATCTCATCACTGTTTTCCTAAGCTATGATAAAAAGCTTATGCTTAAATTACAGATGCTCATCTGCTCAGGAATGGGTATCTTTGCTGTTACATTCCTACCTGCTACTGACAGTTTGATAAAGCAGACTGGTCTGTTCTGGATCAACAGACCTCATTTCAGAGGGTGTATTTGGAGACACACTGCGGCTCTCAGAGGGGATCAGTGGGTCAGGAATTGATCTGAGATGGGGGACACCATGCCATCTGCAAAGGAGAGGCCTGGGAGATCATCCACAGCTCCAGGTCATTCCCAGATAGGAAGGAGTCACCTCCAAGCTTCAGAGAACCAGAGGCCTATGGCTTTCAAAAGACACCTCAAAATACACATTTGGTCAATTAAATGAAGCCAGCCTCCGTTAATACTCCATTCTGCTTTCTAAAACTCCCCCAGGTTTGGAAATGAGGATGACTCCTTCTGGGAGTATGTGCTGGATGAGCCAGGTAACCTTCTCTGAGCTGCAGCCTGGATCTCATTTCTCTTTACTGACACTGCAGAGAAAACTCAAGATTTTTGCCAGATCTCTGCCAAGGCAGCAAAAGCAGCCTCTTCCTTCAGCAATATGTGTAGGAGTCAGACATGTCACGTCCTTGAATGCCTGATCCACCCTGGTGGAAACAGGGCCATGCTCCCACATTCCCATGCACTCATCTGCAGGTATTGACAAAGGAGAAAGGAGAGCATTTGCTTTTCCCCCTTGAGGACAGCAGATATGACTTGCTTTCTGGGAACGGGATGTCCAGATCTCCTTCCAGAGACAGAATTCCAACTGACTTCTATAAAAAAAGAGACCTTATTCTGTTTCATACCCATTTTTCATGCAGAAGGGATCCACTTTGCCACCTGCATTGGCGAATGCCTGCTAAGACATAAAGCAACCCAAGGTTTGGCTTTCTAGCTGGAACAAGTGATTACAGAACAGCTGGAGAGGCTGTTCAAGCTGCCAAAATATAAAATAAGAATGACTGTAATATTGCTTTGTGTTCTTATGTATCTCTGGTTCTCAAGAGAAACTGTAGGCAATGCTTACATACAGCAAGTCATGGTTTTATCTTTCCCAGAAGGAACCAAGGAAGAATTTAATCATTATTTTTAAATAACTATATTTAGTCTTTAAAACAATGTCTCTCATTCCTCTACTAGGTCCTGAAGCTGATAAGAATTCAGAATTATGTACTCATTATGGTACCATTTGTAAGAAACCAACATCAAGGACAATCTCATTTATTTAAGGATCCTTGGGGTTAGAACACAAATCCCTCCAGAATCTCGTACTCGCTACTGAAAAACATAAGATGCTGCATTCTTACAAGCCAGGTGTATCAGAGGAAGGTAGATATTGAAGCACTGATATGTAAGAAAACAGAGTTTCACTGTTACAGTGGTGAGACACCAGAGCAGAAACCTGGAAACATGTGGACTGTCCATCCCTGCAGGTTTGAAAGCTCAACTGGAAAATACACCAAGCAACTTACCTAACTTCAGAGTCTGTCCTGTTTTGAGCAGGAGATTGGACTAGATGACCTCCAGGGGTACCTTCCAACCTAGATTATTGCTTGGCTTCCCTGACTCGATGATGCAGAGAAGGTTTTTTTGTCCTTTCATGGACAGGAAAACCATTCCACTCTTCCACTCTGATCAGCAGACAATGAATTTAATATTGCCTCTTACTCCATAGGAATGTTGCACCAACCTGGAGTTAACGAGTCACTGATTCACCCAATGGTCATTTCAGGCCAAGTCTTGCAACATCACCCCTTAGGGAGCTACTCTAGCTGAGGCTGACCAGTATGAGTGCATGTTGTCCCACATTATAGTGAACTCCCAGAGACCATTACCTTTAAGCAAGAACAATACTTCAAACGCAGCTGACAAAACAAAGTTTTGGGGACTGTGTAGCACACCCTTTCCTTTTGAAAGTCCTGTTTAAGCCTAGGCATATTTCGTACTCATCACACTAGTTCTCCCACAAAACCTTCCTCCAACCTGTACATTGGAGCTGATCCCCTTTTCATCATCCAAAAAAGCAAAGCTTCTTCATTAACAGCAGCTGTAAGTTCACTCAGCTGTGCTAAGCTGCAGCTCTTGAGGAGACTGTATGGACCTTTTCTCTGCCCCAGCAGCATATTCTATCTGTTCCTTTTCTAAAGCCCATTTGAGATGGACAAAATATTAATTTCTAGGTGACCTCTTCCCTCCATACTCTTACAGAAAACACTCCTAAGGTTTTCTTCAGGTCAGTGTTACATTTCTTATCAAAACTGTTTCTGCTTTGTCTTTGCTTCCTATGTCCTTTGTACAGTGGACTTCTGCTGCATTTCAACCATTATCAATTGGAAAATTCCTGAACCAATACCATTTTCTTCTCAATTGTCACTTTAAATTTGCCTGCCTTTACAGCTACTCAGTGGTAACTGCTATGCACTGCAGAGCCCTTCATGGTCTGAAAACCTCAGAGATGGCATGTGAAGGGGCAGTGGGACATGCCTGAAAGGACACTCAGAGTCCCCTTACGGCCAGTGGTTGACGTCACAGATTTCAATGTGATGGTGCAAGAGAGAGTCAGCAACCACTCTACAACATGCAACCGTGGCCAGTCACGTGCCAAAGGCAGGGCAGGCTGGACCATTCCCTGAATCTGGTGCTGCTGGAGGTCCTCCTCAGAGAGGTCCCTGAGGGTCAGAGTAGATCAGGGCTAAGAGCACCGGCTGCCTACCCTCCTGACACTGCTTTATTTACTCTCACACTGCCAGATGTGTTTCACAGACTGCGAAAACCAGAGGGACAACAGCAGTGCTCTGGTATGACTCCTGTATGGCATAAGCCAGAGTCTCTGCCACTAACCCCTGCAGCAGAGGAGAACTATTTTTCCCTAGTTATATGAACATCTATCTGCTGGGACTCAAGCTTGTGATGTGTTGCATCATGTAGAGCTGCCAGCAAGGAAAATAAATGGGCTGTGTGTCATGTTCGGAGAATAATAAAATGGCTATTGAGTATGAGTAGCCCAGCTTCATCAGCTAGCAAAAATCTTCAGGAGGTACTGAGACACATCCACCTCTGGCAATGTGTCCTAGTATCACTGGTCCCAATCCTCTCTCACTGAGGTCACCAAAACATTTGGCAATGCACTAGTGCTTTAATATTTCTTCTGAGAAGAGTGTAACCACCAGAGCCACCAGATGACACCTTTGTCCTTCTTCAAAAATCTTGAGGCTTTCACAGGGCCCTGGAGGCAAAGAAGGGGAAGATGTGAGCCTGTCACCATGTGCCCTGGCATTTCTGGGGGATCATTCACTCAAGCACAGACTCACTGAGGGCTTGAATTTACTCCTCATCAAAGCAACATCGGAAACAAACCTGCCAGCTGAAACACTGTGTCCTTTTTGCAAGTCAAAGCAAGTACCAGCTGTGTCAGGACTGACTTTATAACTGACTTCACTTCTTCTCCTTAGCTCACACAGACAACAACAAAGCATCTCTGAAAGTCACAGAGTCCACCTGGCTTTGGTGGAGGTGAAATAGAGACAGGGGGAGATGCATACGGGAACTGGTGGTGACAGAGGTAACCTGCAATGGCAATTGCTGTCTGCAGGGGTATTAATGTACCCACAGAACAAGTTCATAAATTATTTCAGCAATCCCCCTGCTAATCCTCAATTCTGAAATATCTGTGGATGAGCCAATAATCTGTATGAAATGTACAAGGGCAGGAGGCGTGGACAGGGTTTGTGCTCCTTCTTGAAGTATGCCAAGGGCTCCTTGGAGCCCCCAGCCATCACACCACCAGCACAGGCCTGAAGTTGCCTGGTGCCTGGGCTGGGACCCGTCCATTTAGAGCTTCCAGGGCCTGTATAACTCTCAGACCAGCTCTTCTCACCTGCCCCAGGCTGGCCAAAAGTGCTATGGGAGGAGGTGGAAATTTTTCAGGGGACAAAGGCAAGCAGCTGAGGGTCCAGGGTTACAGTGGGGCCAAGGCTTGCTTGAGTGTGAGTTTAATAGACCTAAATCCCTTGATTAAACACTACTGAAAAGCACTGCCATGGATTTTGCTGCTTAATTCAAGACTTCTGAGCAGTTCCACAGACTTGTCTCAAAACCAGAAGAGACATTAGACTGGTTGCATGCAGTACTAAGGAATGGCTGCAGACCTTTATCTTAGGGGCTTTGGAGATAGGAAGCTCTGAGGGTGGAAAATATAGTGGATAAAAAGAGGAATTAACCTGAAGGACTTAAACATGGACTCACTCATGTAAGGCACAGTGCAGAAAATTCCAATAGCAGGATTGAGGGAATGTACTGGGACCAATTAGGACATGGCGACAAACTTTTGCTGTGCACAGAGCTGGCATTTCTGAGCTTCCTTTTCATTGCAGAGAACAACAGAAAAGGCTGTCTGCCAGGGCTGCCTGCGTGGATAGCATAGCCCCAGGAGAGCCAGGACCCTAACATCCCAGGTCACTGGAAGCCCTGTTTTCCCAGAGCATCCTCCACATCCTGCAGGCTGAAGGGTCATGGGGCCACACCACATCAACTTGCACCCATCACTTCCCCTTCTTGCATTGTGGTTTCCTCCTCAGAAAAGAGAGGCCATGGAGGTGCCCTCTCTGCCAAAATACTCTGAGACCCATGAATGCAGAAGTGCAAGTGAAAGCTGTCAGCTGCTGACTACTATGGCTGCCACCGTTGCTGTCCTTGGGGAGGGAGGCAGGGCTGTGAGACTTAACCTGCTGATTTGTTAGTGGTTGAATTTGAAAAGAATAATTAAATGCATGTAAAGCAGAGGACAGACACCAATTTCCTTTGGTTTATTCCTCAAAATAAGTACATGAAAAAATGCAAATGCTTTCAGATTTCAGCCATGGGGAAAAATCCAGGAAGAGTCTGGTTTTTGCTTCCCAGCCTCATCTGGTTGCACACCGGAAGGACAAGGCAAAGATGAGACACTCTACCCTGACATTTGCCAGGTCTCATCTGCTTCATCTTCATCCCAACCACACAAATGATGCTCTGCTCTCTCTCCATTCATCCAGTCTACTTTACGTGGCACCCAAAGGTGCAAATACACAGTTTGGTAACAACCACAGCCACAGCTTGTTGGTAACAACTGCAGCCACAGCTTGCACAATGAATAGCCCCATACCTCAGAGAAGAAAAACTTAGAGCAGAAAGACTGTGACATTACAGAGGGCATTCATGAAAACAAGTGGACCAGTGGTTATCTGCCAGACCACGAGTGCCCACTTCCAAGCTGCTTTAAGCATCTATCACCAGAGCTCTAAAAAGCTCTGTGGCTATGCCGGGAATTTAGCTTTCCCTCTTGAGTCCAGAGTCACAACACTGATGCCACAGCAGAAGCGTGAATGTCCCCCTCTCTCCTCACAGGTGCAGTGACCTTCTGCCATCTCATGTGTTTTGTAGACAGAGGGCTGTCAGGCCTAGCTGTCACTTGTCCTGCCTTGTCCCTAAGACAGATCAGTGTTGGCAGAGACGTGGAAAATCACTGTCTCCTCTCTTGGCTTTTATTCAGAGAGGTTAAAAAAAACGCTTCCTCACAAAATTTGTGGAGTTAACTATAAGAGATTGATAGCTGATAGATTTTGATATTAAGGCTATTCAGCACAATGATAACAGCTGCTTTTCGATTCTGAGAAATGTATAGAAAGAAACCAGCACTCAGCTATTCAGACAGGTGCTTTTTATCAAATAAGGAAATGCTCCTGAATTTGGAATTTGGAATTTGGATTCATGTTGTCAAGAGGTTCACCGCTGTGTGCTGCAAAGAAGGTCGGAAGAAAAATCCAGTTCTCAGGCATTAAATACTGCTCTAGGGTGTGGGGGCACTTGTTGGGTAAAAAAATATAGAATGTGATAGCAACAAGGGGAAATTAAAGTTGAACTGTGCTCCGTGTGGGTCTATGTGTGATGGCAGCCCATGCTCCACAGTAAGCACTGTACATCCCTATTTTTGTCACTCTTCTCTGACCCAAATACAGCAAACACAACACCTGGGAGCTGTCTCTGCATAGCAGGGCTAGTTCTTGAAACAGTGTCCCCGTTAAAGCATCTGCACCCCTCACACCTACCAGCATCACCAGAGAAAGTAGGCAGTTTTCCAGCCTCCCATGAAGAAGAAAGAGGATTGACTCTTCTCAGTGCCCTGGGCAAGAGTAGCTGTGTGCAGCCAGGTCCGTGTTGCAGAGGGATGAATGGGAGGCAAGGCTCGGGATCTCGGCAGGGCAACAAGGATGCAGTGGAGAGCAGGGACATCTCCACGTGAATGTTAACCAACGTGCCTTTGTTGGCCTGGGTGACGTGGTCTGAACTCACAGAGACAGAGTGGAGATTGTAATAAGCAGAGCGGCCAGGAATGAATTAATGCACAGATAAAATACTTGCTGAGGAAATATGTGAGACATTTAGAGAAACAGTGAGAAAGTTATTTATTGAGGAAGAGCCTTGGCACATCCAGGCTGGAAAAATGTGCCCACATGCCTGAAGACAGACTCTGAGGAAACCCTGCACAAACCATGCTGGGAAGGGCTGCCATGTAAACACAAACCTACCCAAGGGAGGACAAGATTTTGAAGCTAAAGGACCAAGCTGGCACAAAGACAAATGGTTATAAACTGTCAATGATCTTAGATGGGACACCATGAACCTGCAGCTAGCTGAGAGGTTTGAGAATGGGGTGGTGGGAGCAAAACCAATCCATTTCAGGAAGGGGTTTGATGAATTTAAAGAGGGCCTTTGTACAAAGTGGTGTTTGCAATAGCCAGGGTCAGCAGGCAGTGACCCGCAAAGTGCCAGCCAGTGCGGCACTGCTGCGTGTTTGCACTGCTCCCTGCAAGGGCACAAGACGGTGCTGTGGCTAACCAAACCAATACTGTGGCTAACCTGTGTGCTTGGGTACAAGCCCATGCTCCGGTCCAGATGATTTTGTGTGAAGGGGCTGCGCTCACATCTTGCAGCTGTGAAGCTGTGAAGCTGTGAAGCTGTTTGCTGGCGATAGAGCAGCCAAGGATCTGGAAGGGTGCCCTGGGTGTGGCCCACCACCTATCGTAGGGACTGAGGGTCTGAAATTGCCTTCATTTGCTTAGCCTGCTAAATAAACAAGATAGAAAGCAATTCTTGGAAGTGCTGCTCTTCTCCATATGCTAAACCAGCAGGAGCGGAAGAAAAAAAAACCCAGGTCAGCATGTTGGACTTTACAAGAGCACATCAAGCAGAAGCTCAGGATCAATTTTTTCACCGAGACTTCCTAAAGTCCATTGCTGTTCTGGCTATGCTTATATTTATTTTCTGTTGTTGTTGAAAGGTAAATGTTTTATTGTGGTATGGGGTGTTCTCAGCCAGTAAGAGCTGGCTTACATTGGGTCTTCAGGTCATATCAACCCTGAAGTAAAAGTTCATAGTCCCAGGTAGTGTTTGTTTTTCTGAGCAAGTTGTAATACAGTTAGCATCTTGCCTTTCATGCTGTGTCCTGTGCATAGGTTTTCACATACAAATTGCTTTGCTGGCTAAAGTCACAGAATTTGCATTCTTGCAGCAAGAAACAACTGAGAGACAAAAAAAAAAAAAAAAAAAAAAAAAAAAAAAAAAAAAAAAAAACTTGATCAAGAGTCGACTCATGTTTTTTTTTTACAAAAAACTTCTATACCACTGCTTCTCT
>WUAM01000071.1:19242599-19258257 GCA_024336885.1 Actenoides hombroni
AACAAAAATGCGTAATGTGAGAAAAGAAAAAAAAGAGAAAAAAAAAAAAAAAAAAAAAAAAAAAAAAAAAAAAAAAAAAAAAAGCTGGCTAAGCATTAGTCTCATTGTGTTTTTTCAAAAGAACTCTATTAACTTACACTTCCTCTCGCTCACTGAGCTTCATAGTACTTCTCCTACCATTTACATTTGTGAAGGGCTTTTAAAAAACACCTTACATCCCAGCATTTATGATGATGAGTTGTGTTTAAGAAAATCTACTCAGTCTGAAAAACGCAGACACATTCCTCTGCTTCCATGTTATGGTCTCATTTTTACAAAATCACAATCTTTTCTTCACTGGGATCTCAATGAGAGCAGCTGCAGTGTCCTGTCTGAGCAGCTTATCAGACACCTCACAGACTCACATCTTCAGGAATTTAACACTGGTGGCTGAAGACCTATCAGCACCCTACAAACATCTGCCAGTGCTTTCTTGGCACTGCAAGAAGACAGGCTGGCCTCTCCCTCTGCACAGGCCAGGTCACTTGAAGTGAGAAGGAGCTGAAGATTTTGCAAGATTGCATCCCTCATAGCTTTGAAGAACCATGTGTTGCAAGATGAAAGACAGAGATGGGTTTTCTAGCTAGATGATGGAGCTGAATCCTGCACCCTACCAAACCCACAGACAACAATCACTCTGATTTCCTGCACTGCTAAAATGCCATTAAACTATGTTTATTTTATTTGTTCTACTAGCTGTTTTGTAAAAAGGTGAAGCCAACAAGAAAGTCAAAGCCCTGCTGCTTTCATTTAGAAAAGTGACAAGTCAGGTTAGCAATAAAAGCCCTCATGAAAGCTGAGGAACTGTATTTCCTCTTCTGCACCCCATGACAATACAGCAGCCACTAAGTACTGCAGCTTATTTTGGGAAGTGTGTCATGCACTCCAGTTATATATAGAAAACAGCAGATTAGATGGTGCCCTGTTTCTTTCAAGAACCTCATGAGATTTAGGGGACCAGGTGTAAGTCTTGCACCCAAGCACAGGAGCATGACAGACAAAATGTGTGAGCAGAGAACAGAAGAAATGGAATTTCTCACACTCTGCAAGGCAGCAGCCATGCACAGCAGAGAGCAAGAATCTGGAGCAGCATACAGAAATAGAAAGCTGGTATAGTTCCTTCCTCTTCCTTTCCAAGTGAAACCTACTTCCATCAAATTGCAGTAACACTGCAACTAAGGGAGCACATGTCTTTGATCTTCAAAGCAGAACAATCCTGGTGACATTAAAAAGTCACAGCAGGTATCAAATCAGAAAGAAAATCAAGGAGTGGAAAAAGACACTGCTAAGTGTTGCCAAAGGTGGTTTTTCCACCCACAGGGGTGAGGAGAGATGAGACAACTTGAAGCAGAGAGTGATCTGGTGCCCTGAAGGAAAGAACAATGGTCCATGAAGACAATAGACATTCCCAACACACCCAGCAGTTCATACAATGGCTGGAAGTATCCAAGTGCCTGTTGCAAAGAAATTAAGTGTTTAACCCGTTGACATGAGGAAAGAGGTAGGTTTCATCCATATGAGTCGCACAAATGGCTGGACTTGTCTTGTACCTGCGTGTTTGCTTGTTTCTCCAGGTGAGCTGATGGCCTCACATACTCACAGGAGGTGGAGACCCACTGGGGAAGGAGCTTGTCCCTGAAGTATGACTTTCCTGAGGGAGAGTCGGAGTTTAAGCTAAGGTTGGCAATCACAAGTAGGGATTGTGGTGCAGGTGTTTGTACAGATGAGCGTGTATCTCACAGAAAGGCCTTGGAGAGACCAAAGCTAATATCTCAACATTTATATTTGAAAATTGTATTAAAACCAGAGTCAGTGAGCCACAAACTGCTTTGCTTCTGGGAAAGGTTGGTCTGCTGTTGTGGTGTCTTATCTTCACAGTACCTCCATCCAGATACACCCAGGGTTGGAGCCAAGGTGGAAACTAAAGTCAGGCTGGAAACTCCCGTTCAGCTCATGGGTTCAGACTGAGACAGGTACTCAAGTCATGCACAGCCATCTACCCTACCCCCCAGTACCACCAGTCTAACTCCTCATTGTGCTAGGTATTGAACAAATACATAGAAAGATCTGGTTACTAACCCAGTAGCTGGCAACTTGAGTGTCAGATATCAAAACAAGATTTTCCCAGACCTGTGGTAATGATTGGCACCCACATCTATTTTCTTACTTTGAATATGATTCCCTTCCAAGCTGGAACACATATCAGAAATACTGAGAAAGCTTTACCTTAAAACACAGACTGCCAATCTCTAATGTAAGTGATGCAATGCACTGTCTACCTTAACCCAGATTATGTGGAAGAGAATGTTTTCATTGTCAAGGAGCTACAGAAGCCTATAAAACCCCAGAGAAAGAGTACTCTTTGTTGCATGAAGACTAGCATGCCATAAAGCAGAAGGCACTCCTATTTTCAGCAGCTGAACATGTAAAACTAAGGAAGGGTGTGGGAATCAGGAGAAAGATCAGTGACATGAAAGGAACCAAGCTCTTTTCCTGTGTTTCTAGTTAGTAGGGAGGCCTTTTTACATGCCCTATTACAGCTCTCTAAGCAGTATTTTGTCTGCAGAAAATGTTTGGGAACTATCTCTGAATGAGAGGTTTCAGACTGAATAGCTGAAATATGCCTCCTTCTGTTAAAGACCTTCCTTCCAGTTCCCAGTCTTGATAATTCAGGGAAGAGAAGTTTCCACCTGAGTCCTTTCTGCCCGCTGAACTTTCAGAAGATCACAGGATCAGAAGGAGACCAGGAGAAGATCAGTGGCCTTTTCAAGCATCCACGAAGTTAATGGCACACCAGGATGCCTGGCTGCCCAGGAGCCATCTGGTGCCTCCATTCACATGACAGGGCAGCAGGTACAGCTCCAGGATGCAACAGGAGTGGTCATCTTCTCAGGGAGCTGTTTGGCAGTTGGTACAGCTGTGGTCTGTGAATCACAGACGGTGGCAACCAGCCGTGGCTGGCATGCAGAGCCATGGTGCAGGCAGGAGGTTCTGCCCGGCACAGCAAATACTGCTCTCGCCCTAGCTGCAGGCAGTCAGGAGACTGAAGCCAGCGGCATGAGTCCTTCACTTGATGTGTGAGATCACACAAGTCCAGGCTTATGAAGGATCATACGCTGAACATGAGTCAACTCTGTGATGTTCTTGCAAGGAAGGTGTTCTTGGCTATATTTATAAGACTGCAATACCTAAAATATGAGAGGCAATTACGCCATGCTGCTAATTGCTAATGACTCCCCAGCTCTAGTCCTGTGTCCATTTTTGGGAATAGAAATAGGGTCACAGTGAGAATCTATGGGAGAACCACCTCAGCAACAGAAATTCAAATAACATGTGATGTTATTCTGTGATATTGAAGCTGTTTGGGTGCTCAATCTATAGAAGCAAATACTAAAAGGAGCTGAGGAAACAGTTTCTGTGAACAATAATAATTATTAGTAATGATTACTTAATGATTAAATTAATAGTGAAGTAAGAAGAAAATCAGTATTATTTAAACCTTTAGATGAAGAGTCAAGTTGTCAGGAAAACTTGCTAACTATAGAATTAGTAAATGGGCTACGTGCAGAGGATGAGGGTTCTCTGAGAAGGTTACACAATTATTGGTCACTCATAATCTGTTGATATTAATCCTCTCTTAATGAAAAGGTTTTTATGAGATGATCTCCTTAGGTCCCTCCCAAGCTGATTCTGTGACTTAGTGCCAGTCAGACATCTGCTTTCTGTGTTTCTTATTAAAAAATACCTTTATTTAGTGGCTGTGTGCTCCCACAGTCAGTGAAGGCATGTTGGAGTTGCCCATCTATATTTTAACAACCTGTGTACTAAGTATAGTGCAGCCTCTCACACTGAGTGGTCTCCAAATCCAGTTAGGAACAAGGAACAATAACACATCCTGAACTCTCAGGGTGCTTTAAAATCAAACTCATCATGGTATAATCAGGGTAGGATTTTTATTATTTGCAGGAAACAATATAAATGTGAACTCAGATGTTGAATAAGCAGTTTAAAAAGAAATATTGAATAACTTTTCATTCATTGTTTAAAAAAGGGCAATCAAAGCCTGTGTGCATTGTGCTTTAATTAGCCAGATTACCATCATAGCATGGCTGCTTCTCCGTAAGACTTCAACAGAACCATACAGCTACTCTGAAGTGGATGGTGCATTGATTTCCAAAGAAGAGAGAGCTAAATAGGAACACATGACATGTAGTAGCACATTCACAGAAGACATAAGAATGAAGATACTCAAGGACTCAAAGGTATCTTTAGGGTAATCAAGTCAAGGCAACATTTCAAATAGCTTCTTTCATAAATTCTCTCTTCTCATTTTGAGCCTGGCTAATTTATATTCATTTGTATTTCTGTCCACACCATCCATTAACTTAAGTAATTGCTTTTTCTTCTTTGATACTTACTCCACTACTTAGAGAGAGTAATCTTAATGTTTTTTTCTTAGCTTTCATTTTGCTGGACTACAAACCCCAGCTTTTTTAATGCTTTCCACTAAAGCAGGTCCTTCAGTCTCCTGGTCTGTTTTGTACCTCTTATAGTCATGAAGCTTTCCTGAGTGGGAGTAATCAGAAATGCCTATATATTTCAAAGGGGATTTCCCTACAGCCCATTGCAATGACTGTAATACTCCCCTTTCTGTACTGAAATCACCACCTCTGGTATGTTGTAGGAACATCATCTTGTTTATGGCTACAGTATAGGGATAGCTGTGTAGAAATACACCAGAAAGCTCTCTGTGAGGTAGTGCCAAAACTGAAAGCCATACTGCAGTGACCACTCAAACTTACACGTGAAGTTCTGTGCAGCTTCTGAGCATCCAGACCAACTGATCTTGCATCAGGTATAAATATTCAGTCATAGACCATCATCCTATATAGCATCATCTCATAGTAAGCAATGAACTGGTAGATGTGCTGCTGTGTGGCTGGTTTGGTATCACATGATCAGAAATTGCATAGTTCCTGGAAGCTCAAACCTTTTCCATTCTCAGGTCCTTGAGCTATTTAGCAGCTGACTTTGCTGAACAGATCACTGGATTTATACGAATGCAGCCTTAAGAGCTGAGATCAAAACCAAATTTCCCAAGGTTTATCCTTGTGCTGATTCTATCCCTGATTATTTTCTATTACCAACTCTTCAGTGATGTCATAACTGCATAGTAAAACTTGACTAAAACATTGTCATCTTTGACTATTACCATCCTTGATTATTTGGACTCACTGACTGCGGCCCTGACCCCAACCTGCTGCCTGAGCTTAACCTTAGAACTGCCCCATCACCAGACTTGTCTGGCTATCTGGACTGCTGGCAGAGCCTGGATATTGTTGCTGCTCTGCCCTGCTGTCATGCTGGCTCCTGGTGCCCCATTTTTCATCCTGTCCCACGACTCCTTCCATCAGTTGAGTATATCAGTAATAGTATATTTTAGTCACCGTGTTGGCTATTTTTCTATCCTGTCATGTTCTTTTATCTGTTGTTACAACTTCCTTAATGTTCTCTTTTTCTCAATCAGGAATGAAGCTCAGAAAAGCCCTCACAGATGCCTTGTATCTTAGTTTAAATGGTTTCTTCACAATTACCAGAGCTTTGGCCCCAGAGGTCCATGATACAGGAGCACATGTGGCATGCGTGTATATGTCTCCAGGTCTCATCAAGTGAGTAAAATTGATCTCTGCCAAGGGACATCAACTAACAAATGCATCCTGAACATAAACTGCAAGGTTTCCACCAGGGCAGAGGAAGAATTCAGCTATTGGTGAAGTGGTGGAAACAGTGGCCACAAAAAAATTGGTAAACTGGGAAGAAACTTGTGCTTGGGAAGAAACAGACAGACCAAAAACAGATGAAGAAATTTTTTCCACAAAACTGAATTAAAGGTTTATAACAAAAGACAGAGACAAAATACATCAGAAACACAATAGCTCCGTAGAAATAAAAGAGACAATAAATTGGCTTCTGCTCTGAAAAAAAGGGATACTGAGAATTTTTCCAAAACACTGAGTTGGAATGAGGCTGTTCTGAGGCTTTCCAAAGCAACTCCTGGCTTTACTACATTTCAGAAATAGGGTTTTTAAAAAAATATTATTTGTCCTCATTGCTGTAAAGTTATTTAATCCTTGAAGGGAGCCACCTTACAACTTACATTATGCAGACTTCCAAGGATCCCTGCCATACTTTTAGAAGCTCCCAAAAGATAACCACTGTCAGTAGATTTTAATTTGCCATAAGTACTTTTTTGAGTTTATAATTTGAAGAATGATGGAAACCAGAGCATGTACACCATGTGAATGTATGTTCAGCAAGATGTTTTGTAGGTTATTAGGTATTTTTTCTTAAGAGTTTAGTGCTCTAATAATTTAAATTTGAAAGCACATACATACATTGTATCAATGTAAATTGTCTCTCTACACTAAGGCCACACTTCATAAGCAGTTTCCTGGTTTAAATCATGATTTCAAAGATCTTTGTTGAGAATTGGGGTGGAGTCTCCCCAGGGAAGCTTTTAATCTTGTTTGGATACTATTGCATTTGCCTAAATTAACTCATATTTCCAACCAACTGATCAGTGATAGCTTCTGATCTAAAACTGACTCACATGTGGTTCCTTCAAAAAATAACACACCTAACATTGGTAAAAACCACCCACAATGTAGCAGAGGTTAAAAATATTTCCACTCCCTTTCTGCAGGTCACTCAAAATTATTGATTACCTGAATATCTGAATGGCAAAGCAGGTTGGGCATGAAGATGATGGCATGAAGAAAGTACTTAAAATACATAGTTCATTTTTTTACAATTGCACTGCTACAGATATGATATTCATTTTTTAGACTTCCTTGGAAATAATGCATCAATGTACCTTACCTACTCCTACTTCAGGCTGGAAATTTTAGCCTTAGATACATTCGGAACTGGAAAAACTCCTGAAAAAAACCTCACAAAACTATTAAGGATTTTCTTTGTGTTCAGAGAGTAGAGATTTTCAAAGGAGCTCAGCCTGTTTGGGTGTATTTTCTTGTTAGCCAAGCAAAATAGGACCTGAGAGGCAATTCAGCTGTGGCCTATAAATATATTCTAGACTACATGCTAGTAGAGAAGAAAAGCTTCCCATGAATGTTTATGCTGGAAATTAGAAGGTTACTCAATCCTCACAGCAGTGATGCTTTGAAACAATCTTTCACTGGAGGAATGAGGCAAAGCCATTTTAAGTTGCAGGTTGATTATCTGCAAGGATGATCCCATGGTTTCTTGTGACAAGAAATGACAGGGTGTGTGGGTCTATGGATAGACTCCTTTTCAGAAACATGGCCTTACTTGTCACAGTGGGAACTTTGGGATGATGAGTATTCTGGAAAATCTGGCTTTTACTAGATGTCTGAAAGTGAACAGAGGCCATTCATTAGTAACCATAGACAGCAGAGAACTTCAAACCTCCTTTTCATGTGGTATTAACATGAGGCACCTGGAAGGCAAAAAGTAGGCATTCGATCACAGACTACAGATTGATTTGAATAAAATCATGTTATGAAGATATTTATTTAATAAAAATACAGAAATTCAACACAAACAATTACACAAATGATATCTTACTCAGTCTTGCTACCAGTTATTATGCTACCCCTTCCAGTTATCAGTTTATTACAGGATACAGTCTTCATGTTGCACACTGTCTTCTGCAAGCCACGCTGATATTCCAAGTGCATGCTAGGAGTTGCCACGACCAGACATTTCAGAGAGAATAAAGGTACTGATGGTGTTCCTAGAGATGGGCGGCACCGTCTTGCCCAAGGGCACACCAAGGCTAACCCCCGTCAGTGAGAGCTTGGGCTGTGCCCAGGAGGAGCGCTTAGGGTGGAGAACAAGGCTGAGCTACAGGGTGTGGACTAGGTATAGCTACAACAGGGCAAAAGGGAGCTTTGCCTTGTTTATTTTTCCTATGTCGTAAAACTAAAGGAAGTTGGTCAAACAATGGGCCTGACAACTTCAATAGTTTTTTGTTTTGTTTTCCTCCAGCTTTTCTTGTCTGCATGCTTCTTTGGGTTTTTGATTTGGCTTATAGACCTCTCAGTGGTCATGATCACAGATCTGGTTTTGGGTGTCTGTTCCAGAGCTGATACAATTGGAGAGCTAAATAAGACAGGACCTTAAGGACATTGTCCTGATCATTATGTTTCTTTCCTCATGAGATGCTTTTGATTAGCTGCCTGAAATACAGGTTTCACAAGGAACTCCTGCGGTGCAGAAGTTTGTCTGGCAAAACTAATTGAGGAGAAATGGCCCAATTAGGAACCTGATTGTACTTTTCCATTCCTAATGGCAAACTCTGCTACAACTCATGTCCTGTAGGAAGTGTTTGCAGACTTAGTCCTCTTTATTTTTGAACCAACAAGCAGTGCAACCCATGCATCCATGTGTGTCCCTAGAACAAAATGTTTTAGAGAGAAAGGGCAAGTTTTGTGCAAAGTCTTTAACAAAAGCACTCCTCAACCTCAGCTGCTTCAGTTAATGACCAGCTTTCAGCTGACATGGAGATGCCTACTAATGTAACTGAAAGCATTATGTACATAGTTGTTTCACACAGAAAAACAGAATCAGCCAACAACTTGCATATGCCCTGCTGTGGCTCAGCAAAAGCTTTAATGTCATTTCTTTGCTTCATATAAAGAAGAAACCCTGACAGTGTATCAGGGAATATTCCCCCCAAGAATCCACTTTCTCAATGAAAGCTCATAAGCAGCAGAGGAACAGACATAGGGCTCACACAAAACATCATCTCTGAACATTTGGTCTTGTATCTGCTAGCAGTTTCCTCTAGCAGGAACGTTTTTCCAGATCCTACCATTTAAGTGTCTCCTGCTGGCAGCCAGCTTAAAACCCTGGGGCTTCCATCTATGAGTTCAGTACTAAAGCCCTTCTACTCCTTCACTTTCCCACCTGAGAATTCTCCAAAGGAGAGGATATGCCTATATGGAAATAAAATACAGTTCTTCCAGTTAAACCATTTCAGGCACCAAAATCTGGCTGTCCCAAAAATACACAAAACATTCTTAGCAAGGCAAATTCTCTCCTTTGATGAATAAACAGCTGATCAAGACAAACAGGTCAGTAGTTATCTGAGCAACATCTAGGGCCATTGCCCATATGATTTACTGGTCTTTGAAGAATATATTTCCTTCAAATAAGCTATATTGTTAAAAGGGTGAGGAAGAAGATAGAGTGAACTGGTTACCTATAGGAAAACTCAACCTTTATAAACCTTATTCATATTCCATGTTTCTGGGTAAGTCTTTTCCAGATTATCAACACAATCACTTCTACTTTTTAATGTATCAACACTTACTGTGTAACACAAAAGAGCTATCAAAAGCAACCAGTTTGCTTTCCGTACATGATTAATTTGTATTACCTTCACCATACCCCATTACTAAAGCAGCAAATTCCTGCTTGTCTGTAGGAGTTGACAGTGCCACCTTCTTTTTCCTCCAGAGACTGAGCTAGGCATGTTGATCTGATTTAACTGCTACCGAAAATCTTAACATTTGCTCCCTAACCCATTCCACATGACCCACCCACTCATTTTGCAGTAGCTCTGGCTCATCTGCATTTCTACAAGCCAATTTGACTCACTAAACCCACAGAAAACTTCCTCCTCCATTTTTGCTGTTTTCCTCCCTTTCCATTGGATTAAATCAGCTCACGGGAGCTGGCCAAACAACAGAAAATGCACAAAACCAGAAGATTTCTGGTCAGAATCGGAGTTTCCAATTTCTGTCAGGAGTGAGCTGATCACTTGGTTCACTGCACCTTGAGAAAACACAGGGAGCCATATAAACAATCTGTGAACATGCCTCATCTACAGTTTAAAACCAGACTAGCTTAACTCTTACAAAGGTTCTTTAATCCACAGTGACTTTGCACATGAAGACACATGGTACCATAAGTTTCGCAAGCTCATCTGTTAAGGCAGCATCCTTCAACAGACAAGGGGCAAGATCATGAAAGAGCTGCAAGCATTTTTGCAGTGACCATCCAACTGAAGCCCGGGAGTACGCAAAGCTCTTGCTGAAGGAAGAATCCACGCAACAACTAATGTAATGGTTGTAATACAAGGTGGAATGCAGAGAAAACCAAAAGGCAACAGATTTAGCAAGGAGAGGTAGGAGTGGCTTCCACACAAATGTCTTTATTTCCATAAATACAGCAATAAAAAGCCAACTTTTAAAGAAGGGGGGGGGGGGGGGGGGGGGAGAGATTTATAGATATATGTTTCTCTATGACAAAAATCATTTACATTCTGGTAACTCACATTCAGAGAAAGGCAGCAGGGCATAACATTCAAATGAGTAACTAGTGAAAGGCAGTAATGTTTTTGTATTAATAATCAAAAGTATAACACCGCAATATTTAATCTTGAATTGGTATGTACAAATGCCATCTCCTACACAGCAATAAATCAAGACACATACACTATAAGGAGCACATACACTGATTTCTGTTAAATTGAAAAAGCAGGAATCATACTTAACAAAAATCTCCTCTGAACTGGTAACATAGGAAAACCACTTTTGAGTGGTAAACAACAAAAATAAAACACTGAAATAGCTAAAGAAAACTAGTTTTAAAAGAAATACAATTAACAAACAGGAAGCACGATGTAGGATTACCTCTTCCCAAATATCCAATCACTTATTTTGCTCTAAAGTAGATTACACAGCACACAGAAAAGTTATTATATTTCAGTATAGTATTAAAATGCAGGCTTTTGCAATTTGGTCCATTTACATTTTGCTGATTATTTTAGCCTGTTGTATTGGCAAGAAAAGTTGTGTGTCCCTCAATCTTTGGATATAAAAAAAAGAGAGAAATTACATTCTTCAGCATAAAAGCAAGATTTTGAGAAATCTGTACATTATTTTTTTGGTTACGCGCATTTAGTTTATTACTTTCATTCATGCAAAAACTGTGAATGAATCCCATTCCAGATGAGGATTTTACTGTAAAATTTAAACTGTCCATTTATTAGATTACATAGCAATGGAAAAAAAGCTTAATCCACAAACTATCTTGCTACAGAACTCTACTCAGTTAAAATTACGCTAATCTTACACATTTGTCTTCTTAGAAATGCAGGTGTAACAATTCGTTCAGAAAAGCTAAAAGACAAACAAATTTGAAACATAACAGATCTGAAAACTACACTCACTCGTTTTTATGTAAGAGGTTCAAACATTTTAAAAGCTACACGAAACCTCCAAAGAACAGACACTAAACTGTTAAAACAAACTACAAGTAACCACTACAGACCTGACAGTAATTCTAGAGAAAAATGAGTAATATCATCAAACTATCAAATTCTTGTATTTCCTAAAAATGTAAGTGCAAATCAGAGGTTGCATTTCAAATGATTAGAAAGCTTGAAATGAGTAAAATAATTCATGTGTATAACATCATTAATATTCTCTATTAGCCACTTAATATATAAATATAGACTGGAATTTTAACTAGGGAAAATTATTTTTTTAGAGGTAAGGAGAGAGAAATTCAACAGGGTTCTATCTCTGAAGGAGCAGATAAAATCCTCCAGCAAACATTCTGTCATTGCCAAATTGTGCCTTAGGCACTGTATTCAACTGAAAAAAATAGACTGGTTTTGGCAAGTAAATCTGGAAAGCCTGTACAATCACAAATAAAATATACTCATGCTCTGAAGTTACACAGCCTTCCATCAACATCTCAAAGCATGTTATGGAGCAAATACACTCTCTCCTTCTAGTAGCAATAGGCACAGAGGATCTGCCCACAGACCCCCATCTCCACATCAGTGCATTCCCTTGTAAGCAGCAGAATCTGTATTTCCCAAATTTGATACTCATTCTCAGGACTCTATAGAACAATTATCACTTATATTAATTTGACATATATTATAGCAGAATTACATATATATGAGACATCCAGTTTGCAAAGATGACAAATGTATCAGGCTGCAAATAAACAGTTGCTATATCTACATACGACGGTGCAAATTACTGGTGTCATAAAGGCACTTGTCTCTCACAGACAGTACTGTCTTCTCAAATCAGTCAAAAATAGATCTAAAAATACTTATTTTTAACATCTGAAATGGTTTTTACTTCTTAAGGTGACACAAACCATCACCCACAGAACAAAAACTCATTAATTCAACTTGAAAGAGCTAAGTGCAAAATATCCGTAATTAAATAAACCTTTCTAGTTAATTCATTTTAATGCCATGCTCTCAAAAAAATGCCAAAAAACATGCTATAGTAGAAATGTGATTGGCACGAGCAGTCACAAATAAAAAGGCAGGTGCATACAGTAGTACAAGAAAGCTTATTTACAATGCTGCTAAAATAACTAAGTGATGAGTTGCAAGGAGAGATATTTGCCACGAGTCTTTTCCAAGACATGCTTGAAGCCACACCTGACCAGTATGAAATATATAACACCCGTTTACACCAACAGGGACATCTTTATAGCTAGCTACCTAATTTTACAAAAATAATTCCAAAATGCTCATTCATTTCAAAGTGAATTCTGTTTCTGTTTTCACTGCATGTGAAAAGACAAATCAAAACCAGATCTAACAACAGTTTAAAAAGACACCTAAGCAGTCACTAAATAAAGCTCAGTGCAGTTTTCAGGAGTTTACAGATGGCAGTGTGAAATCCTCCAAAACCCATTTATCTGGTCAGTACATATGTACAGATTTTCTTCTCCAAGTCTCAGCACCTTAAAGCAGTAATTTGAAAGTTTCCACCAACAAAAGACCTGTTTTTGCAAATCAAAGGGCTCAGGTATTACAAAAAATGGGCATAATTGGCTTTGCCTATATAAATGCTAATTTGCAGTTGTCATTATAGCTCCATTAACCAAGAAAACTAAAGGCCAAGAAAGGTGTGATGGATGGAATAAATCAAGAACAACCCAAAAGCCAGCAGGTTTTTTGCCCTTAATACTTTGTTGTTACAGCAAATTAAGAGTATTATATCCAGACTGCTGTGAAGTTGGTGGATGGATCCTCATGCTTGAATATCAGTTTTCATGACCAGCCTTCTTCAAATAGTCTTGCCAGTACTGTACCAGAAGTTTCTGTACCTTTGAAAAATCCACATTCACTGAACATTGCACAGGGTTATTAAAACAAAAACAGCAGGAGAAAGAAAAGAAATAAAACCAAAAAAACAGAAAAAAAAAGCAGCCACATAATCAAGTATTAAGCTATTCCTTCAGAGAATCACACTTCTTTGCTTATAGCAATGACCAGAATTGCTGATGGTGTACTGACAGTTGCCATGGCAAGTGGGTGACTGCGTGGGATAGCAGACATCTAGCCCAGTCAACTGCTTATGCAAGCTCCGTGATTTGAGCAAGCACAGAACATACCACTTTTATTATGTGCTGCCAACAATCTGCATAAAGTACCAAAGGAGAAAATGTCCTCCTGTGTCAGGCCACGGCTGCTTCAGTATTCCCATTCATCTGTTTTCATGTCCAGATAGTAAAGAATATTCTGTGCAAGCTTTACCGCCTGCTTTCTGGCAGCCTTACACCGCTCGTCACCTTGTGGATCAACAGCATCAAGTGCCAGAAGTTGTTTTGTAAGAAGTTCTTCCAACCTCATGTAATTTTTATCCGTTCTGTTTCCATCAAATGAAATGACTTCCTGCTGAATCTGAGACAAGTTTCCAAGAACAGTCCAAACTGCTCTATGAGACTGATGTTCCGCAGCAGTTTGCTCAGGATACATTTGCCTTTTTTCAAGTGCTTCCTTCAAATCAATATATGTTATAAGAGTTTGAATTTCTATTACTGCTCTTCTCCTGGCTTCTCTAATACAGGGGTTTTTTCCAAGACTCACCTCGTCTAAGTGGGCAATTAATCCCTGCAATTCTGCTTTAGATCCTAAATACAAATCAGAAGCATTCTCTGTTTTTAAAAGTAAAGAATTCACTTCCTTCATTTTCTTGCGAATCTCTTCTATTTTTAGAATGGACTGATTTTGTGCCAAATCATAAGCGTGAGCGGAATTTGCTTCTTCCTCCAAGTCCAGGTATTTCTGCAATTTATTGATCTCTTCCACTACTTCCTTTCTGTAATTTCTTATTTCTGTGCGACCACAGACATCTAAAGCATCCAAGTCAGCAATAAGGCCTGTAAGCACACAGGACAGATGCCTGCAGGTATCATCACTACTCACCCCCATTAGAAGTGCAATAAGAGTTCCTCTTGCTTTGTTCACATCACACATTACAGAGTTAATTTTGGAGACAGAAGGATGCGCATCATTAGAGAGTGGCAGGGACAGCTGCTGCTTTATGCAGCTTTCTATAATCTCCTGAACAGCACAGACTTTTGTCAGAGTGCGGTATCTTGCTTTACGTAAAGAAATTTTCCCTCCAGTTTTCACCTGGGTAAGCCTCAATACAATGTCCTGAATACCTTCTTCAAATTCGTCACTTATACAATTACCTCCTTTGTAAAAAGGTGTAATCTCACGTTCCACAAGTGACTGTGCCTCCTTGAATATAGCCTCTATTTCCAGTCTGCGCGGATGGTTTGCATTTTGTTCCAGTTCCTTAAGCAGCCTCTCTGTTTCCTGAGCAGCCCGCTTTCTGGCTTGCTGGATATCCCCCTTTCCTTCGGTGTCTACAGAATCTATTTCAAAAAGCTGTTTTGTGAGACTCCTTTCCAGTTTCTTGTAATCTCCATCAGTAGACAGACCGCTGAAGACAACCACTTGCTGTTCAATCTCTTTGACTTCTTTCTGTATTTCATGCAACCGTTTTATGGATGGATGTTGGTTACCCATATCCATTCTCTTCTTTCGTCCAGTTTCAGATGAACTACAAGGAAAGTGAGAACAAGACTCGTGATTAATCGAGTGCTATGCAAGCACATATCACAACTTTTATGATAACCTGAAGGACTTCTGCATCAGAGCCATTTTAAATATCATTAGCAACAGGAATAAACCAACTTGGCTGACATTTCATAGCCACTGCCCTGTTGTTTAACTCCTCTTTCTCCCACTCGGGCTGCAGGGGCGACGCTTTAGTTAGCACACCACCAGCTCTTAGCGTGTACCCACAACCTTCAGCCCTCCCTTTCCCACCTGCTCTGCCGCTGAAGGCAGCGGAACAACGCACACCCGCGGCCCAGGGGAAAACCAGCGGCAAAACCCGACCGCCCTCGGGGTGCCAGAGCCCCACGGAACGGCTCCTTCGGCCGCACAGGCCCCACGGCTGACGCTCCGCCGGCAGCACTCGCCAGGTCCCTCCACGGCAGCGACCTCCCGCTCCCCACGCCGGTGCTGGGACCCGGGCCGGCGGGGGCAAGACACGACATGCCGGGGGAACCTGAGAAGAGGCTCATCCCCACCGCCCCGCTCCATCCCAGCAGCAAACCCTCGCAGCGGCGGCGTCGCACCCAGCAACGCTCGCTCGCTCCCTCCCGCCTTGCCTCGCCTCGCCCGCCTCACCCGCCGGCCGCCTCGGCCTCGCGACCCGCTGGCCGGCCCGGCGCTGCGCTGCGCCACGGGCCGAGCGGCAGCGAACCCCGGGAGCCAGCCCCGCCCCGCGTCCGG
>WUAM01000071.1:19258273-19280778 GCA_024336885.1 Actenoides hombroni
CGGCGCGTCCCAGGGACGCGGCACCTTCCTAGCGCCGCCCCCGACGGCAGCGCCGCGCCCCGGCTGGCCTCGCCTTTGCGACACCACCGTAAAGCGCCGGCGGCCGTCGGGAGGCGGGCGATGGCGGGGGTAGTGGTCCGGCAGCTACGGGGGACCGGCTGCTGCTCCTGCCGCCGCCTCCCCTCCTCCTCCTCCTCCTCCTCCTCCTCCTCAGCTGGCGGCGGCCCCACGGCTGAGCGCGGGGACCTGCGGGAGAGCGCGGTAAACCCAGGCGGGAGGGGAGGGGGAGCAACTCCGGCGTCCCGGAGCCGGCCTACCGCAGGGGAGGCCTCGGGGGAGGCGGGGGGCCGCCGTGGCTGCCCCCGCCGTCGCTCTCGGAGTCGCTGGGCGGGGGCATCCCGATAAAAGCCTGCGTTTCCCGACGCCTCTCCTTGTTCACGCGTTTTCCAACGCCCCAGTGTTTGTAAATACCCCCGGGGCCTTGCCGCGTTGTGCGGGTGGGGCGCTGAGGCCCAGGGGAGGTAAAACGCCCTCACTGACGGAGCGGCAGGTTATGGGCTCTTGGAGCCAGGCCATCCTAAACCTGGCCTGAAAAGGTAACACGCTTGTGTGTGTTCACAGGGATACACAAAGAAAGCAGCCCTTAGGAAGACTTATATGCTTGCTGGTTCCTGCCATCAGATATTTTAGCCAAGTGTGTCAAGGTTTACAGTCAGGGCAGCCCACTAGACCTATAACAGACAGTCTCTTGTTAACCTCTTTCCCTCCCCAAAGGGGAAGAGAAAGGGAATGAGGGAGAGACACTTATCGATTAGAAAAGGAAACTAGAACAGTTTTAATGAAAATAATAGTAATAAAAATTTACTTTATACAAAACCACTATGGAACCCAACCCCCATGATGGCAATTATGTCACTGACACCCCTGGAGCAGGCCCTGAGGATGACCCAGGCTGGACCCAGCAGCAGATAGGAATGGGTTTCAGGAACTGGATTCAGGAATGCATGGATCGGGATCAAAGGCAGAATGGACAGAGTCCTCCTTGGATGCTGGCCATTGAAGTAGAGACCTTGACCCTCATGACCTTTGTACTGAATATGATGTATAGGGGATGGAATCCCATTATGGTCAGTGTAGGGTCACCTGTCCTGTCTGCTCCTCCCCACAGGTGTCGCCTTCCCCCCTTAACGAGATACACAAGATCCAGCAGTGGCCTTGGTCTGCACACCAACCCTTGGTACTAACTCTAAACGTGGGGTGTTACCACTGCTAGAAGCAGACACTGTGAAAACATGCCGTTAACTTCGGAAAGTGCAGTTAGTTAGAAGAACTGAGCTGGAAAGTAAAATCTCTGAACACAATCAGTTCTGTTCATGCTCAAACCGGAACAGAAGTGGAATATCAGTGGTGCAAAACCAAAACCAAACAAAAACGAACAAACAAAAAGAGGTTCGTTTTAAAACAAACAAGCAAACAAATCACAATTCATGTTTGTTGGAAAGAAGGCAAAGGTACCTTCTCTGTCGTGCATTTCTAAATGAAAGTAAATTTTAAATGTATCACATAGTTTTCAGTAAGGGGGAATGAATGCAGAGTTTCCGAACTTGTTATGGTTACGTCATTTAAAGCTGTGTGGAGTTTGGGAATTTATTTCAGATCGGATGTGCTTCAAAATCCGGTAAAGTGGTCGTGATGAGTTCTGCCTGTATTTTCAAGGGCCTGGGTTTCAGCCCCCCCGCACACTCCCGCAACGACTGGATCGGCCCCCCGGACAAGCTCTCCAACCTACGGCCGGTCATCTTCTACGTGCCTCCGGAGGAGTCGGCCCTAGAGCGGCGGCTGCGGGAGGCGCGGCAGGAGGCCCAGGCCTGCGACCAGCGGTTCTGGGCGCGGCACAACCGTGCCTTCAGCCAGGTGAGCCCGCGCAGCGCCCACTGCCGCTCGGCTCCCGCGCGCCCACCCGCAACCGGTGGGTTTGGTCTCCTCGAGGCAGGGTTCAGTTCTGCCTGCTGTTGATAAGAGCGGCAGGTTATGGGCTTTTGGAGCCAGGTCATCCTAAACCCGGCCTGAAAAGATAACACGCTTGTGTGTGTTCACAGGAATACACAAAGAAAGCAGCCCTTAGGAAGACTTACATACTTGCTGGTTCCTGCCATCAAATATTTTAGCCAAGTGTGTCAAGGTTTACAGTCAGGGCAGCTCACTAGACTTATGACAGACACTCTCTGTTAACCTCTTTCCCTCCCCAAAGGGGAAGAGAAAGGGAATAAGGGAGAGACACTTACCAGTTAGAAAAGGAAATTAGAAGAGCTTTAATGAAAATAATAAAAATTTACTTTATACAAAACCAGTATGTAACCCAACCCCCAGTTGGCACTTGATAACCATCTCTCTTAATACACACAGCCTCTTTGTGGAAATTACTTCTTTGTCATCCATTTCTTTAAAATTATGTACAAAATTCAAGAGCCTGCGTATTTTATTGCTCTTTAGTGGCATATAATGATATTTGACTTTTTCCTCTCTTGCACCAAAGATATAAAGTCATAGCCAGTCTCCATGCAAGCCCTGTCTGTGACTAGAGTGGCTGTTGAAAATGGTCCTGTAGCTTTTCTTGCTCTGTCATAAGCAAGAGAAATCAGGTATCATCACCAAGGGTAAATGAGGATCACGCCCTGTGCCCCAAAAAGACTGAAAGTGGTGGCTTTTCAGTTGTGGTCTGTCTTCTTTCCCTAGTGCAGCAGTGGTTAGGAGACACTGAATTTTGTTGGAAGTAATGGTTCAGTAATTCACCATTATTTGTGATGATCTTTGATCATCGTGTCCTCCCAAAACTTGCAAAGATTTCAGAGAAAAAATTAAGCTTGTTTTTTAATTCCATAGAACTGCTTTTTAAGTTTGAAAAACTTATGCACAAATAGTTATTCTGTTTCCATCTAAGTAGTTTCAATTTTTTAAGGCTTCATGTTTTTCTCTATACTCAAATTCTCAGTTATACAGTACAGCACATCTTCATAGTTTGTCTTATAAACTGAAGCTTTGGATCTTATAAAACAATACTGAAACTCAGATGTAGATTTATTCTGCAAATAAGTTTTATATGTGTCAGTAAAACACTTGCATGAATTAATTGATATGTGTAGGTAGCAGGATCTAAGTGACATACTTACAGGTTTAACTGACTCACTGGATTCGGGAAGATGTTTTGTTGACATTTCTGAGTACAATGAGTATTGCTTGTTATTGCAGAGGGTATTAAGCACCGCGCTGCTATCTGATTAAAAACAATGGTTAATTTCAAGGACTAAATACGTCAGATTCTAATGTGGAAAAACATGTTTTAGGAAAAAGAAGAATTTATTTATTCAAGACTGAAAGCCAAGGGTCTGGAAATGAGAGATGAAACAGGTTAGTGAGATCTTTATTTATTGTTAGTATAGTTTAGCGCAGTCTGAATTTTGTTTAATTTTGAATTCTGTTAGTTCATGCTTTTTGTGTTCTGTCACAAGTAAATCTTGAGGGTAGGACTTAGAAGTGTTTTCAGGAACGTGTTAAAAAAAGAGAGGAGGAGCTCTTCAGAGATATGTATGTGGGGGTCAGATCATATGTTGCACTGTTCTTGCCATAATTCCTTCCCCACAGCTGGGGGGAATGTGCTGAAATCCTAGCCAATTAATACAATAATTCTGTAGTCTAAGAAGCTCTAGAAGGGCTTTTTCCTGTCACGCCTCCTAACCCAGTGATCTAGCTGAGCTAAACACACAGAGCATTTACCTCAAGTGCATGTTATGGTTGGATGGATAAACTCATGCTCTTTGGTTTCAGGTCCGTAATGTGTACAGTGCATACAATATTTTTCCTTGAGGGAGAATAAGACAGCTTCAGAGGATACAGCAGCTGCTATCTCCTTGTCTTTGCCTGAGTACAGTTGCTGTGAAATAGTTGCCTCTCTAATTCATTAACAAGATGCCTTGTGGCATTATAACAGTGAATTGGCCATTGTAGTATAAGGTTGAATATTTTGTTCATTAGAATAATGATCTGTTGACTTTAGTAAAGCATCTGCTTTGATCTCTATATCACAGACCATTATTTTTCTCTTCTCTTTGTATCCTGCTGATCAGTGTGTGGTTGAGAAATAATTGAGTTCTGTGTTTAGAAAACGCTTCTTTTTATATTTCCATTTTGGGTTTATTTGTTTGTTTGTTGGTTTGGTTTTTTGTTTTGTTTGGTTTTTTGTTTTTGTGTGTGTGTGTTATTTTGTTTTGTTTACTTTTTATACCTCAGAAATAAAAAGTAGTAAGCATGTACAGCCCTTAGAAGTAAAATTATATTGGCTGCATGTGTTGATTTGCTATGTTCTATAATATACCTTCATGTGTATGTAAAATGAATAGTAATAACAATATCCATGAACAGTTGGAACTAAACCTACTTTTTTATATAAGTGCATCTGCAATCAGTTCCACTGATAGCAGTATCAAGAAACAAATTAACTATAGGTGTTAAGTAGGCAGCCTCCAGATAGTCTTAAAGTAAATTTATCCCACAGTATGTTAGTCCATTGTAATGTATTAGATTTGTAAATAATGACAAATAGGACTGATCAATAATTTACATTTCTGTTATCAGTGTCAAGAGCTTTAAAATGCATTTTGGAACAGTGACAAGTTGGATATGATGAGAGAGATGGAATTGTGATATTCATGTCCCCATGTAGCACATTCAAATTTGACCCTCATTTCAGATACATTAAAAGTGCCATAAGGTTTGTATTGGGATTATCTGGTAGAGCTGAGAATGTTTGCTGGTTCTCAGGATTCTACATCTGTGCTGTAGCCACAGGTTTTTCTTTCATGTTCTGTGGAGAGAATCCTTCTCTTATAACCTGCTTATGAGAGTGGTATGTTCAAAGTCATCTTTTGTACTTCCTTCTTCACAAAATAATTGCCTACTATATTGTTAATAAATCTGATCTCTCAGAACATATACTTATTGGTATAAGTTACTTGATACTTAACAACAGCAGCACAAAAAAAAGTACATCTAAAAATACCATGTCAGTCATGGACGGTGTTCTTTCTATATTTATTGACTTGCTTTAGCAGGGAAATTTAAATTCTAAGTGCTCTTACTGATGCTGTTTAGACTTCAGCCCCAGGAGAGGTTAATTTTACTCAAAGGATAGATACTTCTGGATCTATGGACTTTTTCATAGGGGTCCACTAGTACCCTAAATCTAAGACCTGATAAACATAATCACTTTCACAAATAATAAAGGTTTAAGAGTTATGCCAGCTTCAAGATGATCAGTATTTTTAAAGTTGGAAGGCAAAAACATATTAAATTGTTCAGGGTTCCACAGGAAGCTTGTAGGGGTGAGGCATCAGACCTAGCTGTCCTGCATCTGAACCCAGTGTCTTAATCCAAAGAATTATCTTGACATTGTTATGCCATTTTCAGGTCAAAAAGCAACACTGAATGCAGAAGAAATGGCTGATTTTTACAAGGACTTTCTAAGTAAAAATTTTAGGAAGCATATGCAGTATAACAGGTATGTAGAAGGTGTTTATGTTGACTATTATACATTACAGTCTAAGCCAAAGGCTTAGATCAAATTGAAAATTTGAACATTTTTTCCCACAATGGGTAAAACAGCACCTAAACCTATCATTTTAGGAAATTATGTTTTTAAATGGTATTGTTCTACTGCTTTTTGCTGATTTAGTGCAGAGCTGAATCTCCTGTCTGAGATTCAGAGTGGCAAGATCAGGCAGTCCGTGTTTCCTTGTATGGCAGGAGTCTCTTCATGCTGCTAATGGAAACTGATAAATGCAAATAAAACTTGAAATTTCTATAGGACAGACTCCAGTTGACTATTAAATAAGGACTGGTAAATGTGATTCATCTCAAAGGAAATTTTTTTAATGAGAGTAATATTTAGTATTCTTGGTTTTATTAATTTTGCAAGCATATAATAAAAATGAAAGTGATTATCTCTGAGTTTGAGGGCGTTTTGTGTGGCAAAGCATTACTTAAGTGGTCATCTGAACTCATCCTGTGTAGAACCTCAGCTCTAACTGGGTAAGCCACATCTGCTGTGCCTCTTCACAACACCTGTGACGTTGTTGCAGTGTTACTGTTTATACAACAACTTGATAAACTGGATTAGGGATTTGAAACTACTGAAAAATCATTTGTGAATACACATTGCCCTGCCAGGTAGCTGTGCACACTCAGTAGAGGGCTAGGAATGAGGAAGGAATGGGAAGCTGGAGGAGAATAGCACTTAATCCAGTTAAAGTAGCACTGCCCGCTGAATATGAAACCACAACTTCAGTTTCTTCTCTATATTGGATTGAAAGGTGTCAGAGAACTCCAAGGTGTCAAGTGTTATTGGGTTCCTATTAATGCAGTGCTAATGGGAATTCTACCATCACTGTGATCTACAACAGATTGTGGTTTAGGGTTCATTGTACATGTTGTGCATATACTGTAACATACTGTAGTGTAAGAACAACTTTACTGGAACATATTTAAAACAAATACGCACATCTTATCTGTCCCATGGAGGTGGGGGGGTGGGGGGAAACCTCACCATAAAACCTAAGCAACAGCATGAAAAGATGAAAAGTAAAAAAAATATTTTTGATAAGAGAATTGTTTAAATTGCCTGTAACTGATGAGCGAGAAAGCAAATAGTTTGTCTTAGAACTGGTCACCAGATTCCACTGTAGTGACCTTGCGATAATGTCCTGTCTTCACAGTGAGAGAGTTCAGACTTTGTGCCTAAACATGACCTTCCTTCTTGCTGCCTTGTAAAATCAGGTAGTCAGCAGCTGCATTGTTGTACTTTCAAAATGGAGCTGCATGGACTTGAAAGCAGTGGAGCTTTTTACAGGCAGTCTGATTTTGAGGAGTGATATGTGTGAAAATCTGTTTATGCATTCAGCTGTGTATTCTTTTGCAGTATTACCAGCTGGCCTGAGAACTCTGGCTGCTGAAGTGTTGCAACTTCTAAAATTTAATTAAAATTGAAGCAATGACTGTACCCAGATGCCATGAATATTTAGTTCAGGGTACTTAGACTGGAAATACATTCTCGTTTAGGAAAAAAAATTTGAGAAGGATGTAGGAAATGAGACATGAAAGAAACAGTTGCAATGTTAGCATGATATTTTGATTTAACATGACATTTGAGGGGGTAGCTCAGTGCTGCTTGTCATCATGATTTTAGCTACTACCCTTACTGAGAAATTAGTATCTGAGGGTTAGGTTAGATCTGTACATGCAGGGTTTCCCACAGAGATCACAGGAGACCTAAATCCCAGTGTTTAATTTTCCCTGCTAGTTCTACAGTGAGCATATTCTATTGCTTCTTGTGCAGCATTTTACAAAATGGGGGAGGGATCCTTATTAGAAGCTAGAAAGAAATGATGATATGACTTCAGTTTGTAATGGGGGCAAGAATTTGAAATGAGTTCTCAGTGGTTAAAAAGGACTGATACAGACTTATCTACATCTTGAATTGGGTCCAGAAGCCATGCACACCTCATAAAAACTACTTAAAGATAAAAGGACTAACTCTAAAGCATCACCTTTAAAAGGTACTGTGTTAGGAATATAATGTTTCCCATATTGGGTTATACAGCCTTTGAAGTGTGAATTTTGTTTGATTTTTTCCCCACCCTATAGGTGATGAACTATGCCCTTTCCAACACATGCATCTTCATACATGCACAAACAAATCTTACCCATAGCACAGCACTGGCAGGAAATTCTAGATAGCTTGATGAACAACTTCAGAAACATGAGATACGTTACAATTATTTTATCTTGCCTGATTTCAGACACAATTGCTCATAAAACTGCCTGTCCTGTACTTTTTTTATGATGGTTTTAGCCCTATAGTCCGCGTGTAATCTGTTTATGGAGTTGAGTATTCACATAGACCTTTTTGTAGCTTATTTAACTCTCATCAGGTATGAAAAGTGTTGCCACAAAGAATGGAAAATGCAGGTCATGACTGAATTGTCATTTGTCAATCCCAAAGGGTGTTTTAATATGTGTGTACCTTTTCCATGTTCCTGTTTTGTGTGCTGATGATTTTCCTGGCTTTGGAATCCTAGAGATTGGTATAAACGTAACTTTACTATCACATTCCTCATGGGACAAGTAGCAGTGGTGAGAGCTCTGAGGTGGCTTCGCTGGAAAAAGAAAAATGTTGGAAATTAATCACAGCTCCACGGAGAGTGCAACGCTAGCTAGGCCTGCTAGAAACTTCTTGTTTCTACTGATGTTCAGAATCTGAGGGACTAATGCAACGATTGCTTGAATCTGTTTATTAAACTATGTAAATAAAAGTTGCCGTTGTTCTTCATTTATAATCACTATGTAGATTTCCTTTACCTTTTATTCCAAGAATATCTAAAATACTTCCCAACCAAAACACATCTGAGAAAACTATTACAAGCTGTTTCATCATTTACGTGAAATGAAATGGATCACAACTGTCACACTTTCACCACAGAGTCATAGCTCCTAAATAGCATGTGATTCAGTATGCTGTACCTGAATTCAGGGCAGAGAATGATGTCTCCGCCACACATATTATAAAAGTATATAAAGACAAAATGTCTCATTTTGCAGCTTGGGGCAGTAGCTGTCTATAAGTAATACAACATGGCTGAAGGAATAAGCGTGATTTGTGAGAATACATGCAATAAATTTAGAACAATCCTCTTTTCAGTGTGATTCTTTCCTATTTTTAAGACTTATGGTAGGTTTTCATATACATTACTAATGCAATTGGATCTTTGTAGATAATCTTAATTAAAAGAAATGTGTCGCCCTTGGACAAGAGTTCCTTTAACCAGTGATTGGCAAAGATTTTACTTGCTGAGCAATAAACCAGATGCATTGCCAGTCAGTCTTGGTAGAAAAGGAAGCTGATACATGGCTGTATGGAGGAGAACATTAGTACTAATGTGCACTGCTTTCTTCTGGTGCATTTGGAGACAAACTGGAACACAGGAACTTCCACCTAAACATAAGGAGAAACTTCTGTAATGCGAGGGTGATGTAGCACTGGAACAGACTGCCCAGGGAGGCTGTGGATTCTCCTTTGGAGGCTCAAAACCCACCTGGATGCATTCCTGGGCAACCTGCTCTGGGTGAATCTGCTTTAGGAAGGTTGGACTAGATGATCTCCAGAGGTCCCTTCCAACACCTACCATTCTGTGATTTCTTTCAAAAAATACACTCTTCTCACCAGTTTCTCTGAGGCACCCAAACCAGCTTGCCTGAGGGTGCTTTTTCTGGTCTCCAGGTATGTAACATCAATAGGAAGGAGGTTGGCTTAAGTGAAGTTTTAAAGTGTTATGTATCTGTAATTGAAAAGAAGTTCCCTTCCTCAGAATGTTCTCCCTGTCCATTTATACAGTTAAATGATTACCTACTAAGAGAATTCTGTTAAAGAGAATGTATGTTGTCAAGTGTGTTTTCCTAAAGCTATGCTCTAGGCAATGTCCTGCTTTTGGAAATGTCAGCTCGGTAGCCATTGACCTGTTTTTCATGTCTAAATGTGACATGATTTATTCACACGCTTTTTCAGCTGGAGCAAAAAGAGCTTTGTCAGTATCAACTGTAATAATTCATTTGCAAGATGAAATAAATATTGATACCATAACACTGTTTTATACAATGATGATATCATGATTGAGGCTGAAACAGTCACTGAATTGTGATTTTTACCTGTTGTGTTAGTAAATGAAAAGAGTAATTAATAGTGTTTGCTGAGGTGATAACCAACACTTCTAGGAAAATATTTGTGAATGTTATTTACTGCAATTAGTATTCCAAAAGATTTATATTTATTAAGAAATTACGAAGTACAATGTTTCCTTAGGAAAATAAATTTTTGAAATAGACTGCTGTGCATATGTAATGTAATTCTTTAGGGCTTTACAGTAAATCATATCTTACAGTATATCAGTTTTGACCACAATGCAAATGCACGCTTTAATAAGTAGTTCCAACATAAAAGAATGGTTGGACAGTATAAGAAAATATCCCTGAAAGGCAGAGAGCAGAACTCCAGTGGACTGTTGGTTGACAGTCCTAAGTTCTGACAGCCTATGCATAAGAACCCTAAGGTAGTTTTACATGTGCTTTAAGAGGGTAAAGGTCAATCAAAAGAAGCTTTTTCATCTTCTGAGCTGTCCACTTTTATTAATACAGGTATTTTTGTGTCTGCCTGCTGAATCAGATCAGGATATTGATGCAATCCTAGAACTAATCCAAGGAAAAAAGTGTTGGATGTCAGTTGAATTTAACATGCCTCATCATGCAGATGTAAGTGTTCTACTGTTAGGCATGGGGGAGATGCAGGAATTCAGATGGAAAAGTTTGGATTGTGCTCCAGTCAATTCACAGTTAAAACTGTTTTTTGAACATGTCAGTTTAGTATTGGTCACCCCAAAATAACACAATCAGCATATGGTGGATCATGCTGGGATTCTGCTCTGAGCTGCTTGTAGGTAAAGTTCAGGCCTTTACGGCATTGCCTTCATTAAGATTCTGTGTGGAGCGCTGGGTCACTTCATCTAAAGCCTACTGAGGGAGTGAGGCATTTATCTATTAGGTAAGTTTTGAGCTCTGATTTAGAGTATCTAATAAAGCCACTGTGAAAAGATGTTATTAAAAATAATCCATCTGAAATTTTGAGTCTTATTACCAAAACCACAAGCATTTACTGAGATAATTACATTCTCTGAATAGCCAAAAGCCATATAGTTTTCTGCCAGCAGTGCATTATTTTTGATATTTTTTTCGTGACTCAAAGCAGTTGTAATAATGCTTTTAGATACTATTGATCATAAATCCTTTATACATCAAAGGAAGAATAAGGAGCTGCCACAGCCTACTAAAAATAATTTTTTTATGTATACAAAGGCCTGCTACAGTCACTGAAGCCAGTGAAATGGATCAAAGAGTGGCTTTCCTGTGTACATTTTCTGAGTATAGGAAAAGTACAAGGGAGCATTCTTATCATTAGGTATTTAGCTAATCCTGTCAGAAGGAGCAGCAGTATTTCATATTTAGTGTCAGCATGTGCCTTTTTATGTCTCATGCACTCAGCAAGTGCATAATAAAGAAACAGTACATCGGTCATTTTCAAATAATTTTAGATAGTTCGTAGTGACTCCTGGTGGTTATGTTCTGATAGTCTGTGTGGGGATTTTGCTGGTCACCAAATTTCTCTACTGGAGCATTAATTTTGATAGAATACGAGAGGAGTAAGAGGAAGCGTCAAATGGGGATTAAGAGGCAGACCAGTTAAAGGTTGGGTTGAAGTGATTGCAGCACCTTTATATTTGATTAATAAAGAACTATACATCTTAAAATAAATGCATTAGGAGTTTCAAAGGTAACGGTAGCAACTACTGAGAAGATAGCTTCTATATTTAACAGAACATTCTTGGGAATAAAATTAAAATCTAATTCAAAACTCAGATTTGTTATTTAGAAGCTGACCCTTCCTGGCCCCATTTTAAGGGGACTGTTCTGCTTGCAAATTTTAGCTTCCACTATCATTAAGCAAGATTGGTATCCTACAGGGTAATCGGATTTAGCCAAACAAGAACTTAATTTACATCCTGCATGGAGCCCACAGGCCAGTCTTTTGCATAAAGACTGGGAGACCAAAATGTTTTTGGGAAAGGATAATATATGCCTGGAACTGTAACATGCATGAATAATGTTTTCATATTGAAAATTATATCCACTGATTTACAGAATAATAATGCCATAATTTAATATTTGGGTTCATTTCTCAAAAAAATAGTTAAGGGAAACACAAGTTACTTTATTTCTTGTGAGTTTATTTCTTAAAGAGTTTATAAGTACATGTAATAATCTTGAAATACATACTCATTAGTATTCATTATTATATAAATCACTTCTTTGTGCCTTGACTTTGCATTTATTAATGGATTAAGGTTTACCCAAGTACTGAGAGATTTAGTTGACTGATACATTCAAATAGCAGATGCTGTGGAAGTGCAAAAGCAGTACTTTTGGCTAGAAACAGTAAAGGCAAAAAATTACATTATCCTTTTTAAGTGTGATCTTAAAAATATTATTTTATAGTACTACCCACAGTCATCAGGTTTAAATCAGGTTTAGAATCATGTAAATGCTCTGAAGACACGGTCCCTGTTTCATACAGCTCCTTGTCTTTTACTAGTTCAAACCAGGTACTCATTTAATCAAGTTTCTTATACTTTGCAGGGAAAGGCCCAGTGCTTTTCATTCTGGTGTATGCAGGTTCTCATCCTTTGGGGTAGTCCCATGTGTGTTGTGACCAGCCTGAGATGGCAGGAGGCAGCAGGAATGACTGTGTGCATCTTCTGGGACTGCTGGGAGGCAAATGGCACTCGGCCTAAGTTGGAGTAGCCCTGAAGCTACTTTAATGGACTATGACTGGCATGAGTTTTCAGCAGCCCTCTGCCAGTCAAAAAATGCTGACATTTGGCAGTACTCCGTTCACACCACTGCCGCCAAAGAACCCACTGATATGATTCAGCTGCAGAACTGACTGTGATAACTTTCACGCGCTGAGCCAGAACACATTAACAGGCAGAACTCAAGTTTCAGAATCATAAGAAATTCAGGTCACTTCAGAACTCATTGTTAAAGAACTTCCTGTTGACAAATTTTAGCTCTGTCTTTGTACTAAATCTCTGCTGTGGAAAATTCTTCGTATGCTGATCAGTGTATAGCATACACTGGCTATTTTTACAGGGCTCCAGAAAAGTTACAGATTTTCATTTTGAGAATGATTTGAATAATTAGAAGTCCAGATTCTTTGGCAGGGAGAGAGGTTGTTTTACAAACCAGTTTTGGTAGTCAAAGGATGACAAAATCCATGAACTGCAAGTTTCAAAAAGAGACTGGCTGCCTTGATTGTTTTCCAAGTGATTTTATTATTCTGGAGTGTCATATAGAAAACAGATCATATGACACAGCATAAACACTCTGTAACAAACCAAGTTTAGGCCCTTCTGACCTTAGTAGAAAACTCTGTCCAAAATTGTATGAAACTGAAAGACAAAATGAAAAATGAAACTAAATTCCAACAAATATATAAAAAACCCAAACCTTCCAGATTTACCAATCTTCTCACATTTACCAAAATAATATTTCACTTCTCATGTCATGTCCGGAAAATGCAGTTTCCTCGGGCCTCATGAAAAATTCCACCCTGAAAAACAGAACAAAATGCTAAGCTGACATGTGAGTAAATAGCCACAGGTGCTAATTTGTGCCAAAGGAGAATTCAAACTCACTTCAGAGAAAAAATCAGCTTTGCCATAGGACATTACAGAGCAGTTTTAATTGACAAAGAGATACTCAGAAATAATTAATTTGCTATGCTCCTCTGCTGCTTCTTCCCTGGTGCTACTTTTGCTGTAGGTAAAAGAGGGGTCGATGCAGTGTGGCACATGGAGACTTGCTGAGCGTGCCCAACAGTTACCGTGGTATCACAGCCATAAATGGGATTGCCATAGGAGTGAGTAAAATAGGCTGATGCTGGGAGAATGTGGCTGAAGAGTTGCTACTGGACAGGGTGTGTTTCAGTCTTGGGAAGTTTTTTCTCAGGCTTTTGACTCTTGAGGTTCACACTCTCTAAAAGCACCAAAGCAACTTATTACTTAGTGTATTATAGGGTGTATACTTGAGTCTGTAATTTATAGGTATTGTCCAACAGCCACTTTGCACTCAGTGTTCAATTTCATATGTAATTAACAATGTAACTTTAATGTTTAGTTCTATTATGTGTTTACGTGTAAATTAGAAAAACCAATCTGACTTATTTACAAGGTGAACTTTGGGTTTGGGCATTACCCAACAGAGTTCACAACCAAAAATTCAAAGAAGGTAAGTGAAATTAATGAGAATGCTGGTAACAGCCTTCCAGCCTCCTTGGGCTACAAAAGGAGGGGGATGAGAAATAACAAATTTGTGAACCTTCCTTTAAAGTTACTTAGAGTGCTTTCTGCTTTGGTGCACGATAAACCTGGCAATAACATTTTTACAGCTATGTAGCTAATTATAAGGATATGGAGCATGTTAAGTTGCTGCCCACAGCAGAATCATTTCCTGGGTAGATTTCTGGTCAGTGTTATACTCTTGATGAAGGAAGATACTCTTATGCATCAGGCTATTTGGCATGAGTCGTGACCGTTTCCAAACGTGGTGATTGTGTACTTTGTGGCCCTTCAGCATGTAATAATCATGTAGGCAGTACATTTCACTTTCATGGCTAATTTATATATATATCAGTTGTTTTCAGCTTTCTCCTAGTTTTTATTGAGGCATGTTTCAGTTCCTGTATACAGTTACATTATTTTCAATATGTAGGGTTTGAAAAACTATGTGAAACTGCATTATATATATATTTGAAACTATTTCAATGTATTATTTTAAATAGTAACAAACTCTTTTATGTTAGAATATACAGATTAAAAATCTAAAATGCTACATAAGGCATGTTTCACCAATTCCCCAGGACATTCCCAGGAGACTGTTAACTGATGTGATGGGGTGAACTGCTCTGTGTAATCAAAACACCTCAAACAGTCCAGGGGTTTTAGGTGACGTTGGTGTTGTAGAGAACTGCAGTGAAATGGATTTTTCCCTCGAAAGAAAGTCCTACAAGCTCTGTTTTATGGGAATTGTACTATGCTCAGCTGGCCACCAAAGTCAAAGGTCAAGGAGTCCTGCTTTAAATTCCTATCTTTAATTATTTATCCTTTGAAGCAAAATTGTAGCCTTAGAATATCTGTAATGATCTACATACTGATGAGGTAACTGCCTTCTCAGCCAGTTGCTGCATAGATTACAATGTACCTAAATTAATCCTAGCCTTTTTGGCACAAGGAAAACCTTCTGAATATGATGTGATGCAGTGGTATCTGCTAAACTTGACAGTTCAATAGCATCTCCTCTCTGTTTTCTTCTTCTATACTGGTCTCTAAATCGCAGAGGTATATATATATATGTATATATACAGAGGTATGAGGAATTCTTTTCTTCTGACACCTAAAAGGTTAGCTTCTAAGGCTTCCTCTCACCTCCCCTAGTATAGAGGGTATGCTAAGTGTGGATGGGCTGGGTTACAGATGGATTCTGTGGAGGTCCCAGGGAAAGCTATCACATGGAAGCCAGGTCCTTGTGGTTGTCTAAATCACACAGGGAGCAGGGAATAGACAGAACTGACAAGACACAAACATGATTTAAAACTGTATTCTCAACCTGGGGTATCAGACTGTTCTAGACCTTTTGAAGACTGTCCACAGATTGAGTTATTCAAGAATGTTTGCTGTTTGGTAACTGACAGATGAGCCAGTAGAGATAAAACACACCATCCATCCTGTAGGAATGAATTATGCAATCATTTTACTAATGTTTTAAATCCAAGACTTGATAGGTGCAATGTATGTATCTTGTTTTCTTCTGTATCATTGTGAAGATAAAGAAGTGAAGAGTGTGTCCATGGCATGTCTTTGAACTTAATACTTTTCAATGGATTTCTCTGTGAACTAGCAAGAAAATGTTTCATTAACACAGATAAAAAGACATAGAATTACAACATCTTAAACTGAAGCAAAATCTTCCCAGGACATACTTGCTGTGGGAAGAGGGAGGCAGCAAGGAGAGAAAATTCCAAACCCCTGGGAATAAGATCATCTCTCCTTATCCTGCATCTGCTCTATTTCCCAGGAGACGGGATGAGGAACAAAATATCTAGCACAGGCAGTTCTGTTTCCTATTGATTTCTAGAGTGACTCTGCCCTTCACAACCCCACGTATTGTGTACCATCCATCTAGCCACAGGCATATTCACAGAGGCCATTTTCTGTAGAGACATAATTGGTCATTGGCACAGAAACTACAGAAACAGTTGTCACACAGCAGAAACATTTCCATTTCACTTTCCCTTGGGGCAAACTGTATTACCATTAATTCCCCAGTCCAGTGCAGCTGAGTACTGCCTTGGTTTGAATAGCCTCTTAACCAAAGCAAATGCCAACAATGACAGGCAGATGCAAAATGGCCTCCCATAAAAAATGAGGAATTCCAATCACCCTTAGATGCCAAGTGAATTTGGTGTAATTCCATTTAGAGCATTAGTTAAGGAGGTGAGAAGAGCATTCAACAGAAGACCTGAAAGGGGGATAAGGGTTTGGCAATTACTGCAGCGTGTGCAGTAAAGGAATACATCACGTGAAAGGGAGGTTACTGATAAATAAGACTTGGGAACAATCATTTTCAATAACGACCATGGCACAAACAACGGGCAGCACTTTAGGCTCGAGAAAGTTGAAGCAAATGGGAGCAGTGAAGGGCAAGTTGAATCATCAGGGAGTTGGAGAATCTCTCAAAGAGAGTTCAATTCATTTAGCCAAGCAAATTGATGGTCAAGAGGGGAGAAAGGAGGGCAGGATCTCCTAGACAGGTGAGTGGAGGAAGGACCATCTGAGAGGGTTACCCAGGAAGAATCTTCTTTCTCTGCAATATTTTAGTCAAACATATAAAAGAGAAGTGTTACATTTGAGGACCTCCTTAGAAAAGCAAACACGTAGAAAAATGGGGCTAATCACTAGCAAGGGAAAAGAGCTGAAAAGAAATGACACAATCTGGCACAGTATCTATCCATATCTATTACCCTTGAGACTGAACACTGGAGGAGTGAGGTTCCTGGGCATGAAGGGCAAGATGCCTGCTTGGTTTTCAATAGGGTTTGATAATTACATTTAGAAAAAAGACCAGATGAGGTGATTGTCTGTAATGCCTTTTAGACTTTTGAGCCAGTTCTCTTTTATCAGTAGGTGCAAATTTCTACTTGGAAAAGGTCACATAATGGCATACACTGGCATTAGCATGTCTTGAGATTACCATATGCATGAACTTTGATAAAAGGCAGCATCTGAAAAATTACAACTTCCTTCTTTTATAAATGTATGTAAGAATCTTAGAATAAAGAACATACATCTTTTATATCTCCATGTGGAAGCACCAGTTCCCCTGGTGCTGAGACAAGTTTATGTCCCTGTCTGTGCCTCTGCCTAATGTTAGTTGGAAAAATGAATGCCTTTCTTAAGACTTTCTCAAAAAAAGGAAAATCTCATACTGGTTAATGAAATATCCCAGATTTACACTGTGTGAGTGAAATTAAAATCATAGCCCTCACAGGTTTAGGTTGGGTTTTTTTTTAGGAAAAAGCAGTTTTCGTAATGAAATTCTCCAGAATTTTGCGAGAAAAAGGTACCTAAAAGACTCTTTCACCGTGGAAAAAACCTTACAATGACTACAGAGATTATCAAGGTAAGAGTCTCACCTGATCTAATTGCAAGTAATCTGGCAGTAAAGCCTGGTGAGTTAGCAAATCTCCATAAAGGAATGCTGACAAACCATACAGGTAACAAAGAGCTGGTGCTCAAAAAAAGGGAAGGGGATAATGTAAGCAGCAATAAAGCAGGCACTTAGGAATCAGTAAAGGTGATCCTTTTGTTTTCTGCTTTTAACTGTTTGAACACAGACTATCAAAGATTTTGTCTTTGGAAAAGTCTGTTTATTGTGTTTGTGGAATAAATGTTTTTTCTTTATCTATACTAGGCCTTATCCTGATAGAAAGGTAAAGGAAGGGAGCACAGTCATAGATGGGAAGATCTGGGAGAGTGAAGAGGAATGCTGTGTCACACACTGAATGTTCTCACTGTAGTAGCAGCCAGGATTGTGATATTCCACCAACAGTGTTTTTTATTTCCTCTCAAAGATTTAATACACTTCTGCAGTGGTTCAATGACTGAGGTAGGTGCATATAGAAATAAATGTAACTTCCTGTGACTCATAGGCAGTGATTAAAATTCTCTTAACCTTGAATGAGCAACTGAAACCTTGAGAGAGAATAAACTCACTGAAAAGTGAGAGTAGAGAGGAAGGACAGGAGGAGCATAGGTGGAACGCTATCCTTCCTCATGCATAAGCATTGTAAGTCATGTAGAATGAATATGGAGAAGAGAGTCTTCCCAAGCTAGAAAGGTGCTGGGAGTCAACTATCAGCTGACTACGTAACATGGAAGCAAGTAAGGAAGAAAGTTGCCTCATCTCTCAATGAAATGAGAGGTATGGCAGAAGTAAAGAAAGAATGGGAATTGCTGGTTGAGCGAAGTATGTATTGGTGTGAGCATTCCTTCGTCTACGAAGGTGGGAACCTACTCCTTGAATGCAGGGAGGAAAGATAGAAGTCTAACTGTCATCATAGGCTCTCCTGTGCAAACCCTTGACCTGTTGGGAATTTTGATGTTTAAAAGTAGGATTTACAGTGCCTGTAAATTCATATACCATAGAGTATTATAGTTTGTCAAAGGGTGCAATTCTTAGCTCCTTGATCACTTACAACTTTGAAGACAAGTGTCAACTGAGATACATAAATGCAGCCATGTTGCTGATTTTGTGTAGTATTTTTCTTTATGTTAACACTAATATTGACACGCAAATTCTCTAATAGTTTCTAGCTTTCAAGTGGTTACTGTAACTGTATTACCTGAGGTTTTAAAGCCCATTTTTCATAATAAATAGAACTTTTTTAAAGCTAATTGAATGGGTTTTTTAAACCTTTCAGTCAGTATCTTTTGGGCTTTAACAATAGCACAGCTCTGTAATAGCTGGGAGATGAAAAGGATTCTGGTTAGCAAAATGTCCAGTGCAAGCATCCTGCTCTGTTTAAAAAAAAAAAAAAATCTAACAGAAATTAACTAATGAAATGGCTCGTTAAGGGTAGAGTTAACACTGCATGCTTTCTTTCCTTGTTATTTCTCTGTGGATAGAAAATGGCAGGGAAAAGCACACTGGCTTTCATTCGTTACAGCATTCCAGAAGTCCTTGTGACTCTGAAAAAGGAGAATTCACTTGCATGTAAATAAAGCTCACTGACTTGGGAAGCGGGATCAGGGCAGTGTTTATCAGCACTTTAATGCCATGTCCAACAGTTCCTGGGTTCCTGGTGCTATGTTCAGGAATCTTGACTATGACAATGGAATCACAGAATTGTCAGGGTTGGAGGGGACCTTAAAGATCATCTAGTTCCAACCCCCTGCCATGGGCAGGGACATGTCAAGGCAAACAAAATACAGCCCTTTTACTCCGACGTACCTGAGCTCCCTGATAACAAAGTAGCTCTGTGTGCAGTAATTGCAGATACGCACAAAGGGCTTAGGTTAAAATTGTGCCTGGGACTGTGTACCTGACACTTCTGACTCCTGAGTGCTGATTTTTATGTTTCCTCTTTTCCATAAAGGACGTTCTTGTAGGAAATACAAACTAAAAGCACATGCAACTGTCAAGTGACTGTGATGAAAAGCCAGACAGGTTGCTGAATATGATCTCACAATATTTATTATTGCCAGGATGCTTTTAAACAGCACTTTAGCAGCAGCTGAAATTATTCCAATGTAGTGCTTTACTGTGGCCCATATTTATAAAATGAAGTAATAGATTTTATAGACTGTAGGATTAGGTTTTAAAAACTTCTGTCTCTTTTGGAGGAAAGATCCTCTAATAATAATTTTTGTTTTTCCTTTTAATAACAAAGGTAAAATAAAACAACCCATGCTTCTTAAATGAAGTGAACCTGCATGTCTTTATAGAGGCTTGCTGTATTTGTGGATGTCAGTTAAACTGAATCTTACTTTGATGTGTTTATCACACTGTTGCATCTCAAAAACCTAAGAGCTTTGCACTGCATAAGTTGGCAACCGTTTGCTTTTCTCTCTCCCACTGTGAATTACAAACCTCCTCCTCTCTTCTGGGAGAGCAGGGAAATGGGTATATTGAGAATAAAGAATCCATCATTGTAACAATGTGTTTTGGGGTTTCATTTTAGTATCTACTCAGATGTCTGCAGAAAACCACGGTGACCTTTTTGGTGGCAAAGAATGCTCTAGAGACAGCGTGTCTAGGTCATTTAATCCTAAAAGCAGGGCATATAGCATAAGTAGTTCCCTACTTCCCTGAGAGAAGATGGAAATGTGGGCAGTAAATAGTTTTCACTGCCAGATGAACTTGGATAATTCTTATGTAGATGAGGCAGGAAAAACAAGATCCAAATGGAGAGGCGATCTCACAATATTTAAGGTCAGGCAGAAGCTTGAGCAAGACGCAGACTCACCAAGTCTCTTCTGTGTCTGTTTTCTGCTGTGTGCCATAAACAGAGGGGAGTAATACCGCACTTCAGTTCCACTGAGCTAATCAGCCTTCCTGCAGGAGGGAGCTTATAGTGTGTGCTGCTTATGTGGGCAATTGCCAGCATGCATATACTTGATTAGCCAGCCTACTATGAATCAGGGTCATCGCTGGAGTAGTTGCTTTGTTCAGAGATGCTCAGATCCCTTGGGTAAGCAGCTAATTGCAGGAAATCTTTTAAAGCAACTGTGTGATAGGAAGAAAGCAATGAATATTGTTTATTCAAAAGACAGGAGTGGTTCCTTTGAATCAGTTCTCTTGCATAAGTATGTAATTAGGGCATGTTTTATTTTTAATTAAATCTCTTGCATATTTGTGAAAATTCTCTGAACCTGCTGACCAAATGGCATAACTCTTAATTTTAAAATGTAGTTTGTATAAAGAAATGCACTTCAATCTTTTTATTTCCCTTTCATATTATTGTCCAAACACATATTTCACGTTATTATACATCAGTGGCCTGTACTGCCTGTCAAAACTACAATATGATGATAGACCATTAATATGAAATTGTGAGAGAAATGTTTTAAATGGAGATGCAGAACACAAGAAGCTGCTGCTCTGAAATACTAGTATCACAGTGGGGTTTTTTTGTTGGACAGCTTGACTTGTGTAAGGTATCAATCAGTGGGCAGTATTCATAAAGTATATGTCAGTTCCCTCAGCTTTTCGAATCCCAGAGTGACCCTCTGTATGTGCAGTCTACAGACAACCCATGTTCCCCTAACTCTGTTTTGTTGGTTTCTGTGACTCTTCCTGTTCTTCTGCCTCTTTGACAACAGCATTAGCTTTGATTCCTCTTGCGTCTTCCTGCTGCTTCTGAGGAGTCTGTTTCCTACATCTACCATTTTGTAGACTTGCTAAGTGCTGCATGTGAGGGCAAACAGATGTAAGGTCTGCTTTCCTTGTGTATTTTAGATATTGGCATTTAAGTGAGGCTGCACATTTTTATCTACCATTATACCTCTGTATGTTCCCATTAGCTTATTATTCATACCCTATATGTACTGCAGGAGTTAACACAGGCAGTTGGACTAGATGATTGTTGTAGGTCCCTTCCAACTGAACTACTCTATGTAGAGCTCAGATGATAATGCACCTTAATATTCTGCCCAGATGTTAATAATTCATTCATAATATTAGGCTGTCACTGTCAATTTCCAATGTACATTTTACTGCTTTGCTATATTTAACCATTTTTTTTCATCTCAGACCTCAATTCCTTCTGTCTTTTAATTTCTGGGCTTAACTTCTACCTAATGGAACATAAAGCAACATGAAGAAAATACTGTGAGTGGTTCTTCTCTAGCGAGAGTGGGAATGAAATTGGAAGCTGCAAAAAAAAACAGCTCTTGTAACAAGCGTCACCAAGTTGTCATGGAAGTCTTACTTTTTACGTGTAACCTGTAGAAGAGTAGACATCTTTCACTTAGTTTGATGTGGAACAAAGACAAGGGTGTTGAAATATATTAACAGCACATAATTAGCCCTAAGGGTGCTGAAGAACAGAATCTGTACTTCAGGCAGAGTTTCCCCTGTGTAACTCACACTGCAGGCCGGCTGCACACCCGAGAGCTCTTCACGTCCCAGGGGTGTTCAACTGGGCCGGGAGCACCACCTTTGCAGGTCCTACTGCCAGCCTGCTACACAGAACCTCAACTTCTTCCCAAGACACTCTGAACAACCCACACAAGCAGCATCTGCAGTGGTACCCCACTCTGGAGCATGACCGGCCCAGTGTCCCCAGAGGGAGGGGGCCTCAAGGAAACGTTTTGCCCGACACCGACAGACGCTTCGGGCAGAGGAGGCCTTAGCAAGGCTGAGCAGGGTTCCCGCCCCTCTCCCCCGGCAGCCTCGGCGCCATCAGCGTGGTGCAGCCTCGCACCTGAACCGCTGCAGGCCTTCAGCAGAGTCCTTTCTGCCCTGCCGGAGGCCGGCCCCACGCTACCGCAGCAGCGGCAGCAGCAGAAGCAGGTGCCGCTTTGAGCGCAGCCCGAAGGCGGGCGATCGGGACACGACGGGGAGCACCTGTGGCTGCGCTCCCCCCTCCCCGCGCAGCCCGCGCCCCTCCGCGGGAGGAATGACGTCATAGGCGGAGGGCGGTGAGACAGAAGGGCGCGCAGGGAATTGTGGGAGAAGACGGGGGAGCCGCCATGTTGGGCGGGGCGCTGGGTGGGAGGAGGGAGGGGAGCGCG
>WUAM01000071.1:19281225-19301002 GCA_024336885.1 Actenoides hombroni
GGGTGCTTGTCATTTTTTTGCCTTTTTATCTGCTGTTGCGCAAACAATAAAGGGCTGCGCGGGCCGGCTGGTCCCGCCGCGGCGCCGCTGACAGCCAGCCCCATCCCTGCGCCGGCGGGTGGGGTGGGCTGTTTGGTTTTGGCGGGGGGGTGGAGGTTGATTTTGGGTGTTCTGTGTAAAGCTCTGTCAGTAATAGTCGCCGCTCGGCTGCGGGAGGGAGGAAACCCCCCCCCCACCCCGCCGCGGGGAGGGGGATCGGCTCCGCTTTGTCCCCGTTTCCTCTCCCGGCTCCCGCTGGTGCTGCGGCTGGGGCCGGGCGCCGCCCTGGGAGGGACCCCGGGCAGAGCCGGGGTGGGGGAGGCTGCCGGCCTCGCCCCTCCGCCGGGGTCGGCTCCTCGCCACGGGGCGTGCGGCGCTTTGTTTTTACTTCACGTCCTTCGCTTAGGGGGGGCTCGTTCTGTGGCTAACTCGGAGACGGTGGAAGGGGAGGCGAGGAAAGCGCTTTCCTCGGTTTTGGGAATAGTGACCAGATCTGTATAGTGTAGGTCACCTACCAGGTTGTAATCGGAGGCGATTCGGAGGCTTAGGTCTTGGCCAAATCTTGACAAATCCAACGTAAGGAAGGAAAGCATTGGTTAGGAACACGTTATTCGAGCAAAATGACATGGATACGTAACTGACTTAACCGATAACTGTATCTTTAGGGCTGAGATTAGTTAGACACATTAAAAATCTTAATCGTTCTGGTTTCGCTTTTCTAATATTTTTAGGTAACAAGGTGCTGGATTTGCAGGTCTGCATAGCACTTGTCTGTAATCCCAGGAAGGAATTTACTAACTCCTTATTGAATTCTGCATTCTAAGCATATTCTAATGACCAAAGCGGCATTGCCTGGTGTAATGTTGTAATGCTATTGCTTGGCCTTTTGAAGGCTACTAAATCAATGATGATGCTCTTAGTCTTTATTTTTTTTTCTTCTCTTAATGATTTCCATTAGCGTATATGATTTAAATATAGCAGCAGTGCTTAAGTACATGGAATCAGAGTACAGAATCAGCAAATAAAATGAGAATAGAGCAAAAATGTGGGTTTATAGGTTGCTTTGAACGGCAAAATGGTGAACAAATGTCACTTGTGATATAAAATACTTTCACAGTGTTACATAAAAATACATAAAATGAAGACTATTAAGATGTAATTTTAGTGTTCTTGCTATTGGCAGAAGCTTTAGGAACAGTTACTATGGGAAGTAATTGTCTCTCTCCATTCCACTTCTGTCTTTGAACTTCACTTAAATAGGAAACTTACACCCAAAGGGTGTGCATTGGAGGCGTAAAAGGAAACTTCGAGATTTAGACAGCACTTTAATTAAAAAAATAAACACCAAAAAAAAAGCAAACAACAAAAATCCCAACAAAAATAAAACCGACTTTGAGTGCACAATTGATTTCAGACGCTTTGGGAAAATAGCTTTATTTCAATTGATTATGAATTCCAAAGCTTCAGCGAAACACGATAGAGGATATTATAAACCTAGGATTATAGATAACAATTGAAAGTAACACATTCAGCATTTACTGGCAGGAGAGAGAAAGCTGATCCCTCTGGTGATTCGGAGCAGAAGACCTTGTGTTTTCTAAGTCACTTGCACAATTATTTTTGTGGGTACATGGCTTAAGAGGGCCCTTTTGTGAAATGACCCCAGATGTGGAGAAGGCCAGCAGTTCCTTTCAGATGGGCGTTGTATATAATGCAGAACCATGTGGGTAAATGCAGGGAATTGACACTGGCGGTTCCTGAAACTCGCACAACAATGCAGTATCACTTCTGCATCATGTTGCAGTTAAAGTTTGGCAACCTTTCTGGTTTTGAAGGATGATTGTGGAACTGGACGCTTCCAGTAATCAGAAATCCTAACAGCAATTCAAGCTGAAATTACCTTCATTTCTGATCAAAGAAAACGTGCTATCAGATGCAATTAAAACCCAATAAAGTTACCCTCCATACGTTTTGTGAAATAGCCTCGTTTACTCTTTGTCAGTTTGCTATGAAAATTACTGACAGTGCCTTATTCATGGAAAGTGATTTTTAAAAAGTTTAACAAAAGAGGAACGGCATACAAAATAGTTAGCTAAATCTGCAGGAGTCCAGAGTACAATCTTCTGAATGTTTTTGACATACAGGTATTAAAATAATACTGTACAGACACTTTAAGACGTGTAAGAGCAACTGCTGCTTCCTCTATTTATGAATAACTTGCTGTGATAATGTCAGAAACCCCTCACTTGTGTGCTACTCTTATGCACTATACATATCTCTTTGTGTATCAAGATAGGTGTGTCTGTGTATGCACACATACCTACACATGCCCCTTGTTTAATGGGAAATTTGGGGAAATGGTGTAGCCTCATATTCAGTTCTGAATCCATTTACTGCAGCTTCTGGTTTTCTTGAGACATGGGCTTGTGCAGTTATTCTTTCATCTCTTCCTCTGCTTGCCTTCTCTGGCAGATGTGCAGTTGGATTTATTCTAGGATTAATAGCATCTCTTCAGATGCATGGCTTATGATTATTTTAAAACTTAACTCAGTGTGCAAATACTTAGAAAAACACTATTTTAACAAGAGGAGTGGAAAACAAAGAAATTTGGGTAAATTCATAAGTAAGCGAAATATACTTCTGTATTTAATATTGAAGAGCAGGTAATGTTGAAGTAACAGGCAGTGGTGGGAGCAAGCACGCTAGGTCAGTTTAAATAAAAATCTCTTGTCTGGCCTCCAGGGTGATGTTCAGTATGAGACAACTATCATAAAAATGGACCAAGTCCATCGTCATTGAAATGAAGTGGGTAGTCACAGGTTATTCTCTCAATCCAGCCTGTGTAATACATTGTGTTTCCAAAGTATTTTTTAATTGTTTTGTAATAGTGTCGTATTTACCTGGACCAAACTTTAGAAAAATGTTTCTTTTCCATGTTAACTCTCATTTTCCCTAGAATGAAAGCATGGCACATACAATGTGGAATAGATAACTGCGTGGCAACCAAGTACCAATCAAAGACGGATTGTTCAGTCTGAAAAGAAAGCTTTTTGATTTCAAAATAGAACTGATTATAGTTATATATAGAGCTATATCCAGAGTCACAGTCGACTTCAGGTATTTTTGAGGGATTAAGGCTTTTCAAGTAATTTCTTTAATGTAATATTTTCCTTTCTGAAAGCAGGTTGTAGAAACAAGTATGGTTCCCTTGAAAAATTACTTAATAAATGCCTGACCAGAAAAAGGTGAATTTATGCTGGCTTAAATGCTTTTGTTGCCTTCACTTCACAGGATTCAAACTGAGCACTTTGTTAGAGGGACAGAGCCAGAATTCCAGGTGCTTTCAGTGATGGAGGAATTATTTCCCTAGGGTTTTCTGTGAGGTGCTTTGTAGACATCAGGCACAAGATGACAATATACTTGGTTTTTTTGTTGGTTGGTTGGTTTGGGGTTTTTTTTGTGCCAGGCAATGTGTTTTGTAATGACCTCATAGGAAAGAGGCAAATCTGAGGACTGAGTATGCATGCTTCTAGTACCCCTAATATATTTGGGTTATGCTAATTTCTTAGAATATACAAAGAAAATTAATCTCTTACAGTTGTTTCTTCAGATTTCAGTCAGCTAAGAAAACAGATGCAAGTAATAGTTTCTGTGTCTTGATTTAATCCCTGTTTCTGTCTTTTAATCCATCTTATTTCTTATGGACTCTGCTACTTATCTCTTTTTGGGGTAATCAGAAACAATCTTTACTCTGGAAGGGGGCTTTTTTACATGTACATGGAATTAAATTCAGTTTATTTTGTCAAACACTTGTTGTTGGTCATCTTTCTTACTCAGTATTAGGAAGCAGGGGATCATAGCATCTTCTGTTACAAATGTGCTTTCCCTCTGCTGTATACTTAAATGTACAGATTTTTTTACATGATTTCTCGATATCAAGTCTTGCTTACAGATGAAAGCAGTAGAATATCCTTTGTGGGTAGACTTAAAAGTGTGCAGTTTGGTGTTTTGAGTCTTTTGTAAGCATCTGCCACAAACCCCATTGATTGTGTTTCTGGGGTTATGTCGGAACTGTAGCTGATGTTACGAAATTTTGAAGTGAAGAAAGCAAAGGTTATAACCAGCCTAGTCAGTAGTACTGGCTGCCTCATGTATCTGTAGGGTTTTGGTGGTGGCTAATTACACTCTACTTACTATGTGATGTACCCCATTAAAAAAAGCTACCATTGCACTAATTAACATTCAGAAGGTCAAGAAAGGTCTGACATAAAGATGAACCTTTTGGTCCTACTTTAAAAGTTGTATCTAAAAATCAGTCTTTTTAAAGGATAATACTTAGATTTTTCAGAATTAACAGATAACAGCATATCTTCATGCTTACTAATTTGCATTACATACAAACACTGATGTTACATTCATAAACTGTTTCTTAAATCCTGTGCTTCTCTCTCTTTTGGCAGCATGTTAGAACTCTATAAAATATTAGTATAATATTGTGCTTTGTCTTCAGATAGCACAAGTAGATAAACGTAACAAAAAAAAAGTACTTAAAAAATAGGATTACTTCCCACGTACTATTACTTGTGCATATGTGCCTTTCCACAGTGTAAAGAGTGGTGGTTTTCAACTTTTTAAGGGATTGCAGTAACTGCACTCCTGCAATACATCTTACATTTGCTCCTTCCAGCTGACATGAGTTGAATGATTTGCAAAGCGTGTCATACAGATTACAGACCAGCAGGGTAGGAGGGGGGTTCTGTGATTTGTTTTGGTTGGTTTTTAAAATTTTTTTAATCTTATTTTTATTTTTTTTTTCCTGAATAGATGATTGTGTTTAAAATTGACTGCTTTTATGTGTGTTCCTTTATCAGACCACGTCAGGCTGAATAGTGTAGGAAAGTCATAGCTGTATCTTTCTCTTCCAGCTTGAGCAGCTTCCATTTCAGAGACTGCTGTTATTCCCTCATCCCTCCTGTCTTTGCCATGAGCAGGTTTTACTGCACCCTCACATTTAACATTTCATTTGTTCATGTGCTTAAACTAGATGTACTTCCCATCCCTCCCCCTCCATGACCTCTCCCGCTTTAGTGTGTGTTTAGAGGGAGAAGAGTTGGTTAAAGTGGGATCCCTCCCTCCCTCCCTGCAGAGGAGGGCTGTGTGTAGTTGGATTAATGCGACTAGTGAACTGGTAATTTATGAGTGTATAGGACAGGTTACAGGTTTGAGATAGGAGGAGGACATCAATCTCCTAAAATGTTTTTGCTGGTGGAATAACAACATATAATCAATGTCTAAGGATATAGTTGAACTTCAGTCTCGGTGCTGGTTTTTGTAGTGCCACCCCCCTGTCACTTGTTCTGTGGCCTTATTCTGTTAGCACAGCTCGCTGCATGGCAGCATGGTGAAAGAGGTGTATTTTGGTTGTGTTTGTGCCCTGGGCCTTTTCCTTTTCTGTCCCCTCTGTCTGAAAAATAATCCAGTAAAAGCATAGATCTTTGGTTTGATTTATCATAGACAGGAGAACTTGTGCTGGCCTGATGGAGGATGTAAATGAAATGTATGGCTGCATGGGGAGCATTACTTACTATTTCTGACCATAGTCTCAGTGAGTGAATGCTCATGGTGCTGTGAAGCCAGACCAGGTGACTCAGTGGCCATTTCTGTCTCTAAATTCCTCTGTACATAGAAGGCAATAATGTGTGGAAGATAGGACAATGCACTACTGCTTGTATTTACCATTTCCCTAGGTATAGCCTAGTTAGCATAATGAATTGAAATATATCTTGCAATATAGAGATCATACAGTACAGGAGGCATTATGATGTTTGGCAGTATGCCAGCACATGTGATTGTGACCTAGAGGTCTTATTAGAAGTCTGGATGAATGAATCTTCAGGTAGATATGTTTATTATGAGGAGTGGTCTGTATTGTGAAGGTTTGGCCTGTGAACCTGATCCCTATTCCTACCTTAAGGCAGAATTACATGGGGGCATAAGAAATTGTGCAGAGATGATGTGCAGGTAATATTTTGTTACAGTACTGATAGAGGCCTCAGCCAGATGTCCTCATTTTTCAAAGGTTTGTTATCCATCCTTTATAATTTGAAAAGCCAGAGGTTCTACAGGGTGACTTTGACTCAGTGTCCCAGTAATTTCCCATTACTTAGTCTCTTTTCTGTTGTTCAGAAAAGAGGTAAAGACAGATTAATGATTCAGTGACTCTGTTTTTAAGTCTTTCTTACTCAGTATCAGTTTCTCTGAGAGTACTTTTAAGTTAAAATTATATGCTGCATGTTGATTTTGGAGCATGCTTCAGATATTGTTGTTAGAAAAGTTGCTTAGCTTTAGAAAGAATTTTTAAGTTTGGAGTTCGTTCAGAATGCAGGTAGAGAGTAAAGATGCACAGTGTGTTTTTGAAAGTAACAGCCAGTGGAGTTTGAATTACGGTGCCTGCTTGTAGTTTGTGTGGTCATTGAATCTTGGTCCCCGCTCAGATTCACGCTCATGAACGTAAAAGATCACTGAGAGAAGGCTAAAACTATGGTTTGGTCCTCAGGGGTGAGCAGACAGACTGTTAAGGTGAGTGTCAGCTGCTGGGGTAGGGCCTGCTGTGCTGTGCCACACCTCCTGGCCCGGCAGAGGTAAAGACCATTTGGTTGTGGAGAACTTAGCAAGGAAAATATTCCCAGCCTTACAGCAAAATCAGGTCTCTGTTCTTGTAGGTAAGAAACAGTGAATGGTACAAGATGGTTTTTTTCTAGACCATTGTATCATTTGCTGTGCTTCCTAGGACGTGACATTTGCAAGGTATAAAACAGTGTTAGTCTGATAACTAGTGATTAACATCCAAAGTATACATTTTGATGTAGTATTTAATGGGGCAGAATTAATTCCTTCTCAGTACTAAGGATAATGTCTTAACTGTTTAACTGTGCAACTCTTCTTCTGTAGTCATTTTGGAGGAATTAGAGCAGTGGATTTAGATTTTTTTTTTTTATTTTTTTTTTTTTATGGAAAGATAAGTGGAGAGAGGATATTTTCCCTAAAGCTTGAAGGGAGACTGCATAGTTTGTGCATCTTAATGTAAACTATTAGATAGCTTCAAAACCAGATTTAGGGATTTGTTAAACCTAGAGGCTGGTGTGTGCTGAATTCAATGGCAGTGGATGTTCCTTTTATGTCTTGTTTTAGTTCAAATAACCTTTCTCTTCAGTGTCCTCAAGCATGTCAGAGCAACATAATCTGTGCTCACAGTTAATTGTCAGCAAAGCTTCCACACAGATCCAGTAATACGAGGCAAGATGTGGCCTTCTCTACCCTTCCTGTGTGCTTTTTTTTTTTAATGGTTATAGGTATGCCATAGAAGAGTAGATTTGGTTAAGATTATAGGTCTGATGTTAGTAAGTGGAAGCTGATGAAGTTTTTAATGTATTATGGAAGTCTTGATGGGAAGGTTCCCATGGTTTTACCTAAGTGCTTTTTAGAGTTAAGATAAATAGATAACATAAATGGATGCTTATTTTAAGTCAGTAAAGCAATTCTTGTCCAAAAATAATGAGGCAAAATGAATGAACTAGTCAACCTCTTTTTTTTTTTTTTTTTTTTTTGTGTAATACTATTGACAGCTTAAAATTGCAAGACAAGTAGCTTGGCAAACACTTTGATGTAACGGTACCTCTTTATTCCAATCCCAAAGAGATACTCTCACTAACTAGAATCAGTCTGTTAAAAATGTCTTATTAGGACTCCAGATTCACTGAAGTCATGGTTGCACAAGTTGGCAAGTCCATGAAGAGCCAAGTGCCATTTTCACACAAAAATAATGTAAATTCTTGGAATATTGAGGGGAAAAACTGAGAAATTTGCTAATGGTGATGGAGTTGTCACTTGAACTGTCTTGACAGTATTTCTTTAAAAATACAGTCAAAATTTCCTTTCAATCCATTTAAAGTAGGTAATTTATGGAGCATGTCTTTGTAATTACAAAATACTAAACTACAGGCTTTTTGAATAATTACCTTTGATTTTTTCCTGATGGATCTGATTCTTGTGACAAGCATTTTTCATAACTAAGGGTAAATATAATGACTTTTTAAATGATTCAGCTTCTGCCTCCTCATGGATTTAACTGTATTTGTATTTGTTCTGTCTTTATGTAACTACTCTTAATACTCTCATGACAATTTTGTTAAAATGGTCCAGTGAGGTGGGCTTTGTGGCTGTAAGCACATGGCAAATCCTGTGTGACCCAGGCTGGCATGTTGTGTCCATGTTCTAGTGAACAGGCAAAATGTTCTGCTTACTTGAGGTACATTGGTGGCTTGGGAGTGTTTATTAGTGCCCAGAAGAAACTATGGAAGTGCTGGCTTTGAAGAAGATCAACAGATGTTCTCTTTGCTGTTGACACAGCAGTAGTACAAAAAAGAGACAACTCCCTTGTTCCAAAGGGTGGGATTTTTATGATTTGCTGTCTGCCTGTCTTCAGAAATTGCATGGATGTAACTGAAAGGAACAAATTGGCATTGGAGCTCTCTGCCCAAGCCTACCAAACGCTGGAAGAGGTTTGCTTTCAGTTTTATTTTTCTGGAAAATAATGGGCTTTTGGTCTTGCCACAGGTCTGAGGATATTAAGTAATTATGGGTTTTTTTCAGATTTAGAGTAGGGAAGGTATGTACCACCAACCTGTAACAGAGAATAGTAACCCTGGCTAATGAAGAGCTAATAAATATGTACCTTCTTGAAAGTTTGTCTTCAAGTGTAGTTCCTCTAGAGGACTGACTGGGTCTACTAACCCACCTTGGGCACACGCCTGTCAGGTTTCTCTTGCACTTGTTTCAGCTTTGACAAAGGGTAATCTTTGATGTGGTAACAAATGCATGGAAGGATCTTCTTTCCATCCAGCTTCATTTGAAACCTGAGATGTTAGAAAGGCTTGGGAATGTATACAGAGAGTAATTTTTTCTCTTGCTTATAATACCTGTGGACTGACTGTAGGGTCCAAATAGAGAGACTTTTCAGAGGAAGTCACTCCACTGTGATTTTAGCGTATGTTGCTATTCTGTGTTTCAGTCCCTTATCTATTTTTAGTACTTCAGAAAGGTTAAATGTAGTGGATGAGCTATGTCAGAAAGAGGATGCTTTCCCTTGATTCTTTTCACAGAAATAATTGGGGTGGGCATAGTAGTGTGTAGAGGGGTAGCAGTGTCATCTGAGCATCTGTCTGCTGCAGTATCTGAGCAGGAAGAACAAGGTGGGAGTTGGCCACAGTCTGTGGCATTATGGAATTCCAGATATGTTTGAATCTAAAAGAGATTTAGATTGCCAGGTCATTGGGATTGTCTGCAGGTACAAGGATACAGGTTTGACTGTATCATGATAATAGAAATGCTAGCTAGTCTTCATTCAGTGGAGTACTGTCAAGGGATTGACACCATAATAACCTGTAAGGGGAAGAATAATCTGTGTAGTTTCAGGACACTTATACCAGTGACTACTTTTATACTGTGTAAGGATTTTTTACCAAATGAACTGTTTCATCTGTCATAATTTTAATAAAAGTAGTTTACTTGCTACAGAGGAAGGAGGGCTGAAATGACTCTGCAGGGTTTTTTCAGTTACTCTTGACACGTGCAGAAGTATTTATTTGAAAATAGCGTTCAGATTGTTACTTAGAAGAATGCAGATATGATTGCTAAGAAACAATGTGTGCTTCATTAGTGTCAATGGTAGTGTGCTATAGAAATCTAAATAAAAGGACTTCAGGCAGTGCAAATTTTCCTAGCTTGTGCTTTCTTGAAGAGAATTGTCAGCATTGCCCTTGCTACAGATTTTATAGGAGCTATTTTTGCTATCATCTCCTTTATTAGCAAACATAGTTTGTTAGCCTGCTTTTCTCCTTAATAGTTATTTTTAGTGTTCCAAAGAATCCAAAGATTTCCCCTGAAAGATAGGATTTTTATTTATTTATTTTTATAGCATGTTAAAAGATTCCAAGATTTATCAAGACAAATGTACAGTGGCTGTGTTCTTCAGCTAAGCAAGTACATAATCCTCTTCACTTAAACATAGTTCAGTGCAGTGGATGGGCTTACTGAGAGCCACTGGGATTTCCTAGAGTCTGACGTGGTGTTTTTCAGAGGTGGATGCTGTTGTCATGTAGGGGTGGAACGTGGCCATGAAGCCTCTTCCCACTGATGTGTCTGGAGAGTGGGCTGCACCTGGCAGTCTTAATAGAAAAGCAAGTCATGTCAGTCTGGTGGAAATCTCTGCCAGTATTCACGTTGGTTTTGCTGTCACACGCTTTTGAGTCAAGCTGTCCTGTGCTTATTCTACATTTCTTCAGAAATTTGTGGGTTTACCTTTATAAATGTGAATAAATACTTTGCAAAGTATGAGTGTTTGTCCAGTTTACTTACCAACACAGATTCTAAGGTTGTAGGTCAAATTATGAATGTGGTTGTGAGCTCTTACTAGGATCTGTGCCATTCACATTCGAGGAATACAAATGTCCTTTTTATGGTATTTACCTTGCATACCTTCATTTGAAACCCAGTGGTAGGCCAGACTTCTGCATTCAGGGGTACCTCTGGTTTGAAGCCTGGCCCAAGGAGCACAGTTAGGTGTTGTGTTGGGGTTTTTTGTTTTAATTCAGATGCTTACTACCTGGAAGCTGACAGAAAAAGTGACTCCAAGGGGTTAAGTTGTTCGTTTGGGGTTTTTGTTTGTTTGTTTTTCCAAATGTGTGTTCTGAAAGACTTCTCCATAGCTTAATGTTTAATGTTGGGCACCAATGTGCAAGTCCCATCTTCTTGCCTGCTTCTGGTCAGACATTTACGGCCTCCAGTATGTGCTGCTAGTTGTTCTCACTGAGTTACTTTGAAGATAGCTTGTGTACATGTGTGCTGAATTGTGAAGAGGCTTTCTGAGATGATGTATTTGGAAACCTAAGGCAATGCAGAAGTGCAGCAGTATTCTGTTTCTAGAACTGGGTCAGTGAGCGTACCTTAAGTCTGGCCTCCAACAAGACACTGCAGGTGCAGTTCAAGATTTTCTGTTCTGTAAAGGCTCATGTGGATTCCAATACAGTATGATGAGGAGTGACAGCACTGGCAGTTCAGCTGCAGCCCTGAATATGCCAAGAGGAAGAAGGTACTTGGTTTCTTCTGTGGGGTTAGAGATTAATGTATTGGAATAAAATGCCTGAGTGTAAGGGGTCATTTTAATTAAAAGGAGGGCAAGTCAAACAGAGAGAAGATAATAAACGTCCTTGTGGATAGGAGTATGAGTTGTGATAGTAGAAATAGCCTCACAGAGAAAGAGAAATTAGCATTATAGATTAATAATAATAATAATAAAAAGCAACCGTTTTCTTTCAGACTTGAAGATTTCTGACTGTAAACCAGATCATCAGTGTATTCAACCTTGAGTTTCTTATCCTAGTCCTTTTTACAAATACCTTTCTAAGTACATGAAAGTCGTCCGTGGGTGATTCATCCTTCCCAGTTCTGACTCGTGTGTGTCGCTGAGCTGCTGTGTTAGGAAGGGATGCAGCTAATGTCATGTTTGACATGCTGCTTGTGTCCCTCCACAGATTGTCTTTCATCTCTTGCATTTGTTGGTGATTTTCTTTTTTGTGCTTGGAAGGCCTGTGATCTTTTAAGGATTGTTTGAGAAGGCAGTTCTCCACCTTATGAAGATTAGCAGTTAAAGCAGCTCATAGTGTTTCAAGATGGTGCGTTCCATGATGTAATGAGATGTGTTCTTGGTCTGAGCAGGGAATTAATGACTTGTAATTTGCAGTTAGTACAAAATGAAACGAGCACATGCCAGATGTAGGACACTGAGCCTTGCCATTTAATTAAGGAGGAACGAAGAGTGAAATTAGGGTTAAAAGCCTAATAGACTGATTATTGTTACAAAACACTGAGCTTATAAGTATGTATTGGGGATGCAAAAAGCTCAAATTAGTATATACTGTATCTTTGTGGAATTTGCAGTGCTTGTAGATGACAGGTCCTGTAGGTATGGCCTGAGCCTGTCTTGTAGTAGCTTTTCTCTTAGTAGTAGCTTACTCTTTCTTGTATGCAGATACATTATTCTGGAATTTTCAGCTATTCTGTCTGCTATCTCTGTATTCAGAGGAAAAAGTTGAGGGAGAATTTGATTTGTCACAGAAATTTATACACTTTTGTTTTAATTAGATTTTAAATTGCATTTTAAAACAATAATGATCAGACACTAGATAAATTAAAAAATTATTTTCCAAGCTTTTCGTACTTGAAACCTGACTATTAAATAATGAATCAATACTAAGAAAGGGAATTCTTAGGGATGCATAACAAAGAAATAAAAAATTAGATTTATTATTATTATTTGTTTAGCATGGGTCCTAAGGACTAATAAATAATCTTTAGTCAATGAAATAAAAAAAGTGGGTTTCTTAGCAAAATGATCTTCCCTGATAAGTTTTTCTGTGCAAAGAAGGATTAATGTGGTTACGTGTTTTGGTTCAAGAATTCTTTGAGGTTGTCTGCAGGGAAATGACACTTTTTAAAAAGTAGCTGCTTAGGAAAAGCTATTTATGTGTAAGAGATCCTTAAATATGAATTGAAGAGCTTAAGGAGTTAGCTCTTATCTGTGTATGTCCGTAGGAGAATGTAGGCACAAACTATGATGTCAGCATTACCCTAGTGCAATTAGTTTGAAAGCTTTATGAATAATAAAATATTTAAACTGATTAAAGATACAACCACTTAAGTTGTTTGTATATGATGAGATTATGCTGGTGGTTGCATGACTGAAAGACAGTAGCCTTGGCTCTATTTTCTTTATGCTTTCTTTGGTTCAGGTTCTTACTATTCCCGATCTGTTTCTTTGGAGTTCCTGTTACAAAATTCTGCAAAACCCTCTTTAGTAGGTGTTGTAGGGCTCTTGATGTTTGTCTGTCCAACTTCACTGCTTTTTCTGTGTTTGAAGAAAATGGCTTGACTTTTTTTTTAAACAAGTGTTGGAAAATGTTGTCTACGTTGCAGTAAATAAACAAGGAAGGTACTACTCAAGATCTACACAGGCACATATTTAATATGATATATAAATAGCTTAAGCCAGCTGGCCAGCCTCTAACTCTGGCTGCAATGCGTATTTTTTTCTTTCATCCCAAATTCTGCTTTCCAACTAAACCTTTGTGCATCTTAATTTTTAAATTTTGTTTTCAGTTGTACAGTGAATTAAAAATCAGTATTTGAATCTAGAATTCCTTCCCTATAACAGGTGAATTTTGCAGTGCAGTGGAGTGTATACAGGATAAAAATGACAGGAGCTCCAGAACCCTTTGACTGCCCTGTTTTTTTTTCTGCAGGGAAAAAATAGAGGAAGAAAGCATAAATATTTTTGAAAAGTGACAATAGGAAGGCATAGTAGGTTTTTATCTCTTTTCATCTGTATACGTGCATGTCTACTTCCTGCATGCAAACTTAACCTTTTTGCTTCCTGTATAGGGTTTGCTGCCTCAAGGTATGCAAAGCTAATTGTATGGTTATGTATTCAAATGTGATCTTCTATGATGAGCAATCTGTAAAATACATTTTTAGAAAATCATGGAAATGGCCCCACACCTCTGTGCTTCTCTTGAAAGATTATTAGATATTTATTAATCTTACAAAGAATCAGATCTGATAGCATAAATTACATGCTTGTTATCCTCCTTTTTTCTAAATTACTCTCCCAATAAACTCTGAACAACACTGTCCAGCTTTTCTGTAGTGTTCCTATACAGAGATCATTAAACAGACTCCCTACAAAATCTGTGCAGAAAAACATTCATTTCTTTCCTGTCAGTGGGAGAGATGAGTGTTCGAACAGTTTTCACTAGAGGAGACTTGAGAATCCCTCTCCCCAGGGAGATGTGTTGACCTTCAAATCAGTCTGTGTCTTGCCGTAGCTTTTGACATGAGACCAGCTGCAGTGCAGTTGCTTGTACTGGGAGCTCTGAGGCAGTGAAAGCTTATAGCTCCATTTGGTTTAGAATGAGGTGGCTTAAAAATCTGTCACACTGGATTGAGACAAGAAGCATATATTTGTAAAGCAGATCTGCTACGTGATGGGCTTTAAGTATGTTTTTGCCCCATGGGGTTCAAACCTGCTTTTCCTTTCTTCAAAAGCTGCTGTGCTGGCTTAATTGCAGCTTCAGTGGCTTCAGCCAGAGCCATGTGTCCGGTTCTACGATCTGACCACCTTTTTTTCTTAATAGTAACAAATCAGTACCCGTTTCACACCTTAGATGTAATTGTGCACACAGAGCTGTCTTTTGGCTGTATTTTGTATGTTGGGTAGCTACTTCCCAGGCTGCTTCATTCTTTTTGCATGAAGGCATGACCATTGCAAGTCCTGATGTAGTTTTTGGTATTACTTTTTTGTGTATTCTTTTTGTAATAGTGAATGGCTGTTAATGTATCTGCATTCATCACCTAGAATTCATTTAACTTCTACTGCAGTGGTTAGAGGAGACTTTTTTATTTTTTAAACAGCATCTGTATATGCATTCCATACATACATGCACACAGCTGCCTTCTGTCTTTGGTGTGGAGTAACTACAAAATACTGCTGCACGCACAAGGAATTGCTGCCCCTGTTCATATAAGACAGACAATTGCATACTTATTTTGGAACGTTGCAGAAGCACTGTAGGTATTTAAAAATCATATTTAGCAAAACTACTAATGGATAGGGCCTTCTGTTTTGTATTAGAGATGTCCTCTGCTCTTTGCATTTCCTTGGGATCAAAGGCTCAGTTCTTTGCATTCAGGATGGAAATTGTTAATTGAAGACATGAAAGCGCCGCTGACCGTAATTAGGGTTGAACTGGATGCAGAAGTTGGCATAATCCATAGCAATTTCTTATAGGACTGTACATGTTAGAAACATATACTTACAAATTTGGGTCACTTAAATTGCAGCTCATCTTTATACAGTTTTGGAGAGTATGTGCTTTAAAAAAATGTCATTTAAACATCCTGGCCAATAGCTCTCAGGTTATAAATGGGAAATGTGTAACTATCATTCTGCTCAGCAGGTTTTGCTGAGTTGATTTCTTAGGTCATGGTAGATTTAGATGTTTTATACATCTGTATATGCTCTGTATTACATATATTTGTGAATATGAAGTTCTTGTATTAAACTATTGTTAACCAAATTCACTGCTTCCCTAAATTATCTGTGTTTTCAGACAATAGATTATTATAAAATAAACCAATGTAGTGTAGAGCTCTCTTGTGACAAATGGCTGTGCCTTTTAGATACCACGGTGATGGAGATGGTAACAGAGAGGGTAATTTGAGTGTATATGAACAGAAAGAGCAACCTCTGGTTGTGTGTGGTGGATATTGTTTGTATGTTTGGGGCTTTTGTTTGTTTTAGTTTGGTTTTTTTTAAATTTTTGTTTGTTTTTTGTTTGTGTGGGTTTGTCTTTTGGGTTTTTTGTGTGGGTGGTTTGTTGTTTTTTTTAACATAAGAGCATAAGAGCACATCCTTTGGCTGCTGTCGTGAAGTGGTGCATAATGCACATTCCTTAAAGCATTCTTAGTTAAGATTTTAGTGGTTGTAATTTTTTTTTTTGTATTTCTTAGAAAACTAGACTTGTTTCTATGCAAAGTTTTCATATAGTGCGGCCAATTCTTTTTGAATTTGTGTCAAAGCTTCACAAGTGTCTTCATGTGGGTGTGTCAGTTTATTGCTTTTGAAAAAGCATTCCTACTTGATTCTATTTTTATACATTCTGGTTCATTGGAAGTTATAAATATCCTAAGTATAAAGGAGCAATTCCTCAATTCTTTATTTTCATTAGAGAACATTTTTCTGTTGACATTTAAAATGGATGAAGTGATTTCTATGTCTTCTATTTTAACATTGCTATGCTTGTTTGTCACTTCAGCCACAGTATGTGTGATAGAGTTACCTGAGTTTCTGAACTTACTTTGATCTTCATTTGCATTTGGTAGAGGTGTTTAGAAACATCCAGGGATTTGCCAGCCTTAATGTAGTGCGTGAGGTACTGACAAAATAGCACAATGAAGTGTTTCTTGCAAACGTTGTTTTACAAACCTTTTTTTTCAAGCATGAAACAGCTGTTGTAACTTTATCAAAACAGCTGCATCTAAACTCGTAGGCGATGAGGTCTCTGGGTAACTGTAGTGTTGCAATAATGAGTGTAAAGGAGTCTTAGGGGTAGTTGTTATTTTCAGAATATGTAGTGATAGGAGTTTTTGGAGCCCATGGAAAATGATGAATATGAAGTTGCCTTCTTACAGGGAAAGGACGATTTTTCCCATGACTGACTGACTGATCAACCCTTTCAGGGACTTTTGTATTTGTTCAAATTCTGCAAGCTCTAATTTGTGGATATTTGTAAAGATAATTATTTGTGGATGCTACTGATCTACAACTATATTTATTACAGTATGTCTTTTATACACCAGCTATTTTGGTTTTGCACAAGCCAGAATCCTGGATATGCAGCCCTATTCTGCAGCATTTGTTAGAAATTTTTCTGCCACGTTGTTTTTCATTTTATTATTTAATTCTTATTTTCTTGTTATTTTCTGTCGTTGCTTGGGTTATAAATTAGTGTTAATATTAAATCAGCAAATAGAAACTGGAAAACTTGAAACACACTTCGAATGCAGGACAAACATTGTAAAAGTTGTGTGAAACTATAATTGCATTCTGAATATATATTTCAAATTCATATGTTCTAATGATTTTGTAAAGGAAAGGTTTATTCAGTTACAGAGACTTGCTCATTTTATTTTTACTTTTTGATTAACCAGTGTTCTCTTCCACTTCAGAATGTATGAAAACATGTCCACAATGGTGTATTTAAAGGAAGAGAAGTTGGAGAAGCTTACTCAAGATGAAATCATTGCCAAAACGAAGCAAGTGATTAACGGACTGGAGGCACTGAAGAATGAACACAATTCAATTTTACAGAGCTTACTTGAAACACTGAAATGTTTGAAGAAAGATGATGAAACCAATCTGGTTGAAGAAAAATCAAACATGATTCGAAAGTCACTGGAAATGCTGGAGCTTGGCCTTAGTGAAGCACAGGTGAAATTGCTGTAGAGATAAAGCATTTCAGACTTTGAGGATTTACATTTACATTGTTACTAGATGCTAAGGAAAAAGTGCTGTAATTAATAGAGGAAGATACTGTCCATCTTGCTGTGTTAGAGAACTAATTAAACGTTCAGCATTGAAGCACTGAAGCTCATAACTGAGCTCTTCTTTACTTCAGTGAGACAGTTGCTGTTTTCTCTTTATACTTTTCTGTGTTGTTAGACAAGTAATGTTTGAGAAGCTCAAGAACTGAGCATTGGCATTTTAACTGTTAAATTATTACATAGGAACGTCTTGCACACACAAATGAATTTGCTTCAACCTTTGAGCTCTGCTGTAACCTTCAATTCATGTATATAATCCCTTGATTCTGAGACTCCTTATAGTAGCTCACAGTGAATGCTCTTGAGGCTTAAGAATCTCTAATGTTTATTGGACATTTTGCTAAACCAAAATTGAGTCTAAAAATATTTTAAGGGTTAACAATTGAGTACCAGATCTGAAACACTTTCACTGATGTGATAAAGAAAGGATTCTGAGCTCATTTGTATGAACTATCCTAGTCAGTGAAGGTATTGTCTGTAGAAGATGAGTGAAAAGATACAAGTTTAGTCAGGATGTCAGGACTATATTTATAGTCCAGCTTCAGGGTATTTTGTACTGGGTCAAAAACCTGAAACAATGTAATACAATCCATTCATCAGTATGAAATGGCAGAGTGTTTTCAAATAAGTTGAAAATGCCAGTGAGTTAGCTCTATATTAATAGGCTTTATATTGGTCTATAACTTATATTCTCTCAAGCTCTTACTGCTTGGTGATCTGGAAGCTATGTGCACTGGCTCGTGGTGAATTGAGGCCTGAGAGAATGAACCAGTATAGGTTACCAGGCATGGGAATGTAGCACCCCTGGGCATAATGGTACAGTCTGGCCTTATTTTACAAGCTTTGATGCCTTGTATTGGAAGAAAATACTTGAAGATATATGGAATAAAATTACAATAGCTGAGTTACCTTTAATGGATGTTTGTAGAAGATCTGAGAGTGAATGAGTAACTTCTCTCTCTTAGTGTTGACATGGTATTGGGACTCCAAAAAGCTAGTTCCAGTTCTTGGTTCTGTTGGATTCAGCACCCTCAGCTGCAGATGTTACTGCCTTGTTTGCCCCACGTGGTATTTTGTGGTGGCAAGGAGCCAAGAAGTCTGCATTTACTGCTTTTGTTAGGAAAACATTTACACTTCAACCTGCTGCTCTCAGACCTAAGCCTACTCTTCCTGCATGCTTTGGGTTGCAACGATGTAGTGGTTTTTTTGATTTGCAGAATTTAAGATATGGAAATATTTTATAGATACTTTTGTGACACAGATGTAGGTCTGATGACATAAGTGTTACAGGAAAATGAACCTGGCTTTGAAGAACAAATCAAACTTTCATTTCAGTTAATTCTAGAGAGATTACTGAGCATTTTAGTTTGCCATTGTAGCTTGTACAATATTGTTTGAATATGTTGACCTATTATCACAACTTTCCTAAATGTACTTTCTGACATTACAAATGCCACTATTTGAATAGACCGAGTAATTTAAGTTTTTAACAATTTTGAAAATGTAAATAGGTAGGTGCTGCAGTCTAGGGATTTGGACTGGTATTAAGAAATTATACCTGGAGTTTTTCTTAACTTTATAGGAAAAAATTGATGTATTTTTAAATTTTTTTTTTAAACCTGACATTTCAGCTGAGGATACCACCTGTTTCACAGGAAATAGTTAGTTTAGAAACACTTCAAGGTAACTTGGTCTTAAAGAAGCATGAAATTGAAGAGATGAAATACTAATAACTTGGGGATATCAAACTCATCTAGAAGATTTCTTTTATCACCAGTGACTTGTTCTTACAAGGTTTGCTTCTTGGGATTGCTATCAGCTGTTCCAAGTGTATCAGGTGGAGATTACATAACCAGTGTAGGGAGAATATATTCTGTTCGGTAGCTTTGGCTTTCCCTTAGGAAGCTCCTTTTTCATTTACCTTTGCTTAGCAAAAACACCAGTCTGACTGCTTTTATGGCTGTCCTGGGTTTTTGTCCTTAATGTGACTGTTCAAACACATTGAATGTCTGAACATTCAAGCTTATGATGTATACATGAAGAGTTTGTATAAGTTGTGTGTTCAGCTGCACATTTCGATCTCAGAAGTGTAATTGTCCCTTTGAAGTATTCTTATGCTGAGGTGTTCATCCTTATGAACTGTAAGCACGTATCTGAATTCTGTTCTGTCTGACAGCTGGTAGATTAGAACTCTGTGTTAGTTCTTAGGTTATTTTTGCGATCCTTCAAGTTACAAGTATTAATGCTCCATTTCACATTGGGGGCAAAAACGGGAATTTCTGTTTCAGTAATTGAAACCCTAGTTCACATTTTCATATATTTTAAGATTACCTGTAATCTTGAGGGAATTCTAAAACAATTTGACTTCTGATAGCATCATCGAAAACAATCATTAGTAAAGAGTTTCTCTAGGTTAACTCTGGCTGAACAAGTGGTAAAAAAGTTGAAAAGTGAGAACCGGGTACATAAAGAAGAGAAATTAATTTGCTGGATTTCATAGCTGACATAGCTTTTAAATAAT
>WUAM01000071.1:19301102-19330977 GCA_024336885.1 Actenoides hombroni
AATAAAAAATAAAAAATTAAAAAATAAAAAACTTTTATGTTAAATACAGGACTGCATTCTAGAGGAAGTACGTTATGTGACACCTTCTGCTTTTTAGGTAATGATGGCCTTGTCAAATCACTTAAATGCAGTGGAATCAGAGAAGCAGAAGTTGCGTGCTCAGGTTCGCCGGCTATGCCAGGAAAATCAGTGGCTGCGGGATGAACTAGCCAATACACAGCAGAAGCTACAGAAAAGTGAGCAATCCGTGGCTCAACTGGAGGAAGAAAAGAAACATCTAGAATTCATGAATCAATTAAAAAAATATGATGATGATATTTCACCATCAGTAAGTAGCCGTATCGTAAAAAGCACCTTCTGTTTACACGTGTTAGAATTTGTCTAGTTACCAAGAAATGACAGGTATAAGCTTTTTACTGGTCTCTAATGTACACTTGTCATTAAAATGTTCACTTTGTACCAGTGTCACGTAGTTCGCAGAAAGATTCTGAGAGTTCACTTCATTCTTATATTACGAGAGTAAATGTTTTACTTTCTGTAGATAATAAAATACATATGAGGATCAAAATCCATAAATACTTAGTATCATATCACCTTAAACAATTTTGAAGAACTGAACCAAACAAAAAAATTTCCATTTGTAAATTCAACAGTTAAAAGTCAGTAGGGAGTGTAAACCATTAGAGATTCTAAGTACATAGGGGACTTGGCTCATTTAGACTGCAAGAAAAATATTTTTGTCTAGTGAAATCATTGTGCAGCTTTTATATCTGTTGAGAAATTACACTAGGATAGCATGTTATTGAATCCCCTTTTCAGGACTTTCTGCCAGACATTGTTATCATCTGCACGTTTCCAGTTGTGTTTAGCTACCCATTGTGTTACGTATGCTTAGATTCAGAGGGAAAATAGAGAAAATGTTAATTTACAGAAATAACATCACTTTAGAAGACTTCTGAATTTTCTGCCCTTCTTGTTACACTTTTGTTTTGCTTCCTTAAGTTAGATGGCAGAGTAGAGAAAGATCTCATTTTGTGCACACAGATCTTCTCAGCTGTGTCTTGGAAAGAAGCTTTTCATAATCTATTACTTCAGCAACATAATGGTTGAAAATGTATGTGTTTTAGTCATGCTTAACTGACTGCTTGACTAAATCCTTTTTAACGTGTTGTTAGTAGTGAGGCTTGTTTTGGTCAGTTGCACATGGAACTTTTCAGCACTGTGTTACGAGTTGATATTTGTAGCTGAAATACTGCCAGTGAAGCCTGTTTAGAAGAGGAGCAGGAGAAGTGAGTATTGGGATTTTGATGTGCTAACTGTTGAACTGTAATCTGCAGATGGCCTAAATAGCACCATTATTTGGCGAGTAGGGTCAAAGTTAGCAAAGCGTTTTATGATTTTGCTAACCATATGGAGAGTCACTGTTCTTAGCCTTTGAAAATAGTCAGTTGTATATACACAGTATAAGGTTGGAACCAGCACGCTTAAAATTGTGAGCTTTCCATCTGGATCTAGATCCGTCTGCTGTTTTTGCAGAGCACTCTCTTTGCCACCACTCAACTTGAATGCCAGCAGCAGCAGTTGCATTTTTCTCCTCTGTGGAAAAAGGTGTTGGATGGAGAGCCATAAAAACAGGAATCTGTTCTGCTCCTGGGTTTTCTCCTTACTGAGATTAACATTTCTGAGAACTTCAACTATTTGTATTGTATAGAGTGCTCAGAAATATGGGTTTCCTTATTCCCCTCCCTTGCCCATCTATAACAGCATTTATCACTAAAAAAGTACAGTGGACAAGTCTGCATTCAGTAGTGCTCACTCTTGGCTGGGCACTTTGTTTAGGTATAATGTCTCTGTAAGAACAGCAAACGTGTTCTTGTGTGCTTAAATTGAAACTGAAATCTAGGAGACCTGGTTTCTATTCCTGGCTCTTCTGAAGGTGTCCTGTATTGTTTTGGGACAGGTATGTAAATACATTTAGACATAAGACCTTCTTCAAACTTCTATGAGAAATGTTATTCTAATATATTAATTCCTCAGTTCTGGATGTGGGGTTTTCCTTTAACATTGCTGATTAAAAGGACTGTCCCTTTATGCCTTAGATTTAAGTGTAACAATTTGTTTGTGTTTGGGATTGTTCTATAGGAGGATAAAGATACAGATTCCACCAAAGAGCCTTTGGATGACTTATTTCCCAATGATGAAGATGACCAAGGACAAGGAAGTAAGTGTACTTCAAATTACAACATTAGTGTATTTCTGCAATGCAGAATATAAAGATGCTCTTCAAAGAAATGATTCCAGGCTTGGGGCCCTAGGGGACACTGTAGGAGTGGTGAAAGTGTATGTTAGAATCAGGAAACCAGTCATTGATACACATTCTATACATTGATAAGGACAGAACTGGCTCCTAGGCTCTTAAAGAGAGTTTACTATCTGTTGTAAAGTTCTTATGTCTGACTTGGGTTCAAAATTCATCCGACAGTCTTTACTTACGAGCCTCAGAATGGAAAATGTTTGTTCCAAGTGACTGAGGCAGATTCTGAAACATTGAAGCTTTTTGATGGTCTGCCCAGATGGTGAATTCTGTTCACGATGTTGTTAATGATCTGATTTAACATTTTGGAGCAGGTGTCAGTATGAAATCTTTCTCATACTGTCTTTTGTCCTTTGCTAAGGTTGTCTTCCTTAGGTTTACTGCTCATTCTAGAAGTGTTGTCCTCATGTCAGAAGAACTTGAAGAGTTTAGAATAAGTTAGTGTTGACTGTGAACTCCCCCCTGAACTCATCCTTGCTTCCCTAGAATTTTACAGTAGGAAAGTTGAATGGAAAAGCTCTCTCTATACCTGCATAGTTCATCCACCTCATTTAGCTTTACAGAAGTTGACATGTCAGTAATTTCCTTGACCTCCAGGAAAAATACTGAAATACTTCAGTTGTGTGGTAGGCAGTGATTGTGCATGTAGGCTCAGAATTGTATGATTCCACTGAAGTAAAAAGACTCCCACTTGCTCTAAGAGGGTTTTTTTATTTAATAGAAAGGAGGGAAGAAAGTCAAGCTTGAGGCTGGAGCCCTTATGCTGTGTGGTGTCTAGAAGTTAATGAAAATGAGTGAGAGGGAATTTTCTTGATCTTCCCAGGGGGAGTGGGAAGATGAGGGTTGCAACAACCAAAGGTTAAGAGCTACTGGAAAATAAGTGGCTAAGCCTGAGGGTTGGAAAGTAAAACCTAGTTTGACATTGGCTTTGATGACTCAGTGCCTTTTCTCTTGCAACTGTTGTGACATCCACAGTATTTTATTCCTTTATGTGCCAACATTAAGTATCCCTTGGTATAGCAAACAAAGATTAACAAAAATTGTATATTTAAAGAAGAATAATGAAGGAAAATGGACAAATCATTTGAGCTTTTCTGCAGGTACTTGATTTGTCTATGTTAATGTTCCTTTCAGTAGGGAAATGTCAATATTCGTAAATGCAAAATTCTGATATAATCTTGAATTGTTAATGATTTACTGCGCTGAAATAGTTTCCTACTTTCTTCATTGGTTTGTTGCGTTTGGCTCTTTGAGCTAATAGATGTGTAAAATAATGTTTATGTAATACTGGCCAGAATATGAAGAATAAAATGGTCATATTTTCACTGTTACTGTTCAAGACAGCATGACTGCTGTGAAGTATGTTCTAATACCTATGCCTTTTATTGAAGAAATAAAACTGACTGTCATTTTGTGTCATTGAGCAGTAGTGTTAGATGTTTTAGTTACAGTCATATTGTAAACAATTTGAAATCTTGTGGATTTCTTTCAGTTCAACAGCAGCATAGCAGTGCAGCAGCTGCTGCCCAGCAAGGTGGCTATGAAATTCCAGCAAGATTAAGGACCCTTCATAATCTTGTTATTCAGTATGCTTCCCAAGGTAGATATGAGGTTGCTGTACCTCTCTGTAAACAAGCTCTTGAAGATCTGGAGAAGACTTCGGGTCATGATCATCCTGATGTTGCCACTATGTTGAACATACTTGCTTTGGTGTACAGGTTTGTATAATGACATAAATATCAGTTAAATAGTATTTGGCTATAACCTCTTAATGTTCAGACAAATATTTTTTGGACTGTTTTATTTTCCTTTTTATGTATTTTCTTTCCCTGTTTTTTTATTAAAAACTTTGAGAGGGTCCTGCGATATTTATGTCTCTGTACTTAAATGTCAGACAAGCTGCTGCATTTTTGCCTGGGCCTTTGCTTTGGGAGTGAAGTTGGATTTGGTACTTCTGTGTGTACTGAGGGAACATATTTTGATTACCCTCTTCCAGATAATCTAGAGATATAAATTGGAGAGCAGTGTAGAAGTAGTACATGCTAGCCCTCAACCAGCAAACAACTTTACAGTTATAGGCTTTGGGTTTTACTTCCCAATTTCTCCATATATTTGCAGTCACTACTCTTTTCTACTAGCATCTTTGGGCCAGTACTGAAGTCAGTTTCATTTTTATGTTTTCTGAATCCCCGATATTAATTTTGGCTCCTTAAAATTTAGAGACCAGAACAAATACAAGGATGCAGCAAATCTCCTGAATGATGCCTTGGCTATCCGGGAAAAGACTTTGGGCAAAGATCATCCAGCGGTTTGTATATGTGCAATATCATACTTTTAGTTGTGTTTTACATTGAATTTTTTCAACTCATTCTAATATTAAACTCAACAGGAAAGTTTTTAAGACCTGGCTTATCTCTAAACAGTACAGGTAGGAGGCCACAATGTTGCATACCTTGTTTTCTCTTAAATAAAGTACGTTTTGAGCATTGTATTCAATGCTGTTTCACTGCAACTGACCTGCACGTATTTGATTTTTGGATTGCATGAGTTTTCTATGGGAAACAATCTGTGAAGAAATGTTTGAATTCACTTGCTGAAATCACTTGATTAATCTCAGGTTGAAGGGGTACTTCTGATTTGGTTTACTGCTACTTTTAAATGAAGCATAAATCAAGCTTTTGTACTTAATTAACATGGTATCTCCATGTAGCTTGCGGGGAGCAGGGCAGCTCTTTGTAAGAGAACATATGAAGAAAATCTATGCACTAAATGATACTTCCACAAATGATGCAAAAGTATTTCATGGTTTCATTTTTTTCTTCCCTTGCTTGTGTAGGTATGCATACAATACTTACTTCTTAGTTTGAAAATTTGAAGGTCTTCTCTATACGTGGAAATTTGGAAAATGTCAACGTGTTGCAGATGTATTCATTTATCTGGTATTTCGTATCAGTAAATTCCAGTGTAATTAATATTTCTCTACTGTTGACAGGTGGCAGCAACTCTAAACAATCTTGCAGTACTTTATGGTAAACGAGGAAAGTACAAAGAAGCTGAACCGTTGTGTAAGCGAGCTCTGGAAATTAGAGAAAAGGTATAAATAAGAGAATACAGCACCTTTGAATGGATTTTTTTGAGAGAGAGGGTAAAGTTAAACACTTGGGCTTGTGTTTCGGTTGTGCAGATCTGGCGGGTGAGACAGAGAGTTAGCAGTGTCCTTGTAGTTAGCAGTGCCTGAAATTCAAACCAGTAGTAAATTCCTGTAGTCCTAAGAAGCTGTTGGAGCACTCAGGGTATATTCTAAATTCTGTATTTTTTTAATTAATTTTCTTTACTTTTTTGTTACCCATTTAATAGTTAAGTAATCTTTGATTTGACAAGAGTATTGGAATTAAAAATGAAAATGAAAAATCATTAACATTTTAAAGTTGATTATTCTATGAAATGTGTAGATATTTGTTGTAGTCCATCAGACTGAATGTCTGCATCTTCAGGCTTTGTATAATACACTGCATATAGTGTAATGGTACTTACATTATTCCTGGTAGGAGTTGTTCTACAGTATTTTCAGTTTGCGATAGAAGTGAGTGACTTTTGTATCTCTGAAGTGCAAACTTTGCTTTTGTCATACTCCTGTTGAATTGATGAGGAATAAAAACTAATGGGGTATTTCTAAATGGTGCGTTTCTAAATGATGCATTTCTAAGCCCTTATATGATGATTAGAGAATGTTTAAGACAAGCTATTTCATTTTCAGGTCCTAGGGAAAGACCACCCTGATGTTGCCAAACAATTAAATAACTTGGCTTTACTGTGCCAGAACCAGGGTAAATATGAGGAGGTCGAATACTACTATCAGAGGGCACTGGAAATTTACCAAACTAAGCTGGGACCAGATGATCCAAATGTTGCAAAAACAAAGAATAACCTGGTAAGCCTTCTATAAAGTAAATCTAAGAAAAAGTAAATTTTTCTGATTACAGAAGTGCATCTTTATTCAACTTGTATTGTATTTACTGTTTATCCAGCAAAATAAAACAGTGTGCTGATATCTTTTGGGGGTGTGTGTTTTGTTTTAGGCATCCTGCTATCTAAAACAGGGCAAATTTAAGCAAGCGGAAACTTTATACAAAGAGATTCTTACTCGTGCTCACGAACGGGAGTTTGGCTCTGTAGATGGTAAGAAACTAAGTCTCTAGATTTTAATGTGTGTTTCATTTTTGTTGTTATTATGAAATAAAATCTACAGAATGTTAATTGGATCCTGATTAAAATTATTGGCTGGTTGACTTGGAGCTAAAAAGTAAGGTTATAGATTCATTGAAGTACATTCATCATAAGAAAGTGTTTAGACAGCAGTAATGTTTGATTTAAAAGGAGAGTTTCTCTTACATGAGATAGACTTGGTAGGTGTATGTTTTATGGATTGTATTTCTGGTGTAATTTCATCTCATACCCAAGTAAAACCAATTTTGGCACTTTTACAGAGGCAGAAAAGTGTGTCACTTTACAGTCACAGGAGAAAGTCAGTGCAGCACTTGTAATGATATAATGAATACATTGTTCATATGAGTCCTTCATTAGTACATTTGAAGATATGGGAAAAATACTCTTAAATTGTTAATTATGCTGTACATTGAAGTCAAATGCATTTTATCGACTATAAATTCCAGTGAAGAATTTTCATTGCATTCCATGGCAGTAGCATATGCCACCACTTGGTAGATGTCAAAATAGTTCTCATGATTAAAGAAATGAACACGTTTCCTACCACAGACCTAGGCACATGATAAATGGATCGCAGCATATACTGACTTCAAAGCTTCTCGGAAGTAACTGTTTCTAATTTCAGATAAGAAAAGGAGAGAGAAATGTAAAACTATAAAAGAGGTGCATGTTTTATTTATCTGCTGTTTGTAGTATCGGCCTTTTTTTATGTTTTTTTATGGTGGTAATAGTATAATTCCCTGGTTCACAAATTCATTTCAGGACAAACAATGAATATTTTGTAGTTTTGTACTTCCATAAAATATTTTCTTCTGTTTCATCAGATGAAAATAAGCCTATTTGGATGCATGCTGAAGAGAGGGAAGAATGCAAAGTAAGGCCATTGTCATAAATATTTTCTGGAGCTTTTACCTATTGAAGTTACAAATCAGTTTGGGTTGGTTGTTTGTTTGGTTTTTTTCCCCACTGTTACTTTTTTGTTTTCTTTTTTTTTCAGGGAAAGCAAAAAGATGGCACATCTTTTGGAGAATATGGTGGCTGGTACAAAGCTTGCAAAGTTGACAGGTGGGTAGTTTCATTACAGGACAAACAACATGGCAATACCTGGTGTCCTGAGATGTCAGATTAAAGCATGTTTTAAAATGAAACCAAACAAGCTGCTTGCTTAAGGACTAGAAAAACTATAGCATTAAAAATTCAGGCCCCGAGACTGTGTTTTAGGAACACAGTAGCAGTTTTCAAGTCCCAAGACTTCTTTTAATCTCATCTGGTTAGATCTAGTAAGTGACATAAAGAATCACCAGTTGTGTTCTTGGCAGTCCTTCACATGGAAGTGTAGGTCACTTTTCCTTCTTTTTATACCACTGGCTGGCATACGTGCTCTCACTGCCCCGACAAGACCTCTAGACAGGACGAGAAGTAAAAAGGAGACTATACAAATAACTGAGCCTCAATGTTTCTAGCCGGCACAAGAAAACAAAGTTCAGCTGCCAAAGTTCAGCATTATTGAAGGTTCTGAAGTGTGAAGAAATGATTTTGTATGAATGGAAACATACACTTTAAAATGGAAGAAATGAGAAGAGGACATTAGCTTGGAATATACTTGGCGAAATATATTTTTTTTGTTTGCTTTAATTTTGTTCCTTAACTGCCTTGTATTTTTTTTTTTTAATGTGCAGGTGGTACAGTGCAAGAAAAGACCTGCACCTAGTACTGATAATATTCAGTGAGGGTGTTTTCTTTTTCCTTCAGTGTTCAAAATCTTCTATTAAAAAGAACAGAACTTTTGTACTGTTGAAACCTGCTCTTTTTTCTCCATCTTGAACTCTGGGTGCAGTACATTTTGTTGGTTTGTTTTTCATCTACTAGCTCATTCTACTGCATGAGGAAATCTTTTCTCTGCTGTTACTGGAGCAAAACTTCACGCAACAATACTGTGACTGAGTTAATTCTCATTGTGTCATTGAAACAAAAATGTCTTGTTGGAGTGTGAGACTTGTTAATGGAATGTGCAATTTTATTTTTTTTTCCCTTTTATTATTCAAGCGTAGATTGAATGCACAGAAACTGAAAGTAGGTATTAACTAAAAGCTGATGAAAGGAACTGTTCAGTTTGCTTTGTGACTAACACATGCTACAGTAATGGTTACTGTATGCATGAGTAGGCAAATTTTCTGGAAGCTTCACAATTACTCAGTTGGACACACTCAGACTGAGCTAAATTTTCACCTCAAGTTGCATCTGAGAAACACAGGAATACAGCACTCCACTTTTCTCTGGAGTAGACCTTGAGTAGACCTTACTAACTTCCAGTTTCAGGGCTGTTGACTCATCATAGCGTGAGCTGTTAATGCACTTGGAAAAACCTGTTAACCCCTTTCAGTGTACACGAAGCACAGCACACTATATTGCAAAAGAGACTTAAATAACTACAAAAATTAGTATAAATACTGTATTAAGTTTTAATTAGTTTGTTAATTGAGAAGAGTTTAGCACACGTGTGTGTATGTATATATATATATATATATTTATTTGTTTTTTTCTTTCTATAGTCCAACAGTAACAACTACCTTAAAGAACCTTGGGGCGCTTTACAGAAGACAGGGCAAATTTGAAGCTGCTGAAACGTTAGAAGAGGCAGCAATGAGATCTCGTAAACAGGCAAGTATGAAAATTTGCCTTAATGATATTTCTGCATTGTGGTCATGCAGAGTTTTAGCTTTGGTATCTGTAGTACATGCAGAATATTTAAACTTTTAGCTATTCAGTGTCTGGTGCCTGGCATCATGCTCAAATTTCAGTCTGAACCAGTAATAAACCAGTAACATCTTAATGCTTGCAAACTGGCCGATTGTGGTGGCAGTGGGGGCATGATTCAAATTGGGGGTGAAAAGTGTAAAGCAGAAGAGGAAAAAAACCCATGTGTTTGCCAGCAGTCCTCAGTTGGATACATGTCCTGGTAGAGAGACTAGCTAGGGGAAAAGGGAGAGTTTCTGCGGATAATCTCCTTGCCCAGTAGTGCTGTTCTGTTTTTAATACGTAGCCATCAAACTTACAAATGTTCTGTTTCTGCATTTGACTGACTGACTGGTGCAAACATTTAGAAGACCAGTATACATTTATTGGTTGCTCTTTCTGTTACTTTTGCAAACTGATGGAATGGATATTACAGTTTAAGAGGAGACTATAATTCTTTTAATGTGGAGAAGTTCTGTGCTATCGCTGCACTCTCAAATCTGCAGTTGAAGTAACCCTTTCTCGGTCTTAGGATATGGGCGAGGGTTTTTTTTTTGTTGGGCTTTTATTGGCTTTTTATTTTTCTTCTTCCTTTTGGATATTTTGATTTTGTCTTATAAAAGTACGTAACACTGGACAAGTAAACGTGGCTTGTCAGGCTTAAAATGGAAAGGGAAATAAGAAATACGAGTGAATTTAAAAAAAGCTTGAAATGTTCAATTTTAGTTTAACTATTATGCAATAACAAATAAGTTTGTTTTCAGAAGGGTTTTTTTTGTGTGTGGTTTGTTTTTGTTGGTCTTCTTTTGTATTGTTTTGGGTTTTTTTGGGGGGGGGGGAGGGCCAAGAAGGAGCTGGCGGCACCCAGTGAGAGACTCCTGCGACTGGCAGCGCGAACAGTGCAATTTATTGACAGCTACAGAAGTGCAGATTCTTGTGGATTGCTGGTGAGAAATTCACTGTCTGCAAAGCACGTGCAGGTATACAAAATGTGTTAGATTAAAGAGCAGCTCAGTAAAACTTCTAAGTTTCCTGGGGAAATGCTTGGAAAGTCCGGATCTTACTGAAAGGTGTCCCTATGGGGGCAGCGAGGCTCAGCCCATCGATCCCAGGAGTCAGAGATGATCAGCAATAGTATCCGCCCTGACTTGTCCATCGTGATGTCTTCCCTGACATCCCCCCTTACTTAAACTACTTTTATATTATTTTTCATCTTCAAGGTGGAACTTGAGTGACTCTAGTCATAAATACCTTTATTATGATTGGTGTAAATTACTCTCACTTCACTTTTAAAGGTATAGCTGAAGAAAATCCAAAGCGCAAGCTCAGTGAGGGGTGGTTGCACTTTGGAGGTGGGCAGCCCTTGGGACCGAGGTGTGTTTTGGTATTATAATGACATTATAATGAGCAAAGTTCACAGAAAGGACAGCACTTTGTCAAAAAATGACAGGCTGTTGGCCCAGGCTGGCAAGCAGGCAGCTTGATCAGTCCTGTGGTACCATCAAGTTCCCATTGCTGCCATGATCTCACAGGGCTGGGTCGCAGAATCTCCATTCCACTCCATTCCCTGTGCTGCTTACAGGCAGTGTTGCCTAGGGAACTGTTGTGAAATGGATTCCTAGCATACCAGTTGCACTCTACCCTGAAAGTTTCTTCGATGTTATACCTTTCCTTAATGGGTGAGCAGTGCTTTAATATGATTTTAATTTCTAAGTCACCTCCAGTCATTATTCCACATGTGTATAGAAGCAGATTTCAGGAAAAAGGAGAGAGCAAAAAAGTTCCTGGGAAAAACCTCGTGCTGTTCTAGTGAATTCAGCAAGTTTCCTTTGATAGAAGGTGGCATAAGTTCTTTCTTCCACTAAGACAATGGAAAACTTGCAAGTGATTGCCAGATGAATTAAACTGGTAAGAGGAAAGTATGAATCTGGGAGAAAAGTTCTTCAGCAAGGGAAGTTCAAGGGTTGGAAGGAAATAGTGGATACAGATACTTTCTTTTACTGGGGATGATTTTCAGATACTTTTACTGGAGGTTTGTTTCTGGTGTGTCTCATTCGAATGTGATTTGAAAATGAGTATGCACTGTATCTTAACATTTACTTTAGTTTTTAGTTTTATGTTGCCATTACATGTGATAATTTTTCAGCATGAGCAGATACAACCAGGATAAATTGCATAATACAACAATAGCAAGAAGACTGGCGGAAAACTTTTCTTGTAGTTATGTTTGTTTCCTGTTCTGTTAATATAAAAATAAAAACCAAAACAGAGCACCAACTTTTCAAGTTCAGATTTTTACTGGGTAGCTTGGAACTGATTATTTGGGAATTAAGGATGAGAGGATCTTGCTGTGGGAGAAGACTTTCTTCAGAGTGCCTGTTTAATCAACCCTGGCTTGCCAGTACCACTGCAAAAATTGTTCCTTGTCCCCATTTTCCATGGGACTTGCTGCTGCTGCTGCTGCTTTATTAAGCATGCCTCAGATTTTCATTGGTGCATCATAGACCACCTATACAATTATACCATAAGATAGGACAGTACACACAGCACTAGATTTGGATGTGTAGGGAACAATGCTGTGTTATTAGCAGCATTTGAACACTACCTTTCTATTCTAGCTCACTAAAGAAAAGGAGGACGGGCAGGGTTAATGCATTTCCCCTTTCTGAGCTAAAAGCAAAGAGGTACTTCTGTTCTGCGGGCGTGGAAAAGTATCAGTCCTTCACAGCTCTGTTCTCCTGGACACGTTTTGTTTGTTTAATCTCCTGGGATCTGTATGTGAGATTTTAGAGGACCAGTGAAGTCTTTCATCTTTCATCACAGAATCAAACCAACTGGGAAGGGGCAGATCCCTGTCCCTTCATTACTTTTAGGGTTTTTTTAGCATGTGAGGTAAATGAGAAGCGATAGCTTTGGAACAAGAGCCAAGATCTGTCTGTGATACATCACCTCCTTAGAGGTGTTTTTAAATAATTTTATGCTTTTAAATTTTCTGTGCTGCTAAAGGGGTTGGTTCAAAAGCCATATTGAGGCTACACTTCCTTCCTGTCTGAGAGCTTTGCACCATACAGCCGCGTGGAAGTGAAAATACAAGATAATTACACGTTGGTTTCATGCTTCCTTGTGTATAGAATTGCATTAGGGAGGGCTGTTCTTGTCTTCAGCTAGTGAAAAGCAGCTAAATGGGAACCAGGAACATGATTTCTCTACACCACTAAAACAACTTTAATTCTTATTAATGCACTTGACTTTTAGGTAGAATTTTGGCATGATTTTCAGTTTCTGTATTGTGGTAAACTTTGGATCTGTCACACGGATCCCTGGCTGCATTTGCTGATACTCTTCACATTTCACTGTGCAGCATTATTTTCTTAGGTGTAAAGCATTCATCTGGAATCAATTCTTGTCAGCAAATACTGTTTGTGATGTGGAGTAGGTTTATTATAAAGAAAACAAAACTGAGAATAAGTATGAGTTGATCCTTGTTACTTTCTAGTTTCTGTGTTTAAGTTTTTGCCTTTATTTTTAGTGCAGGTATTTCATGGAAGGTATTTTAGCACTTTAAAGTTGTTTAAAGGATTATTTGGTAATTGATAGGCATTCTTCAACACAAAGTAAGCATGTTTTATTGACCATATACATATGTATGTATTCTGTTCTATTCTAAGCTTATTTTCTATTTGATTTCTTCCTGAAGGATAAATTACACTACTGTGCCAAGCGTTACACATCAGCATGTTTAACTAACACAACCTGTGTCTTAGGTATTAGAATTCAGACACCTGCTACGTTCTTTCCAAAGGTGGGTGAATACCTCACCATTGGAAAACTGAGAATTGCATTGACTCTTCATGATCTGTAAATTGCTTAAGTATTAAACTGGTGGCCAGGTGGCTTCAGGTAAGTGACACAAACACCACGAGACTTTGACAAGGGATAGGGAGAAGGAAAACAGTGGCAAGTCACTGCATTCTCAAACTACAAGACTTTCTGTCCACTTCATGCTATCTTGTTTCTTGCAACGTATAAAGGGCAGCTCATCTTAACTGCCCTTTGAAAGCAGAATTGGGGTGACGGAGTTATGGGTTTGGTTTCTTTCTTGAGACAGTTACTGTGTGCGAGTTGTAGATTAATATAGGCTGTAATTAAATAAAACCTTTTCTGATTTTATCTACTTCTCAGGGTCTTGACAATGTTCACAAACAGAGAGTTGCTGAAGTGCTGAATGACCCTGAAAGCATAGAAAAAAGGCGAAGCCGAGAAAGCCTCAATGTTGATGTGGTAAAGTACGAGAGTGGCCCTGATGGAGGGGAGGAAGTGAGTATGAGCGTAGAGTGGAACGGGGTAAGTACAGTACACAGTTGAAGAAAACAGCCTAGAGAAACTATCACCGTAACCAGTATGGTTGTCCATTCACCAGCCTGCCGGGTTTTCGGAAGTTTCTTGGTTGATCTACTTTATCTTTTATAATTTTGCAGAATCAATTCAGAAATGAAGAATAACATTTTGTTTATCATAACATAATGTAAAAAAACCCCCAAACCCGTAATACTTTAAAACATCCGTTCTGTTGTTTTCCTGAATGGTGAAATTTCTCCAAGAATCCCAAGCAGTTGTATTTAACTCATAAATTGTTTAATGCTGATTGAGTGTCCTGGTTATGGTCTAGCGTACAATTGCTCGTTGGTGGTTTCTTTTTACTGGTAGAAATATTCTGTCAATTAACTTACATGTGCTTTTGTCCTTTGGATGCCGTATTTGTCCGTATTTTAAATGTTTCTTTGACAATACCGTGTCTGTTGGAATCACAAAGAAGATTTGCTATGGAGATGTATGAAGTGTTAGCAGTGTAAGAGTAAATTAAAGTGATCAGTCTAACACTAAAATAATTCCAATCTCCTCCTATTCAACTTGTTAGAGGAAAGAGCGTAACTTCCCAAGCTGCTGTCCCATCCATTTTAAGAGGCAGTGCCATCACATAACAGTGTGATAGTATCTTTATATTTCTTAAGTGAAATGTTAATAACCACTTTTCCATATTAGAATTCAGCTGGAATCAAGGCTTGTCCCTGTTTGTTTCCCATATATTGGCTATGCTGTATAATGCTGGTTGTCGTCAAGTAAAATCTTAGATATAATGTGATTACATATACATTTTCCTGACCATTGTTTTCCTTTAATTTGAAAGACAGTGCAAGCTTTCAGTTATTGATGTGGCTTAAGTAGTTGTTTGCTTCTGTCACCAGCTTTGCCATGCTGTATCCCATTGCTGGCAATGGGATGTATATTGCCTGTTAATGAACTAACTCCCAGCTGCAGTTCTGCTAAGAATACTTTGTTAGATTATAAAAGTGGTGTTGCCTGCTTTTGCTGTATGGGAGGGGAAGTAGCCTACTTTGCAATATTCAATGTTCTGAAGTTTCTTTTCTCTTAAATAGCAATGTTTTTTTCTTTCTTTTTTTTTAGCCACATGAGACCAAGTTTAGCATTCCAGAGAAACCTTGATAAAACGCATACTGCTTTAATCTTAAAGGAGAATGTTCTTTCCATCTTTGCTTTTGTCTCTATTATTGTTTTCTTGGCATTGGTGTTCTCAGTGCCAAGACAGTCAATCAGCATCTCTTGTGAATAATACTGCACCATTAATAAAGCCAAATAAGGTTGGATAACTCTTTTTTTAGCTCTCATTTTGCCCATTCAGTGTTAGAACTGTGTACTGTACTCCTCCTTTAATTTTCGCTGTACTTTGCATGACTATATGTTCTGAATGGATTAAACTTTTTTCTGTTATTGACATTAATTAAACAAGCATGCAGGTTTTTGATTGAAAGGGCCTTCTGTGGGAAAGCAAGAGACAAGACAGTATTTCTAGGTCAATATTTGACTCGAACTCAGTGATCAAATTTGTTGATCTGGAAAATTAAATTTTGACCTCTCGGGTCAAACACACTTTTCATTTTTAGTGTGCTGAAGTGGCATTGCTTTATTCTCATCGTCATTATTTCTTTTTGTCTCTCTTAAGAGAAGGTATTTTCTATTATTTGTTTTACATAAAGTGGGCAACTCTCTCTCCCTCTACCCTGCTAGTGTTTCTACTCAGTGCTGTTCTTCCCTCTAATTTATATTGTGTAGTATTTTTTTTTTTTTTAACCTCATGTATTCTCTCCAGACAAAATACTCTGATTCATAGAGTATAGCAGAATCTTTCTGATCAGGCAGACTACTTCTGCAGTCAGAGCCTGAAAACAGGTCTGCCTACTGCCTTTAAATGCTTCTGAAGGTGCCAAGCTGACTCATGTTCTTGGCTGTCAGAGAACAGGTGGCACATATAAAGCAAGAAATTTCAATGAAAAAAAATATGCTGGAAAATTTATTGTAATTAAGTGATTTCAATATGGAGTGCAGTCACTATTAAGCATTATATGTCTTGCATTCTTCCAAAAAGAATGAAATACCTATTGGAATTAAATCTGTCATTAGCTATTAAAATAAACATGCTAAGTGAGGTGTTATGTGTGTTTTATGTGTTTCATTTAAAGCCCATCGTTTAAAGTTAACCAGGGATACTTGAATGCAAAGAAATAGTTTGTCTTAGAAATTCAAGGTAGAAATCCTAAGATTTTTCTCTGGGTATCTGTAATTGGCACTTTTGTAAATTGCTCTTGCATCCAGATGTAGGATGGATAAACATCTTCATGGTATGATAGTGTTTAAGATAATGGTTTTATATTGAGGAAGTATCTTTTATTATTCCAAGCCATATCCTTCAAAAAGACAAGTTTTTGGACACATCAGTTCACTTTCAGGTGTGGAAAAGAAGGCAGTAAATTTCACTACCACCATAGACCAGCTGGTAAGAGTTGCTCTTGTTTAATAAGAAGTGTCAGTCGGCAGAGCATTATAGCAGACAGCTACAAAGCACAGGAAATGCTGAGGAGGTGTAAGCAAAAGTAATAAGGTGATTCCTATTCTGAGTGACATAAAAATTGGCAATTAATCATTGTTGTAGAAATGGATAATTGATTTTTTTGGTTTACACTGGATTTAGGATATTTATTTTTTTATTATTATCCTAAGCTTATGTTTTAAAGGCATTTTGTTAATCATGCAGTCAGTGTTTAACTTGTAAGTTCAGTGTTTTCATTTCAGACTTGAAGTACCCAAAAGCTTGTCTGCTTATTCCTAATGTGCTAGTTAGCATAATAGAAGTCATGCTCTCTATCTACCAAATTTGTCTTGCCTTTGTTCATTGGATCATTACCACTACTACAGCATCATTGGTTTAAGACCACAGGAATAAATAGCCTTCTCACTCATCTAATATTTCTAATTGGAATTTAGATTTCAATTTATTCAATCTTGCAAAGCTGAAGTCTTTTTCCAAAGAATGAGCAGTATATGCAAGTTATTTTGAAACCTAAATACTGGGTTAGATTTTGATCTTCTAATCACTTGGTAGCAAGGCCTTTTGCCACTTGCGAGAACAATTTTAACTATCGTTCAGTTGCTGTAGCTAAAAGCTTTACAAACCATTATCTTAAGACTATCAGTAATGGTTTCTGTGCTTAAGACTGAGAATGGAAAGCACGTCAATTGAACCACATTTTATATTTAAAGGTAGATTCCTTCAGCTGCTTCATTTTATTAGGGAAAGTAGAGAAGTTTGCACTTTGATGATACATACGCACACAGATATGTTCTAAAAAATACTCATGAGGTCAGTTGAATTCTGATTCTTTAAAGGAATGAAGAGGATTTTGTCTGGAGATTAGGGGAGGACCTCTTTCTTCTCGCAGTTTTGTTTCAAGGAAAATTCCTGACAGAAGTTAAAGCTGAAATGAATGCACCTTGTTCTGTTCCTTTCTTCTGAGTTGGTTTTTTTTGTTTGTTTGGGTTTTTTTGTTTGTGTTTTTTTTCTGGTTTTTTTATTTAAATTTCATTTTAGTTAACTTTATTTTTGTGTTAATGTCTGCTGAAAAAAAAAATAAATTTCTTTCTTTGTTTACAAAATGTAATAGTAAAGCTATCCCTTCTTAAAGGTGTTTTATGTTTTATACCAGTGCTAACATAAAGAATGCACGGCATCATTCATACTCGTTTGTAAGTGACAGATTAGTTATATAGGCAAAACTGTATAAAGATACACATTCTGGTAACTGCAAGGGCCTGCACTTTGTCCTAAAGGACAGTTCAAATACTGTGGAAAAAGTGGTTTGGAATGTGACCTAGAAATACTGTAAACATAACTGTTCAGTATTGAAAACTGTTGAATTCTTCCCAACAGTTTCATTTGGTTTTTCTCTCTCCATTTCTGACAGGCCTAGATGCCTTTTGTGATTCTTATACTGTCTCCTGCATGACGGGCGTGCACCATCTTCAAGCTTTAACTTCTCTCTTCAGTACTGACTGCTGTGTTTTAGCAAACCCCTTAAGATTCTTGTCAGAGCTACACTTCCCTGTAAACTGGCCATTCCTTCAGTGCTGGTGTCTTTTTTTGGTTTTTCTATTTCTGTACATGTGTAGCTTTGCCAGATATGTATCTAGTCATACAAAATGTTATTACAACCATTTGCTGTGTAATACATTAGTAAAAAAAAAAAACCAAACAAAAAACAAACAACAAACAAGTAACAAGGAACTTTATAAGTAGCTGTTCACTATGGAAAAAAAGGTAGTTAAAAGTATCACACAAGGTATTATTGAAATGGCATGATGGTGATCTTTACAGGAGAAAAACAAAACCAGTAAAAGTAAGGCATGTTCTCCAAGTGCTTTAAAATGTATTTAGAGACCTATTACATGGTTAACATCAATATGGAACTCTGGATGTCTTCACTTATAATTATTCTGAAGTAGCATTGCTGTTTAGTCTTTGTGTGAGATTTTGGCAATTATGCTTTTCTCTACTAATCTTGGTGTTCAGTGATTTGTGTATTTGTCTTTCTAACTTCTAATAAACTCACTCCAACTCAGGTGTCTGTCTTTGTCTGCTTAGTAGTGCTTTACTTTCTTCTTTTACGATTCTTTCATAATCACGTAGCATTTCTATGACGTAGGAAGTTGTCACCTCTAATCTTACTAAACTGTTGGGTCGGATTGGTTTTTTACAGAGTAAAATGTTTAAAAATAGAATTGTGGTTAACTGCAAGCTTCTTTGGATAAGCACAACAGCGTAAAACATGAATGCAGTGTATGAAAAAATCATTGCATCACGATTTACATTTCCTTTGGAAGTTAAAACAAAGCACAGGAATTTAACCAGAAGTGCTTCTGATCAGAAATATATTTAATTAAGGATTTTAGGATTAATTAAACACATTTGCAAGTAATATAGATATTTAGAAAGAGAAAAACTTTTTTTTTTCTTACTGATGGAATGCTTTTGCTTGGACCTTGTACTCTGTTAACCACGGTGCGCTCGTATGAAATGGTAACGTGGTGGTGGTGAATTGTTTGACTACTGTGGTGGGGTTTTATTAATGATTATGAATCGTGATTCTACGCCTTGAGCACGTCTTCACATTTTAGAAACCTTTGTTAGAGTTTGGAAGGAGCCCTTTTGTTTTGGTAAAGTTGTAGCTGTACAGTATCATGTGTTCACCTAAATGTACCCAGTATATATTTAATAGCAATAAAAAAAATAATAATTATCAATGAAATGTTTTTGAGCTAGGTTTGGGGGAGGGCAACAAACTCTTGCACTTTCACATTTGTTCAATTTTTTTCAGGATGGCACTGGATCTTTAAAACGCAGTGGTTCCTTTAGCAAACTTCGTGCTTCCATTAGACGCAGCAGTGAGAAGCTGGTTAGAAAGCTGAAGGGAGGAAGTTCACGAGACAGTGAACCAAAGAATCCAGGGTAATTATCTATTCTTAGCTATGCTGCTGTGCCCTTGTTCTGTCCCCCCACTGTAGCCTAGTGTAGTACCTAGGGCAGTGTTTTCTTCTCTGCTTAGCTGATTGCATATCTCATAGATTTATATGTTAAAGAAAAGTAAAGTAGGAAATAATTTCTTAAACTTGTAACAGAGGTTCTGTAACATCTGAGGAATTGTATTTGCTTTTAATTTAACTTAATTTTAACACTGTTTTTCCCTTTTTTACTGCTTTAGCCACAGGAAGAATAGAGAAGAGTTAGAATTATTGAGAAAGCCTTAGAATTATTGAGAAGTTCTCATTTTCACATAGCAGTGAAGAAGAATAAATGTTACTGATTTTTACGATAAAAGCTTGAATATAGTAAACCCACAACGAACATTCTTGGTAAAGCTATCTGAAGTTAAGTTATATAAATTGCTGTGAATATAAGGAGAAATACGGATTTGAGACCCTCTCAGTGTATATTTTGGAAAACCCAGATCTCAGCAGAGGAAAAGGTTGAAAAACTTGTACCTAGTTGTGCATCTTGTTAACATTTTGGCCTATGAAGACAGTAGTAAAAATTCAAATTTTAATGAATCTGACTTCCCGCTCTTCCCTATTTACCATATGATTATGGGTTTGGGTATAGGTAATATTTCTCATAAATGCATAGAAATATTCATCACTTATTGACTGCTGCAGAGAAGTTGAGATGTTAAAAAAGTTCTGGTTTTCATCTTTTTGAGACATGGAAAGGTTTTCAGTTTCTTAAAAGCCAAGAATGTTATTGCTTGTTCTCTGCAGTGAATAGAGCTAACTTGTTCTGCAGGTAAAGTAACTCTGTGATTATAGGTGTAGCAAATTATGCTTCCATGGAATTGGGGGTATTTGGCTTTGCAGTGTCCTGTAAGAACTCCTCTGCCTTTTTATTGTCCACACTTTTCAGTAGCATTACTTGACCAATACAGAAGCAATGGATCCACAATAACATTATTTATATTGTGGAGTCTGTATCGCCAGATAAGATTTCCTCAAACACATGAATGTGAAACAAATTTGCAGACAAAGTGATACCTTTTTTGCTTTCCCTTTTTGATGAAATATTCTTGTTTTTTAGATGTCACCATAGTTTTCGAAGAATAATTTATTCTTAAAACTTGGAATAAGTCTGTTACATTGACAGGCTTTTATGTAGACACGCATATTGAGTGTGTGAGATAATACATATTAACATTTCTGTTCTTGTAAGATGTAGGCATTTTTTAATCCTAACTTATATTGGCTGGTTTTAATAACAAATGTAAAGATTCCTGCTGTTCAACACCAGCTTTGTAGATCATGAAGCATAGCTGTACATATTGATATTCCAAGAAGTCATTTTGATTTCACTTTTATGAAGAAACTTCAGTAAATAGTTTTGGAATTTTTTTTTCCTGTTTCTGAGTTTAATAAAAGGGATATTCAGTTTTTATTATGCAGACCTTTAGTTTTTAGTGTGTTTAGTAGCTGAATATTATAATACTGATACAGTAAACAAATAATTTTTTGCTATGAAGTCAGCCACTTTAGATAGAAGACTTAGGTGCCTCCCTCCTTACCAGTACACCTTTGCATTCCCTGCCCGTGTCTCCAGGAACACTGGTTTGAAATGGATTTATATCTGTTGCTTATACTGTGCTTCTGTAAATAGTAATTGACAGTGCTGGTAAGATTCTGAATGAGAACTACTCGGAGCAATACATTAATACCACAGCATGAAAGAAATGCAGAGTTTTCACATTCTTGCTTGATAGAGAAGGTTGAAGAGAATTAAGTGGAAAACTCACCAGGGAAATTTTCTTTAAAATCATGCAAAAGCCTTTTGGACAAGGAACAAATCTCTTCAGAACTGTTCTTTGAAACATACAATACCCAAAGTATGTTAGTAGTTCTTTATAGTATTTCAGAATTCAGTTCTGTAATAATTTAACCTGGCTTGATTAGCATTAGCTTTGATTCTTTTTCACTTAGAAAATTTAGATCCTACAGCAGAAAAGTTAAGATTTGTAATTGAAAAGGAAAAAAAACCCCACACCTTTCCTTCTTGCTATTACTTATGCACCAGAAAAACAACTGCATGCTATTTGTGCAATCGTGTTTCTAACACGGAGGGAATGAAAAGAGCTTTTGCCAGACTAGAGTTCTTTATTACATCGATTGAAAGAAACAAACAAAAAACCCAACCAAAGTAACAAAGCAAAACACAAAGCAAACCCACAAACAAACGAGTACCTCGTGTGATTACAAAAGTTGGTTTTTTTTTTAATTTGCATTTCAGCAAGAACCTTGAAATAATTGTGTATATTTTTACTGGTGCATTTTCTGTTTCCCTGTAATGTTTTCCGTAAACTTCTATGCTCTTTTGAGGAGTTGAATGTAACATTTTGTTTGTGTTTTACAGATTAACTTACTTTGACTTCCATATATAACCTCTGTTATACATGTTTCCTTGAATAAATGAGAGGTGCATACCATGCATGAGTCCTTGCTTTGTTGTTGCTAACACTCATGTCAAACATTTTAAATTGTGTGCATTTTAGCTTTTGAAATGTTCAGATTTAACTCTAGGAAAAAACCAGCTTATGTTACGTGGCAGCTGTTGCTGTGTTCTGTTAGTGTTTTGGTCCATTATTCCACTAAGTCCTTGCTTTATGAAAGCATTTTCAACTTGTGCTTGACTTTAACTGTTAACAATCTTGCTTCAGCAGAAAGCAAAACTGGTTAATACCTAATGTGATCTGCGCGGATAAACCTTTCCATGTTATTGGAAGGCACTGGATGCTTTGCTTTGGCCAGTTGTCTCTACAGCTGTAGGTAGCACTGCAGGATTAGGGCCTCATTGTCTTGAAAATGGTTCATCAAATATGTATTCAAGGCCCTCATTTAGTAGTTTGGAAAATGGTCGAAGAGCTAAAAAGTGAAAAATCAAAGCAAACATAGAACATTCTGAGTAATGTACAGACGCTGAAGGGTAAAGGACATGGGAGATTCCACGATGATAGGAATCTTAAGGCTGAGCTTGAATTCTGTTACGCACACTTGGAAATATTTTTTTTGTGTATGTTTGAGAAATGTGGTCCTCATCTCAAACAGCAGGAGATACTGCTGTTGATGCAGTGATATTTTGACCGTCAGTAGCGCCTGTGTAGGTGATTAATTTTTTTTTTCCCCTTGCCTATTGTTTTCAATACAGTCCTTAAGGGTGGTTGTTACCATGTCTCAGAGCATTGTAAAGCCAAAAATATAACTGGAGTTAATAGCAGCAACCATCTTGTTTCATTTCACTTTGTGATGTTTAAAATAAAAGATTTAAATTTTTATTATTTTTTTTTACTAGATTCTGGAGGCTTGCCTAGATGAGGCAGAAAGTACTAAATTGATGCTTGTTGTAGCTTTCCAAGTTAAATGCTGCCTATGTGAGAAACTTACTGGTGTTTTGCATTTTTTCCTCTAAACTGTCTGAATGTTTTGATGCTTTTGTAAGAAGCTGCATAAAATTGAGAATTAGCAAATTGTCGATGCAGAGTCAGTGTATTAATTTGACTTGCTTTCAAAGTTGAGATTTTGAGTTGAAATGAAATCCGTTGCCTGAAATGTTTAAGCTCTGAGGAGCTTGTAAATTTTTTTTGCTTTTATATATAATTTAGAGCTGAATATAAACATATTCTACATTATATAATTACCTTAAAGGGTATCCCTCAGATCAGTTTTGGGGCACTGTTAAAACTCCCTTAACTGTGCATTGCTCATTGTTATACTTGTGTTTTTAGAGCTGTTAGTTTTCAGCTATTCTGATTGGTTTATCCTTGCATGTTCACTGTCCTGGTTGCAGCATGAAGCGTGCCAGTTCTCTGAATGTTCTTAACATGGGTGGCAAGGCTACTGAAGATCATTTTCAAGTAAGAAGCCCTACAGTACTCTTATAAAAATAGGTATCATTAGTAGGGTTTGAGATAAAGTGATGGGTATGAGGAATAATAAACCAGCAAATTCCTAATGATCGGTAAGGTCTTACCTGAGTAAGATGTTTAAAGCATATGCTTAAGGCATCGTTCCATGACACTTGTGTGAATTATGCTTAATTTTAAGCAAGTTCTGAAGTCCAACCCATAAAGAGCATTGGCTTTTATGATATTGAGCAGTCTCTGGCTTTTGGCCTTCTATTACAGTGGATATGAAACTTCTGGAATCTTACGTTCTTGTAAACACTGCTTACAAATAGAAGAATTTTTAAAGCCCAGTTACTAAGTATTTTTTACCTCAGCCCTTTTATTGCAAAAGCCCCAATCATCTTAATTGCTGTACATTTTCATACTCCCTTAAACACAACTTCAGTTGTTTCTGAGGTTGTCCAGGAGCAGTCTCTACAAGTTTGTCTGATCTGTGTTGTGCTTCTGCTAATACAAAAACCTCCGTATTTTGCTTAACTGGAGATGGTGTGCCCGACTGCTACTTCCCATTTCCTGTTGTTACCTAATGAGTCCCTGCTTCTTATATTGTCAGCATAGCCATGTTCTGTGTTCTAAACGCTGTTGTGCATTTTACTAACACAGTAACTGCAACTAATTTTAGGAAGATAAAGTTGCTTCTGTACTAACAAAACCATACGTGAGGATCTTCATCCCTGTTTGCCCAACAGTAGTAAGAAAGCCCCTACTGTCTGGCTCTCATTTTACCCATGAGTGACATAAAGGTGTTTTAACTATATTCTCTCTAATTGAGTGTATAGCAGAGTTTTCTGTGGTGTGAAATGTTTGCAGAGCTTGTCTTAGAGTGAAGTTCAACTGAAAAAAAAATTTAAAAATCCAGGGTAAAGTGTAATTGTTTGAAGCAACAGCACCAGGGTTTCAAAACACCATGGCCCAGGTGCCCCTAAACTGGATCCCTAGTATATAACTGGTGTGACTTCCAGAAGAGTAGTGGATTGTTTACCTGTACACTGTGATATCAAAATTAGTTTTCACTTCTTGTGAACTTGTGTAGTTCACCCACTGTAGACACTCAGGGCAATTCCCATAGATGGGCAGTTGCATTTCTGGTAAGACTTGGGTCAGGACTGTAAGGGGGGTGTGTACATTAAAGAGATCTTTTCAGTATTGCTAGTTGAAAGTTGAGGGAGAAGATGTTTATTAGAATATGGAAAGTGTCCCCCTACCCACCATGAGCAAGGCCAGTTCTCTGTAGTTCCTCATAGTTGTTTGTTCCTGTTTGTAGAAGCTAGTGATTTTGTTTATTTGCTTGAACTATCTGGACATCTGCTTAATTTATTTGTTTGTTTTTTCTTTCCCCTTCACACAGGAGCGAAATAATTGTCTGACAGAATCGAGAGCTCTGAGTGTCAGTCACACTGACTTGGCGCATTGAGATTCTTGGACAGAAGCTAGCTAATATTCCCTTGTGAATAAAGAAGCACTGAGACCTTCAAAGCTTTGGTTCCTCATCGATAGGAACATCTAGTTGGTAGATTTGGTTGGGTTTTTTTCCAATGGACTGCTGTTTATACTTTTCTAAATAGGGATGATTTTAAACACAGCACTAGTGGGTATTTTCTTCTAAAGGAAAACTATATTGATATATATTGCTCATTGCACTGCTCCCATTCATGCTACTTATGTTGATTTCTTTAATAGATCTGAATATTGCAGCAGCCAAAAAAAATGTAAAAATACAAACATATTTAAAGCATACCAAAATGCAAAGGTATTGAAAATGCAGGCAAAATTAAACGTGTAGTAGTAAAGACATACAGTACTGGAACAAGAAGAGGATAAATTAATGTGCATTACTGTATACACCCAAATTGAGCATACTGTGTTGGTGGGGCTTTCCTCTGCACCACTGGTTATTGTAATGTTAGAAACCTTGGCTAGCAGAACAGCACTTGGGCACGGCTTAACTTAACCACTAGACTGAGCTCTGACACGCTCCAGAAGAGGTGGCCGGGGTTACAATGCACAGGGCTGCCACCAATTGCTGTACCTGGGACCATAACTTTGATGCTTGGTCAGGTATGTCTTAGGGCACAATAGTTGATGGAGACAGGATGTTTCACCTCCATCAGGAGAAATGGAAAATGGTTTGATCTTAGCCTTGCACGGTTGAAGAATACTGAAGTTTTGGACTGCAACTGTCCCCGAGCAGCTGCTGTTGCTCTTCGGGAAACATCAAGCCTCAGGTTGACTTTCTCGCTTGTCCACTGGAATTCACAATCCCATTCTCTGTTTGCTGAAAGTGCTCCAGCATTCCTTATGCTGATCCCAAATCCTGCCCTTGTCCCTAAGGGCTGATGGCAGCAGAAGCAGGCAACCGCGTGCTAGGCTGTTACACTGCGGAGGGGCTGCTGTGCACAGGACCACTCGGCTCTGAAGGGCCCTGCTGGACGCACCAGATGGCCCTAAGGGGCAAGCGACTCATCTGGCCACACACCCATGTTAAATCTACTTATGGTTGATATATATGCTGTCTGTATACAGGACTGCTGCTGGAACTATGTATGTTTTAAGCGTTTTATAGACAGTAGTATTTCCTTTGCTTTTCTGTAAAGCTTGTAATTTTGTTCATCTTTTGTAAAAATTCTTACTCGTGTGAAGTTGGATGAGAAAGTAAAAAAAACCCACCAGCGTGTGTATGAACGTATTTGTGGTCAGAGTTCTGAGTTCAAAAACACTGAATGAAGTTAAATTTGGGAAAAGCTGGAATATTCATTCAAGGTTAGCTCCAACGGAAGGAGGTCAAGCAGAGGGACAGAAGCAAGTTTTAGTGTTTGAACAGGCTGTGAAGAGTCATTAGAATTAGTACTTCGTAGAAGTTTTTGACTGCCTTTGCTTCTGGTTTTGTGTTACCATACTGGTTGCAAAGCAGTCGTATATGTAATGCACTTAACTATGTTTACCAGGAGGTACCTTATTAGCATCTCTTTAACGAAAGCTGCGTATGGTATACCTGCTAGAGAGACAGTTTAGAAAGGGTGAGATAATGATGCTGCTAATATGTAGAAGTTTTAGCACAGAGTAGTGCAATTCATTAATGAACTTGAGCAAGAATTGATGGTTGCTCGGTTACCTTAACAATATATACACATATAATGTAGACTCTTGAGTTTTAATCTTTTTATTAAGAGCTTTTTATATTAAAAAAATAAAAACAACAATAAAAATACCCTACAACACCAACAACAAAAAAGAAACACAAATGCAATATATACACTTCTCTTTCCCCCCTAAAGCAAAACTTGTTCTATGCACTCAGTGGTGATTTCAGTTCTCTGCACAAAGCCTGACCACGCTGGCTTTGCACAGGGAGCTGCACATTGGGGTTGGGCACCCGTGTCCAGGTGGGGAGGTGGCAGGAGATCCTGCTGCTGCCCTTGGATTCCCTGAAGGGTGCTGCCATTGTGTCACCTGCCCCGCTGTGTCACCTGCCCCGCTGGCCGCATCTGCGAGCAGCTTACTCCAACGCCTGCTGCAAGCGCTGCGCTCGGAGCAGCTCGGCGGGCCTGGTGCCAGCGGGTTCTGCAGAGCTCGGTGTTGCAGGGGGACGCTGTTGCACAAGTCTGACTTCCAAAAAAACCCACAAAACTGTTAGGGTGCAGAACTGACTTTGGTAATAAGGAATTACTTCAAAGCATTTGAAGAATGTGTTCTTTTACATTCGTTGTACGACTTTGAAGGAAGGTTATTTTTGCAGCCTCTCAAAGCAAACAAAAAAAAGGACTTGTGTAAATAGCAATAAAATATTTAACCATGCTAGATTAAAATGTACATTAAGTTCTTAAAATGCACAGCTGTGATGTGTTGATGGTGATTGCGAGGGGGGATCTTACTGTTGGTGGCATTACTAGTACTGTCCTTTTAAATGTTTTAAATCTTTATATATAGTATTTTAAAGTGCGTTGGAAGATTTAAGTTTTTGAGCTACTGCTTATTAAACAATTCTTACATTTAAAGGGTTAATTATTTTTTTTTCAGAGAAGAAACAAATTTCAAGACTTTTCTAATCCGTAATTCCCTAAGAATGATAAAGTCCTCGTAGTTATGAGCCAATGAACTGTTTGCAGTTTGAGAAGAACTTGTATAGAAACAAAGTTCAACATTCCTTGTGTTTGACTCGTGAAGGAATTGCTGTCAGGACATGGTTTGTATACAGTTAAAATTCAGGTGGGCTTCTCCGTTGGCTTTTATGCAAGATTTTTTTTCTGAATTTCCTCTGTTCCAAGTGTAGCCAACAGTCTGCAGAAAATACCAGTTGTGTAGTTATTGTGTGTCCTCAGTACCAAACTAAATCAACAGCTCTGATGAAACAGAAAAGCAGAACAGACCATCAGAGTAGGCAGAAGTCTCTCTTCTTGGGAAGACTGTGACCTTGGAGGTGCTGTTGGGTTTTTAATCCAGCCCAGCATGGTGAGGGTGGACTTCATTAAAACTGGCATGAGGCCTCCCAGCTAGGCCAGTTCCTCCAGACTCTCCTGTAACAGGGGCTGGTTCTGGGCTATGTACGATGAGTAAGGGCCATGTGTAGGCTGAATCACACATGGAATTGTTGTTGAGAGAAAGGTGCCTGTTGCTCTCCTGTCCAGCTGGCAATATTTGGTTTTGTATTAAGATGTTATTGTAGAAAGTGACTGTTTCATGATTTGCTCCTCTTTTAGGGGAGTAACTGTGTGATGTTTGTGCTTGCAGTACTGCAGTGATAGAACGTAGCACTTAAACAATGGAAGAAAATTGGGCACATTTATTTAGAGTTTGTACCTTTTAACCCCCCCCACCCTCCCCAAGCCCTCCTGAATGGTAGTAAATTAAAATGGGTTTAAGTTTGAGAAGTATTTGTGCTTAAATTGTACTGTTTGAATCCAGTAATTTTGAAAATGTGTCTGTTGTAAATATGTAGTAAAAGGGGTGTGCAGTGCTTCACTGAAAGTGTGTTTACAATACTTGATGAGTTCAAGTTACTTCAGTTTTTGTTAAGCAGGTCATGTATTTTTGTCTGAAAGCTGCTAAGAGAATTGCATTTGTTTGGTGATGTTGGCCTGTACTGAGAGAATAAATGTTAAAAGATGTGATGCTGTGAACTTTACCGTGTCATTGTAGCAACTTACAGAAGTATTGGTAGAAACATTGGGAAAGGTTTGGGGTTCTTTTAATAGTTTAGAATTGAGGGAAATCTTGAACATCTACATTTAATTATTTTTCTCCCTCAAACCATCAGGTCAGTAGTTTAAAAAAAGCCTGAAACAACAAAGCAAGCAGCAAAATACAGTGCCACCATCTGATAGAGGTGGAAAGACCTGAGCTGGTGAGAAGGTGCTTATGCTCTTAGTGGAGTTGCAGAACTGGTCTTTAGTTACAGGTGCTTCTAAGTAAGAAATACTTAGAGAACCATAGGTTGGAAGTTCATTTAAATTTGCTATTTTTTAAATGGAAGAGCCTAAAGAGGCTTTTGCTACAAGAGGAAGGAACTGGAAAGTGAGAAAAATGGAAATGAACCATTTCCAAAATCTCTGTAGCAGCTCTATGGAACTAGAGATGCCCATATTGTACAAAAGCAATACAATTCTAATTCTTAACAGTAGCACATTAAAATCAAGCATTGTTTCTGATATTTTAAATCCTAATAACAAGTGGTTTTGAAGTAGGATAGCTTTGTGCCAAAGCGGCTTGATGTTATTTCTGAGGTCCTACAGACAGAAGGATGGCTCTATGTAACAGCAGCATGAGGCTCAGAACCACCAGCAAGCAGTATGAACTGGTTGAATTTGAATCCCTTTGGGTCTGGAAATGGAGCAAGCACACAATTGCACTAAATTCAGTTTCTAGATTAGCACATTATTAAAACAACATGAGAAATCGGGTCTCCCCAGATACAGGGACTGTCACCTCACCCCTCACTGTGCAGCCTCCACCTGCCCCCAGCTTTACTCTTTCACAACACTTACCTCGCGAGGAAAAGCTGCCGAACACACACCCATACCAAGTGATCTTTCACAGTGTACACGAGGCTGAATGCAGTGACAGCACTGGTTAGGTATTTCAGCACCCGTTTCTCTCATCTAGGAAGAATTTCATTCCATTTCACTAGCAAGTCTTCCTGAAGCAAAGTAGTTTGGATACATTTTTGGAGCAGGATAGTTTACTGTGCAAAGCGTTTATTTTATTCCTTTTACACCTTCCAATTTTACTGTATAGTAGCAACAGGAAGGAGGGAGATGAGGAGCAAAAATTACTCTTAAAGTCCTGAGAGTTGCAGGGTGGTGTGATGCCACTCCAGCTGCCCGCTCAGGCTGTGATACTCGGCTGACCATCAGCCTCATTAGCAGCTGATTTGCCCAGGTGATTCCAAGTGCTGGAGAGACTCTGTTGTCCACTGCACTGTAAAGAAAACATCACATGCATTTCGTATCAAATACCTTCACTTCTGTTCTAACAAAATTGCACTGGAAGAAATGATTTAATGTTTCTTTACTGTTGTTTGCTGTATTTCAAACTATAGGTCTTTGAAGACAGCAATTACAGGGTATACAAGCTATACATTAGGTTGTCTGTCCAGCAAGGTAACTGGAAGAGAAGTGCTTCCGTACAGAATCATTCAGCCATTCTGCCACTGCAGTCATGGCAATCCCTGCCTCTGTCTTCACAGGTCCCCTCTTGTGGCAGGAAAACAGCAACACAACAATGGTTGAGCTTCAAGTATCTGCAGTGTGTA
>WUAM01000071.1:19345512-19358392 GCA_024336885.1 Actenoides hombroni
CGAAGATGTCGGGGTGCGAGGCCCCCCGCGCCAAGAAGCTGGTGCGCTCCCCCAGCGGGCTGCGCCTGGTGCCCGGGCCCCGCTCCGCCCGCAGCCCCTTCGGCTTGGACGAGCCCCCCTGGGTGCCCGACAAAGAGGTATCGGTAGGGGCGGGGCCGCCGCTCGCCCCATCCCCGGGGGGGCTCCTCTGCCGCCGCTCGCGCGCCCCAGCAGCTCCCCGCCGCGGGCCGGTGCGCGCAGGTGCCCGGGACACGCCTGGCCCGGCCGCCACCGGCATCGGCGGCCGCAGCCCAGGGTGGCCATCGCGGGCTCTTCCCCTTTCTTGCGCGGCCAGGTTTCCTGGCCCCTCCCTTCCTCCGCCGTCGCTGGCTGCCGGCGGGCGGCGAGGGGCCCTTGGCGGCCCGGGGGTGCCGGCCGGTGGTCGGGAGGCTCGCAGCATTAGCCGGCGGGGCTTGCCGCGCCCGCGGGGGCTTCTCCGGCCCGGCCGCTGCTGGGGAGCGCCGGGCGGTTGGCTCGGCTTGGCTCGCCTCGCCTCGCAGGCTGGCCGGGCAGCGCTTCGGGCTCGTCCTGTTGCGGTTTTTTAGTTGTAAACGACAAGTTTTACTTTCTGTCCGTGTAACAGACTGAACAGGGGGAAGCGTCGCTCCTTCTGCGGGGCCGTGGGGCCCTGTCCCAGAGATTAGCGAGAAACGTAGTCAGTTAAAAGGGTAGGGAGCCACGCAGCATTCATGTTGAGTGAAGCATTCTCTTTAAATGCTTATAAAGGTAATTCTGAAGACCACGTTGGTTTAAAATAATGATAATTAAAAAAAAAAAAAAATGATGCAAAGCATGAAGGCAGTAAGGCCAAGTTCGAACAGTCCATCTGGCTGCCAGTCTGAATGTTTATAGTTATGTTACAGTGGTAAATGAGCATCGAATAGCTTACACTGTTCCACTCAGCTTCCCTTTCTGATACTTGTCAAGTAAACTGTATGAGCACGGTGATATATTAAATTTCATTTAATAACATTTATTATTTGCATTATTTGTTACCAGACCCCGCAGCCAGATGCTAATTTAGAATCAATTGTTTGTTTGTTTCTTTATTGCCAGCGTTCTGTGTGGTGGATGTCTGCATGCATTTAAATGGGACCGGAATTCAGATTCATTTCAAACAAGCCAGTATGGATTTAGGCAGGGAGTCATTAATTGGAGCCATTCCTTGCCATATACCGACATGGTTCATCTGTTTTGGACATAGTGTTCCCGTACTCCTTGGTTAAGAAATGAAGAAAATTTTGCCTATCCCTGGTATCCCTTGGGGCAAAAAGTTTGGTGTAGAAGTAGGAATACTTGAGACTCACTCTGGTAGCATAGCTTCTGCAGCTCAGAGGAGCCTGTACTGTCATAAGGTGCATGGCTAGTAAGTCAGTTGCTGGTTTTGTCCAAAATAATGACCCGTTTTTGGAAAGTGACTTTTTTCAGCCTAATTTAAATGAGTGCTCTGCTCAAATATCTTGTGGGAATTTTCTCAAGTTATTTGCTTCCATACTTGGGCAATAAATTAAAAAAAAAAAAAAAAAATCTCCCTGTTATCAGTAGCACTGGTTACGTGTCTTCTGTGAAGTACAGCTAAGATAAAACGTTCAGTGAGTGGAGCAGAGTGTCAGTGGGGGCAGCGATGCCCTGCTCCTGGGGCTCCCAGCGCGCTGGGTGTGTTGCAGATGGGGGGGGTGTTATCAGGAGCTCCTAGCAAAGTCGGAGCAGATGTTGTGCAAGAGGTTTCCCTTTGCGTTGCGTCTGCTTTTGCTGCGTCAGTGGCTTGCTGTGCCTTGATCTGGGCCACCTGAAAACCTGATACCATCAGTGGGTATAATTTGTGCAACAGTTAAATTGAAATTCGTATTCTCCCTGGCCTTCTGAAAGGTAGTTTGGTAATTCAGTAGCCCTTGATTATAGCAGACTAGTTTCATTAAGGTACTTCTGACTCGGTCTAAGCCGTGGTGCCATTTTCAGATAACCTTCAGGTATATTAGGATTGTGGTAGGATTTATTTAAACCAGTAGATACATTTAAGAATGAAGTCCCTGTATTTTAGGTACGTCGGTCCGATGTGCATGGTTAGTATGACTTCTATATTACAGTTGTACTGCAGCCATTCATTCTCCTTAAAATTCAACTTGTCCCCTGTAGTCTCGCTGTTGGTCAGCGTGCTGATGGTGTTGATTTGTGACTGAACGTTGCCTTTGCATCAGACTTGGTGATATTTGTTGTTAAGAGGAAGTGTATTATAGGCAACCATTTAAAATGCATTTGTTAATTATATTTTTAATCTTGTGTTACTGTTATTTTGTAAAAAGTTCTTTTATTGGATTACTCAAATTACACTGATGTTCTGACATCCCTTTGATAAGGATTAACTGCAATATCTATATATGCAATATACAGGAAAGCTTATAAACCCATGTTTTTATTAATAAAATGAAATTTAAAAAGACAGTTGATGATTTCAGTGAGAATACTTGCTCGTGTTACTGCATCAGATGTAATTAAAATAAGCATCTTCTTCCTTCAGTACAAGAGACCAGAATTAGCAACTACTAGTCTGGCTTTTTGAATACACTGGCTTCTGCTGTGCAGACAGCATTCAGAAATTCAGTAGCTTTATTTTTCTTATGCAGGCAGAGTCTGCTGGCTTATTCTTTTAAAAAGTAAAGCCACCTGAAGCTTATGATGGTTGGTGGTTGTGAGAAACTTGCCTAACATGGAAATACATTTCAGTTTTTAAATTTTATGTCACAAGTTTATACAGTCGTAAAATATCAGCTAATTTGAGGAGTTTGAAGTGTAAGATTGAAGCAGGACTACAGGAAATGTTCTTTTTGGTAGTCTTATTTATAATATCCATCCCAACTCATTATTTATAATATTATGAAAATTTGTGCTGAGCATCATTAAACTTGATACAGAGCTTAAAATTTTGGTCACTGCATGCACCTTGTCTAACCCGGGATTTCCGTGTTGATCACCAGCAGAGCTCAGCTGAAGATGTTCCTGCGAAGGAGATCTTGGGACTAGAAATTGAATAATATTTGAATGCAGAGGTGGCCAAACCTCGTGACATCCAGCTGTGTACCAGATCTTTGTGTGGCTGAGGAACACTGTGTACATCAGAGCTGGCGTGTGAGAGCGTACAGATGTAGTGGCCGTGAGCAGGTTATCTGGATACAGATGTGGTGACAGTGATTCCCTGGGGCTCCTGGACCCCTGTGGAAGGGAACGGAGCTTTATGTAGCTGGGTCTTCTCTTGTCTCGGGCACTGGAGTTGGCAGTAGTTGTGTGCCAGGGCTGCGCTGAGAGTGCTGGGCAGACTGGTGTGGCTCAGGCAAAGAGCTGGCCCTGTGCAGCTGTAACAGCCCAAAGCACAGTGAGGTACCTTTGCTGGGTGTTTGCAGGGTGGTGTTTTCCGCTCTGGCATCAGCTGGTTTTTTCAGGTGTGTTCCATGGTGTGATTTGACAAGCTTGTGAACTTCCACACTACAGAAGTTCATTCTGTTAACAAGCTCAAACAGGTGTTACCTTGCATCACTTGGCGAGTTGCGTTGTTATTGTATATGCAAATAAAGGCCATGCAGTGTAAGTAGAGCTTCCTGCACATCTGCAGCGTTCTCACGTCCAGATGGATCCCGAGTGTAACGCAGATTTGTTAGCACACCTCAAGGAACTTGTGAGAAGCTCCACTCTTACTTCCAATGAACCATCTCTCTGTATTTTTAAATTAATACCAAGATACAACAACTGTTCGATGTTTTTCCATGTTCCTCTTGCTAGATGAAGTAAACTGATACCTGTATTAGTGGTGTGTTGATTATGTGTGAAATGAACATGCTCGAGACAGGCATTTTTTTTTTCAATTTCTTACTTACATCTTTTTGTTTCCACTTGACACACACACACAAAATCAGTTGTGTGCTAGTTTTAAAAAGGCTGTATCTTGAAGAGATCCTTCTCTGTAAATCTGATAAAAACCTCTCCAAGCAATAAAGCTTAATTTAGTACTCAAGCAATTTCTAATTCTGTCGGCTTATGGATGAATAGGAAGAATTCACCTTTCAAGATGCTTCTTCAATAGAGATCTCTTCCCAGGCGAGGCAGAAGTTGATGTTATTTATGCAAATAGGTTTGAATGATTCTGGTTCCTTAAAGCAGAAGTGCCTTGAAGAAGCAGCATGTCGAGTTTACTTGTGTTTGAACATTTTTTTGTAGGAAAGTCTCATTCTGCAGTGCCTGCTACCGTATGACATTTGCCTTGTGGTTTAGTTTATTTAGGACTGCTTTATATATCAGGCAGTGTTACCGTGATATGTCTGGAATTCAGAAATATTTTTCTATAGAGTTTTTATTAAATAAGAGGATGGATAACTTTGGTCCTACTTAGGAACAGTATTTAGAAGAGTGGTGTTTGTTTTCCCCCTAGTTTATGGCTTGTGCTTTCTAATTTTTGATACACACACACACACATACACCCCACACCCCATTTTCATTAAGAAAATGAGTTAGTCTCTTGCTAAATTCAGGGTATACTAAAATTCTTGCCAGGTTCAACTTCCAGACAAATTATTAAGCTATGCTTGTCAAAAATTAAGACACTAAATTGAGATCAATGTGGAGTACTACTTGTTACAGAGCTGAAACCTGGGGAGTGCTGAAGTTGCTTTATGCTGAAGGTTACTCATCAATGAATGTTACAGTAAGCTTTTCTAGAGCCATTGTGAAAAGAGGTGGTTGGATGCCTTAATTCAGTACGTTATTTGAAACAACACAGGAACATCTCTAGTTCTATTTGGAAACACATAGTTTATTGTAGCAAATATTGCAAGTAGCTATTTATATTCCATCACAGGGACTGTGATTGTTTTAAACTTCTGTTTAGACACCAGTACTCTTCACAGAAACTATTGCAAGTTACTACCAATCTTCCACTTCAAAAGAATGTGTGAAGTTTCTAGATAATTTTTAATTTAGCTGCTGTAATATTTTCTTGGCTGTAGCTGTTGAACTTGACAGTGATTGAGGATCTGCTGAAGCAGAAGCTCCCAAAATAGATTACAAAAGCTGTTGTAACCTGAAGGAATTCACAGAAAAGGGTTAAATATTGAAATACATCAATTAAAGACTAACAGTGATTACTGTGTGCTTAGCAAATAGCACCTACTCATCTTAGGGCATGTTTTTAAGATGACTTTCTACTGTAGTCTGAGACAGTCTGGTATAAGGAGTTTTGTTTCTAGAGCTATAAAACCTACTGCAGGATCTAACCATGTTCTCCAGATTCAGATATCAGGCATAATATTGCATTAATATTTGCAAATAAATATAGCAATAATGGCACTATAAGGCTTTGAGAGTGTTTTTTGCCGTGATGGGTAAAAATACATAAAATCCAGTAATCTAATGGCCCGTTAGATGTGATAGATTTGCTATAGATATAACATTGATTTGTATACAGAAAATTTTAATTGTCTAACAATCACTGATCACTTCGGTAGTTTAGAAAATCCCAATTGTCACCCCTTAAAACTTGTGAGAGAGAGAGAAACATCTTCCATGTTTTTCTGGCTTTTCTTTTGGGAAGAATATGGGTGTAAGCTAGTTATAGGAAAGTGATAGTTCAGGAAGTGACATTTTGTAGCTGGAATAAAAATTAAGTTTTAGTGGCTTAGAATAAACCCAAATATCCCCCAGCATGTTTCAAAGACGTCTAAATGTTGAGAGTGTTAACATATGTAAACAATGTTTTGGAGAGTCAACAGAGCATCACCATGTAATTGGTGAGGATGACAATTTATAGAACTGGTTGACTCTGGAATATATGGCTGCTTAGGTAGCCAAACATAATTAAGCACAGTAAGTACTTCTGAAATGTAGTTTTGACCGCTGGCAAGATGCAGTGTTCCTTAGGGCAAATGAGTCTGTCAGGTTTTTTTGTCTTACAAATGGAGGTGACATTATTTTGGTAGATTAATATTAAATTAAACCCATCCATGGTGAAAAGATAAAGGATGGAAATCTGGTGGAACTGTTTCTTTTTAGGGCATACCATAAAGCTCAGGTTTTGTATATGGGAGTAGGATTAAAGGTTTAGAAATCTTGTAGATTAATCTTAATTTGTACTGTTTTCTAGTGCCCAAGATGTATGCAGTGTGATACAAAATTTGACTTCATAACTAGAAAGGTAAGAGGAATTAATTAAATGTAAATCATTAACTACTGCAGAGTACTAATATGGACTTCCTTTGATTTAAAATGTAGAAGATTTCAGTAAAATAGCATACAATGTCTGGTGTAACTTAGTGTTTTTTCTTTCTGTCCTGCCCTTGCTGAGTAGAGGTCTTTTTTCTTATTATTCTGTTCCTTTGAAATTCTTCTTGTTGCTTAAGGTGTCTACATGGTTAGGGGCTTTCCAAATTACTGGATACCCACAGGTATTGGCTTTCAAAGGAGTTAGAGGAATTTGTGCTGGAGTGGGCTACTAACATCAGTATTGACACAGGAACCAAATCAACTAATTTTAGTGTGTTTTGGGTGATAAGATTAGTTGTGGAAAAGTAAGCAAAAATGTTTTCAGGAGTAATGGATTATAATCTTCCATTAAAGAATGGTGTTACTAAAATGCACAGAACCACAACTCAGATTCTCCTTCTGTAGTACAAGTAAATGGGATTTATCTTAGGTTTGGAAAAGGGAGTTGATTGCTATGGGTCCTAATTGGGCTTATTATATGCAGAGAAAACACTAATGTTGGAGTTTTGTTCATTCCATAAAAGGAAGCAGGTGGCTGTGGGGTGCGTGCTGCTGTGCAGAATACTACTGTCAAAAAACATTCCCCTGATAATGGGGCTTCCGTGTGGACAAAGAAAGCGGCCTCCCCAAAAAGGCCAAGAATGACTTTTAGCAGGGAATACAATTCCTCTGTGTAACTCCATTGACACCCTCTGAGCACCTGCTTGTGAAAGTGAAGGAAGATGGGGAAGTGTGACTTGTAGCGTGTTGACAGTCAGTGGTTTTCAATGTACTGTTTGGAGGAGAGGGAAGGAAAAATTGTAAACCAGCCATACTAATACGTTACACCAGATAGGTGTGTATTTTCAGGAGGCCTGAAGAGCGTTAGGATGTCAGTTGGTGATCCTAGACTAGAATGGACTATTTCAGTTGGCAGGGACCTACAACAATCATCTAGTCCAACTGTCTGACTGCTTCAGGGCTGACCAAAAGTTGTAGCATGTTATTAGGGGCATTTTCCAAATGCTTCTTAAACTCTGAGAGGCTTGGGACACCGATCACCTCTAGGAAGCCTGTTCCAAGTGTTTGACTCTCAGTAAAGAAATGCTTCCTAATACCTAGTCTGAACCTCCCCTCGTGCAGCTCTGAACTATTCCCATGTGTCCCATCACTGGGAACTTTCTCCTAGTTCTTGTTCCATCTTTTAGTTGGATGGGCTAAGGACATGGTGGGTGGTTGGCTGGTTGGAGTGTTTTGGTTGAGAAGCACTAATTCATTAATCTGCTGTAGTTTACTTGTGTTAGCTTTGGGAAGTAAATGGAGGTAGCCCTGGGAAATAGGCACTCCAGAGAATTTTGCATAATACATGGAAGGAAAGCCTAACGCTTACCAGAACTGCAGTGTATCAGTTCCTTCTATCGGATTTGCTTTGAGCCACACACAGGTTCCTGCTTGCCTGGGAACACTTGTTCTGACCCGAGAACTTGCATCAGCAGGACCTGCTGGGACTGTCACACCCCAGCAGCGATGTGGGGCACAGGCCACTTGTTGCAAATTCAGTAGCTGTGAAACACGTCGCAGCACTAGTTCTGATTTTGCAGCATCATAGGATTTGTACTGTGCTGCCTGAGATTTCTGATAGAGAAATAGCTTTAGGTTTTAAGTATGAAGATTTTTATCTTTTTTTCCATGGGGAAAATTGAGAATAAGTTATAAGGGAGAAGAATAGGATCTCCAGTTGAAGGTTCCCACCATCTTTGCTTGGAAGTGGGAAGGGACCTAAAACCCACTCTTCTCTTGTGTTTTTGTTGACTGTAAGGTGAAGGATTTACTGGACACTGAGGAAGCCCTGTCAGTGTCTTGTCTGCCCCGCTTCAGAAGCATGTTTACAGAGTGCTGCTATTCATATTATACTCAGTCCATTGCATTCAGAGATTCCTTTCTACCACTCTAGCAGTTAAATTTCCTTTACCTATCCCTCAACTTGTGTTTCACCCCTAAGAAACCCTTCTGTTTCTTGGGTAGGGGGATATTTGATGTAGTAACTTCATCAAATTATTCCCTGATCGTTTCCTTTGTAAATGAATAAACAGAATGTTCTTCCATGCTTAGCATCACTGCCGGAGATGTGGAAAGTGTTTCTGTGACAAGTGCTGCAGTAAAAAAGTGCCTCTGCCTCGCATGTGCTTTGTGGACCCTGTGCGCCAGTGTGCTGAATGTGCCCTCATCTCGCAGAAAGAAACCGAGTTTTATGACAAACAGCTTAAAGTACTCATGAATGGTAAGGACTGGAGCCATATGCATGCTGGTTTGATACATTTATATTTATTCAAATGCTGTGTTAAAAAAAAAATCCTGGTAAATGGGAAGAGTAATGCCTCTTGTCAAACAAGCTGCAGTTTTGTCTCCTTTAAATACTGTTTTGTTGTCATGCTCCTTGTTTGCCAGTTAATGATAATTCTGTGTTATCTGTTTATGTAGAGAGAAATTTACACTTTTTAGTCAATGTTTGCAAAGATTGATTTAATTAAAGACAAAGGAATTAACTCCTCTGAGAGGAGATGTGTATTTGGCATTTTTCTTAAAACAAAGCATCTTTTAGCCATATTCGTGCTGCATTAAATAGGGATGAAAAATACAATAGAGAATAATATTTTCTAACAGGATACAGTGCTTGTTTCAAGCTTCATCTCTGAGCTTTGATCTTGTGCCATCAGCCATACCTGTAGGCCATGGACATCATCACGAGTGCTCAATTTTGCATAGCATTAAAACTACATGCAGTACAGTAATTCGTGTTCCACTTAGTGTTTTAAAAACTGAAGACTCAGCTTGCTTAGCCTGTGATTGCTCAGTGCCTTTTGATGGGCTCTGGGCATGATGCCAGTGTGTGTAATTCGTAAGCTAAACCACGTGTCTGCTTGGCGTGAATGTTCCTCGGGAAGAGTCGAGGTTCAGAAAGGAGAGAGTGTTCATCTCTGTAGCACTCAAATCATTCTGCACAAAGCTTTGCAGGTGAGGGTGCAGATGAGGTTTTTAAAATAATGTATCTTAAACTGAAGACTTTTTTTAAAGCTTGTCTTGCTTGCATTCATGTTGTGCGGTTAAGGTCAGAAGTTGTTCCTGACTTACTGTAGAGCCACAGCTTTCAGTCGGAGAGATGGTGGTTGTGATGTCCTTTGTGGTTCTGCTGCTGGTGTCTCCCTGTCTCGCTTCAGCAGCAGCCTGGGGGTCCGTGCTGGGGGATCAGTGGGACTGTGGACAACTGTGAAGTAGGCAGCGAGGTGAAGCTCTCCGACGCTCTGTGGTTCAGGTTGTGGAGATGGATTGCAGGCCATTTGGCAGGGCTGGATGTTGTTACTTGTTTTATTTCCCGGATGAACGGTATTGGGATTTGGTAATAGAGAGAGCATGAGGCATGGAGGAAATAAAGTGGTTGGGCAGGTAGTGTAGTCTGCTAAGGTGACATTCCTGCTGTCAAAGGAGCTGCTTTAAGCAGGAAGCAACAACGTAATGTGAAGGCTGAAGTTTATTGACCTCAAAGTGTGACCAAGCTAGCCTTCAGTAATGAAAAAGATGTCCTTACTATATAGTAAGCAAACAGCTTAAGGACACATCCTGCTGTTAGAGTCTCCTGACAGACTTTTTTTTTTAATACTGAAACAATAGCTTGTCATCTCCAAATCTGTTCTCATTTTTAAAAGATTCATCTTAGATATCATCTGTATTTCTACAACATGTGGGAGAGATTACATAGCAATTGTGAAAGGTGCTGTGATTCGGAACACGATAATTAAAGAGCAGCTTTTTATACTTGAGTGTTCTGCTGATGTTAATTGGTTTAACATTTCAATTAGACTCTTTATTCACCCAACTGACTGTATTAAATGCAGTAAGTGAAAATTAATTACCCTTTTTGATAGTTGAGTGTTACTTCCTAAACTCTGCACTAGAGTACTAAACCATTTCTTTCCAGGTGCTACATTCTTTGTAACTCTGGGAACATCTGATAAATCTGAGCTCATGGTTTGTCGACTTTCCAACAATCAGAGGTGAGAAAGATTAATGGAAATTGCACTTGTAACCTATATTATTGTTGCTATATTATTATCAAATCACCTAAACAAAATATTAGAGTTATATGCTGTGAGGATATTGGAGAGAGTAATCGAACTGAAAGGCTGGCTAGAACTTTATTGCAGTAAGTTTGTTTGAATTGAGTGGCAGTGTGGATCAGAGTCCCTTGGAATCGTGGAGCTCCGCTCGCTGACAATGCTGCTCAGTGCCGCTGGAATACAGGGGGTTTTGCTGGCTAATGGGGGCATCGTGGAAGGGGAGGCAGGGAAAAATCTGTAGCCACTGAAAAATGTTTATTTCAGATTGATTCTACACCATATTGGTGTAAGATTACAGCCAAAGCATTACTTTGGTCATCCCTTTTGGTTGCTAGAACACTTTAGACTCTGTGTTCTCTTCTTCCCCATGAAACTTGGAAGAATGCTTTTACTGTTTTGAAAGGGTCTCTTGGCCAACTGAACTATAGGTTTTCCTGGTGGTTTGGTTTACTGTTTGGTGGGGTTTTTTGTGTGTGGTTTTTTTATTGTGCTGGTTATTATGGTTTTTGTTGTTGTTTTTGTGTGTGTGGTTTTTTTGGCTTTCGGTTGTTGTTGTTGTTGTGCTTTTTGATTGTTTTTTTTCCTTTAAGAGAAGAACTTCAATGAGAAGTCATTTTTCCTGCTTGATTTCTCTCCCTCTGCACTCCAAAGAACATGCAAACAGCTAGTCACTGACACATTATGTTGTGGGCTTTTTTCCTCTGATTTGGACTTGCTATTTTAGATTGTTTAAAAATAAATTAAATAAATAAATCTTTTCTTCTGTTATGTAGATATCTGGTTTTGGATGGAGACAGCCACTATGAAATTGAAATTATACAGATTTCAACTGTTCAGATACTTACAGAGGGATTTACTCCTGGAGGTAAGTATTTCATTGAATACAAATTAACTATTAAGAAGAAAATATGTGGAGTTATAATTATTTTTCAAGCTAGACAGCGCCTTTCTAGGTTATTAGTAACTTAGGTGTAACTATGTAGTTAGAGCTGCTCTCGGAATAGAGTGCAATGTGTTGAATCTGTCCCTGTGGCTACTGGAATTTTGGGGAAACCTAAGAACTGAGAAATTATCTTACAGCTGTAATATTGGACAGCTTCTTGATAAACCTGAGTAAAGGTGATGATTGTCTGTTCTGATCATTTTTCTTGGCTAAAAACTAAACAGCTGTTGATTTAAAAGCTCATAGGAGAGAACTGCTAGTCTTTGGTACCTTCCATTTCAGAATGCAGATAGGATTTTCTCTTCTACTGGTACAAACAATTGTGAGGACAGTGAAAGAGAAACTGTGGGGAGAAAATAAACAATTATCTACGCTTTCTTAATTACGTTTAAGATGAAGGGGTGGCCAAATGAAACGGGTAACACGTGAATCAGAGGGCAGCTGCTTACTGCCTCATCTCTCACCAGATTCAAGTTCATCCTGAAACTCTATAATATGATTTCACTGAAATAAGAACAAAGAAGGTCAGGACTTTTAATAATTGTTCTTTAGCCAACACCACTGTCACTGCTGGAACTTTCTATTCAGACAGCATATCTGTGCAATATTCAGTCAGTACAGCATGTTAACTTTAATAAATTTATCTTGGTATTCAAATCAACTGGATGTGTTGCTGAGTTACTTAATGCTCCTGTAATTCCTTGTTCACTACTCTTCTGACTGCTTATCCTTTTGCCTGCCTGCCTTCCTTCTTGATGGTAGAGAAAGATATTCACACTTACACCAGCCTTCTGGAGAGCCAGCACATTACTGAAGGTATCATCAGTACCTTTGAGCATGACTCACCTAAGCATGTTGTTATGGCCCCTCTCCCATCTTTCTCCCTCTGCGGTGCTGCTGTTTTGCTTGATCTATAGCTGTTCAACTTAAGACAAGTTTATGTTCAAATCTGACATCTATCTGTTCCTTCCCATCTGTCTGTTTGTTAAACTGAGAATTAATGTTTTGTCACTTTTTGGAGAACTAAAAGGCTCAAGGCCTTCTTTAAACCACATGTGCTGTGGTCCATGCTAGAAGAGGAAAGGGAAGATGAGAAATAGTATCTTCAGTGGTACACACAGTTACACATCACCTACTTGAGCAGAGGTGTGCTGGATTGTGTGTGCCTCAAATGAGTAATACACTTCTTGTGTACTGTCCAGTAAAGCTTTGCACTGAATAAATAAACTGTTAATTAATGGCTTGCTCTTACACATCTTTAAAAGAAATACGACTTTTTGTTGTGCAAGGTGCGTTCTGCCTGACTCAGTAATGTCTTGGAATGCCAGATGTGGGCAAACTGGTCAGGGCTGTAGGTGTTTGATTTCCACTGGTTTATCTTTAAGTAGTTTCTTAATCTGTCAGTCTGACCAGGTAGATGCAAGAGAGTGAGTGATGAAGTCAGATTTCATTTTATCCTACAAGAGGAGCAAATGGCTCATCCCAGCAATGCTGTATTTGCAGGAGATCAGCAATAATTAATGTGCTCTGAAGTAGAAGAAACCGTCATATACACTTA
>WUAM01000071.1:19366266-19382595 GCA_024336885.1 Actenoides hombroni
GTTGGTCGACACCTGGCTGAATATGAGCCAGCAGTGTGCCCAGGTGGCCAAGAAGACCAACGGCATGCTGGCCTGTATTAGAAATAGTGTGGCCAGCAGGAGAAGTGAAGTGATTGTGCCCCTCTACTTGGCACTGGTGAGGCCACACCTCGAGCACTGTGTTCAGTTCTGGGCCCCTCATCACAAGAAAGACACTGAGTTGCTGGAGTGAGTTCAGAGAAGCACAGCCAAGCTGGTGAAGGGTCTGGAGGACAATTCCTATGAGGAGAGGCTGAGGGAATTGGGGTTGTTTAGTTTGGAGAAGGCTGAGGGGAGACCTCGCTCTCTACAACTCCCTGAAAGGAGGTTGTAGTGAGGTGGGGGCAGCCTCTTCTCTCAAGCAAATAACAACAGGACCAGAGGAAAAGGCCTGAAGTTGCACCAGGGGAGGTTTAGACATTAGGAAGAATTTCTTTACTGAAGAGAGTAGTCAGGTGCTGAAATGGGCTGCCCAGGGAGGTGGTGGAGTCACCATCCCTGAAGGCATTCAAAAAAACATGTAGATGAGGTACTTCAGGACATACTCTAGTGGGATGGTGAGGTGGTTTTTTTGGTGTTGTTTGTTTGTTTGTTTGGGGGGTTTTTTTGATGGTTGGATGCAGTGATCTTAGAGGTCTTTTCCAACTGTGACAATTCTGCGATTCTGTAATTAGTAACTAAATGCATCCTGTAAGTTAATTATTTGTAGAATGTGTTTCTTCATGTGATCTAGAAATTTTTGCAGCTGCAAGTTGGAGTATCTCTAGCAAAATACTTGACAACTTGCTGTTACCGTCAAAACCTCCCCAGGGAAACATTTCCTTGAAATTAAGCCAAATTAAACTTAAAAAATCTGTAACTTTAGAAGGAGCCTGTGAAGTAACTAAGAAAACAGAAGGGCTATGAACAATATAATAACAAAAAGACTATTCTGTTGATAGCATTTTGAAAGAACAGGTGATGGGCAGTATTGTCAAATCTGGGGCCTTAGCGGATGTTTCATGCAGATCAGAGACAAAAAGGAATGAAGTCTAGAAAAGCTAAAGAAGTTTGTAGTGTTGCAGCTTACCATACAAGAACTGGGAACACTGAATATAACCTTCTTCCATCTCTTCACACTTATCTGCAGCAGTTTCTATATCACTTATAGTTGAAGCAAAAATAGCTGCCCCAGATTCAACCAGTAGTTTACAGAGATGAACACTATTGCAAGAAGCAGCACAATGCAAGGGTGTCCTGAAATAAAGCAAAAGTGTACAGATGAAAAAATAAACTTCCATGAATTCTAACTATTTTGGAGCTTAGCCCGTCTATTTTTAAAGGAAATTGTTGTTTATGATAGTAGTGTATGTATGTGTTGTACAAAACCTGTTGTGCAGCTGGAGTGGATTCCAGAATTTACCTGACTCCAGTAAAAGCCAAACATTATAAAATATGTGTTAGTAAAAACGTCAATTTTTGTAGCTTACAAAGCTGCCAAGTATAAGAGAATATTTTCCAACATGAGGAAACTTGAGAGGTAAAACAAAGGTGAGGGCAAAACAGATGAGCGCAGCAAGGTTTCACATTCCCTCCAAACACTTCACAAGTGCTACCTCTACCTGCAAGGCTAGATTCTTCAAGAACACCAAAATCTGTGGTGGCTTATATGATAAAATCTAACCAAATCTGTTAAAGAAGTTATTTGCTTAAGTCATTTGTTATTTATAGTTTAGTTTTTTCAGCATCTGAAGAAGAAGTGCAACAGCACCACTAAGTAAAACCAAAATGTAGTATAGTTTATGATTTCAGTGTGCTTGACCGGGAGTTAACAGCGTTAGCGCTGCATTTGTGTTTGTCACCACCTAGAGATTACAAAGTGCTCATTAGGTGGGAGTAAATGAGCTGTGGTTTAAGGGTGAACAGACTGAGCCTGGGGGACCCTGGGACCACGAGGAGTCAAAGGGCAGCTGATACTCCCTTCCCTGCCACACTCCATACAACAAGGAGACAGGAAGTTTGTGAGGGGGCTCTGGGAGCTGTGAGGGCATCTCAGCCTGGCTGGCCCTGACTCCAGGTGCGCCGCACGATCCATCGCCATCCCACAGTGGGTTTTGTTTAGAGTTCTGTATCCTTCTGCCCTTATTATTCTTTTTTCTGTTTTTCTCCTATTATTCATTAAATTCCTTATAGTCTTAACTTCAAATCTTGGATGAGGCATTTTTCTTTTTCCATATTCCCATTTTTATCCTCCCCTGGGAGGGAGGGGGAACAGGGCTAATCCTGCTTTGTGTTTCTTGTGGGCTTGCCCTAAGCCTTAAACAGAGACTAAGGGCAAAGGAAATTATTCAGAAGCCAGGTCTTGACTGAATTTTGAATGTGCATCAAAACGGGGTTTCTCCCAGATCCTAATTCAAAAAACATGACACTTACCACCCATCACTGTCTGCTGCATTTACATTTACACCAAAATCAAGCAGGAACTTCACAATGTGGTGATGACCAGCACATACTGCGTTATGCAAAGGTGTAATTCCTTCATCATTTGGTTTACTGGGATCATCAACCTATTAAAAACATAACATAGTTTAGTGCTATTTTTCCCCCCCCCTCCCTTAAAGAGGTTGCCATTGTTTAGAAGCTCACCTCATATATGATTCGTTGTACAAGATCAAATTCTCCCTCCAAAGAAGCGTCTAGGAGGAGGGCCAACGGATTGAACTTCACTCTCAAACCGTGGCCTGTTCTTTCTGAGTTTGGTTTCTTCAAGTTGGTACGTTTTGTCTGAGTAGAGATGAATGGTGGAAGTCATCATTTCAGGTCACGTAAGTATCACACGATTCACTTAAGTTTTTACACTAGATTAAGAATCCCATCCGCCTTAAATGGTTCATACAACTGTGCAGACATTTCTGCTAGAAAGTCTTACTATGTCACACTCAAAAAATGAAAAAGCATGCCAATATAATTTAGAAGCTTCAAATTAAAGGTAGAGAGTACAAGGAATGAAGTTTTTGAGCATCGCTGTCTTAATTGTGTCTAATATGAGCTGAATGTATTTCTGGTGGATTGTCTGAGACCCTGTCAAAACTTCTGCTTAGACCAAAAAAATGACACAATTAAGTCTGAGTATCACTCCTTACACAGAGGAATATTTGCCTTGAATTAGCAAAAGTATCTGCTGTAGGTCAGTACTGACAAGTTACAAGTTTTGCTGTGGGCAAGAAAAGCCCAGCACATGAATCTATTTTATTTGATGTTCTAGTTGGTGTTATCAGAAGAAGTATTCTTAAGATCTGAAACACATTTAAATGTGTTTTGAAAATACTCTGAATCATTCACTTGTCCTTGTCACTTTCCAGGGAGAAAAAAAGAAAAAAAAAAAAAAAAAATCAGTCTATTATTAATTACAGCTTTTATAGAATGCTTTTGGTCTCTAACTCTGTAAGATCCATTTTCATTTATGGTCTTATTTAGTATGGCTATTTCAGTTTGGAAAATAACCCTTGCACAGTATGAGCAGTATCTGTTGCCAGTATATTCCATCCTCAGGGGAGTATCCTGGCCCACTTGTGCTTGTGGCAAACGCATACAAGGTCCTGTGCACACTGCAGGCAAATGGTCAGAGGAATGCAAAGTCCCTACATGAATCAAAAAGTGGAGATACTCTTTGAAACCAATGCTAAAGTGAGTCAGAGCAACAGCTCAGAATAAAATCAAGTTTTCCCCCTATTTTCAATTCTCCATATGCTGTAGATTTTGGTAACGACAAGTATTTAAAAGATTTTGGTGCAGCTAGAGGAGGGACTTTGAAAGCAGTTTGAATTACATGAAAAACATTTCTGCTAAACCAGTCTCCTGTGTTGCTGCTGGCGTTAGCCCTGGTCTCACGGGTCTCTGCTGCAAGGGAAAAAGGAGCGCACATCTCCCAGAAAAGTCACTTCAGCTTGCCTGCAAACTGAAAAGCTTCCCACAGACACAGCTCAACCTTAGATTCATACAAACAGTTATCTTTGTAGGCCCAGGGAAATGAAAAGAGTATTTGTAACGGAATCTCAGATTCCAGAATTAGTTCTACAACAAGAGTACATAGCTCAAACAAAAAAGTTCTACAACCTAAACTATATATGCAACCTCCTATTGCCTGTATGCATATTTTCATTATTAAACAGCTACACTAGTAAAGAGGCTAATCCATCAGAGTCCTTCTTGGAGCCCCCCGGGTTTACTTTCCTTTTTAGTTGCATGAGACTTGAAGTGCAAACACACCATTTTAGCATAAGCTTACCATTTTCCAGTTATTCCTAAACACACAGCTAATTTTGTAGTTCACAAAATTGTCTTTTTGCTTTGTTACTTACTGGAGGAAGTGGAGGAGGAAGAGCAGGTGGCAGAGGAGCTTCATCTTCTGCTGGAGAACTGACCTCAGGCGTGGGACTGGGTGACTGTTCAGTAGAAGGAACTATAGCAGGGTTGTTGTTGTTATCTTCAGTTGTCTCAGATGTTTGATTTGTGGTTTCAGTACTTATCAGTTCCTCAGTAGCAGGAGAAGGTAATTCATTATCATTGGCATCTGATGAAGGGGGTGGCTCATCGGGCAGAGGAGCCGTAGGTTGCACGGAAATAGGTTCTTCAATATTGCCATTGGTACTAGCGTTACCGTTATCAACATCTGCTAAGATGCCTATGAAGTCCTGTGGGTTGCTTGGCTGATAAAAAGGAGCACTTTCTATTCCTCCAGCAAGAGTATTAAAGCGCTGATACAATAATTTCTGTATATTGGGTCCACTTGGGCCCTCTGGTTCAGTGATAGAACTGCGCTTCTTTAACGGCCTAGGAGCATTGGCCAGTTTTCTTCTCAGAGCTTCAAGGTCAGCATCACTTTGATACCGTAGGGGTGAATGCACAATCGGTGTGAGCTTAGTAGGACTGAGAGGACGAGGAATGTTTTCCACATTACTGTTTTCACTGGGTGGTGGAGCATTTTCCAGCTCTTGATCTCTTTCAGAGACTTCAGTCTGAGGCTGAGATTGTGGCTGTGAGGAAGTCTGGGCAGGCAAAGAACCATGAAGGAATGGCAAGGGTGAGGGAGAAGTTGAACCAGACTGTAATACTGGTTTTCCATAAACTGAAGAAAAGAAAGATGGAAAACAGTGAAGAACCGTTCCCAGGTTACATAAGAAAATATCTGCAAATAAACCATGTATGGTTCTCTTGCTACTTGTTTGACACTAATACAGAAAGAAAAAAAAAGTCAATTATATTGAAGCCTATCAAAGCAGAAATAAAAACTCACCTCTTGGTGATGGTGACACTTCTTACAGTTATAACCTACAAGTAACACCCGGAATGTTTTTCCTCTTTCATGAGGAAACAGTAACAGGGGAATAAATCTCCTCTCTAGACACTGTATTTTCAACTTGTTTCTGAAAGTACTGGTAGACTATCCACATTATATTTTTCTAATTGCATCTTCTTCTAAAGAAAAGGTAATTGAATGTATACTTATTTATCACCCAAAAAAACGTATGGGACAATTTTTCTGCCGTGCTGCATAAATACAAGTATCTTTCCTCTTCTCACAGATTTAGACAAGTTTTTCAAACTGTTACGGAAAGTAAACTAAGCCCAAGTAGATCTTAACAGTCTAAGTCAAAGGAAAAAAATAAAGCAAAACACATTCTACCTGCTTTTACCGACTTATTTAAGGTGTTGTATACAGCTTGTTGATAATTCTTTGGTGGTGTTGCTTGCTGAAGATACATTGAGTAGATAGAACTGGAGTTCACTGTCTGTGGCCCTTTTCTGGGAGACTGAGGTCTTGACCCTTTATCAGCTAGAAAAGGTCTGATTGCCACAGTTAAAGGGAGTTCTGGCCTGCCATCTCCTCCTGGAAACAAGGGGGGACCGGAAGGTTGATACGTAGGGCTGGGAGGAACAGAAATTCTCTGTTGAATCTGTTGTGAAGAACTGGGCTGGTGTACGTTGCTTGGCGGCGGTAGCGGAAGAGGTCTTTGCCGGTTTGTTATACCGGTGCTGGGTCTGGGCAGGCTGCCATCCTTCCTTCTTTCTAGAGAATTTGTAGAGCCCGTTCCTAAGGGAACTGGACTTGGATAGGTCCCATAGTTTTGAGGCAACTGCTTGCTTACACCAGGAACTGTTGGTGGCACCTTCCCCAGGTCAAGACCCTAGGTAAGAACAATAAATAGTATACACATCATTTAATTAATTAAATAAAATACTTGTGAGCAAGAATATTCCTCATCCAACAAAACACACTCATCATCTTGTGTGACAGCAAAGGAGTCAGTATAAACAATTTGTGTTCTGTAATCACTAGGTATGATTCTACCTGAATTTACCACAAGACCTCATCATACATCAGACAAAGGCCACTGTTTAAAGGCATCTTCAGCTATGATACATTACTATTAATCCAAAACTATCTGCATACTTTCAAAGCCTGAATAACTTGTTCTAGGTTCTGGATCTCAGTATCTAGTTGATAATGTATTTGATAACATATAGTGTGATAACAGAGTTTACCAAAACTATTTAAAGACAAGGTCCTTATTCTTTAAAGATTAGAGTTTTAAAGAATTCATAAAGTATTAGAACAACAGTGCAGACAGACAACACCAGTGGACTCACTCAGGGATGGATTTAATTACTTCTTTTGTGAAATTTCTGTGAGAAAAAGAGTGCACGGGAAAAGTGATAATCTACACCAAGGAAAAAGAGTAATGAAGATTTGAATTAGAAAAATAGGAAGGTGAGGGAGATGATTAGAAGCAAAGGGAGACAAAAGGGGTCACCAGATATGTAAAAGAACAGAAAGGAATACGAACTGCTGAAGTTAAAAAAAAATAATAAAAAATGAAAAATTTTAATGTGATAAGAACAGAAAGGAACAGGAGGCAAACAAAGGTAATAACTGAAGTGAATTCAGCTATTGAAGCCAAGGGTTCATAATTTCAGCCAAACATCTATAAATATATCACAGATGAAACCCACCAGCTTATCAGTACTTCCTAATACTGAAGTTGGCAAAGGCTGGCTGGATATAGTTCCTTGTTTTAAAGCAGTATCCATGCTTGATTCTTTCCAGTCTGTGTTGGAGATCTGAGGGGGTTTCACCACAGGGGTTGAGCTCTGTTTAAGTATTGGCCAATTTCCATCATTAGCTTTAAAACAGACAAAAATACTATATTTAAGATAATCCACACCACTACTGTAAACAAGCAAAAACAACAGATGAAATGGAATAATTTAGATTATAACAGGATTACTTTGATTCCAGAAATGAGATAAATCACCATTAGAGTTTGACTGGGAACTCAATACTGAAAGCTCAGTCACTGCATATAATATGCTATTCATTACCCTTGGACATTCCAGTTGTACTGAAAATTTCTACAGAAAAAAAGACTGTTAAAATTTTTGTTTGAGTGTTGCATATCTTATTACTAGAAGGCAAACAAGTTCAGAACAAGAATCCCTACAGAAACAGTCAACATATTTCTTTTAGAAGAGACTCCATCAAAACATGCTAAATGTTAGGTCTACATAAGCTCTGAGTGGACTTACTCCAAATTTAAACTATGGTTACTACATTTGTTCACTCAGAACATGATGTAAAAAACTCATTTCGACAATGGGGTGGAACAAAAGCATACATTCCTTTGCTGGAAGTGGCAGTTAACTTACCTTTAGTTTTTCCTCAGCATACTCACCTGCTTAGGATTGCCCCAGAGATATAATTTTAAAGAAATTTATAAAGTCAGCTGGCAACTTCAATTCTCAGTGTCAAGATAAAAGTCATGGGCTTTTATCTTCATCATATGCAAAAAATTATGCACAGCTGCACATAAACTGAGGCATTGATATGTTACTTTATCAACTGTGTGAGACTAGTTTCTGTTCTCTAAGTAAGCAATAGAGTTTAAATGGCCTGATAATTAGATTTGGTTTATAGCATCTAAACAGATTCCTGGGTAGATCCTGAGGCTTTAATTTGCCTTTGAAAGATTAAACTTCAAGTTTCTTTTACTCTAAGGAGACCAGAGATCCTTTCTTCTTCCCTACTGCCTGTAATTATCTTAGTGGAGCACTCAGGATCAGTAAAGATGATACGTAATGTGTAACTAACTTTACTAGAGGATAGCAACCAAAATAAGACTGAGAGTTTGTGTGTGTGTGTGTGTCTGTGTGTGCGTAGATTTACTGAGATTTCTGGACCACATAGTAAGACAACATCACATGACAATAGGCTACTTAATGGCAAAGTTTCCCATTTCATTTCAGTTTTAAGCCCTTAGAAAAGAGAAGGCTATTTCTAGAATTCTTTGCCATCATCTGTCTAGTATAATGGATAGTATAAGATACATAGGAACATTCTAATTACAGTGAATTCACCATCACCACTCTACTTTCTATCTATAAGCCTTATCCTCTCTACTGAGTATCCCTTCTCTCTCTCACACACACACAACTGGAAATGACAACCTGAAGATTTCTTGACAATTACCACTCAGTGTTTTCACTCTGTGAGTGTAAATTCACTCTATTAGCTCATAAATCTATTTATAGGCTCATTAAAATCATACCACTTTCAAGTGAGCAAAAAATAAAGTTATACCTCTGTATTTAAGCTACGATACTTCTTCTTTTATTACATGTGCAGACTATTTCTTAATATTATACACACTGTATTGTATTAACCTTTCCAATGCATATCAACTGTGTTTGAATTCTGTGAGATAATCACTTTGGAGCAAGAGTATTATTGTGTTTAATTATGGCTAACACTTGCATATTTTTACACTGATGATAAAGTACATAGTCCAGAAATCTCTTTTCACACTTGTAAACTGCCAGGAAGTAATGAGGCCTGGCTTTAGCTCTGGCAACATCCAAGAACTGGATTTTGGTTTTAATCATCTGGTTATAAAGATGAATTCAAAAAGAGATTGTCTACACACTTTGACCCTAAATAATGGCAAATTTTTAAGTACTCATTGAATTAATGTTTGTAAAAAGCACACAGGATGTTCCTTAACTCCAGTAAGATAATGGTTCAGTAAAACTTTCGTTCTGAAGATCAGTAAGAGGTGCTAGAACTGATTCACACTAAATATGAAAACATCTTAAGTTTAGCTATTAAGAAAGCACTTAACAGAAACAACAGCAAAAATCCCAAAGAATTTAACTATCTTACCTGGAAATACAAGCTCACACTCTTCTATCAGAAAGACAGTTATACAAAAATTTGTCGTAATCCTTCAAATTCCAAATATTAGCACATTCATCCCCAGATTCTGAGATAACAGACTGGAAGTGAATTCAGACTCTCTCTCCTCTCTCTAACTTCTTTGTTTCATTCTGCTTATATAAACATGAGAATGTAACTGTTCCCACCTTCATGTTACACTTTGGCAGCCTTGCCAACTACCATGCGTTTTTTACGAGCGCACGTTTCGCGCAGTCCCACAACCCAAGCTGAATCTCATGCACTTAACTAAGCTGCTGTTGCAATCTGCAGCTGCAGTGTAGGGCTCCAGAGCCTGTGTGATACGTGCTAAGAGGAGGCAGCCAAACAGCATCTGCCTTCTGCTATCTTTGGTTAGACTGAACAGGTCCCAGACACTGCTGCCCATCTGATGGCAACGCCCTTCTGACAAGCCCTCACTAGCTCCTGCTCTCAGCCACCCCAGAGCTATTGCAGCCAACTGGCTTCATTTTCTGCTCCCAATGTACTCTTCTCTGCCATTTGTCAGGCTCCCCAACACTCACTGTATTTCAACTCCCACCACTCCATTGTGCATTTACATAAATAAGACAGTGACACACAGACACAAAACGTTTTGTGCATTTTCTCTGACTTTACCTAAGAATTTTTGCAGGTCTGGATACAGAATACTTGCTATAGCAGGTGAAGTGAAAACCAAGTATAACATTTTTGCCCAGTGGAAGTCAGCAAGACTTTTGCTATTGACTTGGACAGAGTGAGCTTTTATCCCAACTCTGGGGCCAGTCCAACATGGAAACTCAAAGTTTCCCACAAAGCAACTCAAGCTAAACCTGTGTGTAATTTTATCTATCTAATCTGAGATACACTGAAACATGCTTTGGTGATTACCACGAATTTTCTAAATAACAATTAGAAAATGTCAAGGTTTTTCAATGAAGAAAACTCATCCTTAGTATACTTCTCCAGTACTCTAGGGATGAATTTGCTGCACATCTGTTTCCTTCAAAGATAAAAAGCAACTTAGCAACAATTTCATATCTCAACAGCATCTTCTGCATGCCAGACCACAACACAAGTTCTAAAGATGCTGTTTAATATGCATCTGTAGGCAAGAGCTCAGATGACCATATTAAGAACTGAGTTCTTAGCTAGCCAGAGATCTTCGACGGACTCACAGTGCTGGGTGTCAAAGACAGTAGGTGCCAGGCGGATGACATTGTGAACAGCAGACTGAAGAGAAGTGGGAGGTGACAGAATAGGATCCACTATTATGTCTAAATCAGAAACCTTCCAGGTGTCTGGAGATTTTTTCACACACCCACAGTCTGTTTCTACCGGACACACCAAGGCAGATCCAGTTACACAGAAAAAGAAAGAAAAAAAGTGGTGGAAAAATTATAACAATGACAATGGAGAAATTAGAACAGGAACACTCAGATAATGAGAAATAAAAGCATGACAGTTGAAAAAAAAAAAAAATCTGTTTCTTTTCTTCCTAGGAGCATATAAAGCTTCTCTTTAAATAAGTCTATCTTACAGGAATTTATTCAAGTACATTCAGAGTAATAAACACAAAGTTAGGACTAAGGTCGAATAATTACTTCTATAAAATCACAACTATCATTCATAAATCTTGTAACCTCCTGAGGTAGGACTAGAAGTGGCTATGTGTATCTTCTGAGGTTGATAGTTACAAAATAGGGACTTACTTTTGGTTGGGGAACTTAAAAGTTATGAGCTCTCTTTTCCCGTATGTGGAAGAGGAATCCACATGTCTGAAAATAAAACTTTTCCCCACAACTAAGTCATGCCATATTCTTAAGACTTCCCCCTAAAGCCACAGTGATGGGGTTTGTACAGCCTTTCAATTATTTAAAGGCATTGTTAAATCACTAATATCAATGGAAAAGACTGAGGTTTTTTAATCTTCTGGTTAGATCGATTCAGTTCCTGACCTTGGGTTTTTGAGGGGGCATTTCTCTTCTTTCCTACAGAAAGGCTCAGATTGTCTTCCCTACATCTCTTCCTCCCCATTCGGAAGCAGGCTGCAAGCTTTGCTGGAGTATTCAGTTTTAAGTACTGAAACCTATGTGAATATTGCAGAAACTCTGGTCTAGTGGTCACTGCTTACCTTGCTCATTTCTCTCCTAGGAGACCAGGTAAACTAAGTCCTGTGATTAGACCCATGGGATCGTGCGTTTTTATTTGTATTATGTGCATTTTCCTAGCTAACCATTTCTTAAGAATTCTGATTTTGCTTCAATGTGAGCAGAGAGGTGAGCTTTGCCAGAGTTACAACTTAAGGCACAGATGTCATGACCCGTTTCCTTCATTTTCCAATGTAAAATAATAGTAATAACAACAATAATATCAAGAACAACAATAACATCAACAATAAAAGTTCTATTTTACAATGTAGATGAAATTACTTATTTTGGGAAACATGGGAGTCAATGGACATCAACTGGGGAGTACTCTGGAGGGGTAGCTCCTTCATTAATGAAGGCAGAAACAAGTAAAACAGTAAAATGCTAAGGTTCATCCATTTCAGAAATGCTTCAAGCACCACAAATTCTCATATCTCAGTTGGAGAAAAAACCTGCCATAGTTTTATTCCCTTTTCCTATTTAGTCTCCTTCTGAGAAGTAATATTATTTTTACTTGTGCTCTAGCTTTGTTATACTTGACATAAGCAGCATAATGTAAATAGTTTATAGTATAGTTTGTCACAAAGTTGATTTTATTATTATATTCAAACGCACAATCTAACTGAAAAGCTATTAAAGACAGAACATACAATAGGTGAAGGAAGATGTGTTCCTTTTAGTGGTGTATTAGCTAGTAAAATTTTGAAGAAAACACCCAGTCTCCTAAGAAAAAATCATAGAAAGAGGCAAAACCACCTCATCGAATAACTCATGTCCAATTCAGAGAACAACATAAACACATCTAAAACTTGCCGCTTCTGCTACAGAGATACATCAACACTGGGTCTCCTAAGATTACTTTCTTTTCCAAACCATGTGTATTAATAAACACCACACTTAAGTGCTTACCAGATTTTGATCTTCCATGTGTTGAGCTAGAAGCAATGGTGAGAGACTGTGGTTTAACTGGATCTACCGGTACAGCGTAAGTGCCAGCACTTGGAACTTGGATGTAAGGTCCTACTGCTGCCACCCTTCCTGAAGCACTCAGGGATGACTGGGGTGATGAAGTTCCATTAATACGATTCAACTAAAAAAAATAATTATAAAAATCAGACAAATTGAAACGTGAATGTTTCTGCACGAACAGGAGGTCTAAATTTAATTATCTAGAACCATGCACGGTAGCCAACACACCTTAATAATTAAATTACCATGCTCCATGCTTCTACTAAAAAAAGAAGAAGAAGAAAGTACGCATTTTATTTTCTTAAACCAACACCTCAACAATTAAATTTGTCAGCCACAGCACATACATTTCTTGTATAAACCATATCTGGGTAAGGAGTCTTTCACTGTGCCTTTCTTAGGCAAATGGACTAAAATGAGTTCTTAAATGATCAAATATGTATGGTTTTGGTTTTAATTTTCCAATAAGAATACCTCCAGCTAGGAATACATATGGAAATCCAGAACTGATCTCTCTAGTCCTTAGATAAATGGTCTACTGTGCAACTGAATTCAAAATTCCAGACAACTAATAAGACTAGCTTTATCAGACCATTTTAATTTTTATAAATTGTCCATACTGGAAGATCAGTATTTTAAAAAACCTGAACTTTTTATGCTTTCATGCTTTGAAACACAGCCCATAATCACACTTTCCTTCCAAAAAATATAAACTACTATAATTTTTAATATAGTATGGTCTGTGCCATAAAGAAAAATAAAAGGAAACACATCCTAATAGTTTTCTGATATATACTGAAAACTTAAAATAGTCTTAAGAAGCCTGCTGCTTTTAAAATAGGTTCTTTAGATGTAATTGTATTTCTCATCTGGGAAGAAGTGAGATTCTACGTAGTTTTTATAGGCTCTTGATAACTAAAGTGTGGCCCTTTTAACAGTTTATCTTACAGGAATGTTTTCTTTTTGACGTGCCTCAACTTTTTTCTTGTACAGTCGCTCGCGCAGCTCATTGATTCGCTTGTCCATCATAGCCACCTCCATGTTGCGTTTGTTTAAGAGTTCTTTCTGCTGCTGAAGCTTGGAGTTCTGTTCCTGGTTAAGCCTGTTACGAATCTTCAAAAAAGACACAGCCTGTCAAATCAGCATTTGCAACCATAAAAACTCTTAAAAGGAAACAGTGAAAGGATGTCGTAACAAACTGGTGGATACCTATTAAATACATGTGGACGGCATCCCATTTGTGGCAAATGGATGGAAGTATTAGGCATAAAGACATTTCAGAACTGAATTCCAGTGTGAAAAATTCACAGCAAATGTTTGCTAAAAGTTACACTTAACCAGGACAGTTTGACTATGATGAAAACTAAGTGATACAAAACTTGTAACAGAAATTATGCTATTGATTCTGTTTCCAGTTTCACTGGAAGGGTGGTTAACTGAGGGGCTGGTGCAGGACTGGGCATGGATTTTCCTCTCTACGAGGGGATGAAAATAGAAACCTTCACATCAGGTTTCCAGTAGATTAAGGAATGTATTACATTTATGGTTTAAATCAACCATGACTGTCTTTATAACTATTTCTCTTGCTTTCCCATTGGCATTTCTTCAGACCTTCAAAAACTCTGACAGGTTTGTCTCAATTCTCTAATTTTCATGGTTACATTACATGCAAAAGAAAACCTGAGGCAAACTTAAGTCTTGATAAACACACATGGGATCATTGTGAAGCACAAGAGAGAAATCTTAATCTACTGAGCATCTCTGCACTCAGAAATACTCGAAAGGCAGATGTGCCTTGTGTAAATAGGGAAAGGGAGAAAAGAGGGGAAAAAGACCCTTATTCCTAATTCATGAAAATTTCTGATGGATTAATTTACATGTTATATTTGCTCATGTAAATTCATTAATTCTGAAATATTAAATATATATTAAAGCTGTTGTCTTGATCACAGTGAAGTACCTGGGTAAATAAAGAAAAGCACTCAAATCCTGATACGCTGGCATGCAATTGAGTATTCCATTATTTTTAAACATAAAAACTGGACAAAATTTCCATCTAAACTGACTACTCACATGAGAACTACACTTTAGATATAACTATCTTTTTGGAGGAAGATATATGATAATGATACAGGGAATACTGTGTGAATATACTGCAGTTATAGTGCTCTATATAGTGCAGGGAATACAGTGTCGCTTATATCTTTAATGATTCTGTTAAAATGTGGTATTTAATTCTTCTGTGCTTTGTTTATTTACACTAGACATTTCACAATATTATAATTTTCACAATTTTAAATTTATTTTTATCCATTGTTCAGTGCTGTCTGCAAGTTAAGATGATATCTAAGTGAGGTTGCTACACCCAGTTCTTTGCAAAATAGAAAAGTACCAACATGAATTTTTAAATTTTTTAAGAGAGAGATTTAAATATACTAGATTATTTCAGCATTCAGTATTTCAGTACTAGGGCCTGAGAAACACCCTTCAGAACACTTGCACATCTTATATCGTTCTGTGCATGAGCAACAACAAAAAATAAATTTTAAAGCTAATTAAATTCTGTTATAAAGAGGGTTATATGCAAACTACAACCTCACACGTTTATGGCAATCCTTTCCACCAGTTTTATGAGATGCCAGAGAACCAAAAGGCCACCCAGAAGAGCAGTAATGCAACTTGTAAAAATGTACAGCTCTCATCCCAATAGCATCTCTCCATTAGTTACCTGCAACTCTTGATACAGCTTTTTTAATTCCACTGCTGCAGGTCCCGTCATCTGTCCATTGTAAGACTGAAAGCCATTCAATTTTCCCTTCCTTAGATCCTCCAGTTGCTGAGTAAGTTGATCCACTTTTAACACTGCAGCCTGTAGCTCCTGCTGCTTTTCCTGGAACATGGCACTTATGTGCTCTATTTCGGTTGCTAAAATTAACAAGATAAAAATAAGAAAAAACAAGTAAAGCAGAAGTTAATTTTTAATTCTACAAGTATTGATAAATACAACACACTATTTTTAAATCTAGCATATGCGTGCTAGAATATGTAGAATATTTATGTGTTGGAAATTTGCTAACAGTCATAATATTTCCTAACAGAAAATAGACTGACTTTATGACTGACTACATGAAACAAGAAAGTTAGGTCATGTACAAATTTAATAGAAACACAGCACCCTCTGTAAGACAAAAAACATTGTATCTCAAATCCTGCTTCAATGCTATATTGACTAGCAAGGTAGAATTCTTTGCTAGTTGTGCAGTGAAGAGTAAATTAATTAGTTAAAGATTCCACATACACAGATTGCCATTCATGATCTTGCTGTAGTCCACTTGTCCTCTCATGGCACGGATTTTTTTCAGCTTTGTCTCCTGGGTTTCAACACGTTCTTTAAGTTTTTGAAGCTTTTCACTCTCAGAAACAGACTGCTGCTGACGACGTTCTTGCTGCTTCAGGTAACGCAAACGTTGTTCCTGACAAAGTGAGGTTTTAGACAAGGGGTACCTGTTACTCATTTCTTTAAAAAATAAGTTAACTTAGAAAAACACATCACTATAATCAGTGGGGCTTTTTTAGTTCCAGAAACCAGAAAAACTTCTATCTAGTTAAAATATGTATCGGTCCGCCTAAAAAAACCTCTCAACATTATGTTAAAAAATCTGGTTTAGAGCAGAGATTCAAGATTTTTTAGACCAAATATCAAATTTATGTATCTGTGCAAATACAACTGTAGCCTGAATGTGCATTCAAACACATCTGTGTGTATATAAATGCGTAAAAGGCAAGTGTCAGGAGGATGGAGCCAGGCTCTTCTCTGTTATGTCCTATGATAGGACAAGGGGCAACAAGTGCTAGCTGGAGCTTAAGAGGTTCCACAGAAACATGAGGAAAAGCATTTTCACTGTGAGGGTGACAGAGCTCTGGAACAGGCTGCCCAGAGGGGTTGTGGAGTCTCCTTCTCTGGAG
>WUAM01000071.1:19382695-19426180 GCA_024336885.1 Actenoides hombroni
CTGTGAGGGTGACAGAGCTCTGGAACAGGCTGCCCAGAGGGGTTGTGGAGTCTCCTTCTCTGGAGACATTTAAAACCCACCTGGACACGTTCCTATGTGACCTGCTCTAGGTGGCCCTGCTCTGACAGGGGAGTTGGACTAGATGATCTTTCGAGGTCCCTTCCAACCCTTAACATTCTGTGATTTTGTGAAGCTTCCTTTGGCATTTGTTTTCTGATGCTGTTAACAAACAAATTTTTTTTTTGCTGTTGCAAAATGAACGTCCAGTGTTGTTATCCGGCTTCCTAAAAAACCCAAAATAGGTCCAACAAACCATTTTATGCAAGCTGACCTACTGTAAGATAATGTTCCAGTTCTAAATAAGACTACTTCTGCTGGGCACACAAGGAAAATATTGTGTTATTATTTCCATCGAGAAAGAACAACACAATTGCAAGGCTGATTCCTGGGTACTCCAAGCACCCAATACACACTGTATAACACCGACAACCGTGGCAAAAACATTAAACCCACTCCCCACTATGAAAACATACTTACATTCTTACATCTCAGAGACTTTGGAAATGTAAAACATTAATATATATGAAGTGGACATAGTCTCACCTCACACCAGTATTACTATCCTGGAGTGCATGACCTACTAAAGATGAGCCTGGAGTCAAGCCTGGTCTATCACTGATTATGAAGTGGGCCTCACAAAAGAGACAAATAAAATGTACCAATAGTTTTATAAGGACACGTGACTTGGCTGGACATAGGTTGTTACACTAACATTTACACTGAACTGTTATATATTGCCTAGGTTAAGCTTAACTTGGTAAAAGAAGGGATTTCTCAAGCCCCCTCTTGAGCTTATCTAGAATTAATTAGTGTGGTTTTCTGTATCCATGAAACTTATGCTTGCCTATGCTGAAGGAAATTTGTATTTATTATGATCTGTGTGTAATTATTACCTTAGCGACCAACATTTGCTGCTGATTTTCAATCTGCTGCTGTTGTCGGGCAGCCATATCCTGGAGTTCAGAAAGAGTGAGCTCAACACGCGGATTTCCAACCTGCGGAACACAAAAGGTTACATGAATGCGTTGATGTCTATTGTGTGTTTTGATGATAGAAGCTAAATCTGCATTCCTCAGAGGAAGGCTAAACCCTCCTCCCCAGTCCTGAGGGGAAGAATAATGATGGACACCTATATGAAAGAGAAAGGAGCCTCAGAGCAGAAAGGATACAGAGCATGCACACAGCAGACACAGAAAAAGCAAAAAGTAGAAAAACAGATGAAAGAGGAAAACACCAAGAGATGAAAGAAACAAGAGAATAGAGCCCTTATACTACAGTTAACACTGCTCTGTTACAATGTTCTGTAGAGCTGGTACACAGCACTGGCATGGCATACGTGATAACACGCATGCAAGCAGGTATTTTAAACAGTAGTTGGAATCTGAAGCCTTTTTTCTTTCCTAACATTTTCAGCATTAAAAGGCAGCTTTAACTGGTGGTTAGCATTATTGACCTAGTGCAGGACAAGACCACATGAGAATCTTTAGATAAAGGTTGTCACTAAGCTCACATCCAAAGATGCTGAAATTTCCTGGCAGACTGGAACACTTAAGGTAAGAATCTGTGAAAAACAGTCTGTACAAAGTAAAGTTGATCCCTTTTGCATAAGTAAGTGGCTATTACCGAGCAAGCTTTGAAAAGGTATTAGTGGGGCTTCATCAGTCCTTTTGGATTTCAAAACTAACAAATCATTTGCAAAGTTGGGGATAAAGACAATTACTGAAAATTATTTAAAATTTGTATAATGCTGTGACAATGTGTGAGACCAAATATGTAATTTTAAAAAAGAATCGATTGTTTCAGTATATTCATAGTTCTAATCAACAAATATACTTTAAATCCATACATTCATTTACTTCAACCACACTTTTTACTATGCAATCACAGAAAGAGTGCAGTGTAGCAAGACAAATTCCAGAAGCTGACACTTAAATACCTGCTTTGCTACTAAGCAAAACCCACAACCTTAGAATTGCAGTTTAACCACAAGTTTAGAATTTGCACAGAAAGAAAATACCAGCCTTTGAAAAATTAAGCTGGGAAGCTCAGAATGGCCCAACATCTGTTTCAAGGTAGTTACATGTAAATCAGTCAATTTATTGGACTACTATAAAAGCCGGACTACTGCATTGTAATAATTCAATAAACAGTGTCGTATTTTCATCAAGCTACAGGGCTACACTATTAGCAAACCAAATTAAAATTACATCACTTCCTATCCCCATTATAGTCAAGAATGATGAAAAAGAAAAGAGAATTAAACGTTTTGGATACGTTGATAAATAAAACTGTTTCAAATGAATGTTTACAAAATGGAATGAATGAGGTCCAAAAGTTTTACAGACATACAAAAAAAGAAAAAAAAAAATTTAAAAGAAGGAAACTCCCAGCCACCTCCCCACCCAAATCAATCAAGCATCAGATTGTGGATTTCATCAAACCTGATCCCAGAGGAAGGCCAATTTAGCTGCTTTGCTTTTCTGGGCCCAGCCTACTGACTTCCAATGAAGTCCTTTAGAGATCTTGTCTAACACGTCACCTGCAATACTTGTACTTCACTCGAAGAAAAGGAAAATTCTTCTTTAACATCTTTTTTATATCTAAGTATCTCAGCCACTTTGAATGGCTTGTTTCATATTCCTGTATCAGATCCCCAACCAATGCAAAATACAGAACTGGTTCTTTAAGCTTCAGAGAGGAAAGTAATATTTGTTTTGAAATAGCTGATTTTTTAATTATTATTATTTTTTAATTTTTTTTTCTACCTGAACTCCAATTAATATTTTGTAAGATATGCATCTCAAGGTCAGTCACTAAAATGAGCAAAAATTGAACCACTAACTTTTAAGGCAGTCACATCTTACGACACATGATACAGCCATGTTGGACTGAAATTTTTAACTATTGTCCCTCTTTGAACATTTCCTACTGAGTAAATTAGGGAGCAAAATTATAATTCTTACCGCATACTACAATTGAAACTCATCTTACTAGTCAACAATAGTGAAAGCTATTTATAGTTGAGAAGTAATTAAAAAAAAAACCAACTATGTATTTATTTACAGCTATAGCTATATAGAATAGAACTAGGAAAAAAAGGTAAAATCCACCCAAATCCCTAATTTTCTATTTATTTAAACATTTTGAACACAATAATTAAAAAAAAAAAGTTTTGACTTAGTAGTGTGCACTTTTTTCATTATCATGGCTTACATCAGACAAGAGTCCTATTCTTTAAGGCCAAATAACTTGTATGCACTTGTGGCCATCAGCTAATAAAGACAGCCATTTTATTAAAGACTGAAAGGCACTAATTAGGTAAGAATGTAAGGAAGGTTTTCCAAGTGCCATCCACACAGCAAAACGTGCTCATTTGAGACAAGAAAATAACATAGAAAAAACAGGTGCTGCTCCCAGAACATGTGCAGGCTCTGCTGACTTTCTTTGGCAGAAAAACCTAAACCTCTACATCTGCTTCTGCTGGACTCTGTAGGTAATTCTTAAGAGAGTCTCAGAATGGCTTGAAGGCATCCTTCTGGATCACTGAATTTAAAAGTATAAGAAGTGAACTGATAGTATTGTCTCAATACATATATGCTCTGTTTCAAAAATATACAACGTGCATCAGACTAAGCAAAGTCTTCCCAATGTTTCCCTCCTTTCAGCTTTTATCATTTGTTAACAACATTGGTAGCTCATTCTATTTCCAGTAGTAATTTTCACTATAGCACTGCCCAAGAAATACAGAGATGTTTTGTTCTGCTAAGAAATCTTGTTAAAAATATAACCAGACTCAGAAAGTAGTATCTGTATAGGGATTGTGCATAATTAAAGGTAAAAAAACCCAAACCAAACCAAACAACTATTTCAACAGGTGAGAATTACAGATTTCCTAAATGAAAAATCTAACTTGGAAAGCACAATGACAATAAGAAAGTGATTTGTGAAAGCACCATGAACAAAAAATTTGATCCAGAAGCTCAGAATTTTTACTGCTTTAAATATCTGAATGTATACCTTATAATGCCTGAAAAAGTACTGCACTATTTTGTATTAGATAAAATATAGCAGATTAATTATGAGATGAATGCAAATATCAGCTTCTCCTTGAAGAAGCTTAACTATTGTAAAATGTTCCATTTAGAAAGTAAAATGTCTAAAAACCTTTTACACATGGAAAAGCACAAAAACATAGGAAGCAGTGGTAATTAACCATTTAAAGATAAAGGCTTTATGAGAAATCTTTTCATGTTTAGCTCACTGAATACCAGTAAGAGTCCTTTCACTTAAAGTAACTATGCTATACTTAAAGAAAAGAAGAGGCAGCTGAGGAAACAAAGTTTTAAACCTGTAACTTCACTCGCAGTTTGTTCTTTTTCATCCACATGGCAAAAGCAGAAAACAGAGCAGAATTCCTCTTCGTTATCAAATCAGTTCTTTTCAGATAGACCGTTGGTGATTTCAGGTCTCCAAAACAGGACAGCACCAACTTTGAAACAGTGTGAAAAACACTGGGTTTTTTCCTCTTGCCAAGATCTAGCCGAATCAATTTGTTTAGAGCATTTTATATTAGTTGAGTCGGCTTGTAATCATCTCTATGCAAACAGCACCACTGAAAAAAGGCAGTTTCAATCCTTCTTCAGAACCTCAGGTTACAACAGGCAAAGAGAGTGCTGCAGTTTTTTCAGCCCTTTAATGAGGTTGGTTGTTTCTCGGATTCTTAAGTTTGTGCTGCTCACACTAGTTATTAACAATTTCAGCCATGAAGTCACTCACCTCTCATAACAAACACGAGCCTATGACATTTAAGGTCCAAACCTCCTGCTCTCTCCTGCAGCAAGAGAAACCTATCTCCTACAGAACTGCCTTCTGGAGGAGCTAGTAAAAAGCCACTACAAATATCTACTCCTCCAGATTCCACAGATTCATTTGCTACACGGTGATACATCAAAGCAGACAGTTTTGCTGAATTGTAAATTTCTTTTCATTGATTCACAGAAGCGTTTACACACAGAGAGGAACTCCTAAATAAAATGCTATAGAGCAAACACTGTGTTATTAGGCACTTAGGAAGCAAGTCTCTGTGTCTCAGAGACTAGGATACTTTACACCTATATTCCCTAATTCCTTAATATTGACAAGAATCTTAAAATAATTGTACTTATTTTGTTTAGCATGCACTTTAAAAGGTCATGATGAGAGACAGAATTTGTAATGAACTGGAGTTTCAGCTGCTGACATTACCCTCCTACTGCAAGCTAATATTTTACCATTTGATGATTAATATTTTTGAGACAGGTGAGAAGAATGGTACAGTAGTAATTAAATAGTTTGGGAACCAGTTTACGAGCTGCCTCAAAACAAATCATACCTTAGGCATTTAATTAAGAAAAGGAACCTCCTCTAATATTTAATTCTACACATTAATCTTGTCACTCTGAAAATGCATTTTCTAATTCCTCCTTCCTTTCCTTCTACCCTCGCACTACGCTGTTCTGTCTGTCATCACAAACATCTCAGTCTACATGCTTCTGAGCTATTATGAAATGGCTTACTCATTGGCAACCCACAACAGTAAATGAAAAAATGCATCTGAATTCAAAACACTTCTTTGACAAGCAAAGTGTACTGTAGTCAAGACATGTAAGCAATAAGGCCAGATTCCAGTGGGTTTTTGCCTTTACTCCCATCAGAGCACTATCTTTTAATCTCATTATATCAATATTAAAATAAAAAACCCCATGAGATGTAATTTTTGATTACTTTTTAAAAAGATAATACTTAGGATGTGGTTTGATTTTATCCATTTCGTTGCCTCCATGTCTAAGCCACAAAGATACTTATTTTGGATCATTTTTTGAGTTTGTACTAGTAAGAACAGAAACTAACTTTGAAAATAATAATGAAGCATATACCAAATCCACACCTGGGACTGTTACGATTTCAGGAATAAGAGCTTTAAAGGAAAACAACAATTATTCAAAAGCTTTACAGGCTACCATAATGAGTGGCAATCTTCAGCAACACCTAGCCACTCAAATAGCCACTGCAAAGCATAATGTAACCAACTAATTGGAAGAGACCAGAGCAGGACAAGAATTTACCAATCATTTCCTGAACACTATCTCTTCAGATCTTTTTCTAGGTTTGAAAGAGCCATCATGTCATTAACTTCCCTTATCTATCTCTTCCTTTTCTTTAAGATAGGTGCTCACACCCATCTCCCACACAATTCTTCAGTTCTCTTCCTAATGCCTTGCGCTAGAAAGTGTAGATTCAAGTACCTCAAGCCTCCTGAAACGGGCCAAGCTCCACCTTCTTCTATGCGTATTCTTGTACAATGATTCATGTACAATGAACTCTGTCACATGTTGTCTATTATTTTTCCTATTGTTCACCTCTATCACCTGTATCTTTACTTCCTCTTTTAGTACTTCAGCCCGCCCTTCTCTCTTGTCACAGTCAGACGATTCTGAGGTAAGCCCACCAACTGCCAAGGTCCAGTATAGCCTAGATAAAATGGAATCAGCCTGCAGGGAAGTGAGAAAGTCTGCATCTTACCTTCTGCCTTGGAGCCTGGAACGGCTGGTTCTGACTTTAGCCATCAAAAGGGCTACTCAGAAAGTTTTTCTCCTTGTATCCCACTACTTCTAACCACCTACTAATTTATTGACAAGCCAATACAGAGCAGCTACTGAAGATAATGCAGCATATATCCCACCCACGACCCAGCTACACCGTTTGTTCTGTACATATGCTGCCACTCTAAAATCGTAGCACACATAAGGAACATTTTGGCCAAATGGCCTTTTTACAAACAACAAAACAGTCGTTCTCTGAAGTCCTCCATACCCAGCCTCACAAAAAACCAACCAAGCAACAACATTTGTAATGGTAAAGGTAACTATATCCTCAGCCATAATGAATGTGAAAGAAAACACTCTTTATCAAGATTGAGAAAACACGAGCATATCAAAGGCTACATACAGACAGCGGGACAGGGACACATGCACCCTACAAAACCAGAACTCCCATCCCTCCCAAAAACACAGACTGAGAGCAAGGATCAGTAGTGAATTAGAGGCAGAAACTGCAACAGAAAGAAATCCAAGAATCACCTCCTTTTGGCTCATGGTATCAAGAATTTACTCCTCCATGGGGGATTTCATTAGCGAGGCACACAACTTGGCCACGGCAAAAGGAAACATCACGTTCACCAGCCTAACAGTGGAGGACAGCAAAGGCCAGAAAGGTAATGCAAGTTCCTCCTGAGAAGGCTTATAAATGCCTGCATAGAAATGCAAATATTCTGGGTTTACTGAGCACCTGAAAGACTGTTTTCCACAATCTATAGCAGTTTTAAGTTGCTGTTCCTTACTAAGGAAAATGAGGGAACACAAAAGTTACCTCCAGACAAGAAATTAACCTTTGTAGAGCTGTCAAACCCTAGGAATCTATGTAGTTACATAACAAACACAGAACTGGTATGTCTGGGACTAGGTATATACAAGTATATGGACAAAGGAAGTGAAGTACATGACATAAATGAGTATTTTTTCAGAACAAAGCAGACTAACCAAAGTAAGACGAGTGGGGTAGGTCAGAGGGCTCCCCAGCCAGTGAATTCCCGACTGGGATCAGGGCTCTAACAGTTCTCAGACTCTCCAAACCAGGAAGCTCTCCCCTCAGAGGGCCAACCCTGCCCATGTGCTGCATCTACAGCAAAGAAAGAGACACAGCTCTGGCTGCACAACTACCAAATTGAGAGAGCAGGAAAGAAAGGCACAACCTGCTTTGCCTGATGAATCTAGCAAAAGATTTCCTAATTCTCCCATGCTAACTTGGACATGAGCAGCAGAAGCCCATTAGTCACGCTTAACTTCTCTGCCTGAAGCCTCATTCCAAGTAACACAATTTAGGAGATGCTTTAACTTGCCCAGTTGGCAACAAAGCTTTAGAGGCTGCTGGTAAGAACAGCCAGCACACGCTTCGAGTTCCTGCCTTCAGCACGACAGCAGTGATGGGGAAACGAGATGGAAGATACAGGAGTTTATTATCCCAGTGCTGTATCAAATAGGTCTTATTCACATCATGTACGTGGCCTCCTTGTGTTAGCTGAGCATTATGAGAGGAGAACATGGGATGGAGCATCTGCTGAAGATTACTGATTCTGACCTCCTTTCATTTCTGAAACATATTGACCCTGTTTATCACCAAATTTAAGAATTCTAATAGATTCTGAAAATATATTCCATAAAACCTGATCTTGGTGTCACGTACAATGAAGACGACTTCAAAATGTGTAAAAACTCCCATATAACACCGTAACAAGACAGAAGAAGATATCTGGTTTTATTTAAACTAAACTAGAGTTTTGCTGATCTCGACATGGATGACATTATTTCCAGTTTAATGGCTTTATCCACAGCTCTGCCTTGCATTTTTTAATTGGGTCACAAATATGCCGATAGCAGAAATCCATTTTAAAGAATCCAATGACAATAGTATGTGCCTTTTTTAGCTTAATGGAAATGAACAAGCTAATTAAACCCAAAAAAAAGGCAACCAGAATACTGGGAATTAAAGGAAAGTACACCGAGCATGTGTTATCTCCTGACAATCAAATAAGCTTGAAATTAACATTACAAATGGAATCTGGTTACTTTACTCAGAAATTTGTAATAAAAATATTATTTTATTTGTGCAAATAAATGCATTAACAATTTCTTAGAAAAAACATGCTTCAACTGTATCACAATTGCTGAAAAATCTCACATTATCTATATTTGACAAAATCTTAACATCTCTTACAGACTACACTACCTTGCTAACAATTCCTCCAATTTGCTGATGCTAATAAGTCTCTCTATATAATAAAACATTTAAAGCCCATTCAGCTTAAGCCGTAAGACTCAAGATTTCCTGGTTTCCCCACATTGCTTTCTTAGAAATCTCACAAATTTGTCCTCTGTTTTGCACAGAACAGCTAAGAAAAGGCAGAACTAAATAAATTACTTATAAATCACTTCAACACTTTAGGAAAGTAGTATCTGGAACTCATTTATTTAAAATTGCAGACACTTTTAAACAGCCACAGAAATCTTAAGCATGTTTATATTAACTTCAGTGCCAGCTAAAACACCCAGTAGCTGATCTAAATCAAAATATCAACCTCATATCCCTAACGAGAGTAAATTTTCCCAACAGAAATCGTGCATTCTTACAAAAACAGCAGATCAGTTGTGCACAAAACTTCAGACCCGTTCACAGTACCAACTCTTTTACTCAAGACTGATTTTAAGTAACAGACATGTCACAATACATGCTGAAAGTACATTATCCAACTGTCTTTAAAAATAGTCTTGGAAGTATATTTTTCTGGGTATTTTAGAAAAGTAACATCTTACTCTGATAGGATAGCTAAGTATGGTTAAGATGCACTTATCATTTGTCTGAATAACGTTTAGCATCAAATGTGCGTTTATTCATCCCTTAAATAATTGTTTCAGTATGAAGTTTTTCTGTGGTGATGTAACATTGTTTATATGAGTACAGTACAATGAAACATTTCCAAAACACAAAAGAAATTAAAATAAGTACCCTGTAATTGAAAGACATGTTGTGAAACTTAGTGTACAACTTGCACTTCCCATAAAACCCGAGTTGTTGAAAGTAAAAGTTGACCATGACATTTTGAAGTAATGAGCTTTTGATAAGGTCTTAAAACCCAAAAATGAGCAAATGCATCTAACATAATCTGATTAGCTAAGAATTTCAATTCAGAGACAAGGTGTTACAAAACCCAGAGTGGTCTGGATTGCGGTCATGTGACAACGAAACCCACACTCATTTAAATTAAAGTGCAAAAGCTACACAGTATATAAATAATGGGTCCACTAAAGTGTAAAACTAAGAAGTTTTGAAAAAGAATTAATTACCTGTTCGCTATTTTCCCATGTAATTGTAAGAGAGCACATCTTTATTTTGCAGCACTGCCCATCGGCTGTAAACACTGGCGTTGGTTCAACATGCTTCAACTCCATGGTTCTGTTATTTTCTGTCTACACTAATGCTTAACTGTTTGCTGTCAACAAGCCAAGTCAGTAACTGTACGTATCTTACGTGTTCCTGAACAGCTCTTTGGCTCAGAGCAATCAATAGGAGATAGGTTATTTTTTAATCTTATTCCATATGAAATAAAGGTTTCCCCGAATTCTTTATCAATATGAAAAGCTGTCTCTCTGCATTCATCAACAATCAGCTAACGGAAAAGGCTAGTGGATTTTGCCAGCAGTAAAAGACCTAATCACAGCGAGATCAAGCCAGCTGTCAACTACAATCAGCTTGATTCATTGCACTTTTCATATTCAATGGAAAATGTTGAGCAATACACAGTTCTTTCACAGTTATCAGGTTAAACTGAAAATGTAAGAAGAGAGACAATTTAGCTTTAAAAACACATGAATTATTTGTTCCATTTCTATTTTTGTAGTATTACCAACTCAGTGCAAAAAAAGAGTATCAAAAAGATCAGCAAAATCACTGAACAGTAAGATTAAATAGAAAAAGTAAAGTGACAGAAAGCAATACCACCTGACATTTAATAGACTTTCTTTATTAACAGAGGCTACGATAAAAGGTAAACAGTACAGTCAGAATAGGTATCACAGTCTTATGCAAATAACCTTTCCAGTGTTTGCTATATGCTTTTCCCTAAATGCTTCAGCTTTTTTCTTAAATCTCACATGCAACAAGATGAATATGAGAGCCAGCAATAAAGCTAAAATGTGTATAATAGCATAAACCAAGAAGCTGCAAGTCAGAGAAGACTGCAGCAAACCAAAACCTAGACCTAAGGATTTTTAAATATTAAACATCAAAGAAAATACTGAACCTCATTAACAATTGCTTATGTATCTAAAAAACACGATATTGTGAAAGATAAAACCAAAAAGCTGTAATTTACCTTGCCAAACTCAGGAATGACATGCAAGTTCACCCTCTCTTCGTTCTTTCAAGAAAGTAATTCAAGCATGGCTCAGTGCACTTACACAAGAGATCCAGCCAAATGGGTCTCCATAAGGGCACTGAAGAACTGTATGTCCAAACACAATACAGTGAATACTCCAGCAACATAAAGAACAGGCTTATTTTTAGCAAGCAGGAAAAGGTATGAGCTGTAGAGTAAGATCATCCAGTAGGAATAAGAGAAGAAAAACAAGTTCAACTCCCTTGCTCCTAAATTAGCCAGAGGGACTTTCATTTTCTCCGCTTTGATCTGAGGAAGACTGCAGGGGGAACAAACCTAACAACAATTGGATCTGGAGGCAGCTGCAGAGACAATCGAGAAATGGAAAGGTTCACTTGCCTGGGAAAACCAGGCGGGTGGGAAATAGGTATGCTAGGTGTCCGAAGGCGGGATGGCCAGGGAATGAATGAACAAGGCAGGGACCATGGAAAGGTGTGTCAGAGAAAGGAGGCCACTGCAGCGCTGCACAAGAAAATCCACAGAGACTGGAAAAGATGAAACACTAATCTACAGATGACACAGCTACATAAAAGACAGAATTCTAAAGGTGACCTGAAAAGGAATAGTTGGCCTTGTAAGTACCAGAAGAGTCTGCTGCTCAGAACTGAAAGCTGCTTAGAGGGACAGAGGGACAAGTCTAAACTCTGAAGCTCTCACAGTTAAGCTCTCAGAGCTCTGCACTGCCACAGTGAATTTCATAATCTGTCTCCTGTAAGGAGCTACTGAAATAAAGAACAAGCCCAATCTTCCTTACAATAACTTATTAAAATAATTGGCTAAACTAAAAATGTTATTAATGCAAAAGCATACAACTGTGACAAAAAGCACTGAAGTTCACAGTGCCAGTGTAAAGACTGTGAAAGCACAGCAATACTTTATGAAAAATAACAAACGAGCTCTTTAAGTCCCATTTACTTCATGAGCTAATGTATATAATGTTATGTGTCAGCTGAAGTACTCATTTATTCTAAACTATTCTACTTTTATATACAGGCTAACCAACTCAGGATCTCTCCACATGGGAAGACGTGGGAAGGAAACAGTCCTCTCACAATGTTCCAAGTGTGTTCCAAGAGTGTTTCCTGTTCCCAATTAGTCAAACAATCTTTAGACCCCTCAAAACAATGAAGTCAGATATTAAGAGCTAATATTAGTCGGAAATTAATGCTATCATAATTGAAATTATAACAGGAAAATGATCACAGAGTAAGTGTGAAGAAACTTAAATTATTACCATAAAATATAAGCATCTATTACCTTTGTCCATGACATATTTAAATATATTTGAGATTGCACAGGACATGTCAAAACACTGTTCCTGACATTCCAAACCCAAGAATGATGTGATTCTGCCTAAAAAATTTACCAGAGGCCTCAGGGTGAGGTATGAGGTCAAGACCATTTGAATTCCCTACAGTTTCACAGAAGTTCTTTCTATGAAATCACATAGTTACTAATCTTGTTTAGATGTTACCCTACATACGTATCCTTGACTGAGGTGTGAAGAGACTGGGATTTCTAGTCCAGCCAGACTGTATGCATTAAAATTAGCTTTAGACTCTAATTATTATTTTTTTTTCCACTTCCTAATTTAATTTTTTTCCCTTAAGTCCTTTGGTTGGATTAGTTTTTCTATTTTTGAAGAGCAAGATACTGCCAGCTGTCTGGAAAATGCTTCAGACTAACTTCATCAGTCTGAGGAGAACCCAAACTCTATTAAGCTGACCCAGGACTGTAACTAGAAATCTGATGGTGCAGAAGCTGCTGTAGAGGCAGCAAGGCTTCCCTCTCTGACAGGTAAAATCTATTTTAGGAATGTATGTCTTAGACAAAGGAACACCTTGATTATAAAAGTGGTAGGTACTATCACTTTTGCCTCCTTAACAAAAGCAACAGAGAAAGTTGCACTAGAAAATTAGGAAAACTTGGATCTGATTTAATTACCAAGTTTTTTACATGGTCAAAATGCTCCAAGAAGCCTACAAGGAAATTTCTCCAGGGGAAAAAAAAAATAGTAATTCTGCAAACTGTTAGAAGAATTCCCTGCACCTTTCTTTTTATCATCTTTTAATGGAATTATTTGCTTAGAGTTTGCTATGAGTCCCCTGAAAGAATCTAGATTTCCAAGACTGACACAGTTATTTGTCCACTTTGAACAAATTTGATTAAAACCTGTCTTATGTGAATGGCAGCCTCTTCCAAGTATATTGTTAAATTTTACAAACAGAAAAGTACTTAAAAGCTTACATTATTGAATTTGCAGCTCAGGTTTGAAGAACAACTTCTATTCCAGACTAAGCTCTTTATCTTTCAACATGTCAAATGAGAAAATTTAAGCAAGTACATACAATGTATTTCTTCTCTCTTGAGATTACTCCTACTGTTAAAAATTTAAACTTGCTTGCCTTTTTCTTCACAACTACATTTTGTCGTATCTTTGCCTGACAGGCTAAGGAAAACTTTTAAGTATTTTGCCTGTGCAAATATACTTATAACCCCTCTCCCATTCAGCCTTATTTGAAACTTCATTATCAGATGCTTTTTAGAACACATTTAAAAATGTTTAATTGTCATATCGTAACAAGTATATGACAAAATGTATATTACATGTTTAATGCTTTTTTATCTGGTCACACTCGTATGGATCAAATCATGAAAATTAATGAACAACACAGAATTCTACTCAAGGATTTTGGCAATACATGTAGAACTGTCTAAACTCTAAGCCTAGGATTTGATGAGCCACACCACAGGATCTCAAAAGCATTGTAGCTTCATTACTGTCACAATGGAATGGGATACAGAGACTGACTGCATCAGATGGCCATCTACTCTCCATCAGCAACCATTCACTCTCCTAAATTAAATGAGTACTATTAAAAACTGCTTTGCATGTACATATATGTAGAAGTTTTAACTTACCTGGGAACGGAATTTCCCTGAGCAATTTCCCCAGCATGAAAGTGTAAGAGTCTCCACATGCTAAAATAGCTGGACTACCTGGTGTAAATTTTTTTCTAAAAGTCTAATTTAAGCTACTTTAACAAAAGTAGTGAAGCTCAGTTCTGTTATCTAATCAGCACAAAAATTTTAACTCTCAACTTTATCTATTGGTCACAGCTTCAAGACTAAGAAAATTTACAGGAGTGTAATTCTCCAGTTTGGAATGATGGTGAAGTTTTCTTCCTCCACACGAGTTTCTTGTACACAAAAGCTAACACAAATTTCATAGAGATAAAATCAGGTTCTCCTCTGTATTTCTTGGCAAAGGCTTCAGTTAATATCTATAGAGAAACAATGCTTAATGATATCAGTCTTTCTAAATTAGCGGAGCAATTTTAATACTAGAAACAGCAATAGTAATTTAAAGAGAGAATGGTATAGGAGATCACAAACTGACTTTTTATTCTCACTAAATAAATTACCAAGTAGAAAAATAGCCTAAACCAAGCAATTACAGCAAACTACAGGCAATACTACAGAGTATTGTCTTCATATCCAGACTGTTTTCATTACACTAATCTACTTCTATTCAATCCAATACACTTCCATCACGTTCCTGTACTTCATCCTTTTTTTCCTCCTGAGCTGCATCTACTTTCTTGTTTTCTAATGTCCAAGAAATTTCTCAGTTATCTGATTACCTTTTCATCTGGACAATTGTCATCATCCAGTCAGTCTTCTCTCTGGGACTTCCTTTAAGTACATCCCTGATCCACTTTTCCTATTGATGGCTGGTAGCTGCACCACAACGGCTGGCTCCCCAGTCCCTCTCCTGTCTACCACTGACCCCCAGTGGTTGCAACTAGATTTGCTCTGTCTCTGTTCTCAGACCACTACTGCTTCTATGGAATGAAGACTGAATCATGAAAGGACATCTAGAAGCAAATATGACTCAGCATTGTATGACCACTGTTTCATGACCACTGATCAGAGAATCTAAGAATAATTTCGGTAGAAAGGAGCCCCTGGAAGTCACTCGGTTCAATAACCCCTGCTTGGAGCTGTTCAGACTGCTCAGGACTTTTATTCAGCTAGACAGAAATTCCACAGACTCCAGACAGTCTATTCCAATGGCTGTTACCCTGAGAAAACATTTTCCCCAGTATTTAATTAGAATTGCCCTTCTTACAACTTGTGTCCAAATCCAACTGGCTCAGTTACACGTGCAAAAGCAAGGAAGAGGCAGATATTCTCAGAGAAGAGAATCCCCCTCTTGAGACACTGTCCAATCTCCCTAGCAAAGGGAAATGTTTAGTTATGTAAGTCGTATCTCCATACACCCATACCTTTCTGTAGTGGCGGAAAGAGATCAGGCCCTGATTACAGCATAATGCCACTTACAGAAGGAAAGTTGTACCCAAAAGCGAACCCCAAAAGGTCATCTCAGGAATAACAGAACTTGTACATTTACAAAATCTCACTAGTTTTCCCTTTAGACTTTGCTGTGCAGAATGTAAAGCTCTCAGATGAGCACTTACAGATAAATATTCTTTTTACAACAATGCATGTTTCACTCTTTGCAGAGATCCAGCCTACTGTATTTTTAACATTAAACCTTTATTTATAAGATTATCTAATGAAATGTAAGCATTTATATGTGATTTTAAGCTAACCACTATTTAAATAATTGCCAATCAAGTGCAAATAGACTCAAAGAACAAAAAGCATCCCCCTGCGTATGACAAAACGCTACCAGAATTATCCCAATTGAATTCCAGACCGCCCGTCGGTTTTCCTAAGACTACTGATTCAAACATTAAAGCAAACTCGCATCTTAAAAGTTTCCTATGCATGTCTCACAGTCAGATCTAGCCAGATACTAAGTAAAACTAAATTATTTCATCATTAAAGCAGTACAAATAATAAAAATATACCTTAATGCAGAATATTTGGCAAGATTTGAGCAGTCTTCAATGTTCCATTGGTTTGTATCATTTTTAGGGCTAGTCTAACATTCAGCATGCCAGTAACAATGAATAAGCCTAATGCATTACGTAAGTGTAAGCTGATTAAATCCTTGATCCTGAAGCCACCTCTTTTTCCCCCTCCCCCTCTCATTTAAAACTTGGCACAATTGAAACAAATAAATAAATAAATAAAAGTCTTCGGTTTATACACTCTAAAAACCTAATTTGTATAATTTTTGGCATAAAACCCACCAGAATCTACATTAATACAACCCCTTCAGGTTTTAGTCTTCCTTGTGTTCTAATAATTTACTAAACCTGGCAAAAGTCCATTTTAAAGTGATCAGTCCCCTAAGAAATTCTAATTTTGTGGCCAAACGTTTGGGGTTTTTAAAAAACATATACTGAATGGCACAAAGGTAGCAGCATTATTCAAGTTAACAGGCCTGAGCTTTACCCATAAGAATTAACAGCAAATTGAACTCAATACAAAGCCACGCTATCAAAAACTTTAGTGCTGCCAAGAAGTGAGATCGTAAGCATAATGCACACACCAAAGATACTGTCTCAGATGAAGTAGCTGTGCTCTGACTTACATGGAGGAATAGATCAGGGGAGGTCACGAAAGAGTTATGTCCCCCTAGCACATTAGAGTGCTATGATCTCACTACATTGTCAATATGACAATGGAAGCAGGATAAACAGATCCGTGCAGCAGAGGACATCAGCTAGTGTTCTCTACAGAAAAGGAACGTAGAAAGCAATACATGATTAACTGTTTTGAATAGGGAAAAAAATTCCCTCCACTAGGCCCACATGCCATACACAAAAACAAGCTGCTAAGAGCTAAAAAACCTGACTGAACAACTTTGCTGCTGCCCGGTTTTGTGTGTGTGTGTGAATTTTAGATGCCAATCCTCAGGAAATACAGAAGCACAGAACTGTTTCATCTGCATAATATTTTTCACATTTCATTCCTTTTTTTTTTTAAGCTACCTCAGCTTGAAAAACCTGACTGGGTTGCTTTTAACCTTTTCTGATTTTACCCTGAGAAAGACCCCTACATGCATATTTGGAAATTGATAATGCTTCACAGACACAATACAACTATGAACTGATGAGCTCAAATCTTTTTATTGAAATTTAAAAATGTTTATAAACAGTCCACTACAGCTATAGTGCCTCAGTAAAGGCAGCAGAATGGCCCTGAGCTAATGAGAGCAGCATATGCTCCGTAGAGTCTTCATTAGAATTGAGGATGAGAAGAAAGTAAACTGAGTTTCAGCTCAGAAGTAGAAGGTTTTTAAGCCCTGGTAATTTTGGAAGAGATGTACTACGCTTTCTTGTAAAAGAGAGAGAATGTTCAAGCCAGGATTCATGGAATGGTACCAAACAGGTTGCCTATGCTATGCAGTATGTATTTTAACTTAGAAACCTAGTAATATATTGCCAAAAATAGTAAAAGGTGTAGAAATGAACCAGTTGCATTAAAAAAAAAAAAATAGTAAAAAGAGGTGGCTCTGAGGGATATACAATCTCCTCTGCCAGTGTCTCAAAACATTCCAGTCCACAGATACAGTCTCACATTTTAATACATGAGCTGTCATGAATCAATACCAGTGAGATAAACAAGAAAATATGTTTGGATGGGCAATATTTGTATGAAAGAACCATGTAGCGTTTTTTTCTTCACACAGGATGAATAATGCAGAGAAAGACAGATTAGAAAATGCAGTTATTAATAAGACTCCACAGGCTTCTCATGTCACATAAGGGAATTTCTTTCTAGACAGAAAATTTAGAATAGTTCATGAAAAAGCCACATTGTCCTATTCACCTTATCACAAAAAAACCCACAAACAAACCAACCCCAACAAAACAAACAAAAAAAAACCCCAACCAAAACCAACCAACCAATGAAAACATCACAATATCTATACATTTTCCACGAGTTTCCACCGTAACAGATCTTGAAAAAAAAATATTTGACTGGAATTGATCCCAAACCTTTAGGTAATAAATGAATACATACCCCATTCTCCGTACGTTTCTCCACAGGTATATTTATGCCATTTCTTTGATTTGGGGCTTGACGTCCACCTAAAATTAAAGTATCACTCTTAGTGCAAAGTTAAGTTGTCAACACAAATGGTTTTCACTCTTGAACCTGTTCTTTTCAAGAATCTTTATATAAAGCTTTTACCTGTGAATTTTTATTTTGCTAGTTCCAATTCCTTATTAGGTTATTCTCTGTAAGCAGTGGAGTTAGCAGAAATAAAGCATTTATTTCACAAGCTTCCTCTGTTAAAACTACAGACATGCAACTCTAATTTTCTAACTTGTGTTTAGGCAATGATATCCTTAAAGGGAATGTACTGAGTGTAACTGCTTAAGTTTCCCATTTCTGTGTCCACAAGAAGCAGTAGCTTTAGTTGAATACACTATAAACTAATATAGTAGAGAAGCTTTGCTAATGTCGTATAAACAACTTTAATCTACAAATTGATCCATAGGTCAATGGTTGATTCAAAAGCTTTGCGTAAGTGGTTTAGAAACAACGTTTTTCTTGTACATGAAAATCTGTGACTTCAGGTATAGCTTAAACTCTTAACATACTTTAAATTTGGATTGCTCCAAGGACGACCCAGTATTTTACAAAGTACCTAAGTAATACAAAAATCCCTCATACTTTATTGGGGCTGCTACTTCTGTCATTCAAAGCAATCAGAAATACAAAAAGAAACCTCAGCTCAAAGCAAGAAGGACTAAGCCATGAGTTGAAATTCAGTTGTTAGTAGTCAGATTAGTTCAATGAGTAAGGATAATCTGCATATGCAAATAAACATCTCTCCCATCCTTCAGACAGTCTAACAGCCATTAAGCATATAATGCATGGCCTCAAAAGTCTTCTCATAAATTACATACAGTCTACACAAGTTAGATCAGGAAATTGAAATAATCCTATTTTTTTCATTCCAGTCTTGTAAGAAAGTCCCACTTAACATGGCACTGTTTATTAAACACTTTTGTAGAACCAAGCAGACCAGGAATTTTTCAAGGTGCAAATTATCACCATTAATAAATATATCTACAAGAAGTACCGAGCAAGTAAAGCCACTGAGACTTCTGCCAATGATGTTTCTAACAGCAGAAAATGAGTTTACTGAGTCTTTTCTCGAGGCAACTGAAGGAGAATGGGAGGTCACAAAGAGCAATCCTACCCTGACAAAACAGAAGGGACTTTCTCTCACCAAGAAAAAAAAAAAAAGCAAAGCCTCTGATACCAACATTTTTGGATCAGTATTTAGCATAATAGAAACTGATCTTACTACAAAAATATTACTCAGACTGGTAGAAATTATTCTAGAAAAGGGAATTTGAGAACATGAATAAATGTGCCACTGAGAAAGGTTCAAAATGGCTTTTGTATAAGGAAGTTGTATTATGTATCTACTGCAGTTCACTAAAAGAACTGATAATCACACTCAGAAATCTTTGCATTATGTTTTGGTACCAACAGCACAGGATAAGTGTACTTACTCTGTTCATTACTTTCGGCCGGTGACTCCTCATGACGAAGAAAAAATTTCACCTCTTCTCTGCGGGGCCCCCATTTCTGAAGGTGGTCATACATCATGTGATCAAAGGGTATCGGACGTTCTAAAAGCACAAGACCAAAAGAAAACTCATTGCAACTGTTTTAAAACAAGCAGAGTTTTATGGAACTCTCATTAAGAATCAGAATACCCTTTTTGGCAGCGATTCAATTTGCACAAAGTATTTTGTCTTATGCAAAGTCAAAGAAACAAGCACCAATGGACAGCAGTGGCACTGTATTAAGAGCTAGACTGTTACTGTCACATAGCTCACTCCTTAACAGCAGTACATAACCAGCTTACAAAACCATATAAAAAATATCAGTGTTTAGAAACCCTAATTTAGGAATTCTTCGCCACAACCTTTCTCACAGCGCTGATCTTTGCACCCTTGCTTCCCATCACCACCAGATGGGTGTTTTGTTCTATCATTAAAATGATTAATTCAATCTGAACCTCTGGGTTTCCACTCAGAGTAAAAGCCTTATCATTATGTTGACATTTCATCTCCTAAGAACCTGAGCAGGTGCTCCCGCTCCAGTACAACATACCAGACATTAACATCTAGTACATGGGCAATTACTGGCAAATCTTCAAACAAATGAAGACTAAGTTCTCTGCAGCAGTCTCTTAGTTTCCCCCCAAAGAAATGTAAAACATTCTCATAGCACAGCTATTTCTTCAAAATTGATCAAACATTATTATTAAGAGACTGCACACTATGTATTTAGTATTTCAAAATGAAAATACATTTCAAAAGCAAAGTTTTCACTGTTTCCATAATTGTACTTGCATTTATTTTAAAATGTTTAAATTAAGGTAAGAAAAATGATCTCTTTAAGATCTTTTAAGATCTAATACTAAGCATAGTATTATTATATCCTACTGAGAGTATATTAGAATATACTACTAGAACATAATACTAAGCCTAATATCAGAAGACATCTTCTAATCAGAATGCATTTCTACTAGAAGAGATTTAATTAGCTTTCCTACATGCAGGACCATGACAAACTCATATTACTACAGCAAATTAGGCTTGGATGGAAACCAACAGGCAGAGTGTGTGTTCCTCATTGTTAAAAGCAAACCGCTCTCTGCCCTCACAACGCAAAGCACAGTGTCTCCTACGAGGCAGGGCACCACTACCAATGTGTTGTCCTTTCATACTTAAGCCATTTGACAAAATAAAATGATTCAAAGATATAATGGGTATCTTGGGAAAAGCTTCAGAAAACCATATCACAAACAGACATTTTATAATCAATTTTACCTAAATGCATATGCATTATGAACTATATAAATACACGTGTCTTGGTACTCTTGCGATACTTAATTGTAGTATTTAAAGAACAGTGTGTTTTCATCCCTTGATTCATAAAGCATTTAATACAATAAAGCATCTTGTCAAAATCTGTCATGTCAAATAGGAGTAGTGATTAACACAGTTTAGCCACAGCTAGATCTACCTGCTTTCAGTGGGGAAGGGTCATTGAAAGCACAAGCGAATTATATTAAACAGATGACTGGTTACCTATCTTCCTAAAAAACAAACAAACAAAATCAAAACAAAAATTACAACAGAAAAATGCCACACCACCTGGATTTTAAAACTAATACAAGCTTTTATTTTTATTTGCTTTCTTGTTCCTCACTCAAATGGACTCCAAGAAACATTGTCAATAGTGTTTATGCACACAAGAGGAAGGTCAGCGGCTTATTACAATTCAGTTCTGGAAAAGGAATTTCGAAAACATGATTTTCAGGTTTTTCAGCTCCTAAAGTAAGGTAAGATTTCAAGTGCTTTGAAGTATATCCACTAACATTGAAGCACAGTCTTCTAAAGATCACAGAGTGTAAAAATATTTAAATGGTCTAGTTCAGAGACTTTAGGACACAGCAGATAAGAATCTTTAGGAATTTTTCCCAAATAGAAAAATTGCGAGGTAAACCAAACAAGAACTGAAGCTTGATAACAAAGTACCAAGAAACTGGATGTCTGAACAGGGCTGGGCTAATTCTGGAATGGTGAGGAGTGGCTGTGGCATTGCTCCTGGTTAGGCTGGTCTCACATTAAAAGCAAGGTCCTGATTCTAGGAGCTATTGAAAATAAAAGGTTTCATTTACAAAAGTTACCTTGAAGAATAAAAACTATAAATTAAAAAATAAAAAAATATTTTTCAGACATGCCCATGAGAGAAATGTGAAAGACTTTCTACTGCTTTTGCAATTCTGCAACAAAAACAATATGGGATATGTTGCCCTAAATTAGACAGAAAACAAGTTAAAATAATAACAGCAACATAATCATCACTGAAACAGAAGAGAAAAAAATGAAGATTCACTAATCACTCTGTGCAACTTTGCTATATGAAACACATTCAGAAAAGAAAGAGGAAGAAGAAATGGACATTAACATTTGACACAAGACAGGGTAAGAACTGAAGTCCACATTCCTTCCATCAGATTAAATCTTTCAAATCCAGAAAACTTTCAGGAAGAAAGCATGGTGTTCTTATACTTGCTGTAAATTAGGATAGCACAAATGGACATTTTCTGGAAATACCTGTTCTTTAAGAATCAAAACAAAAAAAAAACCACCCCAAAACATGCAGTTAAACTTTTCCCAGTTTTTATAGCATCAGACATATTTGTCAATAATTATTTTCATAATACTATTTCAAACTTCATTTTTTTAAAAGTATAAATAGAAGAGAATGAAGAAAAGGTGAAATACAAGAATGGGTGTAAAGTAATAATCAACAGGCTGGATCCCTCCACTTTAAGAACACATTAAGAATTCTCTAGAGAATGTTTGTTTTCCTGAATAACTAAGTTGAAAACTGTGATATATGCACACAGACATAATTTTTTGCAAAAAGTGCCTTCGATATTAAGTAGGACATAAATTCTGGAAGGTGTTTGAGAACTGAGCTTGATTCCTTTCCTTTCAAGCAAAAATTTTGAGAACGGTCTAGTTTTAAATATTCTGTAGTGACTGAAATACCCTGAAGGACTAAAACACAGTTATCTCATCAATGTTTTAGAAGAGTATTGCACAAATCCTTTTCTTAGAACTATATATACACTATTTCAAACAAAGTTTCAGACCTCATAATCTGGTATTACCCTGATCAAAAATATCCCGCTGTTTGTAATTATGACATTTATGTCTGCTATACATGAAACCAGAATAAAAATAAATCATGGATTATCTCTGTTGTGAGAGAGAACCCTGCAAGATCAGAACCGAGTCCTTCCCCCCTCAGGTACACTTGTAGTAAACAACTATTTCTTTCACAGTCATTTGCCTCTATGTTACAAGTAAATTCAGGAAGACCAATTAATACCAACTGCTGAAGGGCATTCCAGCTGTAAATGAAGTGAATAATAAGTACTGGGTGGATTTAAACGTTGAAATCCATTCTCTCTTGAAACATGCTGCAAGTTCCTGGCATCACACCTGTTTTTCGACCTCAACTGCTGTTTGCAATAGCTAGGGAATGAGGAAGAATACTCTGTGGAGTTTTTTCCTCCTGTTAAAGCACGAGAAATACGTGCAAAAAGAGGAAGCTTCAAACTGACAAAACACAAGGTGGTACAAAGTGTACTGATGTATCAGGCACAAATGCTATTGACTTTCTCAGCTATTACTCATTTCAAGAAACTGAAAAGGAGGGAGAAACAGGCTTTGAAATTTTTTGTATTTTGAAATACAAAAATCGAATGCAAGTAAAACAGATGCTTATGCCATGAAGCTCTGAGAAGAATCAGTCTCTGAACTCTAATATAAATACCTGAACTATTTTACAGCTCTTGGGAAGCTCCTCAACCCTTTCTTTGCCACACAAAAGCAAACAGAGAAAAGCTCAGATAAAAAATAAATATGTTTTCCAGTTGCTAAGCCATTTAAAACCTCCTGTGAACTCTAGAAATCTTACATACATTTTTGAAGCCAAACTTGCATGAATTTTAATAACATTTTTCTGGAAGACAAATGCTTTGTCATCCACTAAAAAGAAAATGAAGTATTTCTCATTTATCTGTATATACACATTCAGAAGAGGAAGATTATTAGAAGAGACAGTCCTTTGTTAGATTGATACAGTTTAGGAAACAGGACACGTTTTGGGTACACAAACTGGTTTCTGTACCTGATAATAAAAACTACAATCCACAAGCCTTTTGCTTTGAATTTGAGCAGACATGTATTTGTCATTCAGTTGTGCTACCTAAAAGAGGCTGTGAGTATCTGTTAAATGGAGGAGTTAAGCACATTCACAAGGGGAAGGTATGGCAGCTCTCTCTCTCTTATGGAGAGTGCACCATGGAGAGACTACCTGGAAAACAGACCACTTATGGTGTGCGACAAAAGCTAATGTGTTTATTCAACCCATAACCTTCTGTATTAACTTTTGGGTCGAATTTTACTTTCAAAAATGTCCTCTGAAAGAACATTTGTAGACCTCTCTTAAGGATAAAGGCTAAAGGATCAGAGACAGTGTAATAGAAGAGAAAAAAAGTACTCTTCCACTGTCACAACATTCTGCAGTTTCATTGCAAATCCCTGCACACTTCCCACTCAAAAGCATAGTTCAAGATTTTGTTGCTGTAACTGTTTCATTTAACCATTTGGACTGTTTCTACATCAGATCTCTGTTCCAGGGAAAATTATTCTTAAAAACTTCAGGGGAAAGAGTTCAATCTAGCTCTCAGGAGTGGTTGAAGGGGAAAAAAAAAATTATATTTATCTCTGTAAAAAAAAAAAGAAAATAAAAAAATTCAGGTTGTTTCACTGAGGAATTTATGTACCACAGATTTTGAGGCAAGAAGTTGCAGCCACCACCACACAGATTTTGTAACAGTGTCCCAGATTTAAAACAACAAACAAAATGCTTTTGCTGAAATTCCTGTCACAGAGACTTAAAGCCAATGTGCGGGACATCTTTGCTGACAGTACAGACCTGTTTGATAGATCCAAAAACACACGTGTTTCATTTTTTTCTTTCATTCTCTCTAGTCTTTTCTGTTCCACCCTTTCGATGGAATAGGTCCATACAGTTACCACCATGGGTATTTAGTAAGTGAAGCTCGATTTGTGAACGCATCTTCTTGTGAGGCTGAAAAGCAACTTGGAGCCACAAACCCATTTTGAAAAGTCCAACAGACCCATTCAATAGGTAGAAGCTTAGGGCAGGATTCCATTCCTAAACTTAGGTACTTAGGTGTCTGTATGTAAATGTCTACTTTAGAAAACTGAGTGTGCTCTGATGTTCAAAATCAAACTGATAACAACTAGATGAAATCAGTGATCTCTATTTTCTACTTACAGTTAATATCTAGAACTCCATTGAATATAATGGGATCAAAGACACAACTTTTAGCTTTAGATATCTAATGCTTTGAGAAATAATGTATTACATCCACGTATAAAATATTCTCTCAATCTTAGAAATTATTATAGAAAACGTGTGCCAGGGTGGCAAGGTGTAAGTGTCCCAGAAAAACTGAACACTTTCCCAGTTTACAGTCACTCTTGAAGCTAACTGACAACAATTTTTTAAGTTCACCCTCAAAGTATAGTGAAAGCAGAAGAACAAGTAATACCATATATGGTGAACTTCTACAGGCAAGCGATTGAAATATATTAGGGATATTTGAGTGCTGTTAAACACAGCCTGCAGACCCACTGTAGAAATTTACGTGATGAACTTGGTATCATAGACTCTCCGTAATTTAAACTTCCGATCTGAAAAGGTTTTAACCCTCCTGTAAGTTTTATCCTTCAAGTTCTAAAACTAAGCATGTACTGAATTTGTATTCCTATGCTTAACCTCATCCCTAAACTCTGAGTTCCCATTAAGTCAGAAAATTACTTATTGAGGCACATTTTCCCTCTACAAAGTCTTAGAACAGTTTAGAAAAGAGGAAAATATTCTAGATTGCTAATACTGAAAAGCTCCAAAGGCATATGGACAACATTTGTCTGTCTGAGCCCCTGACCAGGGAGGTGGTGGTGGGGAAGTGAGTGAGCAATTGTGTGGTGCTTAGTTGCTGGCTGGGGTTAAACAACACCCATCTATACAAATCTGAGAATTCACTATCAAGTTATGATCTCATCAGTCATTATAAAAAACATTACATAAACAGCTTAAACAGGGGTGACCTTAGTAACTGAGGGATACAAACTTGCCTGTCATCCTCACCCATCTACCGATTCTACTCATATCCATACATTGATATACTATAGACTGCAGGCCTGAACTACATGCAATTGCAAGAACCCATCTAGAAACAGAATCCATAACAGAGCTGTTTTGACACACTCCTGAAAGTAAATGCTCACCTCATTATTCTGTGAAATAACAATTGCAACACAAATAGGACATGGGCAGTACTACCTGTCCCAAGGGAGACTGTCAAATCTTTGGGCAGAAATGTTCATGAAGAAGCTGGAGATACTATGTTCAATTCTGGCACAATTCTGTCTGCAGAAAATCTGCTATTCGTGATACAGAAGGAAAAAAAAAAATAAATCTATACTCAAATTTCAGGTTGTGTTCACATGCCTAGAAGTGAGAAAATGCAACTGGAGAGAATACAGGTGGTGATCTGCACTCACTGACTGTAAGAGATGTTCAATGAGATCCTCTGTTGTGATTTAAATACCCTCCATGCAAATAGGCTGCATGCCTATTTGAAATAAATGCCTTCTAGAATTCAAAACACTCATCCTCTTCTTTTTTTTTTTCTTTTAAAATGGGGATATTGAATACTTGTTTATGAAATTTGAGAAACTGAAATACAGAACACTGACAAATCTTACACATGCATTTTATTGAGTACTCCATGCTGAGGAAGAAAATAGAAGAGAAAAAAAAGTCAGGATTTGCATTAAACTCTACAGATATTGAATTACCATGCTTTGCAACAAAGTTTGATAGAAAAAAAATAAACAAAGCACAATTTGAAATCATTAATTTCAAAAAGTCAGTCCTACCTTTTTTATAATTGATACATATATTTAAATCAATTTCCACTGCACATTTTACTTACCATTTCCACGCCAAACTTCAGCCAGATGGCAGCTTCCTTCTCCAGGCTCTTTGCAGAACTCTACTACATCACGACAGGTTGTTTCTGGTGTAATTGGAACTTCTGTCAGAATCTGTTCATTGTTGCTCAGAAACACAGTTAATATCATCTGAAAGAAAAAAAAAAAAAAAGAGAGAGTATTTTAAAACAATGATAAGAATAAGATTGTGGATAAGATTTACAATCCCCTTGTAAATTAAAATGTATGCTTCTGGTTGGCTACCACAATCCATCAAAGTAGTTTTCAGTTTCTTGTAATTTTGCCAAAGCTTTAGTCCTGTGTGTTGCATTTTTTTGACAGTGCATTGAAATGACAATATTTTTAAAAGCTTCAGTTGAAATGGTTTAGTTCTGTCTGAAAATAAGGCTAAGAGGAAAGGAACAAGATTTGGGTACATTAGGTGCTTGAACTCATAGCATTTAAATGTTGCAAATAAATACATACTTTGGCAAAGTAACCTGAAGCTTCACAGGTGGGCAACCCTTTCCATGAGAGATGTAATTTTTGCAATTTGCCTGCAGATACAGTTATTTGGGTTGAACTGTAAGTGTTTGGTTAAATGGTAAGCCTGAGAGTTTAAAACAACAACACAAAAAAAGGGGGGGGGGGGAAAGTCACATTTTTCAAGGGATTGCATTTGCTTAGTGTACTTGCTAGAGCTGGAAACCTCTGAAGTTGGTTCTTTCTGTACTGTATCAGCCCCACCCCAAGCTTGTTGTGTTGATCAGACTGTACATGCACCTTCCCATACCAGTACTAAGCGTGCTCTCTTCACTCAAAGTTGCAACATCAAAAGACTACTTTTTTCTCTAGTAACTGCTCCCAGCTATTCCAGTTGGAAACAAGCTGCAAAATTAGAAAATTCTTCCCTTCCCCCTCTTAACCACATTCAAGATGACTTGACATTGTGGAAAACAGAAAGAAAAAAATGTGGGATGAAATCCATAAAGGAAAAAGTCTGGCACAAAGAGCTACTACTAATCTGAGTCAATGTAAACTGTTCAAATTCCTTGCTCCACCTTAAATAAATGTGTGCACAAATACCTATATCCAGAAATACTCCTATCCCTCTTTATGTTTGCAGGTGTAACTTGCTGCAAAGTTAAACACTCAAAAACTGTGCATATTAACTTAACCCACCTCACCCCCTTGGTGCATACCTATTATGATATGATCATTAGTAACATGTTCTTTCGCTACATTCCCCCCCATTTAAGGGCCTCCACCTTACACAGTATTCCCAATGGATTTGTTCTGTAGGCCCTCATGTAATGTACTGCAAAAGCTGGAAGCATATAGTTAACTGCTGAAGGGTTTATAAGAAGGAAAAGATAAAAAGAAAACATTCTACCAAGAAACAAAGTCCTACCAACGCTGCTATCGTGATTTATTTGTTCCTGAGTGAGACTGGTTGAGGACCAATAAAGGTTATATCCAAAGACAAGTATTCCTGTTACACTAAATCCTCTGAAAGATATCTGACCCTAAAACTCCTGCGTAAAAATAAATGGATACTTTTGACCACTCTCTGCACCATAATTTCCCATCTGTAGTCACAATACTGTGCTGGAAACTCATGGGGATGCAGAGAGAATGGGATGTCTAAAAGACATAATAATAGATGTCCCTATCTGACAAAATTAGTAAATTTACCTTTGAAGAAAGTTCTTCCACATCTTTCCAGCATATAAAATGTGGCATCACATATTGAACCACAAAGATTAAACATAATTACTTAAAAGCTCTTCATTAAATGAGCACTCTCCACTTACACAGTTGTGCTTCAATTTACATAGGCAATTCTTAAAACCGTTCGTAATACTTTTATTTGTGGGATATGTACACGTACCAAGCTGTAGATCTGCATTAATAACAGCTAGACACTGAGCAAGAGCAGTCTGTCTACTTTAGAAATAGGCACAGGACAAATTCCAAGGAAGCCCAAGGTTCAAACTCTGTCTCCTCGTCAGTCCTGCAGGCTATTTTAGTCTGTGTCTCTACTCTCCCTGCCAAGTTTGTATGCTGTATCCTGAAGTTTTCAACTAACTGTATCTCAACAGAATAAGCAGTCATACAGGGCTGTAAATATACTATAATTCACTCCTGAGTTCCTCCAATGGCAGCATTAAAGGAAGCTCTAGTAACAGCTATAGTACCAGCTAGGAGTATGCTATAGGATGCAGCAACAAACAGTAACAAAAGTGCAAGTAACCACCTACTGTAAACCAGCTCACAATGGTATTTCATCTCCATAGAAAATTCAGACATAGTCTCACTATTCAGTGGCCGTGGAATCTTTATAGAATAAATATCTGATGTGGAACCTAATAGTGGAATTTGACCTCATATTTCAGGAGAGTCATATATAAACATAACACAAAAGGCTTAGAAGAAACCTTAAGAGGTCATCTAATGCAGTCTCTTGGCCTCAGGCAGGATCAACTATACCTATATTATTTTGCAGCGATGCTTGTTTAACCTGTTTTGAAAAGCCTTTCATGATGGAAATTCCACCACTTCCCTGAATCATTCACCCAGAAACCCAGGATTCCTGTTGCAAGGAGAAATTTCTTAAAGTCTAGTCAAAACTTTTCTTGTCACTATTTGAACCCACTAGTTAATCTTCTAGACACAGGGGTGATAGAAAACACCTTCCCCCCACCCCCCTTTTTTTTTTTCCTCTGCAGTTAAATGTAAGGAATATGTAATAAGTAAATTAAGTAAGTTAAATTAAACAATACCAGCTTGACAAAGTTGTTAATGCCAGTATTCCAAACAGTTTCCCTATAGCACTTGATAGTAATTGCAAAATAAACCCTATGTTTCCCAAACTTTATCAGAACACCGAGAGACCCCAGCTTTACTGAAGTCATGATCTGATGCATACTGCTGCTTCATCACTTGCCTGAATGGCCTGTTATCTTGTTAGGAAAGGATAAGTAGAATGGCTTTGCACTGTGTGCTTTTACATGTTTCAAGTTTCCTTTTTTTTTTTATTGCTGTAAAGATAACACTAGCACAGAAAACTTACTTCAAGATTCAAAACTTGTACTCAAGATTATCTATATGCATCTGCAGACAGCCTGCAAAAGAAAGGAAAGCCTTGGAGGTGTGAGTTATCCCGTCCATCTCAGTCAATTCTCCGTTAATTCAGACCACTATATAAACTCATAGTCCCCTTTGGAAGACCAGGCCTAAATTTGCTGTACCTCAAGCACATCACTTTGTTCTCTCAGCTCAGAATGTACCAGTACCATCTTCTCCAAAACTGGGTGTCACTCACAAGATCATCTGCTAGACAGCTCAGGGAAAGGTATCTCACTAATGAGGAGGCAAGGTGCTGTAGCCAACTATTGTCAAGCAAACTAGGTTAAGGAAGGATTTATTTTTAACAGGTTATCTGAGTAATGCCAAAGGAACTGAAACGGTGCTACGAAACAAATGTCCTGAAACACATACAAGAAGACTCAAAATACTGAACTCAGTATGTTGCAATACTCTTTAGATTTTCATGCTAATGGCATAGCTGTCCCTGTTTGTGGTAGGGATGGAATAAGAATCAGAGGTATTTCATGGCAAAATACAAAGAAATATATAAAATACCAAGATTGATAGAACCTGGAACTCTGCAGCTTAAGAATAGGAGTGAAGCATACACATTAAACACACAGTACACCCACTGAAGTAAATTAGCTTCATGAAAAATCATTCTTATTCAAAGATCAGGATACAGGAGAACTGATAAATCCTTTGATTTCTCTTTTTTTTTTTTAATGGATTCCTAAATAAGAACAAGGGTATAGAAACTTATTGTAAAATGAGATCATAACCACTGTAGCATTTCTTTGATAATCTCTCAATGCAATCATTCAAAACTTTTAATGCTTGGACACAAAGTCACACAACAGGATGAGTGTCCAGTCACTCACGGCTTCCAAATGATGTATTTTTTTCCCCAATGAATACTGAGCAACAAATCTTACACTTTCCTCCTCCACAAGCCACACAGGGATGTTACCTGTCTGTTACTCTCTCTACTGCTCCTGCTACCAAACCAGTGGTTTTATTCCAGCTTTCATGAATTCTCATTTCTTTCTATTTTTTAATCTCCTCACAAACTCTAGTATTCACAGTTCTTCACAGTTGAGGTCTCTTCCATGCCAGGTAAGTTATATCAAATGTCATAACCAGCCTTCAAAACTGCTCTGTCATCTCACTCATTTCTCAGCTGACAGATAACCTCCTTCTAGGAGAGTCTCAGGATCAATACTCTCTCCCAAATCATCTCTGCCCAACAAACGCTTGTCAAACAGTTGTGTGTGTTCCTTAGAATGCTGTCTCCCTTTTCTACACCCCTGTCCCAATTCTCCTCTTCCAACCATACTTCCTGTGTTATTTAAAGGACACAATCAACCCTTAGTTTCTCAAGAAGATAAAAAAGAGGGATAAATCTGTAAGATCTTTATCATCTCCTTATCACGTCTCTTTCTACAGCTGGATAATGTCACTTGCAGAAATTTCAATAGGCATTGTCCATAAAGATGACAGAGTTTTACCTTTCTAGACCCGATCTCTTGCAAAGAAAGCTGAAATGTTGACAATGTTCAACCACCTCTTGTGAATGCCTAACCATCAGTTCAAGTTCCATATGGCTGGAACACAGTCCATAGCCAGCTTTCTCCAATGACTCCCTAGATTTCATATTCACCATAAAACACAAGCACCTATCACTCTAAGCTGTAATACAAGCATCTTTGACACCAAACATTTTCTCACTCTTGTGTCTCACATCTATTTGTGGTTTTCTTGTACTAAATACAAGACATAGATAGGTTTTTTCCTATCAACTGGTCCAGCTCATGCTCTCAGAGCTTGGAAACTTGCCTATCAGATTCCCAACCTTTCACTGGTGTACCCTTTTTTGATCATGATGCCTGTCACAGCAAAAATAATTCTTCATGCCCATGGTTTTAACCATATTGCCTTTCAGGATCAGTCCTGATACACATGATTTATTAGTCTTTACTTCCCCATTGTGACCTTCTTCATTCTGTATCAAGAAATTATGCTATAAGGACCTGAAAAACCAGTGCTTGAGAAGAAATAAACTGTACACCCACACCTGCATTGCCTTATACTCAAGTTAATTTACTAGCTCCAACAGTTGATAAAATAAATATTGTAAATACAGTAACACAGTCCACATAAGTATATATCTCCTGATACCCTAGTCGCAGAAAATTTACTTATTTAGGCTATGAGAAGGCAATTAGACAAGTATTATTTCAGGACATGCTGAAACACTAGATTTTAAACCAATCCCAAGATTATTTTCCTTTAGTAAAAGTCATAGATTCAATTAGAAAAAGAAAAATAGTGACTTCTGGGGATGATGATGAGAAATTACTCAGCTGGCTTTTTAGAATAGTTTTGGCTGGAAGAGACCTTCAAGACCACCAAGTCCAACCTTATTCCTAGCCCTATCAAAACCACTAAACCATGTCCCTAAGCACAACATTTTTAGTTTATGTATGGTTTTTAACTAAACCCCACGTTTTCACTCAAAACCAGGGTTCCTGACAAAAACAAAGCAATGATCATTACCTTTCCTACAGATAACCTATTTTATGTCAACAACAACAAAGCAATTTAGAAAAAAGCCATCTAAAAGATTAGAAGCAAGATCATTCAAGCAGTGAACAAAAGGTTAAGAAAAAAAACATACCCGAGAAAAAAGAAAACTATGAATTTTTCCCTTTGTGCTAGCCACTGTTCTCATTATCCAAATCTAGATACAGGAATGTCTACATGATATTAAAGGTATAGAGGACAATCGATCTTTTTGTGCTAATAACTTCTGCCAATTGAAGAATTATCAAGAATGTGACTGTGAATTAAAATATACTGGATATTTAATGTGGCTAAGTTCACACACTGCTGTTTAGTCTTAATACATTTCCCCTTTGTTTGTTTTTTTTTTAAACTAACCTAGAAATTTCATTGTGTAAGGGTAAGAAATGACAAAACAAAACAAAAATGTCCTTTTCCAGCAAAAGGACGATCAGATATTTCAAATATATGAAACGTTAATTATTAAAAGGCTGACACACAACGAACTTAAGATACCAAATACGTTTCTGACAGAAACGTCAACTTCATTCCTTTTGTTTCATGGGAACTGTAAGATGTTATCTTCTTACCATGCATCTTCCCCTAATAAAGAGATCCAAAAGATCCATTCATGACCTTGTGCTTCGCCATTTCAGACCACTAAGCGGTACCTACAACTCCAAAATGAGCCATTAGCAAAGATAAGACTTCTTCCAGGTAAATCTCTCTTGCACAGTAGAGACCTCAGTATCTCCCAGGAAGTTTTAATAAATTTCAGCCTTGATTTTGCTGACTTGGAAGTCCCAGGAGCTTGCTACTACAACAGAGTTTTAACTGAAATGTCCAAAACCGTATCTCACTGCAATGTCAGAGCCCCCATCAATCAAATATGAGCTCTGATTAAGACTGAGGGCTTCGGTTATTAGAAAAGTTACAGAATGAGATGCAAGCAAAATGTGAAAAGGTAAAAAAAATCATCCCTTTGGTGAGGAGACGTACAAATAGAAGCAGCTCTGTGTGCAGAATGATCAGAGAAAAAAGTTACAAATTATCAATTATCTCATGCAAGTTTGCTTGCCTGAAATTCATGCCATCGCATACATCTTGCATCAGCTACAGCTGTAGACATGTTAGTTGCATATCTTAAGCGCTACAGCAGAATTTTACCTTTATTTGCAGTAAGAACACTGTTCCTTTTAAAGATTATAGATTAATTAAGCGAAGCTTTAAGCAATTACCTTCTAAAAGACCAGACTATGAAATTACAACCACAAAACTGTTTAAAGTCATCTAAAGATACATTCTTGACTCAATTCATGAGTGTTTCTTTACACCGTCGAGATTTCAGAACAACCACATCGCAAATAAATCTGATTATTATGTGCAAACCCCAGAAAAATAGTAACAAGATGAAACCATTTCACTTTCCTACATTAAAAAGAAACATTTAAAGTCCATCTAATAAACAAGCCATTCACCAGCATGCTTTCTTCATTCCAGTAGTTATTTACCTTCAGAAGGAGGTTGTTACTTTTAAAAACAGATCTGTTGAAGAATTTATTGCAATACGTTTACAAGTCTTATTTTAAAAATTAGCATCAAGCCATACAGCAAATTTATTACCATTTACTGTGGTTTTCATCAGGAGGTGGGGCAAAAAAAAAGCTGCGTTCATTTTTCATATTTCTGAACGCATCTCCTCACATTCTCCTTACATTCAAACTACACAACCTTAGAGTTCTGGCCAAAAGGTAAAGCCCAGAAATACCTTTTGACTGTACTTGTAAAACTGACAAAGGTAGTGCAACCAACAAACTTCAGTTTGCAAAGAGTACAAAAATTAGTAAAGTTTTCTGCCCAAATGCAGACTTGGGAAACAGAGAGCACTTTTTCCTACTACACTTTCAAATCTGAAGCCAACTATCTCCATATGGCCTCTGAAAGAATTATCAACACTGGGAGCAAGTCTCAGACACTGAGTATGTATAGCATTCAGCTATAAGCTACGAGCAAACATTAAAACCACAACTTTCACTACTGATGAACTTTAGTTGTTACTAAATTTTTACTTTTACTTACAATGTTACTCAAAAATAAAATGAGGTTGATATTATTCTTGGGTAATAGCTGCAATTTTGAGCAAAACAGAAAAGTCCCTGTTGCTTAAATGTAAGTCAACAGAGTTTTTGCATGAGCTTTTATGCATTAATTTGCTGATTTGCAATCACTGAATGGAGGGGCGGAATCCACCTTCATCAAGTGCTGCACAAGACAATCTGGCTACTGAAAACGTAATCAGGAGAAAATATAGTCCTGTCAGACAATAGTTGTACCAACAGACTTAGTGACGGGTTATAAAATTACTTCCCTTGCTAGAGCACTGAAATCACTTTAATTATTAAAAAAAAAAAAGAAAAAAAAAAGTCTTTTTAACTCCTCTTATAGAAATGTGGAAGCATAGCATTAAAAAGAAATCCTTAAACAAGATTTTCCTACATTTTTATAAGCCCTACATGTCTGAAATGGCTTAAAGACCTGACAAAAACCACAGGCATTTCCTCTCAGGACTCCTGCCTTCACCCTCTGAAGTAAATTAGCTTTTGTATGTGCCAGCAGATTACAATACAATTCAGATCATTTAAAAAAAAACCCTACACCTAACTTCTCTCTTACTCTTTCAGTGTCAGGCTTTTTGTGGAGCAGAGAAAGAAGCCAACATTTTGCCACAGGAAGGAAATGGCAACTATCATCTCATATTTAAACATACTCGACTAAGCAAGACAGATCCACAGATAATTAAATGAAAGGTACTGTAGTAGTTAATTGAAAGACTTCCAGAGCTCTAGGAAAACAATACCTAATGAAAACAATAGCAACGAAAAGTCCACTGTGTAAACAAGGCAAGCATCTCTCAGACTCAAATAGGTGTTCCACTAAGAAGCAAGATAGGAACAGGGGTAAAAAACAACTGACCTAACAAACGTTAAGTTTCTAGCATCTACCCAAGACAGAAGAGTGACACAATCATTTAGACATTATAATCCTGTATCGTATTTTAGGCTACATTTTGTTATATTAGAAGTCACTGTCAATCCATGGTACTAAACCACTGCCAGCTCTCCAGATACCATCTCTATGGAAGCTGTTTGGTCTTTGTCACAACACTGGAATGCCTCCTTTTGTATTCAGATGGTTCTGTTAAAAGCAACCAGGAGCTGAGATTTGGATAAATTAATTTAAAGGTGCACAGTAAACTTGTGAAGGAAAAATGGGTATACCTGAAAAGGGACACAGTAAGGATTAAAGAGGTTGCATTACAAAAAAAACCACCCCACAAAACTATTTATTTAAAAGGAAATCTGTCCAAGTCCAATATTGAACATCATTAGCTAAAGCAACACAGTCTTAAATTAGAGAAATCTATAAAACATGCCTCTTGTGATGTTTTCTAGTGGAAAAAGTAATTTGGCACTTGCTACAGAATGAGTTCAACATCCCTGCATCATATTATCTGTTGGCTTCATTCCTAAATTGCTACATCTGGAGAAACAGCAAGAGATCTTGTTGTTGCTCCTTGACGCAAATAATTCTAGCAAAGGACTGTCAAGACACCAGTTACCATGTAAGAGACTTTAGAATGCAGGGATAATTGTAGGTACACCGACAACTTCTTGCTAAGCACATTTCTCTGTTAGACAACATACATTAGAAATGGTGAGATTTTTATTCTTTCCAGAACAGGGCTTTGAAATTTGGTTTTATTCCACTGTTTAAAAGACTGTGGGTCATGTGCTAACTTTCATGATATACACAACTAGTATTAAAAGGAGACTGTTCTTGAAAGGTGCTCTGCTCTAATCAGCTGAAGCTGGATTTTCTAAATCCCTTACAAGGTTCATGACAACTCAGTACATAAAAGTAAGTATTCTCACCTTGCAAATTAGTATTCTCTGATTTGTTAAAGGACTATTGCAAAAGAGTCTTTGCTGTCTATCAACCAAGATCAGACAACTGATCTTCAAATGAAGCAGCTGTGAAGAAGCCCCAGAGTTTTACTGACACTTGCTGGCTTCATTAAGGATACTCTTTTTTTATCTTTAGAATACTTTTTGTCTGTGAATCTTAGCATGACAAATCTCATCTAGTACTTCCTGCCTAAGTTCAATGAGGTTTAACTAAAGCACCTTGAAAACCAACAAAAAACAGCAGGCACATCAATTTCATGTTTATTATTCAATAAAATAAAATAAAAAAACAAACAAAAACCCCCAAACACACAACAACGAAAAAAAACCAACAAAAAAACAGTAAAAGAAACTACTAATCTGTTTAAGAAACTAGCAAACATTCCTGCTTTAACACCTGCATTTTTTAGTAGTTGCTCAGGACTATTAACATGAAAACTCCTAAAATAATGGATTTTTGACGAATGCTTTTTAGAAAACCTGCAGCAGATGCATTTGCAAATGTGTGGAACACCAGTAACACGCAGGAAAAGACACAAGTTCAGGGGACAGCAAGACTCCAGATCAAAACAAGAGCTACACTGGTGCAGTCATCTTTCCTGAAGTCTGTTTGCCCATAAACTCCAGCAGCTCTATTTTGATAAAACACAAACATGATGTCCACATTTCTCCTGTTCTTCATGTCTCCAACCCAGAGTCCTCCAAACCAGACAGTTCAGAGAGTTAAGTGGGGACTCTCTCTCAGTACAGGGTCAAGTGCGGCCCCACAGCCCTCAGGGAAAAGGAAGGAGGAATCACCACAGCACTACAGCCACATCTCATCCTACAGCACAAACAGAACTTAGTGCTAACATCCAGAGATCTAAATCTTTCATCTCTGTAAATGCAACCAGCATGTCATATACCAAATGCACAACAAGCCTGGAACAACAGTCCTAAAATATTTGCTGCCCATTTCATTCCATCAGCTAATGAGATATTAAAAATATGTTAAAAAATACTGTCAGATATTTTCTTTTCCGAATCATTCCGGAGGAGATGTTGTTGAAGAACAAAACAACTGTAGTGATGTAAATATTGCAGTAAAGTCAGGTGAACTGGCAATAAATTAAAAAGAAAACTAGATAAATCCAAGATGACTCAGCTGCAGAGATCATTTTATTATGTAAGAATCTCCACTTTCCACTCAGGGAAAAAAATAAAATTGTATTTACTAAAAGAAAAGGTTAAAAAAACCAAACACAAACACAAAAACAAACAACAGAAAAAACCCCAAACAAACACAACAACAACCGAACAAACAAAATCACAACTCAAACAAACAAAAAAGCACACCAAAAAGACAAAACAAACCACAACACACAAACCCAAACCAAAAAAACCATACACCAACCACACAAAACTCCAGACACTACGAAACAGGATGCCCTCCCAAAGACTCAAGAGCCAGATGACAGATAAGAAAGACAAAAAATTGACTATTATATTTTATTGGGTGATGGATACGTGGAAAAGTCATATTCAAGTTTTGTGCCTACTGAGATTAGCAATACTGTAATTTACTGTGAAAGAATTTCATTCTGACAACACGAGGCAGAACTGCAGAACAGGGTTAGATAGGAGGTTTGGGGTTAATTTTCCCGAAAGACAACTTCGTTTTCAAAATCCACATGTAACAAAAATGTCCCACAGAATTTGTATGACAGAACTGAGTGTTCTTAAATTATTAAAAATATTTTGGCCAAGGCTAAGGAAAGGGATATGCTGATGTTTCCACAGTCTTGTGTTCGACCTTGTCAACAGCTCCAGCAAAGTCATCCAAAATCCACTGAATCCAGAAAAGCCTGACCTACCTACTGCATTGAAAATAATCTCATCAAAAAAAGTAAAAAAAAAAAAAAAGAGAGATACAGACATTTGTGTCTTTTTGTTTACAACTTTTCAACAAAATGAAACACGCAAAAAAACCCACCCAAAAAGCAAACCCACAAAACAAAACCAACCACCACAGAATACTTACTAAAGGCACCACACTTTCTGCCTATTAATAAAGGGGCTATGCAGCACCGAATATCACTTTTTCATTTTACAAACAAGGAACAACTTTTATGAAATCCGCAGAGACACACGCACACTCCTCATGCAATGTTGCAATTGGAATCAGCCTTATGCTTTCCTTTTATTTCCAACACAGCAAAAGAAGGGACTGACAGAGCTTCCCCGCCCCCCCCCCCCGAGCAGAAAGTATTAACAAAATACTGATTGTTTAGCGCCTTGCTTTCAGAGGATACCAACCATTCAATCTTAGATGTAATGTTATCTGGCTTGGCAAAAATATAAGAAGTGAAAAGTGAATACATCCTTTGGGATCCAACAGGCCGCCTGCAGAATTTTCCTTCCATCAGAGCAGAAATTGCACATAATAAAGAAGTAACTCCTTCCAGTGCATTTCTTTAGATTTTAAATGGCAGGTTTAAAAATTAAAAGCTGGTCTATTTTACTCTCAGATCTCCACTTTGCCTGAAAACAAAACAATAGTAATAAAAACCCCAAACAACTTCTGGAAGGTAAAATTAAAAATTTCAGACATTTCATATCCAGAAGAAATCCATATGATGCAATAATATCTGATCTTCCAGTAAACCCCCCCCAAACACATGCTCTAGCCCCTTCTAAGGATACGCTGTTTGGTTTTACAAAAAAAACTTCCCCAATGCTTAATTTTACAGCAAATAAACAAAAAACAATGTAATCCCACCTTCTTTTTTATAACTCTGTCCTTTGTCCAGTGTTTAGAGTTAAGTCCAGTCTTTTCTGGTAGCCAAGATATCTCTTTTGATGCTTTTATAATATTCTGAAGGACCATCCTTAAAATATTCTTCATGTGGACAGTTGTAAATAGCAATGAATATAAAAATACTGTGTAAAGCTAAAGCCTAAGAGCAGTTTATGTGCAACAACTACAGTGAAAAACTACTTAAATGGAGTATTTTTGGTCTACTGGCATATGAATTCAAGCAGTAAGGACGAGCAGTGATAAGATGTTCTAAAGAAACAAGACAGGCCACAATTGTGACAGGAACAAGATAGGCTGGATCAAGTTTCACCTAATTAGGCAAGGTTGCAGTAGGAGAGTTCTGCTATCCTCTCATTGTGCAATAGTAATCTTTGTTTGCTATTATAATAATGACAAACAGTAAGTATTCATCTTAAACAAATTTACATATAAGGCTCTGTCTCAAAAGAGACAGAAGTGATTTTCCTATTGAAGAGGGAAATGAAATGAGCAAAAATTCCAAGAGCAAATAATCCTAACAACTCTCAAAAGACATTTCCATGACATAATTTCTTAAATCCAGAAAATGTTTTTAAAAGACCAACCAGCTTAAAAACAAGACAACAACAAATCCACTAAGTATTTATGCCTAAAAATACTATAGTTCAAGCACTACTCCATTCTTGGCAAAGTCTGTCTTTTTGCTGGATGCAATTCAAGCAGCAGAGAATATAAAACAGTAAACTATGTTTCTGATTGCCTCTTCATGTCAAGGGACAGCGAATGTTTATCACCATTCTTGTCAACACTATAGAGGATCCAGAGTGGGGAACAGACAGAGAGATAGCACCAGCAGTGCATTCAGTTCTTACTCTACAATTGCAGGAACAAAGCCTATCCTCCAGCCCAATATAATAATAAAGAAAATGGAGTGAAAGAATGAACAAGTGACCCAAGGGGGGTAAAAAAACCCCAAACAATCCAAAAACAAGGATCCAACCCATACTATGAAATATCAACAGAACTTGAACAACCCATCTCTGTTAAAAGAGAACTATGAGCTACGTTTTCTGTGTAACATCTCACACGTTAACTACAGGAAAGGAAAAGTAAGGGGTTCTCAGCTTCATTTGTGAGCCCCAGAATTGAAACATCACCCTTCCTTCCAAGAGGCAGTGGATAAGAAAAAGCTAGTATGATACCATATTTAGCCTGCTTCAACATTCAGAAATTATACTGTCCCCCCTTCATGCATTTTGTCAGTAACAAAAACATTCTGATCCCATGCGGTATTCCTTCCTCCTCAGCAAACATGTATCATGGTGAGAGGTTTACTGAGATTATAATTGGTAGAATAATTTCAGACTTACAAAAAGCTGCAACAAAAGAAAAAATTAACCTGTGAGCATCTGAGAACATTTTAAATAAATGATAAACTGGAGAATATATCTTAAAAGGGAAGGGTTGTTTTGCTTTCGGAAGGATGGAAATATCTAATCTGGTTGTTCTCCAAAACCAGATTGTATCTTTATCTGCCAGAAAAACAAACTGTATCACATGAATAAATATTTGAGAGGAAAAGCCAGGGTTATTAAAACACATATCATGCCACTCTTCCAACTATGGCTACTGGCTGACATCTTTTAAACAACCCCCCAAAACTTAAGCAAGCCTTATTTGCAATGGAAAAGCACGAGGTCTACATGCACATCAGAAGTATATGGGATGGTCCAGCTCTAAACTCCGCCACCCTATTGGGTAATCTGGTTCTTTCAAAAGAAGAATATGAACTAAAATAAACATATGTGTCACTGAACTTCCCTTTTATCATGTCATCCTCCCTTCTGAAATCACTGAAAACACCCGCGTATAATTGGTTAAATCAGATAGACAATAAACCCAATACAAGCCCAGTGCAGCCCCTTCGCTTCCTCTCATGTAGTCAGTCCATCAATGTATTCTCTTCACACCTGATCCAGTGTAGTTATTTGGCTGATTTATAATTGTTACTGTTAAGTAGGTAAGCATAAGTCTAGGCTATATGTGGAGAGATAGGAATACCACAACTTCTGGTCTCTTAGTATATTATCAGCCTCAAAATCCTAAATTAAAGAAACAAGGGGATTTTCCTTCAAAAAATGAAAAGAGCTTTTGAATGTTCTAAATGAAGGAGATGAGATACATGCAGTATTTCATAGACATAAGTTATATTAAAGGTAAAAAAACGTGTAAGATCCAAGAGGACTTGTCCTGTGTGACAAAGCTCATATTCAGCAAACCAATGTATCTGCAGGTCACGTAAATCACTCTGCAGGAAAGCAAATGCAGTCTATGATCCTACTAAAGCATTTTAACATGAAGACAGCCACGACCTCTGAAAATCACATGGAACCATGTAGGGAAAACAATACAAAGTAGAACTGAAAGTATCATTCCCAAAAACATACACAACTTTACACCAAGTTTTTACACAAAATGGAAAATTACTTAACATAAAGCTACAGATTAAAATTGGTGGATGTGAGCAACTATGAAGTAATGGATAAATATGAATAAAAGCAAGAAATCAGAAGGAATAAGATACAATACCTGCATGCAAGGTATCACTAACTTGAAATTGAGGCTTATCTGTATTCATTCCTTTTGTTCCACTTTGCCACCCTATCTTACCCTCTCACTATTTTCACTTCTTTCCTCCTGCTGTATGTCATACGGGAAATGCCTAATATGCAAATGTACAATGTAGTTGTTTTGAACCTTTCTAGATACAAATGCACACGACTGCGCAGAGGCCCTCTAAGCTAAGCTCTTCCACATCTGAGGGAAATTAAGCAGACACCTTAAGATTACTTCCAGGTGAAAATTAACTTACAATTTGCATACAAGATGAAGATTTTTTTTTAAAAAAAACCAGCTTGTCTGCTTTCTATACCTTCTCTTTTAGTTTCTCCAGTGGGACCAACTAAAAATCCATGGATTATACTGGGAAAAGTTAATAAAATAACAAATGAACACACACACACCACAAAAAAAAAACATATCTTTTTTCACAGGCCATTGTAAGTTAATAATATTTCATGAGACAGGTACCTAAATTTACTTATCACTTCCACTTAGGTAAACTTACAACTGTGTTATGTATTTCATGAATCTATTTCACTGAGGTAAAACAAAATAAAATGTTCTATTACACTATAATAACTGTATGCTCAATAACCTATGCAGAGCGTGGTTTGTGGTGAGAGTATTTCCCTTTTCCAATCAAAGGGCAGAAAAAATAAAAGTGAAAAGGAATTTGATTTAAAAGTGTCAAATTCAGGCAACACAAAAATTGTGCTTAGCATACTTTTTTGCAGGGGGGTGGGTATGGGGCTGGGGTGTATGGAAGGCATTTTACCCACTGCTCTCCACATGATGTTAGAAACACAGTAGCAGCCCAAATCCAGTATGACTACAGGCCCCAACATATAAAACCATAGACAGCTACAAGACAACATTCACATTTTTGTGTTCTTTCACTTACCTGAAGACATCGTTTCTCACAAGGAAACTCTAGTACTTAACAGCACAAGGAGGATGACTGAATGACTTTGGTCCCCACTTCAGGTGGGAAAAGGTAGACAAAAGGTTTATACAGAAATTCAGACACAATCAGAACACTCTCATCCCTGAGCACTGGATGAAAAGAGGCTTTTGAGAACTCACTGCTTGAAAAATTTCTTTCTCGTTTGTGAGATAATAAGAAAAAGCTGAACAAAAGCTTTTTCCTGCTTCTGAAAAGATACAGGCAAGTACATGCACACTCCAGATCAAGCTTACTTGTAATTTGGTACCAAGATTTCTCAGTTCTTCAGAACTTAGGGAGCAAACTGAGCAGTATTTGGTAGCTTCAGATGACTGGGGGAAGGGAGCAGCAGTAAATGGGAACAACCCAGTAACGTGCTGAAGGCTCAAATCACAAAGATTTGTTAGATTGGACACTATAAAACATAAAAACACCATATTACAAACAGTGTACAGCAAGTCCTCTGATTTAGTGTTTTTTCAGACTATTATTTTGTAATATAAATAAAAAATACACTATAAAAAGGATATCAAAGTAGTCTAAAGGCTGGTAAATGTGAAAGTGAATTAAATTCAAAAGTTCTTTACATTTTAGCTAAAAATGAGCAAAAGCATAGTACTTGATACGTAAATTAAAGTATTCCAATGTAAGTATTTGAGCTGGACTCCAAAATCACATTCAGGTAAACAGAGCAGATTATCATTCAGAGTTTAAACTGATTTAAACCACCTTCACCACTTTACCTTCTATCAAAACAATAAAACCAAACACAATCTGGAAAATAAATAAAAAAATTGCAGGGTGATGATTTTGGTGATTCCCACTTATTTCTGTCCACATCAATACTAAATTTGTAAGATCGTAATCTGAATTAATTC
>WUAM01000071.1:19436578-19449291 GCA_024336885.1 Actenoides hombroni
GGTGAATTTAATATTCATAATTGCATGGCTGATCATTTTAGTGACATGAAGAAGGGAGCGGCTGAGACGTGGTGGCTGCTGGGGGAAAGGGGACGCAGAGGGATGACCACCAAGCCCCGGAGGGGGAGAAAGGGGCAGAGCCCCTGGGCGCTTTCTGCCCTGGGAATGCGAGGAATGCGGTGGCGATGGGGCGGCCCGGCTCGGCCCGGCCCCACTGCAGCGCGGGCGAGCGGCCGGCAGCGCGGCCACTGTAGCTGCGCGTTGGGGCGCGGAGGAGCCGGGCGCGGCCCGCCGGGCGTGCGGGACCTGGCGAGTGGAAGCGGGGAGAGGACGCGGGGCTGGATGGTGTCCCGCGGTGTTATCCCGTGGCAGTGAGCTGAGGCAGGCGGGCACGCAGGCGGGGTCACTTCCCAAGACCTTCTCTCGGTCTACTGAACCACCCCTCGCTGCGTAACTGGGTTTTGTGGCTAGAGTAATGTCGTGCCTGGTGTCACCCTCCTTTACCGCCCTTTCACCCGTGCTTTGCTTGTGAAATCTGATGTACAAAACTCCCCTTAACGTGAGGGGAGAGGTGTTCTTTTTCCCAGAACCCTGATGTTGGGACTCCTATGAGGTTTGGTCTAGTGTTGGAAAGTAAGGTTCAGTTTCTTTGTTTCCTGGTGTATCGTTCTGTAGAGCTACAACACCAAGATGAAAGTTAACAGCTTGGAAGAAGTCAAGCTCAACTATAAGTCAAAACATCACCATATGTTAGTGCTGCAACACGTGCAATGTAGACAAATTTCATATTGCTGTAAGTCTTAAATCCTAATCTACAAAATACATGGCCCTACCCAATGCTTCAACTGTTTCTGTGCATGGCTGGTTTCCAGTCTTTGTTACTTTCTTTGTAGAACACCATGACAGATCTCAGCTAGGAGTGAAAAAAAATGGTAACTTGGCAAGTTTTTGAGAGGAATTTAGATATTGCCTGTGTACGTCTTTGAGGGTAAGTGATAGTAGCATATTAATCTCAAATAGGACCTTGTATGTTAAATGTAACCTATTAATGTAAGATTCTATAACGGATTATGTAAATTGTCATAATATATACGTGCCTAAGATTTCACTCCGTATCCTCGTGAGAGTATTTGCAGGCTCTGGTGTCAGCTTTGTGATAGGTCAAAGCTTCTGCTGCTTTTAATAAATTGATCCTACAGAAGAACTCTTATCATCACAAGATAATACTTTGTCAGTTTAAAATTATTTTGTATGTAGCATTCAGAGTGCTACTTGCTGACAATAAAACTGTTGTCATGCTGTTTCTAATAAACTCTGATGCTATCTCACAGACACAGCTTTGGAAATAGGTAAGGCTACGATATTTCAGACTTGGTAGAGAACACCAAGATCTACTCAGAGTAATAGTATTAACTCTGCAACTAGGCTGACTTGAAATTAAATGGGCTATAACGTGCTCATAGTTAAGTATCTTAAGAACGACAACAACAAAAAAGAATTTGTCTTCATCATATTCATACCCAACTTAAGTGAGCAAAAGAACAGCAGTGAATAGAAATATACTTGTCCTCTTATTATTCGTGGTAGAAGTCTAATTTTAAGAAGGGACACTTGTTATTCAAAAATTGCCATCTTTCTCATTAACCAGGTCAGATTTCTTTTGCCAGCAATTCCTAAGCAATGGTCTATAATTTCTTTGCAGGTAACCTTAATAGCTGACTTGCCCCTTTTTGCAGTGATTGATAATGAAAGCTAAAATGCTAGAAGTATTACCCCACTATTATTTCTTCATTGCAACGGCAGGAATGCTGACAAAATGAGAAGTGGGAGAATATGGTGCAGACAACTGCTCCTGAGAAGGAAGGCCCTCCTCCATGAAATGCCTCTGTTGGAATAATGGCCTTGAGTATAAAAGTTTGCTGGCATTGCGTTGTGCTTGGCAGATGCAGATTCAGCCAATGCAGCAACCAGACAGACTGGATACTGTGGACTAAGAGGAAATGTCTTCAAAAGGTAGAGTGCATACTTGATAGGCAAGTCTGTTCCTACCCCTATTTCTGCTTCCCTTGAAAAAAACTACTGGCCTCACCCCATCTCCATTTACCTGTAGAAATGAGGAAAGAAATAAAAAATAACCAATACTTACAGCGTGTAAGACTTAAAACGCTGCCTGCAGTCTGTTAAATTGATTAATATCTGCTCTCCCACAGAAGAATCTTTTTGGGAACCTCTCTTTTAGCAGTCAGGGGATAGAGGAGCCATTATAAAAATCTTCTGATTCCAACTTAGAACTCCTAATGTTTTCTTTACTGTGAGCAGGAAAATGGTCACTTGTAATAATGTAGATTTCCCTCCCCGTTGCTCTTGCATTCCATACCAAATGACTGGTCTGACTCTGTAGAAATAATGTTGCCTGGCCAAAGGGACCAGCTACAAGTTAGTCGCCTGTGTGGAATGCCTAAGAAGATAAGGTAAGAGAATTTGGTTATGGAAGCAGATAAAGCCAAAGATACAGAACCTAAATTATTTGCTTCCAAACGTGTTACCTTTGTTAGAGGTGCTCCAGTTTTGTTGGCCTTTTTTTTAAAGGACAGTGTTTGTGCTTATTTGTTGGTATAAAGTATTAAAACGTATTGCATAAATACCTTTTACACTCCTTTTTGTTCTTAAAAAAATCAGATCAATACCATTCAACTTTACAAATGGAAACCACCACAGCTTAACAGCTGTGTACTCAACTTACAACATCAAAAAAGAAGAATTGCTGTTTATTAGTTACGGTATGATTACTTTCTGAGATTTGTGCTGAGCTGCTATTTAGCTAGAAATTGAAATTTGATTGAAATATATAAACAATCATTTTTGTGTTTTGCTAAAATACTTGAAATTTATGGATGCATACAGAAAAAATATAAAAATATGCTTTTTTAATTTAACATAGATTTTTTTTTTTTTTAAGGGATATTGACTGCAGTTTCTTATTTGATCGTGTACGTTCTTCTTGGGACAAGCAGAGATTCCCAAAGATACAGGTGGGAGACTTATCAGATTTTCAGGAGCATTCCTGATGAAGTTTCAATTCCTGCTTGTGATTTGAAGTATCTTCCAGTAAGATTTTCAAATACAGATTTTTAAAGAAGTTTTGAAAACTACCAGGTCTAAATCTCTCCTGCTGCTTTTTTTATGCATAGACAAAAGGAGGGAAATTCTCTTTCCTACCTTCTCAGATCCAAGCTCTCTTCAGTTTTGCATTAACTTATGAAGATGCTTTTCTGGAGCATAGGAAAATGTTTTCAGGCTTTGGAGGTGTCACAGGAAAATAAATGTTTATTTCTAATTAATGTAATGCTTTTTCTTTTCATGTGGTATTATTTTTAAATAACAGGTACTCCTATTTATAGCCAGAAACAGTCTCAGAGGTCAAACATTTAGGGTGGGATCCAACTTACCCAAGCTGAGTATCTAGAAGTTATGCGCATAGCCTCAATCGGTTATCTAGGCTCTTTCTACAGATACATTGGAATGGGGGGGGAGAGAGAGAGGCAGTTCCATGCCCAGCTCATTCCATGCTGAGATACTCATCCCACTATCTAAATCTCTTGGTCTTTGAAAGTGCCTATCTCTCTACTGATTTAAGATGGAGCCTGGATGACTAGCTCAGATTAGAGATCAAACTTTTGGGTGGCTACAGTTAGGATAGGTTTCCTCACAACTGACAGAATAAAGTCTAAAAAGTGTTGGGGTAGGAGGGTGTGGGGTTTTTGTGTATGTGCATTACAAAAATACCAACGTATCCTTTCTAAACGACGGAGTGGATTACTTTATTACAGGATACAGTTCTCCTTTCAAAAATTACATTCTGCACTCACTGTCATGCAGAAGGAGCTGGCCAGGAGTGGGGTCAGCAATTTCACAAGTTGAGTCACAGAAGTGCTTCTAACTTGTCAGGCAGTAAAAGTGCAGATGCAGTGCTACACTAACAGATGAGACAAACAAAAAGACCAAGTATTTCAAGGACAGCTTCACAGCAGGTACTCTAAAATCTTTAGTGAAATGGTGTATAAAGTAAGTGTGTATATTTAAAGGAAAGGTATTTTAATTGTTACTGTGGCCTTAGGTAACCTCTCATTCCAGAATCAAGCTGACTTCCTAAGGCTGCAACAATAAAGAATTCATACAGAACAATAGTCATATGCTGCCATGTTTCAATTCATATACAGCCAATGCATTTTAAACCCCACCAAACCTGTTCAGAGGTAAACCATAAATAATAATCTAAAGGAAACACTTTGATGTCTGTTTTGTATACAGTATTTGACACACGTGAACAGGAGAAAGATACTTTTTCATCACTACCTTGTAATATTCTAAAGTAATGTATGCTGGACTAGATGACTAATGTTATAAAGATTTTGTAACACAATCCACTCTGTATCATTCTGAAAAGGAGTATAAGAATTAAAGCAGGAGTGAAGCCATATGATCCGTATGTAGCATAGCTGTGTGCACTCCCTGGGGATTTGAGTGTCTGATAGGTGTTTTAGCCCTGCATTTGGTGGATTAGAGATGTAATTTCTTAAAATATATAAAAAACCCCTACATTAAAAACATATCATAAGTTGTATGCTTAACCCAATAAACACAATACAAAAGAGTGTACTTAGTGGAGAATGCCGTGGCCTCATTGGGAATGTGTTGCTATACACTTTCATAAAATTCTTACATTAACAGATCTTGTTAATTTTGTATTTTGTAGCTACAGAGATACAGCTCTGTAAAACAGATTACATGCCATTGTTTTTACACACAGAAAATCGTTTTCTGCTCCCCTGTAATTTATCACGATGAAAGCATTAGCTACAGTTGAAGAGATGGAGGAAACAAAAACTTGAATGTCCCGGTAGAAGTTCTCTCTGCTTATACCTTTAGGCTTATAACCATTTGGGCTCTCAAGGTGTTTCTTTACAAAACACGTTTTTCTTAAATTTTCAATATGTCCATGATGAGTAGAAATATCTGTGACTAGCTAAATAATGGGTCATTATGTGAAACATTAATTAGTGAGGGAATAGAGTAACAAGTCAATCCTTCATTTTTTACTCCTTTTTTTTTATATGCCACTTTTCTTGGAGTGTACCACTTGACTGAAGTTTGAGGAGAAAAAGAATGAGTCATGTTTTGAGTCTAGTCGCAAGACTGAAATTGTTCTTGGGTATCTCAGCCATGAGCTAGTAAGCCAAGTAATCAAATGTTTTTAACAATTTCTGTATGAAGTGGTTTCAAATAGTTCCTCTGAGCTAAAAGCCTAATGCAGAATTCTGTGATAGATGCTTAGTTTTTGTCCCATGCTACAAAATTGGTGGGTGGCTAATCCTTGTCTTTTGTGTTAACTGTCACTTCCTTGTTTAAGATGGGAAACTACTTAATTTACTATAATTGAAAGCAATCTGCTTTCTTTTCTTGTTTACTGCTGGACCAGATGCAAGTTTGTTTTCATGTAAAATTTGTATTATTCCCATATTCAAACCTAGCAATTCCTAACTTGAAATGTGTATCTTCTTCTAGAATGTCTTTTTCTTGGTTAGCTTACCTGAAGTAGATCCCATAAGAAAAAAACGTGCAGAAGGTATAACGGAATGGAGCACATGCTTCCTGCTGCTGTACCTGGTAATGGGTGAACTTCAACTATTGCAGCTTGGAAGGGGAGATTAGGAAAGTTCTCTGCTTGATTCTGAAGTCTGGGATATACTGGAAGGTGTTTTTCAGCAATTATTGGGACAAGGTGATGTGCAAAGGAGGCCTGGAGAGGAAAAATGTGTCTCCGAGAAGAATATTCATACATAGTAGGAGAAAAATTATAACCCAAATTAAATGTGTATTAAAAAGTAGTGGTCTGTTTATACTTAGCATTTAAACAACTACATTATTAAGACTACACTACTGGAAATAACATTCTTTACCTTTTTGTGTGTGTGTACTCATCACAGATTTTACGGATCAGAATACAGAAGGTGAATTTCCTCCAAAAATCCTATACAGAGTAGTGAATCTGTTTAAATAAAACACCATTATGGTTGTGAAACAGGATATGGTTATGATTTAAGATGCACCTCTACAGAAAACCTTTCTGTGCTATATATATATTAAAAACCCAACACCTTAAGTGATCGCTTTTGAGGGTTTCTGATTACCAAAAATTGTAAAAGCACATCTGTCTTCTATACAGTTTTTCTGTAATGAACACTATTTTAATAGTGCATTTTTATAGAGAACAGCTTTACTCAGATAACCTAACCAGCAGATGTAATCTTAAGGCACTTGCAATGATGTTTTTTCCATGTTATAAACAAAAATGCTGGTTTTGTGCCTTACTGATGCTTAAGGTTCATCCTTTCTAACTGTTTGTATAAATATTGCTTTTTCCAGGTAAAGTGATGATGTTTTCATGTCCTGGGAATATCAGTGAAATAAGCTGATTTTTGCCCTGGTTTGTAATCTTCCAGAAAAATATTTCTGATTTAATCTTTATCTTTACTGTTGTGATCCTATGACAAGGTTTACTGCAGTTCTTAGCTGTGTAAGCAGAAGAGCATCAACAGTGAAGGGAGATGAACTGTACAGGATGTTGATGGAACCCTATTGAAAATGATTCCATGAAAAGCCCTAGAAATAGCGGCAGTAAAAAATGTATCACCAGGAAGTGTTTAGAAAGTATTTTAGGTTGATTTAATCAAAGAAGATACTATAATATGCCACTGAACCTCAGAAGATTGGAAAGACTGGAAAGGAGTGTGTTCATCATGGAGAAGTACCCACAATAATAACCTACTTGCTTAGGGATGATTAGATGCTACTTTAAAGCTTTTTCTATTGCTTAGGTCTCAAATTCAAAACCAGTATTTCTATTCCATAAATGGGACAACCTACAGCACAAGGTAAAGTAACTTGAATATTTTCTCTTTTTCTTCCAATTGCTATATGAAAGTTGTACACTTTTTTTTTCTTTCCTTCTGTTTCTGTTCTAGACAGGCCTGAGTACATGTTTAAATTAGTACCCTTAATTTAAGAAGAGGTGTGATACTTAGCATTAATAAGTAATTTGAAAGCAAAGTAAAAATATTTTTGGCAAGATTACTTTTCTAGTTGCATTACTCCAAAAGAATTAACTAAATCAAAGTATGCTGAAAAGTATGTCTTGGTATTTACTGAAACATGAATCAGATCCTTTGTTAAAATTGGCATGACTTCAATTCTTAGCTTACTGAAAGAACTGCATAATTTAAATTCTTGCTAATTATTTTGAAGAAGTGTCTTGATCTTCTAACTGGGACCAAAAAGATTTTCTTTTCAAGCTGTATGCAATATGATATGTGCAATACAACATAAGGAATGTAAGGAGAGAACTGTAATGTCAGGTATAAGAGAATTTACACAAGGCTATTTTTCTGTACAACTACACTAAATTAAAAGATACACATGAAGCATCGAGTCAATAATAGTGCTGCAAGAAAGTATAGCTTGAGACTGCTATATATATCCTCAAGATAAATATTGAAGCTTATTATAAAAGTGGAAATGCTTTTGGTTAGATCCTCCTGCAAAAACAGGTTCTTGGTCCTGTATCAAATGCCTGTTTGCATTATAAGCTGTTTTATTAATCCCTCCTTCTTCCTCCCATAACACTCTAGTTTAGTTGCCATTTTTCTTGTTTATATACCATTCCCTATGAAATCTCTCTCAACAGTTTCTCCTTCATACCTAAAAAATTCCCCCTTAATTGCAGTAATTCTTAATATTATCAAAAGCATGCTAAACACAACAGGTTAAAACAAGAAATGAGGACTACAACTGATAGTGCAGGAAAAATCTGTGTAGGCAGAAGTAGTCATCACAGATGGGATTCATTCAGTATACGCTGCTGTTAGTTCTCCCACCCACACAGTCCCTATTATCATTTCCTAGCAAACACACTTCATTAGCTCCGAAGAAATCTCTATTGTCCATTCCAGCAGATAGATGAAGTTACTGGGATGATAGGGATGTAAAATAGCTAAAGGTCATGTTAATTAAAAAATAAATTACTTTAGATTTTTGAAGGTCATAAAAGTATTTTCATTTGATGACAACTAATGCTATAATTTAATTTGAAGAACCACTACCAAATTTATCCTTTACTACTAAAAGTATTCTTCCTGCAAGTATTGAGCATTAGGATATTGTGCTACAATTGTTCTCCCTGTTACCTCCTGGTTTGTTTGTCTCAATCAAATGCTACTATAAACTTGAGAAAGAGATGTGCTGTCACAGAGGAAGGAAGCAAGGTTCTACCTTTTTGCAGCAGCACAAGCTGATGTTCCTGATTTGTATACAGGGTGGAGTTCTGCATTCTCTTTATTCCTCTGAGTGTTGACAGTGATGACAGTTCTTATGAGAGAGACAGTACTTTGATCATGTGCGTAGCTGGGTACGAGGAGGAAACTTGTATGAAATTATTGTAAGGCACGCCATGACTTCGGAAGGCTGGATGAGTGAATGGGAAGCTAGAAATTCCCATTCTTCTGTCCCTATTCTGCAAAAAATGCTGTTGTGCTGCAAGTTACAAAGTAGCTTTATAGTAAATGTGATTGGGGCAGGGATCCAAATTAAAACAAAACAAGCACTCGTGTTTCTTTTTATTGTTGTAGAGGGGGAAAAAACCCTAAAACTATGAAAAATTGCCTGATCGGATTCACAAATAGTTGTATCACCACAACCCCGATGAGCAAGGCACTGTGGTGTAAGGGTGGAAACTCCACAAGCTGATGTAGCTGCTAGAGTACTCCTACTGTTAAACCACAACCAACGACATCATAGTATCCTTAGCAGAATTTAATTAAAACTTTCAAATAATCCATTCTTTTGGTGGTCAGTTCATTTTAAGTTAGGGGAAAGTAATTGTTTCCAAGTAGTCTGCCTGCAGCAGTGGAACAGACTACAGGAATTTCTTGTTTATGAGTTCTTCATAAATTACTTTATAAAGCCATGTGACTGGTAAAGAGAGTATTACCTGCTAGATGGTAGTTGCTAAAGGTCATGGAATTATGGTATGAAGAGCTTGCTGTTCAAGCACTATCTTGTCACTTCTTGTTCCTCCATTTACCAAATTGTTAACCAACCTATTTAATGCCTCAGGGAATCTCCATCTTACTACTCTTTCCTTCCTAGTAGCTTTACAGATTTCTGTGAATGAAACAATAGAGATTTCACAAGTTGACTTCCTTAGTTTGGTTTCGGCCATCTGGGGGTGATGTCACAATCAATCACCTGTGCTTAGGAAGCACCTGAGAGTTTTCCTTCCTTGGGGACTGAAAGTACAATACAGATATAGATACCAGCTCTGTATCAGGCTGCATTTGTACTACAAACAGTGGTTTGCTTTTGTGATTCAGATGAACAGACTAGTTCAGCTGTTTTAGTTGCCTTAGATAATTTCCTGCAACTTTACTCATCCTCCCAATTAACATAAGTATACAATTGGGTTTTTTTCCACATTAGCCATTAAAGAGGTTAAGTAGGTTGGGCCCTGTGACTAATGTTCCCTTGGCTCTGACTGTATTTTGCTGCTAGAGTATTCTGTTATTACTTTATTAGCATACAGGGGATACTCTGAGACTCCTATTTGTAGGATAACACTTGAAAACATTCTAGAAATCTCGGAGCTGCACAATGAAAAATCCTGGCCATAAGTAAGACCCAGCATGGAATGGCAAATACAGAAGTACTTGTACAGTAAAACAACCACATCTTGCATTACCATGGTCATAATTAATAGTTTCCTACTGCTGAGCTTTCACATTTTGTTTTGTTTCTTTTTTTTTTTAAATTACCAGTGCCACAGCAAAACCGTAGTCAAGATGGTGATGCAATGATTGGATGAGGTTTTTCAACCCCTCTAGGAGTCTGTTGTTCCACTAACATTGCAAAGGTGGAAAACACTCCATTTTTGTCACTACTGATGCCTTATCACAGACAACAAATGAAAAATGCAGTTGCTGAACTATTTTACTACATAAAGTTTAAACAATCCTCTTGTTTTATAAGTGTCAGCAATATAAAAAGGCAGCAGCTAAATAGAAACAGCATGATCAGTCAATGAGCACTGTTTCTCCCACCAGTGCTTAACTGTGAATCATGATGAATATTATCTCCATGGATTAAAGTTCTGATCTTAAATAGTCATTTGCATAGATAATGGGTTTGTTCAGGAGGCAAGGCTTGTCTATATAGACACTTACCTAGAACAGAAAAACCTTTTTAAGTTAGCTTTAGAAAAGGCCATAGATAAATTAGAACAACACAACTCACACCTCACACCCCCCCCAATATTCTAAAATAAGTGTATTCACTTCCAAGGGTACTCCTTTGCAAAGTCTCTACACCACCTAGGGCTACACTCCTGATGCTAGTGCTGCAAAGAAAACCAATTACTCCTTCCCACAGCTCTCTGCAAGTAAGAAATGGCACTTACAATGCCTTTCCTCTGGTGTCTTTTGTACTATCTGGTATGCTTCAGCAGAGAGCAGCAGAAAATACATAGACAGTACTACAGGTGTTACACATTATGGGTGTGTTGATTTCTGCTTCTGAGTCAAGCCACTGGCTGGAAGTTAATTTCCTCCTTCTGGATCCCCCTTGAGTAATAATAAAAAAAAACCAACAATCAAACACAAACACCAGTTTTACTTCCACTTTGCAGAGATGTGTGTGTTAAGAATCACAAACAGGAAGGAATATTCTGCAGCCTTCATAAATTTCCAACAGAGATGCACTAATGGAAGAACCAGTTGCAGATAGCATTATTTCAGAAGCCATAGCTTTCATAACCCAGACACTGCTACCCATGTGTACTTTCTTTCCCTATTAGAAAATCAAGCAAATCAGGTATTATGAAGCATTAAGAATTGAAGTAGGTTAAGTTTACCTAAAAATGCAGCTAACCGTGCTCTTAAGGGGTCAGGTTATTAGAAGCTCCTCTTGCTTTTCAATTAACATCTAGGAGATAAGACAGCATGTGGCTATAGCTCAGTCCCACTGTGGTAGGTTCTAGCTAAGGTGAAACAAATCCTGCAATGATTAATGTTTTTTTCCTTCACTTGTTTTCCTCAGCTCTGTAATTGGAAAATTGCTAAAGCAGGTCATTTGAAGTATGTGTAGTATCTTAAGAACTGTAACTTAGTGATCATAAATTTGCATTACAAATGCACGTATAACTGCTTACCTGGCATACATTTTCAATCTGAACCACTTATTAACTATACCACAACTCTGACCCACCCTGTAATCATCATTGGCCTAATATCTGTTCATTTCAAGCTCTATTTTCTTCTAGTTTTTATTCTCCGTTTCCTTCTTCTGGATGCTTTTGGCTTTATGTAAAGAAACAAATAGTGCATTCTTTTGACTTCTCATTCATTCTTCTGTGGTGAGGAAACACTGAAAAACCCATAAAGGAATGATGAAAGAATCAGCTAAAACACAAAAAGGCAAGATGCAACAACAAGGAAGACTGTGGAAGGTGGAAAAAATGTCAGGATGCATGAAAATTGTCACCTATTCTTTTCAAACCGAGTAATACTATTCCTGCCTTTTTCAAAAAAGCTGCCAGAGAAATATGACTGTTAATTTTACTCTACTCATAGGGGGTATAGCTATTAAGCCTAAGCAGAAGTATAAATGTTGAAGAAATTAAAGGCAACACAGTGTTTGGAACATTTACCATCAGCAAGTAAGGTTTATCAAGCTTCTGAGCATTCAAATAAAAATATATTTAAGTTATGGCCAGATACTGCAGTCAGAGACTGAAAAGCAAAGCTGTAATCAAGCTGAAAGCTTTAAGATATTTCAACGAAGTCGTGAAAAAGATGTACGTAAGCATTAAGTCATTAAAATGACTTCAGCTTCTTAAATCTTCTCAAAAGCAGATTAGGCTAAATTTAAACAAACATAGCACAAAGACAAATTTTGGTTTAATACACCATGTATCCTTGGTACAGAATTCAGTGTGTACAGTTCTGAAAAGTGACTTTTATAAGCTAGTATAGGCTCCTAGAGTTTCCAAAATATAATACCAGCTATGGAGTTACTTAAACAGCTATTTTCAAAAACCACTAATGACCCATTCTAGTAATACTTGCATCACTTTCTAAATTTTCAGGAAAAAGGGAAACTCATTGAAATCAGTTAAATGTTTGTTCATGCTCATATAAACTGCTGCTGTAGTGCACAATTTCATTATTCCCTTTAGATTCTTTGAATTTCATAAGCTCAAATGGCACATGAGGGCCCATCTTCTCATATCAATTTTCTCATACAATACAGGCATGTTACTACTCCTTTGAAAAAATCTGTGACTAAAGGAAGAACCTTTCAGAATAATTCCTTGCTCTACTGCATATGAAGGACAAAACATGATAGTTGCCAGCAGTCTACCCTTTAAAAACTTCTGAAAACATTTTGCATGGTGTTTTAGTAACAATACAGCTTTAGCTTTTAAACCTTGCAGAACTAAGAAGTCTTTGAAAAAATGCAAGGTTTTAAAAAGAACTTTGTGTACCCTTAATTATTGCACAAGTTGACAGAAAGGTGAGAATTAAGTCCTGGCACTGGGAGTACTATTAAAAGACATTTTGAAAGTAAATGGAGTATTTCAAAAGTTCTAGCAAAAACAGAGATAT
>WUAM01000071.1:19449314-19472645 GCA_024336885.1 Actenoides hombroni
AAAAAAGAAAAAAAAGTAAGCAGCTTAACCTTGCTGTAAGAAATATCAGCTAATTCTATTACGAGGTTTTATTTGGTCTTTTTCAAATTACTACTGAAAAGGTTTAACGTGGAACTTGGAAGAATTGTAGAAAACAAAAAATGTTTATTCTAAAAACAAATTAATAGTACACTCCAGCATACTTTGTCCAACATATTTAATTGCTCATTGCCCAATGGATTTCTCTCTCTTATTACAGCAGATGGATCAGGATCAGTACAATTTTAGAATTAACTACCCTATGGTTTTAACTTTCTTCATTTACAGCAAGGATGACAAACCACCAAATTCATATTCTGAGAAGAGGTCTTTAATGATGGCCACCACCAGAAGATTCTGAAACAAAGACACGATTTAGTAATGCAAATCAATTCAGGAATGTAGTTCAGAACCTAGAACAGACAACTTTATCTACTTCTGAGCACAAGAACTGGCAGATTCAACCACCCTGTTAAATAAAACTCTCAAACTACACACGTAAACTTGGCCAATGCTAAAACTCCTTTGCAAGTTTTAAAGCTCTGTTATAGGCAAACACCCATTCTTTATCAGTTTTGGTATGGTTCTTTCTAAATTAAATTTTATTTATGCTATTAATCCTTAAGTCTACTAGGCAGTATTTTCACTAATTACTCATTAAAAAATGTAAATAACATTTGCATATACAAATTCATCTGGGACCAAATGGCCATCATGTTGCAGAAAGTTAACCAAGATATAGCAGCTCATGATAAATTAAATCCAATGTGACGTCAGAAGAAACTGTCCATAAATATTTACACACAACTTTACAGAAGATACAAAAATACAAATTCAAAATACAACTTTAAACTTCCTAGTTTCTTGACAACTAAAACTGCAGCTACTCTCCAGATCATGATGATTTAAGCCATTCCATTAAGCGGTTGTTACTCTTATTTAAAAGAATTCCCCCACCCCCCAGTGAAGGCATTCAACTTCCATCCTACTCCTAAACCTATGTAAAGGACAATTTAAGACAGAGGTAGCATCTGTGCAGATTCACAGATGGTTCTAGGTTATGAAACCCTTAACATGACAAAAACTACGTATTTTGAAGTAGTTTTAAACATCTTCTAAATCCATAACTTAAACCTCAAATTTATGTAAAACATGCTGAGCTATATTTTACTGCACTCATTAAAAAACTACAACAGGCTACTAGATAATTAATACTTACTATCTGCCACCGCTTTTTTGCCTGGAAATAAAAAAGATAGAAAAAAGCTTAACCATAACAGTTTAAAAAAATATTTCCTCTTTATTTTTTTCAGATAAACTTCAATTAGATTATACTACTAATGATTTACTAATTTAGTTGGAACAGATTTAACAAGGGTACATCAACTTTCCATGGTATGTGTCTCTAAATGTTATATTGATTTTTTAAAAGTTGTTTGTTTTTAATTAACCAATACTCCACGCATTTAGAAACTGTAACCATCAAGACTCCCTACTGTAATTCAAAAGAAATGTATACAGAATAGTACTATTTTATGTAATATATGGATATATATACACACAACATACAGATGTAAAATGTAGTGATAAGAACACAGTTTGTTTTAAAATCTTCCTAAGTAAAATAGCTTATTTTTCATTCCCATTGTGATTTTCTCCTAAAATCTCCCACTGATTCACAGTGACAAGACAAAAACAGATGGAAGAAGTTCTTCTTTATTAAGACCTCAGGTTGTGCCATCTTCACCCTTGGAAACATCCATTTATGTTATGAATAAGGCCATGAGCAACCTGGTCTAACTTGGATCTAATGACTTTAAGCAGTGGTTAGGACCAGGTGAGCTCAGGAGGTCGCTTCCAATCAAAGTTATTCTAAAATATACACTTCTATAAATACATGTATTATTTGCAAAACTGTTCCCCAAAGAACAGGAAAGGGCTACAGCTATTAAAAGCTATTTTCAATTTAAAATAGTGCTTAGCATACAATTGCCCCATATCAAGGGTTTTGCCCTGAAACCGCTGTACCACTGTATTGTCTAAATCATAGATACAAGTAGCATGACACAAACACAAACTTGAGACAGTCATTTTTTAATTCTCCTTGAAATTAAAGACACTAAAGCAAAAGTTAAACTATTTTCCTCTCTGGCTGTTCAACTACTCATATTAACTAAAACTCCCTAGAGTAGTTGAACAGTTTTGGACATGCTACAACTTATTTAGACAAAGCTAGAGAAATGTTGAACATCACTTAGCTGTTCCCACAGTGAGGGGTTCCTTTCCCTGTCAAGTTTGTCTACAATTAATAACGTTTCATTGTTCATGATGGCTAATAAACTGTTTGACTTGGAATTTCTTCAGCATAGCCTAAGTTGAAGAACAGGAACTTTAAGACACCATCATCTCTTGTACCATCATCTTCCATTTCTTGAGGGACCTGGCTCACTGAAATTTATTTTGACATGAGATGTTCTGGTTATTTCTCCAAGAAAGTGATCTGGTATTACCAAGTAACACACATTTTAATGTTCAGTGATGCATCTCACATTTTGAGGAGCATCAGGCCAAAATAAACTAAGTGCTTTAACTTTCACAGATTCAGAGGGGAAAACTTTTTAAAAACTCTCTCCTTTGCAGATCTTGAGCAAAAGCTCAAAAACATTAAGATTCTAAAAAAAAAAATTCTAATCAAAGTTGTAGTTCAGAACAGTCTTACTGTGACAAATACAAATGTATGTTGCTGGCTATACATTGCAGGTTAGATGTGTGGTTTTTTAAACAAATAATTACGCTACCTAATCTTCATGATGTAGGCACAGTTACACTGGTATCTGAGTATTTTTGTTACTGGGACCTTCTACACTCAACATGTTAAAACTTCCTAATTTTTATGGCAAAGACCTGGCCTTAAGTAACAGTGTTAAATTCTTATTTGCTAGATATTTTCAATGACTGATGGTTAAAGATATTCTTATCTATAAATCTTATCAATAAAGTAACAGCTAATGAATACTATAATGTGTAACTTACCACCATATGAGATTTTGTAATAGACATAAGCTGTTAATGCTACACCAACCCATATTTCTTGATACACAGTAGTGAAGTAGAATTTCATGGTTGTCAATGACTTTGGAAGCATGTTCTGCATCATCTGAAAATTAGAAACATTTTTTTCAATGGTGAGTTTTGCAACTGTATTCTTGTCTGCTGTACTTTAAATATACATATGTACATATATTTATGCATATATGCACTCCTGATATCTATCAGCAGCAGTTTACAGGTTAAAAATAAAAAAAAATAAATCTCCAAACATAAAAGAGTACTTATCCCAAAGTAAAGCAATGAAAATTCAGAGTTAAGATTATTACTTATGGGCTAAGGCAATAAAAAAAATAAATTACAGTTGATGAAAGGATTCAAAGATGACTCGATAGAGCATTTTGTAACAGCCAAACTCCTCTCTCCCCATCAGTTACAGCTTTTTTATGTTTCCAGATTGTATCAGGAGGAAAGCCACCCTCCAGACAAGGTAGAGAGGCTCTTTCCTTGCACTACCAAGTTAATTTACCTCCCTAACTAAGATATCTCTCCCAACACAATAATTTCTACTCAAAATAGATTGAGCTACTGGATTAATGATTTATCATTAATATTTTACTTTCAACATATGCCCCAAGAGCAAGAAGCCTATCAATTTATTTTTTCCCCTTTCCATGCATCTTTGTTGGACAAACAGAAAACTGTAAGCTGTTTTAAAATCAAGCTTACCCTAACTCCCATACAACCTTAGGACACATTTGCACTGAGATACTCTATGTTCTACTCTGTTATGTACAGCACATCACCCCAGTAAAGTCACTATTTGCAGTTATTACAAGCCAATAAAGTCAGCTATATATGCATATAGATAGTATATGGTAAACCAGAGTCCCAAAAAGAAAAGCTGATTTAAATTTCTATGAAGTTATGCTTGCTTATTTGTCATTACTACATGTAAAGCATCATTTGGCAAGCATCAAAGAGAATGCCTTGGATAGCCAATGTCAAAACAACTGAAAAATATATGTGCTTCTTAAATAATGAAAACAGCTTAATGGTAGTTAATGTATAATTATAGACAAACCCACACTTATCCTTTGTATGTTTGTTTGTTTATGGACAGACATTTCAATCAAATTTATGACTGCAGACAGATTTCCTGTAACAGTGTTGTGCTTTCACCGACGCTACTGAGAACACTGCACCTCCCCCGAAGTTTCCAGTATTTGCAGTTTCAGATTATCAGTGGCAAAATAACAGCCATTCTGTTACCGCAGAACATGGAAACACACTGACAAACAAGGAGACTGAATAGAAAGGAAGTAAAGGATTTTCCCACCCCTACAGAACAGAGAATAAGCAATGCTCTTCCCAGTTACCACCCTGCTAATCTCCCGCAGAGACCTTCCCCCAAGGCCTCCATTGGTACGACGTCGTTCAGGCCTTTTTTTCTTAAAGCGTATCCTGAAGGCTGAATTTCCTTTCACACTGACCTCCCCGCCACGATCACGCTGCAGCGCGGGAACCCGCCGCCTGTCCGGGGCCTGACCAGCACAGCCCCATCCGCACGGGGGGAAGGGGTGTAACGGCACAACTCCAACGCCACCGGACGCGGCCTTTCCCTCCCTCCTCTTTCCCAGGCTGAACCCGCAACTGCTGTTCCGAGACACCCCTGAGCACTGCCCGCCAAGAACCTGTAGATCTCGCGCAGGCCGAAACTCACCGTTACAGCCCCGAGCGCGCAACCTGCTGCCGAAGGTCACCCAAAGCCGACGGGCGCCGCTACCGCCGCGTGGGATGCTGGGAAAGGACGCACCAACGAGTGAAGGCCCCGGACCGAGGGAGGCGGTGCCGCCGCACAGCTCCCCCTAGGGCTGCGGAGGACGAGAGCAGCCTGCAAACCCCGCCTACCGCCGGCCGGCCCGAGCTCAGCTCCGCGCCGCTTGTGCCCCGGCCCGACCCCGCCGCCGCTCTTCCCGCCCTGGGCGCCCCGCGAGGCAAGCGGCCTCGCTCCACGGGCGAGTCCCGTCACCTCTCTGCGTCTCCTCAGCCACTCCAGGGCCTTGCCTCGCCCTTACAGAGTTCATGTCGCTGTGAAAGTCCACACGCAGGCCCAGGGTCCCTCTCGCCCATGTCTTGCCTGACCTGCACCTGGCTCCCACTTCCCGATATGGGAGCACGGCAAGGATCCCGTGCGAGGGCAACGCGGGGAAGGGCCTGTCACGAATCTTTCTGTCGCGGGTCATGTAGAGAATAGCTTGTCCTCGCGGACCGGGTGGCACCCGCTGGGTCAGATTCGGTAGAGCTGAGGCATCTACATGCCTGGGGGCCCATCCCTCCAGGCGACGGGAAAGACAGGGCGACTGGGAATCCAGAGTGGCTCTCGGCCGTTGTTCCAGGGATGCGAGGCTGAGAGCGACGGCCCCACACCTCTCCTGACTCAGAGAGGAGGGAGGCGGCGGGCGGGGTTCCGGCTCTCGCCGCTCTGGAGCCTTCTCGGCACGTGGGCGGCCGCCCCTCACCTGGGGGGTCACGTGCCGGGCTCCGGGCCGAGGGCGGGAAGAGGAGCGGCGCGGGGGGAGCCGCGCGCAGCTGCCATCATGCTGCGGAAGCTCACCCAGGAGCAGATCAGCGACTGGTTCACCCTCGGCAAGGCCGTGGCCGACGTCGAGTTCTTGGGGGAGGAGGCGGCGCAGGTTGGCGGCCTGCGCGGTCCCCTGGGCCGTCGTCCTACCTGCCTCGCTGCAGGGGAACCATTAGCGTCCGCGGGGTGAGTGCTGGGCGCTGGGCCTCCGCTCTTGGCGGCTGGGAGATGCTCCTCACTCCCGAGGTGAGGTCAAGGGCCATCTGTGAGGGCACCAGTGGTCTCCCGTCTCTCACATGTGTGCCTGTGGCCCTGGGTGTGCAGGGCATTTCCCCAGGCTCTTGACGGGCCTCTCTGCCTCTCCCGCTGAGCGTGGGCTGGTGCTGGTTGGGGGATTCCAGCCTAGCAGTGTTTGTGGCTGTAGTCCCGGTGTGGATAGATGTGTTTTTGTGGGTTCAGTGCTTCAGTAATTTTCTGTTTTGCTGTTTATCTCCATTACCTTCATCATCACTAGACATGCTATATGTAGGATTTGTGTTCTCTAAAGTGCATTAGTGCTGGTGTGCAATTGTGGCAAGTGCTGTTGAAAAACTGGAACAGTGTTGGAAAAGACCTGGTTTATTCTGAGTCAGCCCTGTAGCTTAGGAATTTTGGCAATGCTAAATGCTAAATGAGATTCAGGTGTAAACTTAATTGTTCATTAGGGAATAATACTCTCACAAAGTAGTTTTTTATGCATTTAAATATTAAATAAGTGAACAACACTGATTATTTGGGCTGATCTTTTATCTTTTTTTACCTTATAGTCCCCTAACAGCAATATTGCCTTTTATCATGTTGTTTTCAGTGTCTGATCCTTAAATAATGAATAATTATTTTATAGTACATAAATTATTTGACCAGGAATTTCATATGTAACAAAGTGCATTTGGTTTATACTAAAGTTGGTAAGGAAGTAAGAAGAGGGTGTTACCTACCCGATATCTTTTTTTGGTAAGTTTACCTTGTTAATTATGCTATAAATTTGTGAAAAACTGACTTCTTACATGTTCTTCTTCATTCTAATGTTCCTCTGCAGCCAGCAGTTTTCTAGCATTTGAGATACTAATGTCACATAGAGCAGATGTTCTCAGTTATTTTCAAACTGCATCTGTTTGCTGCCCTATAGGAACTTCTGTTTTCTCTGAGCAGTAGTTAACAGACTGTTTTCTTGAATTAGCTATGTGTTTTCTAACTAAACTGTGTATCTTCATTGCTCTTGTGACCTATCTGAAGCATTTAAATTACCAGGGTAAAGCTATTTCAAGGTATATTGCCATGCCTTGTATATGCTTTAGTCTCAGATGGCAGAGTTTGCAGCCAAGGAGAACTGCATGTATTTTTGCATAGCAGTCAGGTACATTCGGTTTTTGCTAGAGTCTGGGTATGGAAAACAGAAGAATACTTTCCCTTGAATGCTGCCTAAACTGAAAGGTGTTGTGGCAGTGCTTTCTACACATTTTTCTATGCTAAAGTGTTTTGTTGTTTGGGTTTTTTTCTTCAAAATGAGCTGGAAGTGCAGTCTAGTAAGTGTCTTCTCCCCCCTTTTATGATGTATAGTTATATGAGTTGCTGTGTTTCAGTAACTCTCTTAATAGGTGTATATTGGCTTCTGAGAAAGAATGAACCTTTTGCCCAACATCTTAACAGATATTCTGAGGGTTCAGCAGAGACTGTTTGGTATATCAGTTTCTGTCTTTTCTTCAAGGAGATGACAAAACTGGCACATCAAAATATCTCATCCTTTAATGTAAAAGTGCTGCCATTAGCAAGCTCTGAATCTCTGACTGAGAGCTACTGAGTTTTATGCATGTAGTTAAAATTTTCCAGAAGTGACTAGACAGAATTCTGTATTTTTTTATGAGATTATTTGCTGTGAGTGTAATTCCTAAACCCAGTATGTACGAGACGTCTGGGACTTCTCAGTCTTTATTTAGGTACCAGTAACATTTCTACAGTACTTGGGAGGGGTTTGACAAGAGATTCTTAAACCCAGCTGAGCACTAAGCCACCGAAATCTATGAAGTAACTAAATTAGCAAGATTAATCAGGCCTTGTATGCCTAGGCAGGGGCCAATCTTTTATCTTTGGTTAGGCAGACACCTCTTTCTAGTCCAAAGCCATAGCAGATAACCTGATTATGGGATTTGGCAGTTGTGAACAGAGGAATTCTTTTTGCAGGTGGTTTTGGGTTTTTTTGTTGCGTGGTGTTTGTTCCTTTTTCTTTCTTTGTTTTAGAACTGTATGAAAATAATAATTATTTTTTTTCTGAAACTAATCCTGAACAACACTGAATTTGCTTTCTCCTTGACCTCCCCACTGCAGCCCAGGGGATCTGCTGCCTGTCCAGGGCCTGACCCACACAGCCCCATATGCACAGGGATAGGCTTTGTTCTCCATCACTAAGGCAGTAAGTAAGATTAAGTAGGGCAAATAACAACAGTTTTGTTATTTATCCACAACTGCACAAAAGGAGGGCATAGAATTTATACCTGCTCTGGGTGCAGATATGAGTTTGCACATGCTTTTGAAGCTTTGTGTGTTTAGTTTATGGAAGGTGAAGAAACTGGCTGCTGTTGGTATTGAGCTTGTATTTTTTGCTTTAGTTCTCTAGTGCTTTGTCAGTTAGGTGTATGCAAGGGTTCTGATTGTTTCACCTTTTGTGTCTGTTATGTTCCAGTCATGAAATGTTCTCTGGGTTTCCAAAGGTTTTTTTAAAATATCGTTTTTATCTTTTATGAAAATATTGTGCTATCTGTTTCACCAAATTTATGTTGCATTATGAGTAAAATCTTTCTCGAGTAGGAGATACAACTGTGGAGCGTAAAGGAAATACTTTACAGTTGTATGTTGCCAACTTGAAGTCTGAATGTCTTCGGTATGTTCGAAGACAGTCAGAGGAAGCTGTTTTCATCCATCCGTGTTTGCAAAACAGTGCGTTTTGTGAATTTGGCTGTGTGAATCTTGCCCATTTTTTGTGATGTGGCAGACAGATTAAAAGTGAGTTTGGAGATGAAGAGGTTACTTAAGATGTGTAGAAATTTGTTACGTACAGTGATGGGAGCCCAATTGGAAATACAGCAAACGGAGTTCTGGCATATGTTTTCATTGATTTTCTGCTCTAATTATCTGCTGTGACCATAATGGGTACGTGTCCAATCAGTGTGGTAAAACTTTATTATGAACCCACAGTGATAGTTGATGGCGAGTGAAAACCCATGAAATTTTGTTAAATTTAAAATGATCACCTCTTTCTGTGCAAGCAATCTATTGATTCTTTTGGTATTCTCGAGAAGTACAGTTGAGGTTAATTCACACACTCTGGGTTTCAGGATAGCTTCAAATAAGGCAAATGAAGAAGTAAAACTATTTGAAATAAATCATTAATTTCTTGAATAGAGAGCTAGTTGTTAAATATCTGATATTTCCATGTAGTAGTCTCCCTTCCCAGTACTTCGGCGTGCACAGAGTGCAGTTTGGAAAAAATACAGAAAGAGTAAATACAGTGTCTTACAACTTCTGACGTTGTTTTAATTTTACAACTTACTACTGAAGTTAAGAAATAACTATTCAGTTCCAAAAAGTATTCAACACTTTTATTTGCTGTAATTGATATTATATTAAATGAAACTATTTATCTTGCATGGTATAAAGTTCACATAGAGCCTAAAAACTATGTGACAAATACAGAAGTCTTTGCCTAACACTTTGCAGATTGATGCTATTTCAAAATATGGAAAGAAGTCTTTTGTCGTTTAAATACATCTAGCTGTATATGGCTAAAAAATATAATACTTCAGAGTTTTTTTCAGGAACATCTACGGTTTTGGTTAAAAGGTGCCTTCAAACACAGTATCTTTAAGGAACTATAAAGATAAAAGGATAGTTTAAAGTTTGTTTAGTTCACATGGGGTATAATCAAGGATTTCAATTTCTCTACTTAGAAGAAAGGGGAGCATGTCACATTTCTTATTCCTATGTTTGTGGATGGCAATCACAAGAAAGGAATGCAAACAGCTACATAGCTTTTAGAAAGGAACACAAAGCAACTTAACTTGACGGGTAGTAATAGGGTAGATTCCAGATTCTATGAGAGAAGGTGGGAAACATGCTTTGTGTGTTTTTGTCGACATAACTTGAAACCGTGGGGATTTCATCTTTGTCCGGGTTGTTGGCACTGTCTCCACGCAGGCTGAAATGTTCAGAGCAGTTTGTATTCCATGCATCTACCAGTTGGTGTGGTTGGTTTTCTCTCTCAGTGGTAGTAAGAAAATCTTTTAAAACTTGCTTGAATATGTAGACTATTTCCCAGGGTAAAACATCATTTTCTGCCAGAACTTCACGAAATCTAGAAACAAACAAAAACTGAAATCTAATCATCAGCTTTGAAAACTTTTCTGTTTCCTCTTTGGTCTTTTGAGGGGGGGCGGAAGGAGGAGGAAATGACTGCATTCTGCATTTTTTCCTTGCTGCCACATTTCCCCACACACCTCCTCCAAAACATTATAAGAGGAAAAGAGCTCTAACAATGCACTGGATGTGGTCCAGCTATTATGAGGATTGAAAGCTATTGTTATGGGAATGTCTTTTTGTTGTTTGTTTCATTTTGTTTGGGTTTTGGTTTGGTTTTTTTTTGGGCCCATCTGGGTAACTTAATTTAAGCAGACTTTGCCCTTAGGTATGTTCTGGGCTTTAAAAAGCACATAGGCTTATTCTGTCATTTCTATGTGTCCCTAGAAAATGTATTTAAAATACAGGCATAGGAGAATTTTTCTTTGTAAAATGCGCAGGGTTTGTTTGTTTTTAAAAAAATAGGACTTTCTTTTCTTTTCTTTTTACACTGATTTGCTAGTTTTAGAAGCTTTTGGGTATTTTGGACAGGCAAGCAGGGTTTCTGTGTAGCAGTGCATTGCATTAGTGCTTGAATTTGACTTGTGGTTATTTGGTTTCTATTTAAGAAATACTGGGGATAGGTAACAGAGGAAAAAGTGAAAGTATTGAGTGGTCACATGTTTAAGCATGTGAGACTCCCATTCCTTTGGATTAGACCAGGAAAATCCTGGTTAAAAACTTCCTTCAAGTACAACATACTACAGTAAAGATGTAATATTTAAAAGATCTGTAAAAATGTGTTCTAGTTGCTTGTCCTTGTTACTCTGGGAGAAAGATCAGTGCCAAATATAAACTTGGATTAGGTAGAAGAAACATCCTACTTACAATAGAGTACTTGGAGAAATATGAAACAGTTACCTGCTGAGAACAGTTCCTGTTTGGCAAGGCTGGATTTGTGAACACAGAACTTCAAGCTGCCGTTGCTCGGTAGCTGGAATTGTTGCTTGAGGGTTTTGGTTCTTCAGCCAGTTGTAATCCGTGCCATTCTTCTGGACTTTTTGTTCATTTTCAATCTCTTGCACTAATCTTTCACGCTCTTTCAGGTGCCATTTCAATTCCCTTAGTAGGGTTTTTGTAACTACTTCTGATCCAGGATATCTTGTGGGTTTGTAAGAACCGTTTTTTGACCATTTAATCCAGCCAAAAAGTGGCATTTTTAAGCTGTGAGGGAAGAGGGGGGGGAAAAAATTACTTATTTCTATCAGACCTATAGTTATTTATACCTGTAGACTTCCTTCTTAGCAACTGAACATTTAAAGAAAACTTTATTAATGAACCTAAACTATTTTGCAGTACAATATAAGTAGTGATAACAATAATAGCCAAGCCATAATTAAATCTGACAAGCCTTACATTTTAAAGTATTTTCGGTCTGTTTTCTGAGTTGGCATAACTATGTGAAGTTTACAGCATTTAAAAGTCCATATCTCTCATCTTGCAAACGTTTAATTCTTTTATCCTGGTAGTGTGTGTGGTTTAAAAAAAAAACCAAAAGAACCCCCCCAAAACAAACAAAAACCCAAACCACAACAACCAAAAAACCAACACTCACCCCCCTACATCCTCCCCCAAAAAAACAACACACAAAAGGAAAAAAAAAACCAGACCCAAAACAACCAAACAAGAAATTTCCCAAAAATAAAATAAAAAACCCCAAACCAACCAAACAAAAAAAAAACCCAACAAAACAACAAACAACCAAATAGAAAAAACCCCACGAAACCCCAAAACTCCAAAATTTGAAGTTACCCATACATTTCAGAAAGTCATTAAATAAAGTGCTGGAACTCTGTGTGATCTGTTTCTTAAACTTCTGTAGAAATTTTTATTTCAAAGAAATTCTTGTTTACATAACCTGAAACAAGCAATCTGATGGAATAGGCTTTTAAATTGCAGTTTGTTACAAATCATGGAGAGACGAGCATCAAAATCAAAATAAAATAACATAAATTACCTCTGCAGTTGTCTGTGAACAGTGTTGTTTCAGGTGAGTTTGCTTGTAGGTCTCTTATTCTAGCATATCCTGTTTCCAGGCTGTTACTACTGCTGGAAGAAAACAAGGGTTTTTCCTTTTTTCTTTTTATTTTTTTTTCATTTATTCAAACTGTGCTTAGAAAAATGACTTTCTGTACTGAATATGACAGTTTAAGTTTTTCTGCTTTTAAGGTTCTTTTTCATGCTCTGTACCAGATAGTAGTAATCCATTTAATCTAATACGGTCTCTCCTACTTTCTACAAAGTCCATTAAGATCTCCTACCTTTTAAATTGCTGCCATCGGCAGAACTCAATTCAAAGAAGATGGTAACAGTTTCAAATGCTCCTTGCTAAATCCATCCAAAGGTATTGTTGATAGTGAGATGAATAATGATAGTCTGAAGCAACTACAGACGTGCTTCTAGCTAAAGTTAAGGCTGTCGTATGATGTGATGCTTGGCTGTGCATAGCTGTAGGTCACAGTTTAGAGCTGTATTTTTATGACTGTAGAGTGCTAAAAATAACTATGTTGCTTTTATCATCAAACTAAACTTTCAGGCCATTGAGATGCTGGAAGACTTCTCCCATTAGAGGGGGATCGGGCTGTTCTACCGTCGTTTTTAAACAGATAAGAATAGTCTGTCTTTAGTAAAGATCATCTAAAACCTTTGTTAAGCGAGTGTTGACAGAACAGAGCTATCTGACAGCTGCTCAGGATTTTGTTGCTATATTAAATAGTTCTTCCAGATGAATTTCATACATCTCATGGTACTACACTTTTTCATTACTGTGCATAGCTATTAGTGTTTTTAATATAACATCTGAAATGCATTTAGAGAAGCCAGTCTGTAACACCTACGGTGTGCCATGAAAAACACGGTACTCTAATTAAAGGAACAGAATGATAAGGAGATGCAAATTAAGGTCAGACTGCTCTAAAAAGCCCCCGATTGTAAGTCTTACCATAGACTTTGCTCCTCTCTCAATTGGCTGTCAGTTGCCCGCTCCCTCTTTCCTTGATGAGTACTTTGAGGATATCCATTTTTAAGCTGCCTTTTCAGGGCTGGCTCTGTGCACACCAAAGGTCGCTGAAGCAGCCATTTTCCGTTCCAGTTATCCGCTCTTTCTATTAATCTAAATAGTGGGCATAGTATACAAAATGCCTTCTCTTCTGCTCTTTCTTGTTCTAATGACTGTCTTTGCTCCTGTAAGGGTATTTCATTCCTACTTTTTTTTCGTCCACTGGTGTGTTGAACTCTTGGGAGAACAAAGGTTCTGTAAATTTGTTCTAGATGTCATACAACATAAAGAATGACGTGTATGGTTGTTATTAAAGCTGATATTACTTATACATTGGAAAAATTCAAATGTCAGCATTAATACTCTTCAACTGGAAGGTTTTCACATTGCATTGTATGTGGTACTATGAAAAAGGAAGGGAGCTAGGTTTAGGATGACAGAACTGTCCTGACAGATTTTCAGATGAAATTAAAATGCTCCTTGCCACCTCCTTTACAGCACAGTTAACATGTCAACACTTTTTTTCCACTGTATCAAATCTGAAAGTAAGCTGCTGTACAGTGTAAATCCATTGTAGTGTCTTTGCAAATTAGTGATGCGTGCTGGAAGATGTGCAAATTAAAAAGCTGTTGTAGGTTTCTCATTTAATAGTTTTGGCTAGGTTTTTTTTTTTTTACCTAATCTTTAGTTGTATCATTAAATGTTGTGAGGCAGGATACTAAGAATGATATTTGTCTTTTTGTCTTTCAATTGGAGAACAGTAGAGCTGAAAATTTTTATTGCTTCTACTTTTGCATTCATTTCAGATCTGTATTCAGAGGTGACTGCTCATGTGACACTGGCATTGGGAATTGGAACTTACAAGTAGAGCAGTATTTTATGCAGTTGCTAGCCAGTGGCTAATCCTAGAAGCTTTGTGAAGAGTTACAATTCCATCCGACTGTCACTAAATATACTCACTGTTCCACGGTGCTGTGGTAGGGTGGAAGTTTCAGCTTGACTTTGGCTAATAGTGAGTCTGGTCCCTGAAGGCATTACTGAGCCCATCTTTGTTGGTAACTTTCAAGTAAATGGGAGGCTCACTGCGAACGGTTCTTACTTTTTAAACTAATTGTCAATTCTACAGTTCACAAAGATGTTTCTCACTTAGCTGGGTAGGAGACTGTGTAACCCAGTTTGTGGAGATGTTAGACAAGCAGAGGAGAAAGAGAACATCTCATTTTTCCTGTTTCTTAAGAGAGTACAAAATGCTTTTTCTAACAATTCCAGTAGCTATAACTAAGTGATTGTACTGCACTTTGTCTGTGGCTTCCCACTGCAGATTCCTCTAGTTACGTAAGTAAAAGACTCACATGCTTCTCAGAAGCCTTTTTCTGAAGTAGCAGAGAAATAGAGGCCTGTGGAGAAGCTCTGACTGTATGGCCATGCAGCTAGATATGTTGACTGTGTGTCTCCAGTGCCTTCAGACCATATGAAGAATAAATGCTTCATGTTAAGAGTGGTTGAGTAGAGCTAGAAAATCTAAAGTAGAGGTTTGTGTGGCAGGACTTTTGTATATGGTTATGAAACTTTATACATCAGTAGGGGTGAGTGAAGACAACCACACATGAAATGATGGAGCAATCTAAATACATCTTTGCAATAGTGACTCTGGTTTGTTACGTTGAGGATTTCTTATGGATTATGGTGAATTTATTTGGTTTCTGCATGGCTATTAGCTCTGCTGGTTTCATGACATTTGACTTACAAATACAGAAGTGAGGAATCACTGAGGTAGCTTAACTTAAATTCTCATAGGTATGAGAGTACACAAAGTAAGCATAATTTACATGAAATTACTCTAGAATAGATTAATATGAATAGGTGTGGGGGGGTTTCCTTATTTGCTTCAGTAAACATAGACACAGTCTCTAATTTATAAGATGATCTTCATAATGACTGACTCTATGGATCACCAGTCAGAATAACAAGCATGCCCTGGTGCATGTGGCAGAACAGTTCCTACTGGGGCCATATGCTTTGTTTATTATTTTCTTTCACCCTTAAGTTAAGTATGAGGCACCGCTCCATTTACTGCTTGATTAATTCTGGTCAGTAGGAGGCATGTTTAGGGAGTCTGTTACTAGTTCTTACTTGGCTGAGGGGAGAGTCAATTTGGTATGATATTATTACATGTCATCTTTAAAGAATTCCTCCTAAGACAGCGCTGCATCTACGGTGGCTGTTGCATTCTGGCTGTGTTTTGTACTGAAGATATGCATCTAAACCCAGCGCTTGCTGTGAGAACCCTCAGTTTTGAAGTGGTTTTGTTCAGCCACATGCGTGGCTTGGTGTAAAGGCAGGGAAGTGCAATTCGTGGCTCTAATCTTAAACCTGAGACTGGTACTCAAAATGTCTCATCTGTTCTAGGAATTCTTTGTTTTCCCTCTTCCTGTTTTGACATCCCAGTTGTGGGGAGGAACTTGATGATTAAGATATTCTGGAATCAAATAGCTGATGTGATGTTGCAAAGACTTAGCATTTATTTAAGTAGAAGTATTGCTGATTGTTAAAGTTCTTCAGAATTAAAAAATTGACTCTCTCCTTGTCAATACTCTTACAGCTTTGTATGTTACCAACTAGGAGCCCTCATCTCTATGTTGAAGGCATAGAACAGCAGCAGAATAAGAATATTGACCTACTCTTGTGATTTAAGTACAGCCAACAGCATGGAGATTTAAATAGCTGAAACTTACCACAGGGAGACAGAATGAGTCAACCTGGAATCATGTTCTGAGGGTGCTGAATAAACCTGGATTTTAGCTTTCTTGATACGATAGCAAAGCATAACTCCGAAGGAGTACTTGAAGAGTAACAGTGAGGTGGCTTTGTGGATGTTTACAGGGAATTTCCTCTAGTGTAAGGGGTAGCATTAGAGAAAAGTGGATTCTTACCTGGAAATCATTATAATTAAACCAGCTGCTTTAGAATATGGCACTGTTTATGGCAAGGTAAATTACTTAGCTAAAAAAGGTGATGCAAGATGTTTATTTTATCCTGTCTGATGCTTTCTGAAACCTCTCTAAAGCTTTTGTAAAAAAATAAATAAAATAATCTGTTTGGCACAGGAATCTTAGATATTTGCGTGCTGTGTGGTTAAATTAGTTTTACATTCTGATTATGACCATTCAATCGTACTATAATAAATAATTTGCTGTAATGCAGAAGACATTTTCTTGAAACAGAATTAGCATTCTTGCAAAATCTTAGATCCTCACAAAGAAGTAGTTTTCTAGGGATCGGCTGCTTTTCCAGAGTAGGTTTTTTTAGAGAACAAGTATTTTTCTGTAACCATATTCTGGGAGGAAAAAAAGCTTCAAACCCACATCAGCTCTGAGTACAGCAAGAAGACTTTAGTCTTAACAACCCATATCCAAAGGAACTTCCTAACCTGACAGTCAGTTACTGTAATGAAAAAGCAGTCTAGTTAAATATGGGGCTACTACTGGGCTTGTCTGTAAGAACTACAGATTCAGTACTTTTTTGTGCTGATTGAGTGTATTGTTGGGCAACACACTTCCTTTTGACAAAAGGAAACAAGGTGTGACAAATTGTGAGAACAGGTGGAGGAGAAGCTTCTTGTTCATTTCTTTAGAAAATTTTATGGCATCTGTACCATCTGAGACGTTACTGACTCTTGCAGTTGAAAGAGGCAAGAAGTATAGCTGTCTTTATGAATGACACAGCAGGAAATTATCATCATCATCATTCTTATTTGACCAAAAGTGTTTACACAACATCTTAACCATTGCTAGCTCACTAACATTTCAGTACATTGACATGTTCCATATTTCTTTGGTATCATGTGTGGGTAATACAGTCAAATAATGTGGTTTTCTGCCTTGGTACTTTATTGTTGTGGGTTAAGCCAGCAGGCAGGTAAGCACCACACAGCCCCTCAGTTACTTCCTTCTCTCTGCTCCCCCCCACAGTAGGATAAGGGAAGAGAAATGGAAGAGCAAAGGCAAGAAAACTTGAAGTCCAGATAAAAGCAGTTGAAGTGGAAGAAGAGTGAAAGGAAACAAAGCAAGTGATGTAAAGGCTGTTGCACACCCCCTCCCACCAGCAAACAGTCACATCCTAAGCAATAAATGTCAAACCTAACTGAAAGAAACCTAACTTCACTCTTTCCTTTTTATTGCTGAGCATGGCAGTATATAGCATGGAGTATCTCTTCGGTTGGTTTGGGTCATCTGCTTGGTTGTGCCCCCTGCAACCTCTTGTGCACCTCACAGCCTATTTTCTGCGGGAGGGTGGGGCATGCAGTGTGAGAAACAGAGAAGGTCTTGATGCTGTGCAAACACTGCTCAGCAATAAGTAAAACTTTTGTGTTTTAGGAGTATTGTTCTGGTCACAAATCTAAAACGTAGGTCATGGAGCTGCTCTGAAGTAAATGAATGCTATCCCAAGCAGCCCCATCAGAAGGTTTCCAGTGCTACCAGTAGTCTGAGAAAAGTGAGATTTCATTTTTGTAGCTATCCATAGCTAGCAGGTCAGATGATTTGCTTTCATTTAGAACTGCAACCCCACTTTTTGGATTTAATGATCAACTTTGCAGTGCTTTTCTCCTTTGATTGGACAGAACGACTTGCAGTAGCTGTTTCAGGCTGCAGACAGATGGTGAGTCTACCTCCTCTGGTGGCTTCAGACAGCGTTTGACTACTGCTCACACTTTTTAACAACTAGCAACAAAACTTGCCATGAGCCTACACGAGAGGCTTCTTGCTAAGATCGTTTGGTCCTTTGCTGTGACAGCTAACAGCAGTAATAATTCTCTTTTAAGTGTTAGCTGACAGAAAGTTGTGTAAACTATCAGTGTATTTCTGTTGCTCTGATGAATAAAATCAGGACGTGTTTGAAGCTGATTTTTTTTTCTAGTTGGGTTGTCTGTAGCATTAATGTTTCTGGTGCTGGTGACACTTCACTAATAGGCAGGGGAGTTACAGGCATCAGTTTGAAGTTGAGGGGATCTTGCATTTGATACTTGTCTTCATGGAATTTTTTTTAATCCAGCACAGTCTCTTACTTGCATTGTATTTCTTTGGAGATTTATTTAAGCTGGATTTTACCAAGTTGATAATCAAATGCAGGTATTTTAGTTTTCTTGTTATGTGGGGCTTTTTAGTTGTTATTTTTGGTACTTGGCCAACTTCCTGGCCGTTGTGGTTAGAGGGAAGGGATGAATTTTGAAGTTTTAAGGAGTGTAGAAGCTTTGTTAATGTCACTGAAGGTTCAGAAACAGTGCTTGATAGAGAAACTGTGATTTTGGTTTAAGTTAATAAACACATATAATTTCTAATTCATAATAAATTATAACATTAGTTTTCAATATTACCTGTTTCTTGTGTGGTAGAGAGGCAGTTGCTCTGTGGCTTGTCACAATCTGCACAGGTAATAGCTGCTCTCTTGCAAACATTCTGATTTTAGCTATGGCTTCAGAAAAAGGAGCTCAATAGCTCATCTCTAAGAAGAGTGTTAATTTTTGAAGCACAGCAGTTCATCCCTGTCTCCCCCACTTGCATAAAATCCCAAAGCAGTGGACATTGAATTTGGGCATTTGGGCTGCTTCATCCTGGCATTTTTGGTTGATACTTTTGTTGGATTTTATCTGTGGGTAAGGTGGAAGATAGAAGGTCTTCTAGAGCTGTTAGTTTGACGTAAAAGAAATATTTCTTAGATGTTGGGTTCACATAGACTATCCAAATCCAAATGTTTATATTGGAGTTTTTCAGGGGTTTGCAACATAGTTTTAGTGCCCTCCTCCTCTCTCTCCCTCTCCCCAGCTAGTTAAGGTTTTTAAACAGGAGCTCTGAATAACTTCTGTGAGAAAGAGCAACTCAAGCCTTTAAGATGCCTATATATAAAGACTTTAAATCTAGCTAATTACATTTTCGAACAGCTCTCTTGAGTGAAAGAAGGCATGCACCTCACTGATTCCTAGATTCATAAAATAATTTGTACATCACTTTGTCAAATCTGTATTTTAGTCTTTAATAGATTTCACTTATTCTTAATTCTATTAATAATCTTATACTTTTGTGACTAAAACATTCTGTTTTTTGACTAACAGTACATTATTTCTTTGAAGGTAGTTGTATTTCTTCAGGTAAGGCCAATTTTCTAAAAGCATGGAACGCCATCTGACAGTTACAATTTTTGGTATGTCCTTCAGTAAACCCAGAGGAAGGTTATTTACTGTCATGGCAAATGTTCAGTTACGTAAAGTGTCACATTATTTTAGTTTCAGAAAAGAGTCTTTGAAACAGTCTATGTATATACCACACTAAAATTGTACAGCAAAATATTGCTCTGTATTCTATAAAGTTAAATGTTTTTTTAAGTGATTCCCTCCCTAAAGATCTCTCAGGAGGTGGACAGCTTGCGTATGTGATAGAAGCCATGACTTGGGGCAGTACTTCTCTTGTCATCTGTGAAATGGGTGTCCCTAGTTTTGTGTTCAACTCACAGTCCCATGTGAACAGGAATTTTTGTGTCAAATGAGGCAGAACATAAATAAGCAAAAAGTGCATCTGTAAGAATTTTCGAAAACACAGCCCTAAAACATTTGTTTTTTCAGTTGTTTGTCACTAAGATGGAAACGTTCTTAACGTTCTGTGGCCTTGAATAGGAGCTCCTACCCCAGAATTAAATACTTCATAGAAATTTATCTGAAATTGAGTAGGCAAGCATCTTAATTCTTGAAATGTCACTACATACTTGAAGTATACAATCAGTTTTGCTGTGTAAGCAGTGCTAGTTTTTTCAGGGAGTAAGATTATGTATCTTTACATTTAATAAGGCTTTTTTTCTTTAAGCATTGCTTCTAGAGACATGAACTGTGTTCAGTGTATGCATTGGCATTGGAGTATATGTCACTGAAAAGAGCCTAAGAAATTACCTGTCACAGTTATGATTGAGATTGGGCAATTGATTCTCTTTTTGATAACAAAGTGTATGCAAAAATGCTTTGGTTAATATTTCAAATGCTCAAAAGGAAAAAATTACCAAATGTACTCTGTTAAGATGGTCTTGTTGACTTCTTATTGGAGGTCATTCTATAGCTTGAAGAAAAGGAAAACTTTTCTCTAGCTGTATTTATTTAAAGAAAGGCACTTTCTGTATTTGAAAGAATTTACAATTGCATGTGTCAACAATTTTTGGTGTTAAACTGTTTCCCTTCTACTAATTCCCCTGAAGTGGCAGCTGTATCTAATTTTATGTTTATGACAATGAATTTTCCTTTAAGCTAAAGGAAATACTTTAAAAGGTTTTGTCCCAATGAAATGCTCAGAATTAGTTTAAGTAGTTCTGTGTGCCAAGATGGGTCACACTGCAGAAAAACGTTGCAATGGTTAAAGCCTGCGGTAAGGATTAAGAGAAGTGCCCTGTTATCTCCTATGAAATGGTGTTAGTTTTCCTCCATAAAGAAGCATGCTGTCTTCTGCCTTTTGCCTGGATAGAAAGCCTCTTACTGGCCGCTGCTTATCAGGCTCATAGTTCCCATGTCTGCTGCATTTGAGAGTATTTTCCAAAATAGGTAGGTCCTGAGACGTGTACACCTTCATAGGTAGCTGATGCCTTAGGTTTTACAGATGCTAGGACACACCAAGAGTTACTTGTTGAGTGACGGATTGATCTTGTTCAGTACTTTATAGTTTTGTATACCTTTGTCCGCTCAGGGTCAACATAATTTCATATGTTTGCAGGCTTCCTTAAATTAATGACTTTACATTTTTCCATAATTCTGTTAGTCACCAAAGGAATTGGTAAAATTCTGAATGTGCTTCATATACACAGCTGAGAAGTTATTTGCCAATGCTGTAATAGGGGTTCAGAAGACCCAGAGGAGTCTAAAAGTAGGTGAGTCAAGGCTGGAATCTAGAAAACCTAAGGGTTATGTACTCTAACAGGGCAGGTGTACTGAGATGTGAATTTTCACTGTGTCAGATGAAATAGAAATAGGTGTACTGGACAGACATGTGCTTCATAAGTTGAGTGCAGAGAAGTCCCTTCATTTGTGTTGTCCCTATCCTGGAATAGATTTAAATTTCCTGAATCTTGTCATTACTCTGCTGTCAGTAAACATTTGTTGAAACTCATTAGAAAAATGTTCCATGCCTTTCTGTTTGTCCAGGTATATATAGGATGATACTTCCTTTTGATGACTTACTGATGATTACTTGGAAGAATTGTTTTGTTCTGATGAACACGAGGAGTGCCAGAGGGCTTCATAGTGGGTTTTTTTTTTATTATTTTGCTTTTATTTTTATTAAAGCTGCAAAGTTCAGCATTAAAACATTGAGAACTAATGTAATGGCAGTTGTCTGCTCATTTCATATGACCATATGCAATTTTCCAATTGCATATGATTTTCCTGAAGACTGTAGCCTGATTCAGTGCGAGTGAGCAATGTTCATTCTTAATGACTGGCTATTAAATGTTTTCTTTATTCATTGCATAGCCTGAGGTTTATTTGCTGCATGCTGTTTGCTGAAGACAGAAAACCTAATTTCTGAAAGAAAATATCCAGATATCCAAAGAAAAATATTAATGTGTTCTCACAAATCACTGAGGTCATACTGTCCTCATTTTCCTGGAGCTGTACAAGCAAAGGTCAAAAGCACGTACTTCTGAGACACCATTTTGAGCTGCTTAATACCCCATCTCCAGGAACATTTAGTTGACTATATCTGGTATTATATAAAACTGTTTCTTAGCTGACTTCAGCTGCTGCTTGAATACTGCTGCTTCTGTAAGGTCTTTACAGCAAATGAGGAACACAGTCCTACAGCAAATGAGGAACACAGTCCTACCTTTCTCACCCTTAGCCCCTACTTCCTCGGTGGAATTGTTTTGTTGAAGTGATTTGCTTGCTATTGCTCAGGGCTCTGACAGCCCCGTTGTACCTGTTCCTACATGACAGCTTGTACTTTCTTAATCAGATGGCTTTTTTTTCTTGCAGACAACTGAAGGACAAATTGTATTTACTGCATAACCAGGTTTTGTTGTCTGAAGATGTGTGTCCAGTGCACTTGGTGAGGCTGCAGTCATATGGAAATGAAAAATAATTGGTCATATCACTGAAGTCCGTAGCATGCGATGCTGCCAAATTGAGACTGTGCGGCCAAGCTCAGTTGTGTTATTTTCAACTACTGAATGCTTGACTTTGATACCTTCGTTGTGTTCTGGGGTTTTACTTGTGTTTAATATACTTTCAGTGGAGTAGCCTACTCAAAAAGAGGTCTGATGTGGGGATGTGTGTGGACTTTTCCAAACTGTACCTTTGATTCAGGCCTGTCGTGGAGTGTTCCCTGTCATAAGAGTTAGTGATGTAAGTGCTGTAGCCTTGCTTGCTGGCAGTAGGCAGCTGTTTCTCACGTGGCAATGGTGCAGATGCATGCAATCCTGTTGAACCCTGCATTGAGATACTTGAGATCCAAGGAAAAATTGCCTTAGCTTTGTGCCTAAAATGTTGTTAAAATAGGATAAAAGGCCATTTCTTGGTTTGTTGACAGCATTAGGTGATAAGTACTTGGTGTGTCCCATAGGAGGAAATAATGACTAATCTAAACAGAGTGCTGATGATACAAAACTGGGAGGAGTGGCCCACACACCAGCAGGCTGTGCTGCCATCCAGTGAGACCTGGACAGGCTGGAGAGTTGGGCAGGGAGAAAGCAAATGAAATGCAAGACTCTACTTTTGTCCTTGTTGTATCTGGGAAAGAACAATCCTGTGTACCAGTATGGGTTGGGGATTGACTTGTTGGAGAGTAATATGGGTGAAAGGGACCTGGGGGTCCTGGTGGACAGCAGGATGACCATGAGCCAGCAATGTGCCTTAGTGGCGAAGAAGGCCAATGGCATCCTGGGGTGTATTAGAAGGGGTGTGATGGGAATTATTCCCTTATGATGGACGGCTGAGGGAGCTGGGTCTCTTTAGCTTGGAGAAGAGGAGACTGAGTGGTGACCTTATTAATGTTTATAAATATGCAAAGGGTGAGTGTCAAGAGGATGGAGCCAGGCTCTTCTCTGTTATGTCCTATGATAGGACAAGGGGCAACAAGTGCAAGTTGGAGCATAAGAGGTTCCACAGAAACATGAGGAAAAACATTTTCACTGTGAGGGTGACAGAGCTCTGAAACAGGCTGCCCAGAGGGGTTGTGGAGTCTCCTTCTCTGGAGACATTTAAAACCCACCTGGACACGTTCCTGTGTGA